>CM061053.1:42207377-43444275 GCA_030762865.1 Paraleonurus japonicus | reverse complement strand
GATTATAGACTTAAATGATTATTTCATTTGTGTTTTGTATGCAAAAAGATAAAAAATAACTAGTTATCACAAAATTAGTTGTCGATGATATCACTCAAAACTACACCTAATGTAGATAGTAAAGGGAAATGTCACATTCATAAACGTTTTGAATGCAAAAACATAAAAATCAATAATTTATCATGGGTCATACCGAAGTTTATTCGAGAATCCTACAAACCCTATGCATTTTTATTTTAGCAATTAAAAAGAGGAAAAATAACAAGTTTTTATTAGGATAATTTGAGATCAATTGGGAATTCCTAAATACTTTGTTGCCTTAATTAATGATTATTAGAGTGAAATGATCATTTCATTAGTGTTTTGTACGCAAAAAGATAAAAAATAACTAGTTATCACAAAATTAGTTGTCGATGATATTACTCTCAAAACTACACCTAATGCGGATGGTGAAGGGAAATGACCAATTCATAAATGTTTTGAATGCAAAAACATAAAAATCAATGATTTATCATGGGTTATACCGAGATTATTCAATCCTACAAACCCTATGGATTTTCGTTTTAGCAAGCAAAAAGAGTAAAAATAATGAGTTTCGATAGGATAATTTGAAATATATTGGGAATTTCCAAATACTTTTCCTCCCATAATTGAGGATTATAGACTTAAATGATCATTGCATTAGTGTCTTGTATTCAAAAGAAAAAAATAACTCGTCATCACAAAATTAGTTGTCGATGATATCACTTTTTAATCTACACCTAATGTAGATAGTGAAAGGAAATGACCGATACATAAACTTTTTGAATGCAAAAACATTAAAATTAATGATTTATCATGGGTCATACCGAGATTATTCATAATCCTACAAACCCTATGGATTTTCGTTTTAGAAAGCAAAAAGAGGAAAAACAACGAGTTTTTGATAGGATAATTTCAGATCTATTGGTAATTCCTAAATACTTTTGTTATCTTAATTGATGATTATTAGAGTGAAATGATCATTTCATTAGTGTTTTGTATGCAAAAAGATAAAAAAATAACTAGATATCACAAAAATTAGTTGTTAATAATAACACACTAAAAACTACACCTAATGCAGATAGTGAAAGGAAATGACCAATTCATAAACGTTAAACATAAAAATCAATGATTTATCATGGGTCATACCGAGATTATTCAGAATCCTACAAACCCTATGGATTTTCGTTTTAACAATCAAAAAGAGGAAAAATAACGAGTTTTTAATAGAGGATAATTTGAGATCTACGGGGAATTCCTAAATACTTTTGTTACCTTAATTGATGATTATTAGAGTGAAATGATAATTTCATTAGTGTTTTGTATACGTAAAGATAAAAAATAACTAGTTATCACAAAATTAGTTGTCGATGATATCACTCACGAAAACTACACCTAATGCGAGATAGTAAAGTGAAATGACAAATTCATAAACGTTTTGAATGCAAAAACATAAAAATCAATAATTTATCATGGGTCATACCGAGTTTATTCAGAATCCTACAAACCCTATGCATTTTTATTTTAGCAATTAAAAAGAGGAAAAATAACAAGTTTTTAATAGGATAATTTGATATCAATTGGGAATTCCTAAATACTTTGTTACCTTAATTAATGATAATTAGAGTGAAATGATCATTTCATTAGTGTTTTGTACGCAAAAAGATAAAAATAACTAGTTATCACAAAATTAGTTGTCGATGATATCACTCTGAAAATTATACCTAATGCAGATGGTGAAGGGAAATGACCAATTCATAAATGTTTTGAATGCAAAAACATAAAAATCAATGATTTATCATGGGTCATACCGAGATTATTCGAGAATCCTACAAACCCTATGGATTTTCGTTTTAGCAAGCAAAAAGAGTTAAAATAACGAGTTTCGATAGGATAATTTGAAGTATATTGGGAATTTCCAAATACTTTTCTTCCCTTAATTGAGGATTATAGAGTGAAATGATCATTGCATTAGTGATTTGTATTCAAAAAGAAAAAAATTACTCGTCATCACAAAATTAGTTGTCGATGATATCACTTATTAAACTACACCTAATGTAGATAGTGAAAGGAAATGACCGATACATAACCTTTTTGAATGCAAAAACATTAAAATTAATGATTTATCATGGGTCATACCGAGATTATTCATAATCCTACAAACCCTTTGGATTTTCATTTTAGAAAGCAAAAGGAGGAAAAACAACGAGTTTTTGATAGGATAATTTCAGATCTATTGGTAATTCCTAAATACTTTTATTATCTTAATTGATGATTATTAGAGTGAAATGATCATTTCATTAGTGTTTTGTATGCAAAAAGATAAAAATAACTAGTTATCACAAAATTAGTTGTTAATAATAACATATTAAAAACTACACCTAATGCGAGATAGTGAAAGGAAATGACCAATTCATAAACATTTTGAATGCAAAAACACAAAAATCAATGATTTATCATGGGTCATACCGAGATTTTTCAGAATCCTACAAACCCTATGGATTTTCGTTTTAACAATCAAAAATTGGAAAAATAACGAGTTTTTAATAGGATAATTTGAGATCTATTTGGAATTCCTAAATACTTTTGTTACCTTAATTAATGATTATTAGAGTGAAATGATCATTTCATCGGTGTTTTGTACGCAAAAAGATAAAAATAACTAGTTATCACAAAATTAGTTGTCGATGATATCACTCAAAACTACACATAATGCGAGATAGTAAAAGGAAATGACCAATTTAAAAAGGTTTTGAATTCAAAAACATAAAAATCAATTATTTGTCATGGGTCATACCGTGATTATTCGAGAATTCTACCAACCCTATGGATTTTCGTTTTAGCAAGCTAAAAGAGTAAAAATAACAAGTTTCGATAGGATATTTGAAATCTTTTGGGAATTCCTAAATAATTTTCTTCCCTTAATTGAGGATTATAGAGTGAAATGATCATTCCATTAATGTTTTGTATGCAAAAAGAAAAAAATAACTCGTCATCTGCAAATTAGTTGTCGATGATATCACTCTTTAAACTACACCTAATGTAGAGAGTGAAGGCAAATGACCGATACATAAACTTTCTTAATGCAAAAACATTAAAATTAATGATTTATCATGGGTCATACCGAAATTATTCATAATCCTACAAACCCTATGGATTTTCGTTTTGGAAAGGAAAAAGAGGAAAAATAACGAAGTTTTTGATAGGATAATTTCAGATCTATTGATAATTCCTAAATACTTTTGTTATCTTAATTGATGGTTATTAGAGAGAAATGATTATTTCATTAGTGTTTTGTATGCAAAAAGATAAAAAATAACTAGTTATCACAAAATTAGTTGTCGATGATATCACTCGAAAACTACACCTAATGTAGATAGTAAAGGGAAATGACAAATTCATAAACGTTTTGAATGCAAAAACATAAAAATCAATAATTTATCATGCGTCATACCGAGTTTATTCAGAATCCTACAAACCCTATGCATTTTTATTTTAGCAATTAAAAAGAGGAAAAATAACAAGTTTTTAATAGGATAATTTGAGATCAATTGGGAATTCCTAAATACTTTGTTACCTTAATTAATGATTATTAGAGTGAAATGATCATTTCATTAGTGTTTTGTACGCAAAAAGATAAAAAATAACTAGTTATCACAAAATTAGTTGTCGATGATATTACTCGAAAACTACACCTAATGCATATGGTGAAGGGAAATGACCAATTCATAAATGTTTTGAATGCAAAAACATAAAAATCAATGATTTATCATGGGTCATACCGAGATTATTCAAAATCCTACAAACCCAATGGATTTTCGTTTTAGCAAGCAAAAAGAGTAAAAATAACGAGTTTCGATAGGATAATTTGAAATATATTGGGAATTTCCAAATACTTTTCCTCCCATAATTGAGGATTATAGACTTAAATGATTATTTCATTAGTGTTTTGTACGCAAAAAGATAAAAATAACTAGTTATCACAAAATTAGTTGTCGATGATATCACTCAAAACTACACCTAATGCGGATGGTGAAGGGAAATGACCGATACATAAACTTTTGAATGCAAAAACATAAAAATCAATGATTTATCATGGGTCATACCGAGATTATTCGTAATCCTACAAACCCTATGGATTTTCGTTTTAGCAAGCAAAAAGAGTAAAAATAACGAAGTTTTGATAGGATAATTTGAAATATATTGGGAATTTCCAAATACTTTTCCTCCCATAATTGAGGATTATAGACTTAAATGATTATTTCATTTGTGTTTTGTATGCAAAAAGATAAAAAATAACTAGTTATCACAAAATTAGTTGTCGATGATATCACTCTGAAAACTACACCTAATGTAGATAGTAAAGGGAAATGTCACATTCATAAACGTTTTGAATGCAAAAACATAAAAATCAATAATTTATCATGGGTCATACCGAGAGTTTATTCGAATCCTACAAACCCTATGCATTTTTATTTTAGCAATTAAAAAGAGGAAAAATAACAAGTTTTTATTAGGATAATTTGAGATCAATTGGGAATTCCTAAATACTTTGTTGCCTTAATTAATGATTATTAGAGTGAAATGATCATTTCATTAGTGTTTTGTACGCAAAAGATAAAAAATAACTAGTTATCACAAAATTAGTTGTCGATGATATTACTCAAAACTACACCTAATGCAGATGGTGAAGGAAATGACCAATTCATAAATGTTTTGAATGCAAAAACATAAAAATCAATGATTTATCATGGGTTATACCGAGATTATTCGTAATCCTACAAACCCTATGGATTTTCGTTTTAGCAAGCAAAAAGAGTAAAAATAATGAGTTTGATAGGATAATTTGAAATATATTGGGAATTTCCAAATACTTTTCCTCCCATAATTGAGGATTATAGACTTAAATGATCATTGCATTAGTGTCTTGTATTCAAAAAGAAAAAAATAACTTCGTCATCACAAAATTAGTTGTCGATGATATCACTTTTTAATCTACACCTAATGTAGATAGTGAAAGGAAATGACCGATACATAAACTTTTTGAATGCAAAAACATTAAAATTAATGATTTATCATGGGTCATACCGAGATTATTCATAATCCTACAAACCCTATGGATTTTCGTTTTAGAAAGCAAAAAGAGGAAAAACAACGAGTTTTTGATAGGATAATTTCAGATCTATTGGTAATTCCTAAATATTTTTGTTATCTTAATTGATGATTATTAGAGTGAAATGATCATTTCATTAGTGTTTTGTATGCAAAAAGATAAAAAATAACTAGATATCACAAAATTAGTTGTTAATAATAACACACTAAAAACTACACCTAATGCGAGATAGTGAAAGGAAATGACCAATTCATAAACGTTAAACATAAAAATCAATGATTTATCATGGGTCATACCGAGATTATTCAGAATCCTACAAACCCTATGGATTTTCGTTTTAACAATCAAAAAGAGGAAAAATAACGAGTTTTTAATAGAGGATAATTTGATATCTATGGGGAATTCCTAAATACTTTTGTTACCTTAATTGATGATTATTAGAGTGAAATGATAATTTCATTAGTGTTTTGTATACTGAAAGATAAAAAATAACTAGTTATCACAAAATTAGTTGTCGATGATTCTCTGAAAACTACACCTAATGCGAGATAGTAAAGTGAAATGACAAATTCATAAACGTTTTGAATGCAAAAACATAAAAATCAATAATTTATCATGGGTCATACCGAGTTTATTCAATCCTACAAACCCTATGCATTTTTATTTTAGCAATTAAAAAGAGGAAAAATAACAAGTTTTTAATAGGATAATTTGATATCAATTGGGAATTCCTAAATACTTTGTTACCTTAATTAATGATAATTAGAGTGAAATGATCATTTCATTAGTGTTTTGTACGCAAAAAGATAAAAATAACTAGTTATCACAAAATTAGTTGTCGATGATATCACTCGAAAATTATACCTAATGCGAGATGGTGAAGGGAAATGACAAATTCATAAATGTTTTGAATGCAAAAACATAAAAATCAATGATTTATCATGGGTCATACCGAGATTATTCAATCCTACAAACCCTATGGATTTTCGTTTTAGCAAGCAAAAATAGTTAAAATAACGAGTTTCGATAGGATAATTTGAAGTATATTGGGAATTTCCAAATACTTTTCTTCCCTTAATTGAGGATTATAGAGTGAAATGATCATTGCATTAGTGATTTGTATTCAAAAAGAAAAAAATTACTCGTCATCACAAAATTAGTTGTCGATGATATCACTTTTTAAACTACACCTAATGTAGATAGTGAAAGGAAATGACCGATACATAACCTTTTTGAATGCAAAAACATTAAAATTAATGATTTATCATGGGTCATACCGAGATTATTCATAATCCTACAAACCCTTTGGATTTTCATTTTAGAAAGCAAAAGGAGGAAAAACAACGAGTTTTTGATAGGATAATTTCAGATCTATTGGTAATTCCTAAATACTTTTATTATCTTAATTGATGATTATTAGAGTGAAATGATCATTTCATTAGTGTTTTGTATGCAAAAAGATAAAAAATAACTAGTTATCACAAAATTAGTTGTTAATAATAACATATTAAAAACAACACCTAATGCAGATAGTGAAAGGAAATGACCAATTCATAAACATTTTGAATGCAAAAACACAAAAATCAATGATTTATCATGGGTCATACCGAGATTTTGAGAATCCTACAAACCCTATGGATTTTCGTTTTAACAATCAAAAATTGGAAAAATAACGAGTTTTTAATAGGATAATTTGAGATCTATTTGGAATTCCTAAATACTTTTGTTACCTTAATTAATGATTATTAGAGTGAAATGATCATTTCATCGGTGTTTTGTACGCAAAAAGATAAAAATAACTAGTTATCACAAAATTAGTTGTCGATGATATCACTCTGAAAACTACACATAATGCGAGATAGTAAAAGGAAATGACCAATTCAAAAAGGTTTTGAATTCAAAAACATAAAAATCAATTATTTGTCATGGGTCATACCGTGATTATTCGTAATTCTACCAACCACCCTATGGATTTTCGTTTTAGCAAGCTAAAAGAGTAAAAATAACAATTTTCGATAGGATATTTGAAATCTTTTGGGAATTCCTAAATAATTTTCTTCCCTTAATTGAGGATTATAGAGTGAAATGATCATTCCATTAATGTTTTGTATGCAAAAAGAAAAAAATAACTCGTCATCTGCAAATTAGTTGTCGATGATATCACTCTTTAAACTACACCTAATGTAGAGAGTGAAGGCAAATGACCGATACATAAACTTTCTTAATGCAAAAACATTAAAATTAATGATTTATCATGGGTCATACCAAAATTATTCATAATCCTACAAACCCTATGGATTTTCGTTTTGGAAAGGAAAAAGAGGAAAAATAACGAGTTTTTGATAGGATAATTTCAGATCTATTGATAATTCCTAAGTACTTTTGTTATCTTAATTGATGGTTATTAGAGTGAAATGATTATTTCATTAGTGTTTTGTATGCAAAAGATAAAAAATAACTAGTTATCACAAAATTAGTTGTCGATGATATCACTCTGAAAACTACACCTAATGTAGATAGTAAAGGAAATGACAAATTCATAAACCTTTTGAATGCAAAAACATAAAAATCAATAATTTATCATGCGTCATACCGAGTTTATTCGAATCCTACAAACCCTATGCATTTTTATTTTAGCAATTAAAAAGAGGAAAAATAACAAGTTTTTATTAGGATAATTTGAGATCAATTGGGAATTCCTAAATACTTTGTTGCCTTAATTAATGATTATTAGAGTGAAATGATCATTTCATTAGTGTTTTGTACGCAAAAAGATAAAAAATAACTAGTTATCACAAAATTAGTTGTCGATGATATTACTCTGAAAACTACACCTAATGCAGATGGTGAAGGGAAATGACCAATTCATAAATGTTTTGAATGCAAAAACATAAAAATCAATGATTTATCAAGGGTCATACCGAGATTATTCAATCCTACAAACCCTATGGATTTTCGTTTTAGCAAGCAAAAAGAGTAAAAATAACGAGTTTACGATAGGATAATTTGAAATATATTGGGAATTTCCAAATACTTTTCCTCCCATAATTGAGGATTATAGACTTAAATGATTATTTCATTAGTGTTTTGTACGCAAAAAGATAAAAAATAACTAGTTATCACAAAATTAGTTTTCGATGATATCACTCACGAAAACTACACCTAATGCAGATGGTGAAGGGAAATGACCGATACATAAACTTTTGAATGCAAAAACATAAAAATCAATGATTTATCATGGGTCATACCGAGATTATTCGTAATCCTACAAACCCTATGGATTTTCGTTTTCGCAAGCAAAAAGAGTAAAAATAACGAGTTTCGATAGGATAATTTGAAATATATTGGGAATTTCCAAATACTTTTCCTCCCATAATTGAGGATTATAGACTTAAATGATTATTTCATTTGTGTTTTGTATGCAAAAAGATAAAAAATAACTAGTTATCACAAAATTAGTTGTCGATGATATCACTCAAAACTACACCTAATGTAGATAGTAAAGGAAATGACACATTCTTAAACGTTTTGAATGCCAAAACATAAAAATCAATAATTTATCATGGGTCATACCGAGTTTATTCAGAATCCTACAAACCCTATGCATTTTTATTTTAGCAATTAAAAAGAGGAAAAATAACAAGTTTTTAATAGGATAATTTGAGAACAATTGGGAATTCCTAAATACTTTGTTGCCTTAATTAATGATTATTAGAGTGAAATGATCATTTCATTAGTGTTTTGTACGCAAAAAGATAAAAATAACTAGTTATCACAAAATTAGTTGTCGATGATATCACTCAAAACTACACCTAATGCAGATGGTGAAGGGAAATGACCAATTCATAAATGTTTTGAATGCAAAAACATAAAAATCAATGATTTATCATGCGTCATACCGAGATTATTCGAATCCTACAAACCCTATGGATTTTCATTTTAGCAAGCAAAAAGAGTAAAAATAACGAAGTTTCGATAGGATAATTTGAAATCTATTGGGAATTTCCAAATACTTTTCTTCCCTTAATTGAGGATTATAGAGTGAAATGATCATTACATTAGTGTTTTGTGAAAAAATAACTCGTCATCACAAAATTAGTTGTCGATGATATATCACTTTTTAAACTACACCTAATGTAGATAGTGAAAGGAAATGACCGATACATAAACTTTTGAATGCAAAAATATTAAAATTAATGATTTATCATGGATCATACCGAGATTATTCATAATCCTACGAGCCCTATGGATTTTCGTTTTAGAAAGCAAAAGGAGGAAAAACAACGAGTTTTTGATAGGATAATTTCAGATCTATTGGTAATTCCTAAATACTTTTATTATCTTAATTGATGATTATTAGAGTGAAATGATCATTTCATTAGTGTTTTGTATGCAAAAAGATAAAAATAACTAGTTATTACAAAATTAGTTGTTAATAATAACATATTAAAAACTACACCTAATGCGAGATAGTGAAAGGAAATGACCAATTCATAAATATTTTGAATGCAAAAACACAAAAATCAATGATTTACATGGGTCATACCGAGATTTTTAAGAATCCTACAAACCCTATGGATTTTTGTTTTAACAATCAAAAATTGGAAAAATAACGAAGTTTTTAATAGTATAATTTGAGATCTATTTGGAATTCCTAAATACTTTTGTTACCTTAATTAATGATTATTAGAATGAAATGATCATTTCATCGGTGTTTTGTACGCAAAAGATAAAAAATAACTAGTTATCACAAAATTAGTTGTCGATGATATCACTCAAAACTACACCTAATGCAGATGGTGAAGGAAATGACCAATTCATAAATGTTTTGAATGCAAAATCATAAAAATCAATGATTTATCATGGGTCATACCGAGATTATTCAAAATCCTACAAACCCTATGGATTTTCGTTTTAGCAAGCAAAAAGAGTAAAAATAACGAGTTTCGATAGGATAATTTGAAATATATTGGGAATTTCCAAATACTTTTCTTCCCTTAATTGAGGATTATAGACTTAAATGATCATTGCATTAGTGTTTTGTATTTAAAAAGAAAAAAATAACTCGTCATCACAAAATTAGTTGTCGATGATATCACTTTTAAACTACACCTAATGTAGATAGTGAAAGGAAATGACCGATACATAAACTTTTTGAATGCAAAAATATTAAAATTAATGATTTATCATGGGTCATACCGAGATTATTCATAATCCTACAAACCCTATGGATTTTCGTTTTAGAAAGCAAAAAGAGGAAAAACAACGAGTTTTTGATAGGATAATTTCGAGATCTATTGGTAATTCCTAAATACTTTTATTATCTTAATTGATAATTATTAGAGTGAAATGATCATTTCATTAGTGTTGTGTATGCAAAAAGATAAAAAATAACTAGTTATCACAAAATTAGTTGTTAATAATAACATATTAAATACTACACCTAATGCAGATAGTGAAAGGAAATGACCAATTCATAAACATTTTGAATGCAAAAACACAAAAATCAATGATTTATCATGGGTCATACCGAGATTTTTCAGAATCCTACAAACCCTATGGATTTTCGTTTTAACAAACAAAAATTGGAAAAATAACGAAGTTTTTAATAGGATAATTTGAGATCTATTTGGAATTCCTAAATACTTTTGTTACCTTAATTAATTATTATTAGAGTGAAATGATCATTTCATCGGTGTTTTGTACGCAAAAAGATAAAAAATAACTAGTTATCACAAAATTAGTTGTCGATGATATCACTCGAAAACTACACCTAATACAGATGGTGAAGGGAAATGACCAATTCATAAATGTTTTGAATGCAAAAACATAAAAATCAATGATTTATCATGGGTCATACCGAGATTATTCGAGAATCCTACAAACCCTATGGATTTTCATTTTAGCAAGCAAAAAGAGTAAAAATAACGAGTTTCGATAGGATAATTTGAAATCTATTGGGAATTTCCAAATACTTTTCTTCCCTTAATTGAGGATTATAGAGTGAAATGATCATTACATTAGTGTTTTGTATTCAAAAAGAAAAAAATAACTCGTCATCACAAAATTAGTTGTCGATGATATATCACTTTTTAAACTACACCTAATGTAGATAGTGAAAGGAAATGACCGATACATAAACTTTTGAATGCAAAAATATTAAAATTAATGATTTATCATGGGTCATACCGAGATTATTCATAATCCTACAAAACCTATGGATTTTCGTTTTAGAAAGCAAAAAGAGGAAAAATAACGAGTTTTTGATAGGATAATTTCAGATCTATTGGTAATTCCTAAATACTTTTATTATCTTAATTGATGATTATTAGAGTGAAATGATCATTTCATTAGTGTTTTGTATGCAAAAAGATAAAAAATAACTAGTTATCACAAAATTAGTTGTTAATAATAACATATTAAAAACTACACCTAATGCAGATAGTGAAAGGAAATGACCAATTCATAAACATTTTGAATGCAAAAACACAAAAATCAATGATTTATCATGGGTCATACCGAGATTTTTAAGAATCCTACAAACCCTATGGATTTTCGTTTTAACAATCAAAAATTTGAAAAATAACGAGTTTTTAATAGGATAATTTGAGATCTATTTGGAATTCCTAAATACTTTTGTTACCTTAATTAATGATTATTAGAGTGAAATGATCATTTCATCGGTGTTTTGTACGCAAAAAGATAAAAAAATAACTAGTTATCACAAAATTAGTTGTCGATGATATCACTCAAAACTACACCTAATGCAGATGGTGAAGGGAAATGACCAATTCATAAATTTTTGAATGCAAAAACATAAAAATCAATGATTTATCATGGGTCATACCGAGATTATTCAAAATCCTACAAACCCTATGGATTTTCGTTTTAGCAAGCAAAAAGAGTAAAAATAACGAGTTTCGATAGGATAATTTGAAATATATTGGGAATTTCCAAATACTTTTCTTCCCTTAATTGAGGATTATAGACTTAAATGATCATTGCATTAGTGTTTTGTATTCAAAAGAAAAAAATAACTCGTCATCACAAAATTAGTTGTCGATGATATCACTTTTTAAACTACACCTAATGTAGATAGTGAAAGGAAATGACCGATACATAAACTTTTTGAATGCAAAAACATTAAAATTAATGATTTATCATGGGTCATACCGAGATTATTCATAATCCTACAAACCCTATGGATTTTCGTTTTAGAAAGCAAAAAGAGGAAAAATAACGAGTTTTTGATAGGATAATTTCAGATCTATTGGTAATTCCTAAATACTTTTATTATCTTAATTGATGATTATTAGAGTGAAATGATCATTTCATTAGTGTTTTGTATGCAAAAGATAAAAAATAACTAGTTATCACAAAATTAGTTGTTAATAATAACATATTAAAAACTACACCTAATGCAGATAGTGAAAGGAAATGACCAATTCATAAACATTTTGAATGCAAAAACACAAAAATCAATGATTTATCATGGGTCATACCGAGATTTTCGAATCCTACAAACCCTATGGATTTTCGTTTTAACAAACAAAAATTGGAAAAATAACGAAGTTTTTAATAGGATAATTTGAGATCTATTTGGAATTCCTAAATACTTTTGTTACCTTAATTAATGATTATTAGAGTGAAATGATCATTTCATCGGTGTTTTGTACGCAAAAGATAAAAAATAACTAGTTATCACAAAATTAGTTGTCGATGATATCACTCAAAACTACACATAATGCAGATAGTAAAAGGAAATGACCAATTCAAAAATGTTTTGAATTCAAAAACATAAAAATCAATTATTTGTCATGGGTCATACCGTGATTATTCAGAATCCTACCAACCCCATGGATTTTCGTTTTAGCAAGCAAAAAGAGTAAAAATAACGAGTTTTCGATAGGATATTTGAAATATTTTGGGAATTCTTAAATAATTTTCTTCCCTTAATTGAGGATTATAGAGTGAAATGATCATTCCATTAATGTTTTGTATGCAAAAAGAAAAAAATAACTCGTCATCAAGAAATTAGTTGTCGATGATATCACTCTTTAAACTACACCTAATGTAGAGAGTGAAGGAAATGACCGATACATAAACTTTCTTAATGCAAAAACATTAAAATTAATGATTTATCATGGGTCATACCGAGATTATTCATAATCCTACAAACCCTATGGATTTTCGTTTTAGAAAGGAAAAAGAGGAAAAATAACGAGTTTTTGATAGGATAATTTCAGATCTATTGATAATTCCTAAATACTTTTGTTATCTTAATTGATGATTATTAGAGTGAAATGATTATTTCATTAGTGTTTTGTATGCAAAAAGATAAAAAATAACTAGTTATCACAAAATTAGTTGTCGATGATATCACTCGAAACTACACCTAATGTAGATAGTAAAGGGAAATGACATATTCATAAACGTTTTGAATGCAAAAACATAAAAATCAATAATTTATCATGGGTCATACCGAGTTTATTCGAATCCTACAAACCCTATGCATTTTTATTTTAGCAATTAAAAAGAGGAAAAATAACAAGTTTTTAATAGGATAATTTGAGATCAATTGGGAATTCCTAAATACTTTGTTACCTTAATTAATGATTATTAGAGTGAAATGATCATTCATTAGTGTTTTGTACGCAAAAAGATAAAAAATAACTAGTTATCACAAAATTAGTTGTCGATGATATCACTGCGAAAACTACACCTAATGCAGATGGTGAAGGGAAATGACCAATTCATAAATGTTTTGAATGCAAAAACATAAAAATCAATGATTTATCATGGGTCATACCGAGATTATTCAGAATCCAACAAACCCTATGGATTTTCATTTTAGCAAGCAAAAAGAGTAAAAATAACGAGTTTTCGATAGGATAATTTGAAATATATTGGGAATTTCCAAATACTTTTCTTCCCTTAATTGAGGATTATAGACTTAAATGATCATTGCATTAGTGTTTTGTATTCAAAAAGAAAAAATAACTCGTCATCACAAAATTAGTTGTCGATGATATCACTTTTTAAACTACACCTAATGTAGATAGTGAAAGGAAATGACCGATACATAAACTTTTAGAATGCAAAAACATTAAAATTAATGATTTATCATGGGTCATACCGAGATTATTCATAATCCTACAAACCCTATGGATTTTCGTTTTAGAAAGCAAAAGGAGGAAAAACAACGAAGTTTTTGATAGGATAATTTCAGATCTATTGGTAATTCCTAAAAACTTTTGTTATCTTAATTGATGATTATTAGAGTGAAATGATCATTTCATTAGTGTTTTGTATGCAAAAAGATAAAAAATAACTAGATATCACAAAATTAGTTGTTAATAATAACACACTAAAAACTACACCTAATGCAGATAGTGAAAGGAAATGACCAATTCATAAACGTTAAACATAAAAATCAATGATTTATCATGGGTCATACCGAGATTATTGAGAATCCTACAAACCCTATGGATTTTCGTTTTAACAATAAAAAAGAGGAAAAATAACGAGTTTTTAATAGGATAATTTGAGATCTATGGGGAGTTCCTAAATACTTTTGTTACCTTAATTGATGATTATTAGAGTGAAATGATAATTTCATTAGTGTTTTGTATACGTAAAGATAAAAATAACTAGTTATCACAAAATTAGTTGTCGATGATACTCTAAAACTACACCTAATGCGAGATAGTAAAGGAAATGACAAATTCATAAACGTTTGAATGCAAAAACATAAAAATCAATAATTTATCATGGGTCATACCGAGTTTATTCAGAATCCTACAAACCCAATGCATTTTTATTTTAGCAATTAAAAAGAGGAAAAATAACAAGTTTTTAATAGGATAATTTGAGATCAATTGGGAATTCCTAAATACTTTGTTACCTTAATTAATGATTATTAGAGTGAAAAATGATCATTTCATTAGTGTTTTGTACGCAAAAAGATAAAAAATAACTAGTTATCACAAAATTAGTTGTCGATGATATCACTCAAAACTACACCTAATGCAGATGGTGAAGGGAAATGACCAATTCATAAATGTTTTGAATTCAAAACATAAAAATCAATGATTTATCATGGGTCATACCGAGATTATTCGAATCCTACAAACCCTATGGATTTTCGTTTTAGCAAGCAAAAAGAGTAAAAATAACGAATTTTGATAGGATAATTTGAAATATATTGGGAATTTCCAAATACTTTTCTTCCCTTAATTGAGGATTATAGACTTAAATGATCATTGCATTAGTGTTTTGTATTCAAAAAGAAAAAAATAACTCGTCATCACAAAATTAGTTGTCGATGATATCACTTTTTAAACTACACCTAATGTAGATAGTGAAAGGAAATGACCGATACATAAACTTTTAGAATGCAAAAACATTAAAATTAATGATTTATCATGGGTCATACCGAGATTATTCATAATCCTACAAACCCTATGGATTTTCGTTTTAGAAAGCAAAAGGAGGAAAAACAACGAGTTTTTGATAGGATAATTTCAGATCTATTGGTAATTCCTAAATACTTTTGTTATCTTAATTGATGATTATTAGAGTGAAATGATCATTTCATTAGTGTTTTGTATGCAAAAAGATAAAAATAACTAGATATCACAAAATTAGTTGTTAATAATAACACACTAAAAACTACACCTAATGCGAGATAGTGAAAGGAAATGACCAATTCATAAATTTTGAATGCAAAAACATAAAATCAATGATTTATCATGGGTCATACCGAGATTATTCGAATCCTACAAACCCTATGGATTTTCGTTTTAACAATCAAAAAGAGGAAAAATAACGAGTTTTTAATAGGATAATTTGAGATCTATGGGGAATTCCTAAATACTTTTGTTACCTTAATTGATGATTATTAGAGTGAAATGATAATTTTATTAGTGTTTTGTATACAGAAAGATAAAAATAACTAGTTATCACAAAATTAGTTGTCGATGATATCACTCAAAACTACACCTAATGCAGATAGTAAAGGGAAATGACAAATTCATAAACGTTTTGAATGCAAAAACATAAAAATCAATAATTTATCATGGGTCATACCGAGTTTATTCGTAATCCTACAAACCCTATGCATTTTTATTTTAGCAATTAAAAAGAGGAAAAATAACAAGTTTTTAATAGGATAATTTGAGATCAATTGGGAATTCCTAAATACTTTGTTACCTTAATTAATGATTATTAGAGTGAAATGATCATTTCATTAGTGTTTTGTACGCAAAAAGATAAAAAATAACTAGTTATCACAAAATTAGTTGTCGATGATATCACTCTGAAAACTACACCTAATGCAGATGGTGAAGGGAAATGACCAATTCATAAATGTTTTGAATGCAAAAACATAAAAATCAAGACAAATTCTTATATGCAATATTTCATGGATCTAAGATCCGTGAAATTACCCATATAACAAAATTCGCGGATCTGGGCGGGTCGGGTGGGTTAGGTCGTGTTTGGCTAAAAAAACTCGCACGGGGACAAAAATACAATTTTCGCCCTCGGGTGCTCCCAGGGGTATTACTATTAGGTTACGCATATGTTACTTAAACGATAAATATGTGTTACTATAAAATAAATAATATGTATTTGTCTAAAAATAATCGCCCAAATGCAAAAATAAAAATGAAAAAAATGATCAAATAAATCTCTAATCTAATTATATGTGTGAATCAAATAAGTATTTAATCTTCGACAACTTTATTCTTATTAAAAGAGTGTGATTTTATTAAGATGATGACTTATTTGATCTCAATATTAAAGAGAAATGATTTTAATGTGTTAAGAAAAAATCATGGGTCTATTTGATCCCCAAGTATAAGATTTTTGGGGTAAATATGTGTTATTGTAGGGGCAAATATGTGTATTAAACTTGTGCAAAGGTAAAAATAAATTTTTACTCTCGGGTTGTGTTATTATTAGGTCAAACACTTGTTATTGTATGAAGAAAAATGTGTTATTAATGAACAAAATTAATATTTTATTCTTTTAAGGACTAGTAACACGTAGTTACCCTTACAAGAACACATAATTGTTCTTACAAGAACACATACTTTTGAAAAAATATGTTACTATATGAACACAAATGTGTTCTTGTATAGAGAAATATGTGTTACTAAATGAAGAAAAAAATGTGTTACTATATGAACAAAAACATGTTACTTTATGAAAAAATGTGTGTTACTATATGAATAAATCGTAACCGTATTAGGAGTTGTGATATTAATTTCGGTTTAAACAAATAAAAATTTATCATCGAAGTTTGCATAAGCTTTGTATTCATCGAGAAGTTCGCATAAGTTTTAAAGAATCTTGATGCGTGGTTGGGGAACACAGCACAACGATAGAAATTGTGGAGCGAACGAGGAGGAAAAAGAGTTAGACGGAGGAAGAAGAAGAAATATGCGTAAGAAGAAGAAATCATGCGTGGAGGAAGAAGAAGAAATCACGCTAGTTTCGGTTTGACCGCTTCTTTATCTTGATCCACAAGATTTAATAATTTCCTTTTTTTAATTGATATTGCACGGTGCAATATTTCACAAGAGACTTGCTCAAAAATCAATGATTTATCATGGGTCATACCGAGATTATTCGTAATCCTACAAACCCTATGGATTTTCATTTTAGCAAGCAAAAAGAGTAAAAATAACGAAGTTTCGATAGGATAATTTGAAATATATTGGGAATTTCCAAATACTTTTCTTCCCTTAATTGAGGATTATAGACTTAAATGATCATTGCATTAGTGTTTTGTATTCAAAAAGAAAAAAATAACTAGTTATCACAAAATTAGTTGTCGATGATATCACTTTTTAAACTACACGTAATGTAGATAGTGAAAGGAAATGACCGATACATAAACTTTTGAATGCAAAAACATTAAAATTAATGATTTATCATGGGTCATACCAAGATTATTCATAATCCTACAAACCCTATGGATTTTCGTTTTAGAAAGCAAAAGAGGAAAAACAACGAGTTTTTATAGGATAATTTCAGATCTATTGGTAATTCCTAAATACTTTTGTTGTCTTAATTGATGATTATTAGAGTGAAATGATCATTTCATTAGTGTTTTGTATGCAAAAAGATAAAAATAACTAGATATCACAAAATTAGTTGTTAATAATAACACACTAAAAACTACACCTAATGCGAGATAGTGAAAGGAAATGACCAATTCATAAACGTTAAACATAAAAATCAATGATTTATCATGGGTCATACCGAGATTATTCAATCCTACAAACCCTATGGATTTTCGTTTTAACAATCAAAAAGAGGAAAAATAACGAGTTTTTAATAGAGGATAATTTGAGATCTATGGGAATTCCTAAATACTTTTGTTACCTTAATTGATGATTATTAGAGTGAAATGATAATTTCATTAGTGTTTTGTATACGTAAAGATAAAAAATAACTAGTTATCACAAAATTAGTTGTCGATGATACTCTGCAAAACTACACCTAATGCGAGATAGTAAAGGGAAATGACAAATTCATAAAAGCGTTTTGAATGCAAAAACATAAAAATCAATAATTTATCATGGGTCATACCGAAGTTTATTCAGAATCCTACAAACCCTATGCATTTTTATTTTAACAATTAAAAAGAGGAAAAATAACGAGTTTTTAATAGGATAATTTGAGATCAATTGGGAATTCCTAAATACTTTGTTACCTTAATTAATGATAATTAGAGTGAAATGATCATTTCATTAGTGTTTTGTACGCAAAAAGATAAAAAATAACTAGTTATCACAAAATTAGTTGTTGATGATATCACTCAAAACTACACCTAATGCAGATGGTGAAGGGAAATGACCAATTCATAAATGTTTTGAATGCAAAAACATAAAAATCAATGATTTATCATGGGTCATACCGAGATTATTCGAGAATCCTACAAACCCTATGGATTTTCGTTTTAGCAAGCAAAAAGAGTTAAAATAACGAAGTTTCGATAGGATAATTTGAAATATATTGGGAATTTCCAAATACTTTTCTTCCCTTAATTGAGGATTATAGAGTGAAATGATCATTGCATTAGTGTTTTGTATTCAAAAAGAAAAAAATAACTCGTCATCACAAAATTAGTTGTCGATGATATCACTTTTTAAACTACACCTAATGTAAATAGTGAAAGGAAATGACCGATACATAAACTTTTGAATGCAAAAACATTAAAATTAATAATTTATCATGGGTCATACCGAGATTATTCATAATCCTACAAACCCTATGGATTTTCGTTTTAGAAAGCAAAGAGGAAAAACAACGAGTTTTTGATAGGATAATTTCGCATCTATTGGTAATTCCTAAATACTTTTATTATCTTAATTGATGATTATTAGAGTGAAATGATCATTTCATTAGTGTTTTGTATGCAAAAAGATAAAAATAACTAGATATCACAAAATTAGTTGTCAATAATAACATATTAAAAACTACACCTAATGCGAGATAGTGAAAGGAAATGACCAATTCATAAACATTTTGAATGCAAAAACACAAAAATCAAGGATTTATCATGGGTCATACCGAGATTTTTCTAATCCTACAATCCCTATGGATTTTCGTTTAACAATCAAAAATTGAAAAAATAACGAAGTTTTTAATAGGATAATTTGAGATCTATTTGGAATTCCTAAATACTTTTGGTACCTTAATTAATGATTATTAGAGTGAAATGATCATTTCATCGTTGTTTTGTACGCAAAAAGATAAAAAATAACTAGTTATCACAAAATTAGTTGTCGATGATATCACTCAAACTACACATAATGCGAGATAGTAAAAGGAAATGACCAATTCAAAAAGGTTTTGAATTCAAAAACATAAAAATCAATTATTTGTCATGGGTCATACCGTGATTATTCGTAATCCTACCAACCCTATGGATTTTCGTTTTAGTATGCTAAAAGAGTAAAAATAACAAGTTTCGATAGGATATTTGAAATCTTTTGGGAATTCCTAAATAATTTTCTTCCCTTAATTGAGGATTATAGAGTGAAATGATCATTCCATTAATGTTTTGTATGCAAAAAGAAAAAAAAATAACTTGTCATCTGCAAATTAGTTGTCGATGATATCACTCTTTAAACTACACCTAATGTAGAGAGTGAAGGGAAATGACCGATACATAAACTTTCTTAATGCAAAAACATTAAAATTAATGATTTATCATGGGTCATACCGAGATTATTCATAATCCTACAAACCCTATGGATTTTCGTTTTAGAAAGGAAAAAGAGGAAAAATAACGAGTTTTTGATAGGATAATTTCGGATCTATTGATAATTCCTAAATACTTTTGTTATCTTAATTGATGATTATTAGAGTGAAATGATTATTTCATTTGTGTTTTGTATGCAAAAAGATAAAAAATAACTAGTTATCACAAAATTTGTTGTCGATGATATCACTCAAAACTACACCTAATGTAGATAGTAAAGGGAAATGACAAATTCATAAACGTTTTGAATGCAAAAACATAAAAATCAATAATTTATCATGGGTCATACCGAAGTTTATTCAATCCTACAAACCCTATGCATTTTTATTTTAGCAATTAAAAAGAGGAAAAATAACAAGTTTTTAATAGGATAATTTGAGATCAATTGAGAATTCCTAAATACTTTGTTGGGTTTTTCTATGGTTAGGCAAGGTGTTCGCCCGCCTAACGTCAGTATCCAATGAGAATTTGACATGTCATTAAATTTCGCTCCGAGAAATCTAGTTTCATGCACAAAGACAAAATAATTAATTTTTTTAAAATATGTATAAAATTACCAATATATCCTTATAACATTAATTTTTTAAAATAATATATTTTACAAAATTATAAATTTAACCTTCTTTTCTTTATATTAATTTAATTATCAATAAATTAAAATACTTAAACATCATTTTAATTCTTAAAAATTCTCTCATTTCTTCTCGGAACAAATGGTGTGAAGAACCCTAAATATGTCCCGTTGGACGGCGGTGGCGGCTTTCCGGTAGGTGTACGTCAGCAATTCGTGACCTCCTACTTGACGCCGCCAACGTCGAGATGGAGCACCAGCTTCAGCCTCCTGAGCGCCCTCAAGCCCAAGCGGGGGCCCCGCGTGGCAGACTTCTCACCGTGGACAACGTCGTATAGTCCGTCCTATCCGCTGTTGAGTCGTCTGTCGCTCTCGTCTCCTTCCTCTGTTTTTTCTTCGTCTTCTGCGGACTGCGGTTGCACCATTTGATGCGGATATAGACTATCAAAGGTGAATATGTGTAGTAAAATAAGCTTTTGAAATTATGTATACTATTTGTGATATTTTGATGAAAATTTTTTGAGAAAAAATATATGTATATATGATACTATGTGCGTATATATTATGTCTGAATTTTTATGTATACGTATATATCATGATAGAAAACATATCTGTCAAAAAAAAAATGATAGAAAACATATATATGTGGATGGAGAACAAAAAAATAGAGATAGGGAAGAAAATAAACATATTTTTTCTGCCTATGATGTGTTCGATAAAATGTCTGAACTATTTTGGTATTGTTTGGAGGGGGTCATTGGTTACACGAATGAGAGTTATGATTTTAATTTGAACCATGGAATCAACCCATAGGCTAATGGGTCATTTATATATAGAGCAACCCACATTAAAATTGAACATTTGCAGATAATGTTCAACTAATGCATGAAATCATGATCATCTCAATTGTTGTTCAGAGGTTTGATTATTTTGCTGTTGGGAAGTGTTGTTATGGGCTAATTTCAATGAATTGCTGGAACTGTTTTGTGGTTGTTTTGCTGATGTGAGTTGTTGTGGGCTGGTGAGTTGCCCTTTTACTGCTGGTTCTTTGAAAGAGATGACATTTTTTTGACAGGGTGAAAGAGATGACATTAGTTGCTGCTAAGTGGTCTGGTTTTATTGAGGTTTGCTTCGGCTTACAATAGGTCACTTTGTATAGTGGCCTGTTTTGATTTCCTTTTCGGCCATATTATAGATTTTAGTTGTTGTTGGTCTTTTGGTACAGTGTGGCCTGGTTTTTTTTTTTTTTTTTTTGGTCCTCTATTTTTTACCTTTTTGTACTATTCTTTGAATTTAGTTCTTAACCTTGAGCCATGTTCCAAAAAAAAAAAAAAAGTTCTTAACCTTGAGCCGGGTTGTGGCTCTCCTCGAAACTGCGTCATGATTACTTTTTTCTTTTTCCTTTCAGTAATTAATATTATACATATTCATCATACTACTTATGATTTATATTAAATGCTCCTTGAGATTTTTCACTTTGTAAGGTGACCGTACTCACAAAGTGAATTGCTCATCTTTTATTCTCATTTTCCACTATAATTGTCTATATTCATTACCATTCTCAGTCAGGAAATTTGACTCAAGCGACTCAAGTGCCCCCTCAATGAGTTGTTTGACACGTGCAT
Organism: Paraleonurus japonicus; assembly: GCA_030762865.1. NCBI lineage: Eukaryota > Viridiplantae > Streptophyta > Magnoliopsida > Lamiales > Lamiaceae > Paraleonurus > Paraleonurus japonicus. The sequence goes on along the minus strand of CM061053.1, from coordinate 43,421,668 downwards.
TGCATGTCATTCAAAAGTTGTTAGTAAAAAAATTTATTAGTCTTTTGAAGGTTTTGCCGTGTGAAAAAAAAATTGGTTTGTAGGATGAATTAGTGACAAAATTTTATATTATAGATCAGAATTTAGCAAGCATAGGTTGCATAGCTTTACAGACTACAATTAATTTAGGAGATAATTCAGGTAAATTAATGAGAGTTGAAGCATTCATCTTCCTGATTTTTTCCACAAAAGTAGCAAGATAAACTTCAAAAATAGATGTGTTAATTAGAAGTGAATGAGTTGAAGAGAGTGCTATCTTTGAACATGGACGTAAACATCTTGAAACTTGTTATCTTTGTCGAAAGATTTAGGGACCGCTTGGTTGGGGGTATTAGAACTAGGTGAATGAGAATGACTAGTGATTCATTTCCATTGATGAATTTTGGAAAAAAGTTGAGCACAAAAAAATTTTAGCGAGAAAAAAATTGAGCGGAGAAAAAATGAATGATTGTTAAATAATTGATTATAAGAGATATTATGTAATCAAAATAAATTAGTGATTATTTTATTTTTAAATCAATTCTAAATTGTAAATATTACCAAGCATCATCAATGAGAATGATTAATGAGTCATTCCTATTACATATTTCTAATACCCCCAACCAAGCGTGCCTTTACTGTTTTTTAATGTTGGCAAGAATTCTGGTTGACAGCCACATGTGATTACTCCAGGCTTTATAAATTTCGTGCCGTGCCATTGCCAGCTTTCATATTTTGTGTAAAAATGCTTCTTGCTTTCTCATGATATTATAATTTCAAACTACTAATTTATGGGGAAAAATGTTCCATATTTTCTATAATATACATTCTGCTCACAAATTGAAAATTTTGTATTAAATAATTCTAAAATTATTTGCTAATATACATTCTGGTTGCTCACAATAAGTGAATTTCGTGACACAAAAACAGAGTGAACGAAGCCACGACTGATGATGTTGATGATCATGATTCATGACAAGAAAAACTTAATAGAAACTGACTTGTTTAAACAAGAGAAGAATACAGAAGGTATGTTAAAGGAAGATGCATATACTGAATCGACATTAGAAGCAACCAAAGATATAAAAGCATCAAACTCAAGTGAAGATAGAGACGCACATTCTCAAGAGTAGCAAATCCTTAGTGAAAATCCTGAAGGACTAAAGGATGAGAACAAAGAAAGTGAAACATTTCCTATGGATGAGGTGAGAAATGAACCAATTAAAACGGAAAAGGAAGAGGGGAAAGCACTGCCATCACTAATTTTCTTAACAACACCAGTACCACAACTCAAAAGAAGTCGTGTTTGAACCTGGAGAACAAAGAAGTGAATATGAGTCAAAAATTTAAGTGCTTGAATTTGTTTCCCAGGCTCAAGGTGGTAAATAGTTGCAGAAACAGAAGAGACAAAAACAGAGGAAAAAAGAAATAGAATCATACAAAGTTGTGGAAGAGCGGAGAAGTCTGACTAAAAAAACTAACGAGCCTTCACTCTCAGACCTTTTGAGGTATCCGTGAGAAAAACCTCGAAGATGGCAGAGAATTCCGCAATAGATTAAGAACCAACTACCCACACCGAAGACCTGCATGCAGAAAAACCTAATGAGGATCAGCATGAAAAAGCAAAAATTGAAGAAGAAAATAATGATGTAGATGAATTTAGTGAACAAAAGAGATCAGAATAGAGTTCTGAAGCACTGGTCATGGTTGATATGGCAGACACGGATGTGAAAGTCTCTCATAAGAAATCGCACAACATACTTTCAGGCGTGGATCAAAAGTGAAGCACTCAATTGCCAAGGTAAAGAAAGCCATTACTGGAAAATCCTCTCATCCAAAGCCACCATCTCCGAAAAATTACACAAGTTGAAAAGTAAATACTGCAGTTAGTTATACTGCAGATTGAGTTTTTTTGTTTGTTTTTGTTGTTTTTCTGTTTTTCATCTTTAATGATTTTCAACTTTTGAGCTTGCTATGAAGAGTATGAAGATCAATTTTCTTAAGATTATTCAAATTTGCACTTGATTGTGTAAACAGTTTGTATATCTATATCAGTTCTGTATTCAGTAAATTTGCGAGTTGTTATGCAACATGCCGTGTCCAATTTGTAATCCTCATTTAGGGTGATGCTTTATCATAAAATTAATTCCACTTCAATGCAATAACCATGACAGAAACTGAAAATCGAATAAACACTATTTCTATGAACGATTCTGAAATAGTAAGATGGAACAAAAGTAACAATATTACTTTTACGCATTTTATCGAACAGATTGCGAGCAGCTAAGTCTCTGCATTTTGAGTAACAAATATTATAAATGCACATAAAAAGAAAAAGCTACTCACCGATGTCTTCAACAAAAGCAACGTTTAGTTCCTCTACATGTTCATCTCCATCAAGAACATTCAAAAAGTTGGAAACACCAAAAAGAAGCTTGAAAATAACTTTACCTACCGGAATGAAAGATCTCAATTCCTCCTCTCTCGCCAGCTTCGTCGCCAAGACTTAAAAAGAACGCTAAGAATTCCGTCTCAACTTTCTCCCCTGCTTCCTTGCCATCAAGAGCTTTCAAGGATTTCCCCAAATTTCCTACTCCATAATAGATGAGTAACAAACATTATAAATGCACAGAAACACGAAAATGATACAAATTTATCATGGAATTCCGCTCTATTACATGGTTTCGATAAATTTAATTATAGACAATAAGACTGGCATGAATAATTTTGCTAAATTTGAGATATTTCTCATATGACGGTGTTTTAAGAAGCTTTTATGTCCATGGTTTTAGTTCGAACCTCACCTTCAACCGTAGCTTCACGAAACATGAGGAATATCTTTGCAGGAGTCATCTCTCTCCGGCGCCGCTGCTGCCTCTTTCTCTACCGGCAAGTCTCTCATTGTTCATCATTTTCTCCATTTACTAAAAATATTAGGGATGAAATGATTAATTAGGATATTAGTAATATTTTATTTATGATTTTAATTTTAATTATCTCTAAACATGTGTTTAAATATACAATGTTAATAGATATATGTTTATTTTTATTATTTAAATTTAAAAAGGTTATTACTGTCATTTTATATTTATTAAATTAATTTATTAGTAGAGGCGATGCCTTGTGATTGCAATATGCACAATGCAAATGCATTAATGCAAAGTGCAATCCTTTAAAAATAAACTTATACGTTGGATCCATGATCTAATGGTATTTAAAAGGGTTTCTGACGCCGTCGGGCGGCGAAGCCTTCCCGACCGTAGAAAAACCCTACTTTGTTACCTTAATTAATGATTATTAGAGTGAAATGATCATTTCATTAGTGTTTTGTACGCAAAAAGATAAAAATAACTAGTTATCACAAAATTAGTTGTCGATGATATTACTCTGAAAACTACACCTAATGCAGATGGTGAAGGAAATGACCAATTCATAAATGTTTTGAATGCAAAAACATAAAAATCAATGATTTATCATGGGTCATACTCATACCGAGATTATTCAGAATCCTACAAACCCTATAGATTTTCGTTTTAGCAAACAAAAAGAGTAAAAATAACGAGTTTTGATAGGATAATTTGAAATATATTGGGAATTTCCAAATACTTTTCCTCCCATAATAGAGGATTATAGACTTAAATGATTATTTCATTAGTGTTTTGTACGCAAAAAGATAAAAAATAACTAGTTATCACAAAATTAGTTGTCGATGATATCACTCTGAAAACTACACCTAATGCAGATGGTGAAGGAAATGACCAATTCATAAATGTTTTGAATGCAAAAACATAAAAATCAATGATTTATCATGGGTCATACCGAGATTATTCATAATCCTACAAACCCTATGGATTTTTATTTTAGCAATTAAAAAGAGGAAAAATAACAAGTTTTTAATAGAATAATTTGAGATCAATTGGGAATTCCTAAATACTTTGTTACCTTAATTAATGATTATTAGAGTGAAATGATAATTTCATTAGTGTTTTGTATACGTAAAGATAAAAATAACTAGTTATCACAAAATTAGTTGTCGATGATATACTCTGAAAACTACACCTAATGCAGATAGTAAAGGAAATGACAAATTCATAAACGTTTTGAATGCAAAAACATAAAAATCAATAATTTATCATGGGTCATACCGAAGTTTATTCAGAATCCTACAAACCCTATGCATTTTTATTTTAGCAATTAAAAAGAGGAGGAAAATAACAAGTTTTTAATAGGATAATTTGAGATCAATTGGGAATTCCTAAATATTTTGTTACCTTAATTAATGATTATTAGAGTGAAATGATCATTTTATTAGTATTTTGTACGCAAAAAGATAAAAAATAACTAGTTATCACAAAATTAGTTGTCGATGATATCACTCTGAAAACTACACCTAATGCAGATGGTGAAGGAAATGACCAATTCATAAATGTTTTGAATGCAAACACATAAAAATCAATGATTTATCATGGGTCATACCGAGATTATTCAGAATCCTACAAACCCTATGGATTTTCGTTTTAGCAAGCAAAAAGAGTTAAAATAACGAAGTTTCGATGGGATAATTTGAAATATATTGGGAATTTCCAAATACTTTTCTTCCCTTAATTGAGGATTATAGACTTAAATGATCATTGCATTAGTGTTTTGTATTCAAAAAGAAAAAAATAACTCGTTATCACAAAATTAGTTGTCGATGATATCACTTTTTAAACTACACCTAATGTAGATAGTGAAAGGAAATGACCGATACATAAACTTTTTGAATGCAAAAACATTAAAATTAATGATTTATCATGGGTCATACCGAGATTATTCATGATCCTACAAACCCTATGGATTTTCGTTTTAGAAAGCAAAAGAGGAAAAACAACGAGTTTTTGATAGGATAATTTCAAATCTATTGGTAATTCCTAAATACTTTTATTATCTTAATTGATGATTATTAGAGTGAAATGATCATTTCATTAGTGTTTTGTATGCAAAAAGATAAAAAATAACTAGTTATCAAAAATTAGTTGTTAATAATAACATATTAAAAACTACACCTAATGCAGATAGTGAAAGGAAATGACCAATTCATAAACATTTTGAATGCAAAAACACAAAAATCAAGGATTTACCATGGGTCATACCGAGATTTTTCAGAATCCTACAAACCCTATGGATTTTCGTTTTAACAATCAAAAATTGGAAAAATAACGAGTTTTTAATAGGATAATTTGAGATCTATTTGGAATTCCTAAATACTTTTGTTACCTTAATTAATGATTATTAGAGTGAAATGATCATTTCATCGTTGTTTTGTACGCAAAGATAAAAATAACTAGTTATCACAAAATTAGTTGTCGATGATATCACTCAAAACTACACATAATGCGAGATAGTAAAAGGAAATGACCAATTCAAAAAGGTTTTGAATTCACAAACATAAAAATCAATTATTAGTCATGGGTCATACCGTGATTATTCGTAATCCTACCAACCCTATGGATTTTCGTTTTAGCAAGCTAAAAGAGTAAAAATAACAAGTTTCGATAGGATATTTGAAATCTTTTGGGAATTCCTAAATATTTTTCTTCCCTTAATTGAGGATTATAGAGTGAAATGATCATTCCATTAATGTTTTGTATGCAAAAAAAAAAAATAACTCGTCATCTGCAAAATAGTTGTTGATGATATCACTCTTTAAACTACACCTAATGTAGAGAGTGAAGGGAAATGACCGATACATAAACTTTCTTAATGCAAAAACATTAAAATTAATGATTTATCATGGGTCATGCCGAGATTATTCATAATCCTACAAACCCTATGGATTTTCGTTTTAGAAAGGAAAAAGAGGAAAAATAACGAGTTTTTGATAGGATAATTTCAGATCTATTGATAATTCTTAAATACTTTTGTTATCTTAATTGATGATTATTAGAGTGAAATGATTATTTCATTAGTGTTTTGTATGCAAAAAGATAAAAAATAACTAGTTATCACAAAATTAGTTGTCGATGATATCACTCTGAAAACTACACCTAATGTAGATAGTAAAGGGAAATGACAAATTCATAAACGTTTTGAATGCAAAAACATAAAAATCAATAATTTATCATGGGTCATACCGAGTTTATTTAGAATCCTACAAACCCTATGCATTTTTATTTTAGCAATTAAAAAGAGGAAAAATAACAAGTTTTTAATAGGATAATTTGAGATCAATTGGGAATTCCTAAATACTTTGTTACCTTAATTAATGATTATTAGGTGAAATGATCATTTCATTAGTGTTTTGTACGCAAAAAGATAAAAATAACTAGTTATCACAAAATTATTTGTCGATGATATCACTCTGAAAACTACACCTAATGCAGATGGTGAAGGGAAATGACCAATTCATAAATGTTTTGAATGCAAAAACATAAAAATCAATGATTTATCTTGGGTCATACCGAGATTATTCGTAATCCTAAAAACCCTATGGATTTTCATTTTAGCAAGCAAAAAGAGTAAAAATAACGAGTTTATGATAGGATAATTTGAAATATATTGGGAATTTCCAAATACTTTTCTTCCCTTAATTGAGGATTATAGACTTAAATGATCATTGCATTAGTGTTTTGTATTCAAAAAGAAAAAATAACTCGTCATCACAAAATTAGTTGTCGATGATATCACTTTTTAAACTACACCTAATGTAGATAGTGAAAGGAAATGACCGATACATAAACTTTTTTAATGCAAAAACATTAAAATTAATGATTTATCATGGGTCATACCGAGATTATTCGTAATCCTACAAACCCTATGGATTTTCGTTTTAGCAAGCAAAAAGAGTAAAAATAACGATTTTCTGATAGGATAATTTGAAATCTATTGGGAATTTCCAAATACTTTTCTTCTCTTATTGAGGATTATAGAGTGAAATGATCATTTAATTAGTGTTTAGTATGCGAAAAGGTAAAAATAACTAGTTATCACAAAATTAGTTGTCGATGATAACACTCTAAACCTAATGTAGATCGTGAACGAAAATGACCGATAGATAGTCTTTTTGAATGCAAAAACTTAAAAAACAAAGATTTATCATGGGTCATACCGAGATTATTCATAATTCTACAAACCCTATGAATTTTCGTTTTAGAAAGCAAAAAGAGGAAAAATAAGGAGTAAAAACAAGGAGTAAAAATGTAGAGAGAGAAGCTCTCCCCTCTCTCATCGGTTTCTGCGCTGAATTATCAATTCTCACGTTTACCGATGGATTCTTATCCATCTGTTATTCAAGATCTTGAGGCCATTTTCTCATATCCAAAAAATCACGCTTTCTTTTCTTCTCCCTAGATTATAGATTCTCAACTTCTAACAAATCTTGCAAAATCGCTCCTTCATGCGTATCAACAGACTTTTCTTCTCGGGGCAAAGGTTGATTTCTCAAGGTTTTTCACCGAATTCACATTGCGAGATAGAGGATTCGCATCGTTCCGATGATGTTCAAGATTTCGAGTTGCTTCTCCGACGGCGGGTCTGCCTCCGATTTCAAAGGCGACGACATCGAATTTTCAAAATCTTATTCTACGAATCGGCCGATTTCGGAGCTTCAAGAAGACAATCCAATGTTGACCCAGTCTTCCTTCCAGACTGTTCAAGATCCGTCGTTGACCCAGTCTTCCATCCGCGCAGATCCGCCGTCACCAAGTCTACCTTCAAGGCGCTTCAAAATCCGCTCATTTCCCGCTTCCCCAATCTTTTTCCCGGGTTGTTAGTCCGCCAACGTCGGAGCTTCCCAAATCATTTATTACTGATTTTAAATGCTTCGTTAATTTCGGCACACAATTTGTAAGCCGATTAATAAAGGTCGGTTTTATTCGGTGTTTGTCGAGGAGGATTTGTATAATAAGGGCATCGAAGAGCATCGAAATTCAATCATTGGACGTGTAATATCTGTTAAGAATGAAAAGCCGGTTTCAATGAAGCTTTAAGGCAAAAGTTATCTGTGCTTTGTGGAATGTTCGTGATTCTACTTGGAGGATGATTCCCTTGGGCAAGGGCTACTATAACATTTCTTTCTTGAATCTGGAAGATAGGAATCGGGTCTTCAATAGGACCACTTGGAATCTTGCGTCGGGTTCTATTCGGTTGAGCGAGATGGGTTAAAGATTTTAATCCCTATAAGGTGAGTGCCTCGGTTGCACAGGTATGGATTCGTATCCTTGAGCTCCCACTTGAATATTGGCATCCGTCGATTATTCTAGGAATTGCTTCTCGCAATAGGTACTCCTATAAAAATTGATGATCGATCTTTAAATAAAGTTTTTGGTCATTTTGCACGTGTTTTGGTCGAAATTGATTTTGCCAATTCTTATTAGGATCAAGTTATGATTGAAAGGGATGGTTATAGTGCGTTTGTTTCTATTAAGTATGAGAACTTGCCCCCTTTTTGTTCACACCGTGGTATTATTGGACATTGCTTGGAAAATTGTAGATTGGTGAATAGGGAAGAGGGGAAAAATCCCTGTTTCTTCAAAGGTTGCTGCTTTTGGAAGTATTTCTTCTAAATTTGTTTGATAATTCTAAAACAAACTGTGGGTAGTGAATTGAGTAATTGTTCTAGTAATTTGTTCGAGGTTCTTGATTCTCGGGTTTTAGAAAAACTGTTCTTGGCCGATTTCGAACAATGCTAATTCTTTTTCTTCAGAACCAATTTGGAAAATCCTCTAAGGATATTGAAGGTAGTCTTTGTTAATTTACGTAGTACTAATATGTTTGATGTTCTTGGCTCACGAGGTCTTGGAAGAATCTGTTGCCGAAAAGGATGTTATTGAGATGGGGGATGTTCCCGTGGTGGGATTGATAAGTTTGATAGTATTGTTATTTCGATGGTTCTATTTTGGATAATTCTTCTTATAATACGATTGTTGGTGCTTGTTGTTGATTCCGATAGTGTTAATTTTAGTAGGGATGTTAGCTCTAATAGGGCTGATAAATCAATTATTTTACTGCTCCTGTTTGTGTTAATTCGATTGTATTAGTAGGGCTGATAGTGCTGTTCTTTGATTCATTTTGTGTTAATTTTGGTAGGGATGTTAGTTCTAGTAGGGCTGATTTTGAGGATGTTATTAATTCCGTGTTTGTGATATTAGTAAGGAGGTTAATAAGGGTAGTAAAGCTTTAGGAAGGGTTGATGGGTTGTCTTCTAAGGGGGCTGTTATATCTCCGATTGTGGATTTTGAGATTCCTTTGAATGATAAAGGGGGACTATTAATTCTTTTTAAAGAAGTCTTCTTCTCGTGCTAACTTAGTGGTTGTTTCTGCGGTGAGGGTTCAGATTTTTAAAAATGAAACAGGTTGCGGATCGTATTTGGGAACGTGATGGTCCGGATAAGCCGCCTCCTAATAAGCGGCTGCCGTTGTTAAGCCTAAGGCGTCGGAAAAGCATGCTTGGTTTCAAGATGTCTAAGCGCGGCTCTTCGTCGGGCTCCAAATGATGTGATTGGCGGCTGGTTTTTGTAAGACTCGGTGGTCAAATATGGTAGTTCTTCGCTGTTTGTGGTATTAGTTGGGCTTTTATTTGGGCCGCCTATTTTGGCCTTTTTTTTTGGTGGCTTTTATTAGTCATTCTCTTAGATTTCTTTTTGAAATTTCTCCATATGTTCTCTAATACTTTAATGAGGTATCTTTTTAGAGGACTATCTCTTTTTTCCCATTGATGGATTTTTCCCTAAGGAGGGTTTTGCCATCAAAGGTTTTTTTAACGAGTGTTCGGCCTCTTGATCGACATGTGATCATATGGTTCTAGGTTTTTCTTTTTATCTTTTATTAATAATATCTTTAATTTGAGGAAAACAACGAGTTATTGATAGGATAATTTCAGATCCATTGGTAATTCCTAAATACTTTTATTATCTTAATTGATGATTATTAGAGTGAAATGATCATTTCATTAGTGTTTTGTATGTAAAAAGATAAAAAATAACTAGTTATCACAAAATTAGTTGTCGATGATATCACTCTGAAAACTACACCTAATGCAGATGGTGAAGGGAAATGACCAATTCATAAATGTTTTGAATGCAAAAACATAAAAATCAATGATTTATCATGGGTCATACCGAGATTATTCAATCCTACAAACCCTATGAATTTTCGTTTTAACAAGCAAAAGAGTAAAAATAACGAGTTTACGATAGGATAATTTGAAATCTATTGGGAATTTCCAAATACTTTTCTTCCCTTAATTGAGGATTATAGAGTGAAATGATCATTGCATTAGTGTTTTGTATTCAAAAAGAAAAAAATAACTCGTCATCACAAAATTAGTTGTCAAGATATCACTTTTTAAACTACACCTAAAGTAGATAGTGAAAGGAAATGGCCGATACATAAACTTTTTGAATGCAAAAACATTAAAATTAATGATTTATCATGGGTCATACCGAGATTATTCATAATCCTACAAACCCTATGTATTTTCGTTTTAGAAAGCAAAAAGAGGAAAAACAACGAGTTTTTGATAGGATAATTTCAGATCTATTGGTAATTCCTAAATACTTTCATTATCTTAATTGATGATTATTAGAGTTAAATGATCAATTCATTAGTGTTTTGTATGCAAAAAGATTAAAAATAACTAGTTATCACAAAATTAGTTGTTAATAATAACATATTAAAAACTACACCTAATGCGAGATAGTGAAAGGAAATGACCAATTCATAAACATTTTGAATGCAAAAACACAAAAATCAATGATTTATCATGGGTCATACCGAGATTTTTCAGAATCCTACAAACCCTATGGATTTTCGTTTTAACAATGAAAAATTGAAAAAATAACGAGTTTTTAATAGGATAATTTGAGATCTATTTGGAATTCCTAAATACTTTTGTTACCTTAATTAATGATTATTAGAGTGAAATGATCATTTCATCGTTGTTTTGTACGCAAAAAGATAAAAATAACTAGTTATCACAAAATTAGTTGTCGATGATATCACTCACGAAACTACACATAATGCAGATAGTAAAAGGAAATGACCAATTCAAAAGGTTTTGAATTCAAAAACATAAAAATCAACTATTTGTCATGGGTCATACCGTGATTATTCTAATCCTACCAACCCTATGGATTTTCGTTTTAGCAAGATAAAAGGGTAAAAATAACGAGTTTCGATAGGATATTTGAAATCTTTTGGGAATTCTTAAATAATTTTCTTCCCTTAATTGAGGATTATAGAGTGAAATGATCATTCCATTAATGTTTTGTATGCAAAAAGAAAAAAATAACTTCGTCATCGGAAATTAGTTGTCGATGATATCACTCTTTAAACTACACCTAATTTAGAGAGTGAAGGGAAATGACCGATACATAAACTTTCTTAATGAAAAACATTAAAACTACAAACCCTATGGATTTTCGTTTTAGAAAGCAAAAAGAGGAAAAATAACGAGTTTTTGTTAGGATAATTTCGGATCTATTGGTAATTCCTAAATACTTTTGTTATGTTAATTGATGATTATTAGAGTGAAATGATCATTTCATTAGTGTTTTGTATTCAAAAAGATAAAAAATAACTAGATATCACAAAATTAGTTGTTAATAATAACACACTAAAAACCACACCTAATGCGAGATAGTGAAAGGAAATGACCAATTCATAAACGTTAAACATAAAAATCAATGATTTATCATGGGTCATACTAAGATTATTCAATCCTACAAACCCTATGGATTTTCGTTTTAACAATCAAAAAGAGGAAAAATAACGAGTTTTTAATAGGATAGTTTGCGATCTATGGGGAATTCCTAAATACTTTTGTTACCTTAATTGATGATTATTAGAGTGAAATGATAATTTCATTAGTGTTTTGTATACGTAAAGATAAAAAATAACTAGTTATCACAAAATTAGTTGTCGATGATATCACTCGAAAACAACACCTAATGCAGATAGTGTAGGAAATGACAAATTCTTAAACGTTTTGAATGCAAAAACATAAAAATCAATAATTTATCATGGGTCATACCGAGTTTATTCGTAATCCTACAAACCCTATGCATTTTTATTTTAGCAATTAAAAAGAGGAAAAATAACAAGTTTTTAATAGGATAATTTGAGATCAATTGGGAATTCCTATATACTTTGTTACCTTAATTGATGATTATTAGAGTGAAATGATCATTTCATTAGTGTTTTGTAAGGAAAAAGATAAAAATAACTAGTTATCACAAAATTCGTTTGTCGATGATATCACTCTAAAAACTACACCTAATGCAGATAGTGAAGGGAAATGACCAATTCATAAATGTTTTGAATGCAAAAACATAAAAATCAATGATTTATCGTGGGTCATACCGAGATTATTCAGAATCCTACAAACCCTATGGATTTTCGTTTTAGCAAGCAAAAAGAGTAAAAATAACTAGTTTCGATAGAATAATTTGAAATCTATTAGGAATTTCCAAATACTTTTCTTCCCTTAATTGAGCATTATAGAGTGAAATGATCATTGCATTAGTGTTTTGTATTCAAAAGAAAAAAATAACTCGTCATCACAAAATTAGTTATCGATGATATCACTTTTTAAACTACACCTAATGTGGATAGTGAAAGGAAATGACCGATATATAAACTTTTGAATGCAAAAACATTAAAATTAATGATTTATCATGGGTCATACCAAGATTATTCATAATCCTACAAACCCTATGGATTTTCGTTTTAGAATGCAAAAGGGAAAAATAAGGAGTTTTGCCAAAATGTAGAGAGAGAAACTTTCCCTTCTCTCTAGAATTTTGGTAGTTATTTTTCCCAATGATCGTTTTACGTCATCTTCAATGTTCACTTCATCAATTACACGAAATTCTATAAAGAAAAGCAAGGTCTATATGGGCTGCTGCATAAAAATTCATACCAATAATTCTCCATTTTCCAAGCCAACATTTGGTTCGGTTTTCGAAGCTGTTTGGGTTTTCAAGAATCAAAGCATAGCCTTGCATTTATTACTGAGCATTTCTCAAATCGTTCTTGGCGATTACTCCTCACTTCAGAGAAACGGCAAATTTCTGTTCGATTTGCCCGAAAAATTACCTGTTCGACGGCGACGAAATCTTGGTATCATCTCTTCTCCGCAATTCAATTCAGCTTTTGGTTCGTTTTTCGAGTGCTTTGAGTCCGATAATTTTTACCATTTCCGACGGATTATAGCAGTTACCGATAATTCTTTTTTATTCTTACCGACGACCGACGGAACAAATGGCGGCGTTTTCTGCGGCGGATTTTCGATCGGGGAAAAATACCTAAGGAAGGGATTCTTGGGTTCGTATTTGACAGGGGGAAGGACTCTCGCCTGTAATTTGATGGCGATTTGACGGTTACTCAGCGGCGATGGTTTGCGCCGGAAAATGGATTAATCTGACAACGGAGGCGTTAAATTTTACACAGAGGGCGATTCACTGAGATCCGTCGCCGATGAACGAGACCGCATATGGGTTTTTCGATTGCTGCTTCAACTCACTGATTTCAAATGGAACAACCGTCTCCATTATCTAAACGACAGCCGCTATAAGGTCGACGGTTTTCAACTAGTCATTAGCAGCTGCTCGACTCCTCACTTGTGGATTTCAGCGGTTTTCAGCTCCGCAGCGTTCAACGATTTTTGCCAGGATCTGGGTGTCTCTGTAAGTTGGTTTCAGTTTCGATTTCGCTGAGTTTCTGGAATTAATTTGCGTTTGATTGAGGTTAATTTGCTGGAGTTTTCTGGTAATATTTTTATTTTCTGGTTGAGTTCTGGATTTGGAGTCTCTGTTCTGGGTTGTCGATTATCCATGGTTGGAGAAATATTTTTGGTTCGATATTATGAATCTGATTCAGTTCTTTATCTGGTTATGATGGGGTTTAAATTCTGGGGTCATTAGTTGAAGCTGGTTGTTGTGAGTTTTGATCGCTTTTGGGCATTGATGGAGATGAGACCGCTTGAGTATATTTATTTAGCTTTGGGCTTTATTTATTTCATTTCGTGGTTTGTCTCGGGCCTATTTGTGTTGGGCTTTATTTCTCGCACTTAGTATTTAAACACTTGGTTGTTCTTTGTTTTGGGGATTTTGGCATTTTGATTATTGAATAAGGGTTTTCCGCGAGTGAAAGAAAAGCACCTAGTATACGTAGTATCAAGGTGTCTATTTCTTCATATCGTTTGTTAAGTAATTTCGTGTTGATTACGTTTGCGGCTGCGTCAGGTATCCGAGTCTTGCAACGCTCTGAGCGATGCCTCCTCGTCGTCGGCTGCCGTTGATACCGAAATAGCGGACCTTCGCCGTCAAGTTGAGGCGCTCACCAGCCGTTCAAGCCCTAGCCACTCAACAAGCGGCGCCACCGCACCTGCGCCTATCCCTCCTCCACCCCAAGCGGCCGATGAGGGCACCGATCACTCCGGCGACGAGGATACAGAGTCAATGAATAATCCATTCGCACCCCCTGCAAAACCAGCCTGTTGCTTGATCGCTGGGAACAAGGATTTCGCATTGATATTAGGAGTTCACGGGGACCTTGAACCCCTCGATTTCGAGTGATTGGCTAAGCACCGTTGAGGACATCCTTGACTTCAAGCGAGTTCCCGCCGACCGCCGTGTTGGTCTTGTCGCGACGCGATTTCGAGATCGGGCGACGGCGTGGTGGCGACAACCGCACCACTCGTGCACGGCAAGGCCGCGCGCCAGATAACGGCGTGGGCGAAGTTTTCGCCGGCATCTTCAACTAGCGTTCCTTCCGTATAATTACACCTCCACCATGTTTCAACAACTGCACAATCTCCGTGAGGATCGCGTTGATCACGGAGTATTCAACGAGTTTTTCAATTAATTGCGGCGGCTTGATCGCAGCGGATTCGGAGGAGCATTGATCTCCCGATTCATCGGCGGGATTACGGATTTCTATTCGGGACACCCTCAACCTTTTTGCGCCGCCGTCGTTATCGGAGGCACACCGGCGTGCCTGCTCTCGAGAAAGCGGCAAGCGCGCCGCACTCCTCCACCGCCATCACCGCGGCCGCCGCCGCCGGCGCTCCACCTTCACACGGGCGTCGGCGCCGCGCGCTGTTCCTCCTCCGTCCGCGACCTCACAGCCGCAAGGCCGTGGAGGCCGTTGTTTCTCTTGCGGCGAAACGGGTCATCGGTATGCTTCTTGTCCCAAAATCCAAATCGTGCTCTGCTATGTGATGACCCATATACAAATATTTTTGATATCGCTCCAATTTATGATACGCCTCCAATTTATGATTCATATCCCATTGACACTATTCCAGAGGCACACTTAGAGGGTGATGTGGGTCCCGCTTTGGTTTTACAAAGGACTTGTTTGGCACCAAAAGTGGAAGGTACGCAAAGAACGAAATACCCTTTTTACTTCTACTTGCACTATTCTTGGAAAAATATGTCGTTTCATTATTGATTCGGGTGCATGTGAGAATGTAATTGCTGCTATCTTGTTGATAAATTATGCCTTACTCCCGAGGATCATCCCGCTCCTTATAATTTGATGTGGTTGAATCGTGGTAGCACCGTGACTATTGCGAAGAGAGTTTTGGTGTCATTTTCTATTGGTAGTACTTATGCGAGATAGTGTTTGGTGTGATGTTGTTCCCATGGACGCATGTCATCTTTTGTTGGGTCGCCGTGGCAATATGATAGGCATGTTACACATGATGGTCATCGTAACATTTATAGTTTTATGTATGGGGGTACTAAGATTGTGTTATATCCCTCTGTTCCGCTTCTCCCGCCCGGTGCAGACTCCATCAGTGTTATTTTGACTCCTTCCGATTTTGAGGCGAAGTTGCACGAGCTCCTTTTGTTTTGATGCTCATGGCACATGATATTTACGAGACAGCAGATTACTCGAGGCTATGAAGCCCATCCTTATTGAGTTTCTTTGATTTATTTCCGACCGAGGCTCCTGTCGGTTTGCCTCCTTTCGAGGGACATCCAAAGCATCACATTGATTTAGTTCTGGGGCTCCATTACCGAATCGCCCTCATTATCGAATGAGTCCCACCGAACATGAGGAGCTTCGGCGACGAGGTTGAAGAATTACTTAATCGGGGTCATATTCGGGAGAGTTTGAGTCCGTGCGCTGTTCTGCATTGCTTACTCCTAAGAAAGATGGTTCTTGGCGCATGTGTGTAGACAGTCGTGCCATTAATAAAATCACTATTCGCTCTGATTTCCGATCCCTCGGCTCGATGACCTCCTTGATCGGTTGAGTGGCTCTATGATTTTCGATAAGCTTGATTTACGCGGTGGGTACCATCAGATTCGTATCGGGCACAGGGATGAGTGGAAGACACCTTTAACACACGTGAAGGCCTATTTGAGTGGTTAGTTATGCCGTTTGGGCTCTCTAATGCCCCTAGTACATTTATGCGGGTGATGAATCGTGCCTTGCGATCTTTGATTGGCTCTTGTGTAGTGGTCTACTTCGATGATATCCTTGTTTACTGACAAGTCTTTAGACGATCATCCGACTCATTTACGAGGCGCTTTTTCGATTTTGCGGGAGGAACAGCTTCTTTGCTTCTCCTCATAAGTGTACATTTATGGTGGAGAGTGTACTTTTTGGGGTATGTGATCTCCTCACGGGGATTTCGATGGATGCTTCCAAGATTGAAGCTATTCGTTCTTGGCCTACTCCTTCTACATTCACCGCCGTTCGGAGTTTTCATGGTCTCGCATCCTTTTATAGGCGCTTCATTCGGGATTTCGGTACTATCATGGCCCCCTGTTACCGATTGCATGCGGGGAAGGTTTTTCGGTGGACTCCCGAGGCCGATGCCGCTTTCTCATTGATTAAAGAGAAGCTTACGAGTGCACCTGTCCTTATTCTCCCCGACTTTTCTTGCCCTTTTGAGCTTACTTGCGATGCCTCGAAGGTGGGTGTTGGTGCGGTGTTGAGTCGAATGGACGACTGTTGCCTTTTCGGTGAGAAATTGGCGAGGGCCTCGATCTCGTTACGGTGCTTATGATGTGGAGTTTTATCTTTGTAGTCGAGTACATTCGATATTGGTGACACTATCTCTACCATCGGGAGTTTCTCCTTCTCACCGATCACGATGCACTCAAGCATCTCCATACACGAGGACTCTCGTTTCTAGCCGTCATGCTTCATGGGCCGCTTATCTTCAGCTTACTTTTGTTTTGAAGCATAAGTCTCGGGGCCTCTAATCGGGTGGTCGATGCGTTGAGTCGCCGTCATTTGGTTCTTACCGATATGAGGGTCACAATTCACGGGTTTGAGTTATTACACGAGTCATACGTTTCGGATCCTTTCTTGGGCGTGTTTTGACCGAGGTTCAAGCCGGGTAACTCCTCGGCGTTTCATTTGGTTGATGGGTATCTTTTTAAGGGGACTCAACTTTGTATACCACCAGACGAGCCTTCGTCTCCTTATTATCTCGAGCTACATGGAGCTGGTCATGTGGGCGTGACCGAACTATTGCACTCATACAGTCGTTATTTTTGGCCTACTCTTCGTCGGGATGCTTCTCGTTTTGTTGAGCGTTGTCGCATTTGTCGAGACTTGAAGGGTACAGCCACTAACGCGAGTTTATATCGTCCTTTGCCCATTCCTTCTCGGCCTTGGGCATCTATCGAGTATGGATTTTGTGGTGGGTCTTCCTAGGACTCGGCGTGGGTCGAGATGCTATATTTGTTGTAGTGGATCGCTTTTCGAAGATGGTCCATTTTATACCCTGCAAGAAGGCCACCGATGCGGTGCATGTGGCAAAGCTATTCTTCGAGGAGGTGTATCGCCTTCATGGCTTTCCTCTTGCTATTGTCTCGATCGCGATACACGTTTTACGAGCTACTTCGCGTAGTTTGTGGAGGATGGCCAACACCAAGCTTGATTTTAGCGGTGCATATCATCCTCAAACGGATGGTCGACGGAGGTCGTGAATCGTTCTTTGGGTAATTTGCTCCGTTGTTTGGTGGGCGACCACATTCGCTCTTGGGATATGCGGCTTAGCCAGGCAGAGTTCGCTCATAACTCGGCCGTAAATAGTAGTACCGGTTTACGCCCTTTTGAGGTCGTGTATCTTTGTGATGCCCCGTGGCCCTATGGACCTTCTCACATTGCCTTCTCATCGGGATTCGGATTCTCGGGCTACGGATCTTATTCATCGGCTTGAAGGTGCATGAAGCTACTCGAAGCGTCTCTCGGACGCTAACCGGACATATAAGGCCACTCGCGATGCACGACGCCGTGCGGTGGAGTTTGAGGTGGGAGATCTCGTATGGGTTGTTTTGACGAAAGACCGATTTCCTGCTCATGAGTATAACAAGCTTTCGCACGGAAGATTGGCCCCGTGGAGATACTTGAGAAAATCAACCCCAATGCATACCGATTGAAGCCGCCTAGTAATGTGCACACCGCCGATGTGTTTAATGTTAAACACTTGGTTCCATTTGTGGGAGATAACGACGTTGGAGATGAGACCCCGCATGATTCGAGGGCGAATCGCTTTCAACCCTGGGGAGAATGATGGAGATGAGACCGCTTGAGTATATTTATTTAGCTTTGGGCTTTATTTATTTCATTTCGTGGTTTGTCTCGGGCCTATTTGTGTTGGGCTTTATTTCTCGCACTTAGTATTTAAACACTTGGTTGTTCTTTGTTTGGGGATTTTGGCATTTTGATTATTGAATAAGGGTTTTCCTCGCATGAGTGAAAGAAAAGCACCTAGTATACGTAGTATTAAGGTGTCTATTTCTTCATATCGTTTGTTCGTAATTTCGTGTTGATTACGTTTACATTGCGTCAGGCATTTTGTATAAGTTCTTGTTGTTCCGAGTGCTTTAATGTCTGGCTATTTCAAGTTCTTGCTCTGGGATCGCATCTTGTTCGACGATAGGCTTCAAAGTGAATTCTGTGTTTCTCTCTCTTCATTTTATTTGGTGAAGCGTTATGATTCGGTAGGATTGTTGCTAGGTTTAATCTTCGACGATGTCTCGATATCTAAGGATGTTGTTTTAGTGTAGGCAAGATGTTTTTGACCAACATTACTTTGCTGGGTTTGTGGTTCCTTCTTCTCGATTTGATCTCTAAGCATGCTTTGGGGATTCTAGATAGATTTGAACATTTGGGTTTTGCCCTTTTTGTTAGGCCCTTTTGGGGGTTTCCTTTTATGTTTCTTCTTTTGGGCTTAGCCCATTTGTCTTTGTTATTTCCTCTTTTCGAGCTTTCACCTTGGACCGGGTTGTGGTCCCACCTTTTTTCTTCTCTCTTTTATCAATAATACCTTTAATTTGAGGAAAACAACGAGTTTTGATAGGATAATTTCGCATCTATTGGTAATTCCTAAATACTTTTATTATCTTAATTGATGATTATTAGAGTGAAATGATCATTTCATTAGTGTTTTGTATGCAAAAAGATAAAAAATAACTAGTTATCACAAAATTATTTGTTAATAATAACATATTAAAAACCACACCTAATGCAGAGATAGTGAAAGGAAATGACCAATTCATAAACATTTCGAATGCAAAAACACAAAAATCAATGATTTATCATGGGTCATATCGAGATTTTTCTTAATCCTACAAACCCTATGGATTTTCGTTTTAACAATAAAAAATTGGAAAAAGAACGAAGTTTTTAATAGGATAATTTGAGATCTATTTGGAATTCCTAAATACTTTTGTTACCTTAATTAATGATTATTAGAGTGAAATGATAATTTCATTAGTGTTTTGTACGCAAAAAGATAAAAAACAACTAGTTATCACAAAATTAGTTGTCGATGATATCACTCAAAACTACACCTAATGCAGATAGTAAAAGGAAATGACCAATTCAAAAGGTTTTGAATTCAAAAACATAAAAATCAATTATTTGTCATGGGTCATACCGTGATTATTCATAATCCTACCAACCCTATTGATTTTCGTTTTAGCAAGCCAAAAGAGTAAAAATAACGAGTTTCGATAGGATAAATTGAAATCTTTTGGCAATTCCTAAATACTTTTCTTCCCTTAATTCAGATTACGAGTGAAATGATCATTCCATTAATGTTTTGTATGCAAAAAGAAAAAAATAACTCGTCATCGGCAAATTAGTTGTCGATGATATCACTCTTTAAACTACACCTAATGTAGAGAGTGAAGGGAAATGACCGATACATAAACTTTCTTAATGCAAAAACATTAAAATTAATGATTTATCATGGGTCATACCGAGATTATTCATAATCCTACAAACCCTATGGATTTACATTTTAGAAAGAAAAAGATGAAAATAACGAGTTTTTGATAGGATAATTTCGTATCTATTGGTAATTCCTAAATACTTTTGTTATCTTAATTGATGATTATTAGAGTGAAATGATCATTTCATTAGTGTTTTGTATGCAAAAAGATAAAAAATAACTAGTTATCACAAAATTAGTTGTCGATGATATCACTCGAAAACTACACCTAATGCAGATAGTAAAGGGAAATGACAAATTCATAAACGTTTTGAATGCAAAAACATAAAAATCAATAATTTATCATGGGTCATACCGAGTTTATTCTAATCCTACAAATCCTATGCATTTTTATTTTAGTAATTAAAAAGAGGAAATAGAACAAGTTTTTAATAGGATAATTTGAGATCAATTGGGAATTCCTAAATACTTTGTTACCTTAATTAATGATTATTAGAGTGAAATGATCATTTCATTAGTGATTTGTACGCAAAAAATAAAAATAACTAGTTATCACAAAAATTAGTTGTCGATGATATCACTCAGAAAACTACACCTAATGCAGATGGTGAAGGAAATGACCAATTCATAAATGTTTTGAATTCAAAAACATAAAAATCAATTATTTGTCATGGGTCATACCGAGATTATTGAGAATCCTACCAACCATATGGATTTTCGTTTTAACAAGCTAAAAGAGTAAAAATAACGAGTTTACGATAGGATAATTTGAAATCTATTGGGAATTTCCAAATACTTTTCTTCCCTTAATTGAGGATTATAGAGTGAAATGATCATTGCATTAGTGTTTTGTATTCAAAAAGAAAAAAATAACTCGTCATCACAAAATTAGTTGTCGATGATATCACTTTTTAAGCTACACCTAATGTAGATAGTGAAAGGAAATGACCGATACATAAACTTTTTGAATGCAAAAACATTAAAATTAATGATTTATCATGGGTCATACCGAGATTATTCATATTCCTACAAACCCTATGGATATTCGTTTTAGAAAGCAAAAGAGAAAAAACAACGAAGTTTTTGATAGGATAATTTCATATCTATTGGTAATTTCTAAATACTTTTATTATCTTAGTTGATGATATTATTAAAGTGAAATGATCATTTCATTAGTGTTTTGTATGCAAAAGATAAAAATAACTAGTTATCACAAAATTAGTTGTTAATAATAACATATTAAAAATTACACCTAATGCGAGATAGTAAAGGGAAATGACAAATTCATAAACGTTTTGAATGCAAAAACATAAAAATCAATAATTTATCATGGGTCATACCGAGTTTATTGAATCCTACAAACCCTATGCATTTTTATTTTAGCAATTAAAAAGAGGAAAAATAACAAGTTTTTAATAGGATAATTTGAGATCAATTGGGAATTCCTAAATACTTTGTTACCTTAATTAATGATTATTAGAGTGAAATGATCTTTTCATTAGTGTTTTGTACGCAAAAAGATAAAAATAACTAGTTATCACAAAATTAGTTGTCGATGATATCACTCTGTAAACTACACCTAATGCAGATGGTGAAGGAAATGACCAATTCATAAATGTTTTGAATGCAAAAACATAAAAATCAATGATTTATCATGGGTCATACCGAGATTATTCGAATCCTACAAACCACATGGATTTTCGTTTTAACAAGCAAAAGAGTAAAAATAACGAGTTTCGATAGGATAATTTAAAATCTATTGGGAATTTCCAAATACTTTTCTTCCCTTAATTGAGGATTATAGAGTGAAATGATCATTGCATTAGTGTTTTGTATTCAAAAAGAAAAAAATAACTCGTCATCACAAAATTAGTTGTCGATGATATCACTTTTAAGCTACACCTAATGTAGATAGTGAAAGGAAATGACCGATACATAAACTTTTTGAATGCAAAAACATTAAAATTATCTTGATTTATCATGGGTCATACCGAGATTATTCATAATCCTACAAACCCTATGGATATTCGTTTTAGAAAGCAAAAAGAGGAAAAACAACGAGTTTTTGATAGGATAATTTCGTATCTATTGGTAATTCCTAAATACTTTTATTATCTTAGTTGATGATTATTAAAGTGAAATGATCATTTCATTAGTGTTTTCACTTTTTGATTGTTAAAACAAAAATCCACGGGGTTTGTAGGATTCTGAATAATATCGGTATGATCCATGATAAATCATTGATTTTTATGTTTTTGCATTCAATATGATTATCTATCGGTCATTTCCTTTCACTATCTCGCATTAGGTGTTGTTTTTAGTGTGTTATTATTAACAACTAATTTTGTGATAACTAGTTATTTTTTATCTTTTTGCATTCAAAACACTAATAAAATGATGATTTCACTCTAATAATCATTAATTAAGGTAACAAAAGTATTTTGAAATTACCAATAGATCTCAAATTATCCTATCAAAAACTTCGTTATTTTTCTCTTTATGCTTGCTAAAACGAAAATCCATAGGGTTTGTAGGATTCGAATAATCTCGGTATGACCCATTTTAAATCATTGATTTTTTTATTTTTGCATTAAAAAAGTTTATCTATCGATCATTTCTTTTCACTATCTCGCATTAGGTGTTGTTTTTAGTGTTTTATTATTAACAACTAATTTTGTGATAACTAGTTATTTTTACAAAACACTAATGAAATGATCATTTAACTCTAATAATCATCAATTAAGGTAACAAAAGTATTTAGGAATTACCAATAGATCTGAAAATATCCTATCAAAAACTCGTTATTTTTCCTCTTTTTGCTTTCTAAAATGAAAATCCATAGGGTTTGTAGGATTGTGAATAATCTCAATATGACCCATGATAAATCATTGATTTTTATGTTTTTGCATTCAAAAGTTTATCTATCGGTCATTTCCTTTTACTATCTGCGTTAGGTGTTGTTTTTAGTGTGTTATTATTAACAACTAATTTTGTGATAACTAGTTATTTTTATCTTTTTGCATACAAAACACTAATAAAATGGTCATTTCACTCTAATAATCATCAATTAAGGTAACAAAAGCATTATAGAATTACCAATAGATATCAAATTATCCTACCAAAAACACGTTATTTTTCCTCATTTTGCTTGTTAAAACGAAAATCCATAGGGTTTGTAGGATTCTGAATAATCTCGGTATGACCCATGATAAATCATTCATTTTTATGTTTTTACATTTAAAAGTTTATGAATTGGTCATTTCCCATCACTATCTGCATTAGGTGTAGTTTTGAGTGATATCATCGACAACTAATTTTGTGATAACTAGTTATTTTTTATCTTTTTGTATACAAAACACTAATGAAATAATCATTTCACTATAATAATTATTACTTAAGGTAACAAAAGTATTTAGGAATTCCCAATAGATCTCAAATTATCCTATTAAAAACTCGTTATTTTTTCTCTTTTTAATTGTTAAACGAAAATCCATAGGGTTTGTAGGATTCAATAATCTCGGTATGACCCATGACAAATCATTGATTTTTAAGTTTTTGCATTCAAAGTTTATGAATTGGTCATTTCCCTTCACTATCTGCATTAGGTGTAGTTTTGAGTGATATCATCGACAACTAATTTTGTGATAACTAGTTATTTTTTTCTTTTTGTATACAAAACACTAATGAAATAATCATTTCACTCTAATAATCATCAATTAAGGTAACAAATGTATTTAGGAATTCCCAATAGATCTCAAATAATCCTATTAAAAACTCATTATATTTCCTCAAATTAAAGATATTATTGATAAAAGAGAAAAAGAAAGAGGAGAGACCACAACCCGGTCCAAGGTGAAAGCCCCAAAAATGGGAAAGATAGAAAAGATCCAAAAGAAACAAAGACACCCAAAGGCCCAAATGAATGACGGGGCCAAACAATCGGCCCAAACAAAAAACTAATTCAACAAAAACCAACACTAAGAAGAACACCCACCGCGAATGAGAAGAACACCCACAAGCATGTAGAACACCAAAAATACCAAAACCAGCAAGGACACGGTCTTGATTAACAGAGGCAAGAAATATCCAACTAATCAACATCCAATACTACGAAGACATCTTCCAACAAAGTACCCTGCAACAATTCATGAATCATAGCCCGTCTTAGGTAAGAAACAAAAATTTCACTAAGGCAACTCAACGAAAAGATTCCAAAGAAGCAAACATGTAATAGCGAAAACCAACCCGTAAATCTTCGAAAAGTCAAAATCGCTAAGCGAAACAAATATACCAAGGTGTAGAGAAAATCAATGAGACAAACAGATTTCCCGAAATTACGACTCGAACAGGGAAAAACCCGAGAAAAGACCCAGAATACACAACACATCCCAAACGAATCAAAAAATCTCCGAAGAGAATTAGCAGCATCCTCCAAACTGGAATTTTTGAACAATCGAAACTATTATCTATTCTTTGCGCTTTCCTCTGCAAAAAAATCCCACTCGAGAATCTTGAGCGGAAATGGAAATTGACCAATTCCAGAAATTTTTAAAAAAGCGTAATCCCAGCAAAATCGCCGGAAAATCGCAATCGAAAAACCCCAATTTGTCGTCACCGACGGGCCTTGGAATTACCCGCGCGCCGCCGCCATTGAACAACCATTTTGAATCAATCGCGCAACAAATCGAGACACAACTTGAAAAACGTGCTGAAATCAACAACCGCTTTCAAAATTTGTCTTGAAATATGGAACCGAAACTTCCCGAAGGAAAGATTTGATCGGAAATGGCGGAAGGCGTCGCCGCTGATACCCATGGGAACAGATGAAATCCCCAAATTTGAGAACCGCAAACAATGAAGAATAACCATCGCCCTTTTTGAAATTTCTTGAAAGCGACCAAGCCATTTCACGGCCAAAGTAATCCCAATCGTAAATCAGCCATATCGAGGCCGAAAGCAATTGTTGCTCGAATCTTGATCGGAGGAATATCCGATGACGCCGAAAAGCCGAGCCAAGAAAATCCCAAACAAATCCCATTGAATTGAAAAGATTTCCTCATTGAATGAGATTTTGGAATTGTTAATGACAACTAAAGTGAAAAGTGAGCCTTGAATCTTGGATACCGTAATGGCCTCGAAAAAGAGAAAACTCCTATCTTGAAAATCGGTGAAATTTTGATATAGATCCCATTGAATCTAATGCGGCAGCCCTTGAAGAATTTTCTTTTCTTTAAAGAAATTATTGAAAAGAGCAACAATGATGCGTGTTGAATGAACATTGGGAACGAAAACTTGAAAAAATAACTTCCTATAACCTAGAGAGCGGGGAGAGCTTCTCTCTCTATATTTTCACTCATTATTTTTCCTCTTTTTCATTGTTAAAACGAAAATCCATAGGGTTTGTAGGATTCTGAATAATCTCGGTATGACCCATGATAAATCATTGATTTTTATGTTTTTGCATTCAAAAAGATTATGTATAGGTCATTTTCCTTCACTATCGCATTAGGAGTAGTTGAAAGAGTGATATCATCGACAACTAATTTTGCGATGACGAGTTATTTTTTCTTTTTGCATAAAAATACTAATGGAATGATCATTTCACTCTATAATCCTCAATTAAGGAAAGAAAAGTATTTCGGAATTTCCAATAGATTTCATATTATCCTATCGAAACTCGTTACTTTTACTCTTTTTGCTTGCTAAAACGAAAATCCATAGGGTTTGTAGGATTACGAATAATCTCGGTATGACCCATGATAAATCATTGATTTTTTTGTTTTTGCATTCAAAAAGTTTATCATCGGTCATTTCCTTTCACTATCTGCATTAGGTGTTGTTTTTAGTATGTTATTATTAACAACTAATATTGTGATAACTAGTTATTTTTATCTTTTACATACAAAATACTAATGAAACGATCATTTCACTCTAATTATCATCAATTAAGGTAAAAAAGTATTTTGGAATTACCAATAGATCTCAAATTATCCTATCAAAAACTCGTTATTTTTCCTCTTTTTGCTTGCTAAAACGAAAATCCATAGGGTTTTTAGGATTCTCAATAATCTCGGTATGACCCATGATAAATCATTGAATTTTATGTTTTTGCATTCAAAAAGTTTATGAATTGGTCATTTCCCTTCACTATCTGCATTAGGTGTAGTTTTCAGAGTGATATCATCGATAACTAATTTTGTGATAACTAGTTATTTTTTATCTTTTTGTATAAAAACACTAATGAAATGATCATTTCACTCTAATAATCATCAATTAAGGTAACAAAAGTATTTTGGAATTACCAATAGATCTCAAATTATCCTATCAAAAACTCTTTATTTTTCCTCTTTTTGCTTGCTAAAGCGAAAATCCATAGGGTTTGTAGAATTGAATAATCTCGTTATGACCCATGATAAATCATTAATTTTTATATTTTTGCATTCAAAAGTTTATCTACCTGTTCATTTCCTTTCACTATCTGCATTAGATGTTGTTTTTAGTGTGTTATTATTAACAACTAATTTTGTGATAGCTAGTTATTTTTATATTTTTGCATACAAAACACTAATAAAATGGTCATTTAACTCTAATAATCATCAATTAAGGTAACAAAAGTATTTTGGAATTACTAATAGATCTCAAATTATCCTATCAAAAACTCGTTATTTTTACTCTTTTTTCTTGCTAAAACGAAAATCCATAGGGTTTGTAGGATTACTCGAATAATCTCAAGTATGACCCATGATAAATCATTGATTTTTATGTTTTTGCATTCAAAAGTTTACCTATCGGTCATTTCCTTTCACTATCTACATTAGGTGTTGTTTTTAGTGTGTTATTATTAACATCTAATTTTGTGATAACTAGTTATTTTTTTATCTTTTTGCATACAATACACTAATAAAATGGTAATTTCACTCTAATAATCATCAATTAAGATAACAAAAGTATTTTGGAATTACCAATGGATCTCAAATTATCCTATCAAAAACTTGTTATTTTTCCTCTTTTTGCTTGTTAAAACTAAAATCCATAGGGTTTGTAGGATTACGAATAATCTCGGTATGACTCATGATAAATCATTGATTTTTATGTTTTTGCATTCAAAAAGTTTATCTATCGGTCATTTCCTTTCACTATCTGCATTAGATGTTGTTTTCGGTGTGTTATTATTAACAACTAATTTTATGATAACTAGCTATTTTTTATATTTTTGTATACAAAACACTAATAAAATGGTCATTTCACTCTAATAATCATCAATTAAGGTAACAAAAGTATTTTGGAATTACCAATGATCTCAAATTATCGTATCAAAAACTCGTTATTTTTCCTCTTTTTGCTTGCTAAAACAAAAATCCATAGGGTTTTTAGGATTACGAATAATCTCGGTATGACCCATGACAAACCATTGATTTTTTATGTTTTTGCGTTCAAAAGGTTTATGTTAGATCAAGGATGGTTTTGATGAGTTAAAAGATCAACACGAGATGAGCAGATGACTATGAAGAACGGCTAAGATCGTAGTCCGGTACTAAGGCGATCGAGGCGAGGTCAAGGACCCAACTAGTCGGTTGAAGACTAGGAGGTGCAGGTCATCTGGAGATAAGCTCAAGTCTAGTCGTGCAGAGGAGACAATTATGAAGTGCTCGAGGCGAGGTCAAGACAAGCTGAGTAGAATAAGAAATGCGAGTCTTCACCAAGTCATTTAGACGAGTTGGTTAAAATCAGTGAGGAAGCGAAGCGATTTTCAAGATTAAGTTTGTTGAGCGGTTTTCGGTTTGTTAGAAGCCCGACTAACAAACTAACTGTCTTTCCAGACTTATAAATAGGTCTAGTTCTTATTTTTTTAATACACTTATGCAAATTCGATTTACACATTATTCACTACTCGATTTCTATCACAATCAATTCCAAGTTTTTCAAAAGAGTTTTCAAAAATTTCTAAGTGTTTATAGAAACACTTTACTTGTAATCTTCAAAGTTCAATATTTACTTGTAATAGTTAGATTTTAGTGAAGGATTTAGGAGATTGAAGATTTGAAGATCTTTACGAATTGTAAGTCGTAAGTTGAAAGTAAGTAAGTGGTAAGCGAGTCCCTTCTTCAAGTTGAAGAAGGAGAGTGGATGTAGGATTTTTATAATCCGAACCACTATAAATCCGTGTTCTTCATTCTTTTCTTTTACTTACTTGTTTCTCTCAATTTCCAGTTTATCAATTAAAGATTAATTTCAATTAAAGTTAGACTAAATATCGGTGTGCTTTTGATCTTATTAAAGTTGAGTTTTAAGTTGAATTTCCGATGTGTCACTTTGGTGTTTTGAATATATTTTGAAAGATTTGAAAAATCTTGAAAAATCTATTCAACCCCCTTCTAGATTTTTCCTAGAAGGTGACTCAAGTTTCTTTTATTCTACTCAACTAAACGGGACCAACAAGTGGTATCAGAGCGGTTGTTAAGGTCATTGATATTGATTTTAGGTCTTAACCAAGATTCTGAAATTTGTTCTTGATTATCTTCATCTTCTTTATTTTTACTAAGCTGTACTCTTGACAAGATTGTGGAGTGTTTTGTTTTCCTATCTCATCATGTCTTGAGGCAAGAACAAGAAATCCAGAAGTCTACCTGAATTTTCAATTGAAGAATATGACTATTGGAAATTCAGAATGGAAAATCATCTCAAGGCTATCCATGATAGGATGGAGGAGGTTCTTGAAGAAGGACCTATTAAATTTTATCATGGAGGCACCAGAATGGTACTCAATCATTTGAATCAAGAGTCAGACAAGAGAAAAAGAGCTCGAATTGACAAGTGATGAGAGGAAAATCCACAACCTAGATCGGGTAGCTAGGACTGAAATCATTGTAACTACGAGTAAAAGTGGATTGAAAAAGTCAAAAGATGCAAATCGGCTAAGGAGATGTGGCGAGACACTTGCAAATGTTTGTGAAGGATCGACCAAGTGAAAGAGAATAAGTTGCGATCAGATTACATGCCTTTGATACCTTCAAGATGAAGGAGAATGAAACAGTGGATCAGCTAGATGTGAGATTAACAAATCTTCTCAACAAAGCGATTGATGCGGGAAAGAGCTATACGAGAAAAGGAGATCAATAATAAGATACCGAGATCTTTGACCAAGAGATGGAGAGAAAAGTCTAATATCCTTAAAGCAACCCAAAATTTATCTTCTATTACTCATCATACCTTATTTTCTCATCTTAAAGCTTTAGAGTATGACATTCGGATAGAAGATGAGGAAGATGAGATGGAGTCAAGCACCTCATCCAAATCTATTGCTTTTTGTCGACAAAGAGAAGACAAGGCGGCAGTGAATCTGTAGGAGCTGATCTATCTCTGAAGGAGCAGATGGCTTTACTCACCAAAAAGGTATGATAGATTAAGAATGAAATATAAGCGTAATAAATTGAGGTTTGCATGTAAGGATAGATCCGGCATCCAAATTAAGAAGAAAGGAAGATGATTCTACGGATGATGACAAAAGTAGGAGCCGAGACAAGGAGATTCGAGATCTCCTGCTAAAAGAAATCCAACTAGCCCTAAATCGGATAGGAGTGACACTTGTTACACCTCTAACAAGTCGAGGACATTTCGATTATGATTGTCCTCGGTGACTCCTAAGGAAAGGGAAGAGAAAAGGAAAAAGAGAGACGAGGAGATTTGCGAGATCAAAGAAGCTCTTCTAGCTGAAGAAAAGGAATCAAGAAAATCATCATCATCATCATCCTCATCTGATTTTGGATCGACGATGAAGTTTGTCTCATGGCTAAAGAGGTAGTCTATTATTCTTCTTCTTGATAATGATTCCTATAAATGCATTTGAGATAATGATCAAAGCTATTATTCAAGGATTATTGAAAGATTTAAAGATGTCCTTGGCTGCTTATAAACAGTAGAGTCGAGAAAATTTGATTTTAAAAGATGAAATTGATTTTAATTAAAGGCAAGAAGGTGGTGAACTACCAAGAACACGAGGAAACATTCAAGGGGGAATGTTTATCCCAGGTGAGGCTAGTACATCGACCCAACTTGTCCGAAAGATTAGAAAATGAGTTGAAATATTTAAAAGACAAATTTGAACCAATCTATCTTGAAAATGAATTAATTAAGAAAGACAATGAGAAGCTTGTCTTCAAAATAAGTCAAACTTAATAATTCACAATCAGCAATAGATCACATCTTTAATACTTCTAAAAATCCCATGACAAAACGAGGTCTTGGTTATGATAGGAATAATAAATCGGTATGTTCGAAACCTAGGAAATTTGTGAAAGCATCTACAAACTCAAAAGAGATTAGAATTGGTCCTTGGAAACCACTTAGTCGGATAAGGATGCATCTCCCGATCTGAAAACAAAAATTCAGTGAGGACTCCTTATCGGACCAAGAGAATCTCAAGAACTAAGACAAGAAGAAATTCTTATTATAGTCCTTTTGATGGGAGAAGCGAGATGCTATCCTACTTTTCCTAAGTTTAAGAAGATTACTAAATCTGATTACAATAAATTGTCATCTTCATGTGATATAATTGTGAACAGATTTGGTAGGCAACTCAAGTCGATTTATTAGAAAATGAGATATTTGTCTGGTTACCTAAAGTGATGTTAGACCTTCGAGGACCCAAGATCACTAGGGTACCTTATAAGCGATCTGTTTTCGGGATTCACGGGGATCATCACTCAAGGAAGAGATCTTAGCTTCTATATGGTACATAGACGGTGGTTGTTTACAACATATGACTTACAACAAGAAGCTACTATCAAATTTTCAGAACATTGATGGTCCTAGAGTATTATTTGGAGACAACAATTGTGGGCCAGGACTAAAGGAGTAGGTACTCTGATTATCAAGGATATTCGGGTATCGAGGTATATTTTGTTGAAGGTTTAAAACATAATCGCTATCTGTTTCCCAACTTTGTGATAAAGGTTTTCTTGTAAAATTTTCTAAGGATAAATGTGATATCTTAGATAGTTCCTCGAGACAAGGTACTTCTAAGCGGCTTGAGACATGGTAATGTCTATGTGGCCAACTTTAATAGTTGTCCTAAAGATACTTGTCGATAGCTAAGGGTGGAGATGACCTCGGTGGCTATGGCACAAGAGGCTTAGTCATCCGAACTTCAAGACCCTTAGTAAGGCTCGGCTAAGAAGAATCTTGTTAAGGGATTACTGAGAAACTTTTTACTTCGATCTGAAATGTGATGCATGTCAAAAAGGTAAACAGCTCTAGACACTCATTTAAGAGTATTAACACCTCATCATCTGAAAGAGTATTACAACTACTTCATCTTGATCTGTTTGGACTCGTTTCACCACTCGGCTTCGGTGGAAGGAAATATACTCTTGTTGTAGTAGATGATTTTTCCAGATACACTTGGGTTATATTTCTTTTCAAGAAGAATGAGACTATAAAAGATTCCTGATCCATTGAATGCATTCAAAATGAGAAGGGTGTTAATATTATTAAAATAAGGAGTGATAAGGGCAATGAATTTTTAAATTCTTGTTTATCTAACTTTTTCAATGAGTGTGGAATTATTCATGAGACATCATCAGCAAGAACTCCTCAACAAAATGGAGTGGTTGAAAGACGGAATAGAACCTTGAAGGAAGTAGCCAGGAGCATGTTAGTTGAGTATGAGACCCCTCACGAGGTTACGGGTGAAGCCATCAATACGGCTTGTTATACCCGAGCAGGTGCTTGGTTGTTAAAGACAAGGGTAAGACTCCATATGAGATTTGGAAGGGTAAGATTCCAAGAATCTCATATTTTAAAGCTTTGGTTGTAAATGTTTCATCCATAACAATGGGAAATATAAGTGAGAACTTTTGATGCTAAGGCGGTGATGGAATATTTTTGGGATATTCCAACACTTCCAAGGCATTTAGAGTTTTCAACAAGACAACTCTTTGTGTGGAGGAAAATCCTCATGTGGTTTTTGATGAATTGTGTTCCTTCTCGAGATAAAGTGAATCAAATTTCTAATGGTCTAGATAAGATTGAATTGACCAAAACTAAACATAGAACAGATATCTACCTAGTCTTGATTCGTATTCGGATGACAAAGAATCCCCATCGATGAGTCGGAAGACAACTCCTAATCGAGACCCCATCCGAGGAGACACCCTTGACATCGGCTAATCGGCGGGGGTCAGCGGATGAAGCGAGCGTCGGCTCGGAGTAGAGTCGGATGAGTTGCTGCGAGTCTCAAGATGAGGACTCTTCTACTCAAATAGGCAAGAGGATGAGAACTTATCATCCATCGACGGCAGTTATTGGAGACTCATCGAGTAGTGTGCGGAACACGAATGATCTTTGGACTACGAGAGTTTGTTCGGTTGTTATGTATCACTTCTCACCTAAGTCTATTGAGGAAGCTCTATCGAGATCCAAAGCTGGATAACACCATGCGGGAAGAAGCTGCATTAGTTTGAAAGGCAAAATGTTTGGGAATTAGTGGAAAGACCGTTACGAGAAAGATTATAGGCACCAAATGGGTGTTTAAAAATAAAGCAGATGAGAACAACATTATTGTTCGTAATAAGGCAAGATTGGTAGCTCAAGGTTACTCACAATCTGAAGGGATAGATTACGATGAAACCTATGCTCCAGGTTGCAGATTAGAAGCAATAAGGCTGTTCTTGGCATTTCTTTGCTTATAAATCTTTCAAAGTCTTTCAAATGGATGTTAAGTCTGCTTTCCTTAATGGTGTGTTACTTGAGGAAGTCTATGTGGAGCAACCTCCTGGGTTTAAGATCAATAACAAGGTCTATAAACTCAATAATGCTTTATATGGACTGAAACAAACTCCCGAGCTTGGTATGATACCTTATCGATTTCTTGATATCAAATGGATTTTCAAAAGGGAAGATAGATAGGACTCTGTTTAGAAAAAGTAGATGGAAACATCTTGATAGTTCAAATTTATGTGGATGACATTATTTTTTGTTCACCTAATCTGAAATTATGTGAAGATTTTAGTATTCTCATGAAAAATAGGTTTGAAATATCAATGATGGGCGAATTAACATATTTTCTAGGCTTACAAATTAGCGAGATGAGTAAGGGTATTTTTATACATCAAACTAAATATGCTAAGGACCTAATTGAGAAATTTGGGATGACTACTAGTAGAGAAGTTAAAATACCTATGGCAACTAACTTCTCTATGGATTCGAATGAGCGGGGATACCACGGATGCAGCGGAGTATCGTGGGTGATTGGATCCACTTCTCTAGCTCACGCAAGTAGGCCGGACATAGCCTTTGCGGTTGGGGTATGTGCAAGATTCCAATCTAATCCCAAAAAAACTCATCCTGGAGTCTGCTAAGAAAATTCTTAAATATTTCAAAGGAACTTTGCAAGTAGGGTTATGGTACCCGGTGATGACAACTTTGGTGACGGGATATTCGGACTCGGACTTTAGGGGTTGTAAGATTGATAGAAAATCCACTTCAGGAACTTGTCAATTCTTAGGCAACAAGTTAATTTCTTGGTTATCTAAGAAAGCAGGACATCTGTTGCCACCTCCACAACCGAGGTGAATACATGGCACTGGAAGTTGTTGCTCTCAACACCTCTGGATTAGTCGGCACCTTAGAGATTATAACATTCAAACATCATCTGTTCCTATTTACTTGTGATAGTAATAGTGCAATAGCCATGACTTACAATCACTGTTCGCATTCTAGAGTGTAAGCATATAGACATTAGGCATCATTTCATTAGAGATCATGTAGAGAAAAATGACATTAAAATTGAAAAGATAGCCACTTTGAATCAAAAAGAGCGAGATATTCTTACAAAACTATTAGCCGAGTCTAGATTTAAAGAATTGTGCTTAGAATTAGGATTACTTGATGCATCATTGGCTGATTTTTAATTCTAATTGCTTGCATACATTAAATGTGTTCCTTATTTCTTTCTCTCTCTTTTCTTTAAATAAATGTCTAGAAAGAATTATCGGACTAGATATGTGTCAAAGGACAATCGGGTAGCTGATATCATTGATTTCCTTCTTAGGAATCAAGAATCAAGGATTAATCATATTGACCTTATCCGACATGATAATATCTTATCTAACATAAGGTGAATCAGTTAGGGCACAATAGTCAGGTGATTTCTTGAAAAAGCAGTTACTATCTCGCACCCTATCCGATCTACCTCGGCTACTAATAGTTTTGATGAGTTTGTTTTGCGGGAACAGTGTACCGGCTTTACTTCTAAAACTCTTCAATCGGAAAAACACCTCACCTTTGTTTTTACCTTGAAAAGCTGTTGTTTCTAAAATAACTTTCTTAAGTCTGCTTATTTCCAAATAATCTGTACAATTGACTAGATTGAAAATACTGTGTTAAGTTTTGCATTAAAAATCTTTTTTTCAAAATCGAGACTCGAAGGAATTTTTCAAAATATAAGACAAGGTCACTTTTGACCAAGTCCTGATATAGACCCGATCTGAAATAGGAAACCTATTTGCAAAGAAAGGCATCTTTTAGCTTACGTCGGGTATACTAATTACCTCTGTATAAAGCAAACCTATTAGCCGTCTAATCCGTAGGATAAACGGTTACTTTTACACAATTCAAGACGCGTTGATACCACGCGCTGAAGTCGGCGGTTTTCTCGCTAAGCCATTGATATTTTACCGCAGCGCTTTCATTAATCAACGGTTAAAATTCAATTTACGAGATCGTGCCACGTATCATCTTCCCAACTTTCCTCTCTCTCTCTTGTGGTTTAAAAACTTACCTTCTTCGTTTCAAAATTTCACTTTCACATTTCCCTTATTCAAAATTTATCAAATTCTTCCTTTTCTCAAAAACTACCCAAATGGCTTCAACTTCTTACGCAACTCAAAGAACCCCCACTTATATAACCGCATCCAATTGAATTCAAGATGAACACCGAGGTGGTAAAAACAAACTCAAAGTAGAGATGTACGTAGATTTTGATACAACGAGATAGAGAATCCGGTGAGATTAAGGATTACTAGAGGCATCGAGGCTGCGTGGATTACGCTCAATGAAATCTGAGAAAATAAAACTATGGATTTCATTGGGGCGAGAATTTCGGCAAATAGTGAATTCACTGAAAATGGATTCAAAGATAATCAGAGAAGGTACTCTGTTAGAGTTTACCAAGGAGAATGTGGCCCGAATTCTTGATACCACGGCGGATGGGGTGAATCCATTAAGTTACAAGGAAGAGGAATGGGAACAATCATTTAATATTTTTGCGAGGATTACTTACGAGAGGGACGAGGAGAGATCTCAAAAGCATCTTATGAGGAGGAAGTATAGGTACATTTAATGACAATAGTGACCAAATCCATCTTGGGAGATCGAGTTCGCATGATGGTGTGACAAAATCCAGTTGTGTTGTATGCGAGCTATTTATGATGGAGTCGGGGTAGGCCTGGGTGGAGTTGCTTTGTTTAGAAGGTTGAAGGAAGAGAAGGCTAGGTTGGTATACAATCTGATGAAGGAGATTGGGTTGCTCGGTCAGCGTGAGTGCATTCAATAAGATCACGATCTTGATGGAAGGGCTAAATAAGAGAGTGCAAACAAGAGAGGGCAAGAAAAATATTCGAAACAAAAAGGACTGGCTGACGAAGAATGAAAGACTTGGTGGGTTGCAGATTCGGATGACGAATCGAGGCGAGGCACGAGCACAAAGGAATGGGGCGGTAGCTGCAGTGGTCCAAAGACAAGCAACCGAGGTACAAGGAGGCGATGTACCCGAGGCCGAGGCACCAAGCACTGAGGTTGGTGTACACGAGGGGCAACCGGCTGAGGAAAGCAGTGGAGTAGAACCGGAGGTCATCATACTAGAAGAAGCCGGACTGATGTTCCACTCCAGAGGAGGCCCGAGAAGGAGGCTGGTAAAAGCTACGAGACCAGAGGAGAGTCTTACGTAGCTCCCTCAAGCTTGCTACCGAGAGAAGGCCGCTACGCTGGAAATAGCGGCAGCAGAGAGGCGAAGGCGGATGTGTTGGAGGATCCCGGCTCGTAACGCACCGTATCTGCTGGCGAGGCCCACAACAAGTACTTCCTCAAACATCTCCTCCTCGATAAATCCCCACCCCACCTAGGTGATGAAGAAGTATCCCAGTGGTACTTCGAGCCTCTTGAACGACTACTCCCGATATAGTCCAAACACAAACCATCTCAACTCAACCATCCACCACTCCACCTCCTACCTCATCTCCAATCCCAGAAATTCCTCCCACCTCCACTCAACCATTTGATTTCCTAGACTTCCTCTCCACCAAATATCCCACTCCATCTCCCCAAATTAGCCCAATACACACCCCCAAACTCGACAGATCTATGGGAAGCTTTGAGCTCTCTCTACGATCGGATGCCCAAAGGAGGTTGGTAGAACTTATTCCTGAACTTCGATTCAATCTCAAGTAATGAAGGAATCGGTTGAGGTCTGGCTGGTTCATCAGTGAGAGCGAGGAGACCTAGAGGAGATGAGTCTTTTTACTTGAAGAGGTTGGTGGGAAAACCTCATCGCACGGGAGAAAACCGTCTTTGGAGTCTGCTGGGATCGGGTTCCATTTCATCTATCCTTTCGGAAGAGCGGCTCACGAATCACGTGCGAGGTCGTCTTGGCACTGCCGAGACCTCTCCTGCCGCCCCTCCCGGCAGCCCGAGATCCACCTTCTCTTCTATTCTCAACCACTGGAGAAGAGAGTCGAGGGCAGATTTACTCGGATGCTCATAACAAAACTGCAGACATTGTGGATTCTCACGGTGTGACTATGGAAGAAATGCTAAAAGCATCCGAGGTAAACCTCTTATCCTCTATTTCGATTCTATTAAATTTTCCGTGAAAGAAGAGTTGGCCGAGGTGAAGAAGGAGGTTGGAGAGTAGAAAAGCCAAGTTCAAGCCGATAATCAAATCCTGGTGATGAGACCATACGAAATCAAACCTCGGCTTCCACCTATTTTACCGCTATCAAGGAAGCTTGCTATGCTACTTGATGATGTTAAAAAGGGGAAGATGTGGAGATTATTAAAGCCGAGCTCAACCAGATCAAGCTATCAACAGCCAAAGCAGGCGAGCTCACCGCCCTTAAGATCGGGATCGAGCAGATAGAGGAGGCGATAAGGGCATATGAGCGAGCCGAGAAAGAAAGAGGCTGAGCTGAAATCTGAAAGATTCATGGCCAAGATAAAGGGAAAGAAAGGAAGAGGCCAAGGCCAAAGTCAAGGCCGAGCAGGCAAGGGCAAAGAGGCGATGATAGCCGAGAAAGGAAAGGAGAAGGAGGCTGGAGAGAGTCTCGTCGCCTGTCGGACATAGCCCGATGTCCAAAGTGCCGGGAAAAGACCTCTTGAGAAATCAGCGGGCGACTTAGGATCGAGGGAGAGAGAGATAGGCGGATAAAGGCCGAAAAGGTCTACTATGGCCGAAGGGAAGCCGGGAGGAAGATCAAGTCTCGCCAAGGAAGGCTGGCGAGGATCTTCGGCGATG
Organism: Paraleonurus japonicus; assembly: GCA_030762865.1. Lineage (NCBI taxonomy): Eukaryota > Viridiplantae > Streptophyta > Magnoliopsida > Lamiales > Lamiaceae > Paraleonurus > Paraleonurus japonicus. The sequence goes on along the minus strand of CM061053.1, from coordinate 43,383,956 downwards.
ATCCCGAGAAGAAATGGGTTGTCCCAAGCGGTCGGAGGAGGAGCGGACACGGCTTGGGTCGAGGCCTCAAGAAAGAAGCGATGCACCTCCGAAGATGATCGCGCATTCGGCTTGGGTAGCCGAGTACATGAAGTATGAGGCAAAATGGACCTTCTTCTCGTATATACATCGGGGAGCTCGGAGCGTCGTCAAAGGATGAGACAATTGCATGGCATGATTGGATGGAAAAGGAGAATGCGAGAATTATACCGTAAATTACTTGATGAAGGAGACGGATGGTATAATGTGGACTTAGTTGCTCAGACTACTCATCCATTCTAATCAAGCTAACGAGATGATTGCTCAATCGACAAGGAGTGGATCGGATCAACTATTAATTACGGGATTAATCGGATGAAGTTGACGATCCAAAGGAGATTGCGGAGCCGAGAACGAGAATATTCGATCGATACGGCTCGAGAGAAAGATAGATGGGACAGATTAGATAAGCCTAAATTTTCTTATCTTTTATCTTTTAATCGATCCATTTGTAAATATGTAAGTGTGCTCTTTATGTGAATGAGATGTTTGGAATCTATCTGAATTACTTGTTTTAATCTTGATGCTTTATTTTTATGTTTTGAGAAAACATAAATTTTTCTAAGTCTTAATCATCGACAAAATTCTCATCTCAGACTTAATTTCTTCAAAATTTTTCTAAGTCTTAAAAACTTTCTCGATTAAAAACTTTTTCACTAAGTCTAAATTCTTAAGACTTAAAAATATTTTTCTTAAAATTTTCTAAGTGTGAATTAAGTGCTAAAACTTGAATAAATCGATTTGAAGTGTAAATGTGTTCTAGTGTGCCTATCTCGATTATCATGAATAACTTTGACTAACATCACCGTGAGCATGTTTTTTATAGTTTTAACATCATCAAAAAGGGGGAAATTGTTAGATCAAGGAAAGTTTTGATGAGTTAAAAGATCAACACAGATGAACAGATAACTATGAAGAACGGCTAAGATCGTAGTGCAGTACTAAGGCGATCGAGGACGAGGTCAAGGACCCAACTAGTCGGTGAAGACTAGGAGGTGCAGGTCATCGGAGATAAGCTCAAGTCTAGTCGTCTGCAGGAGACAATTATGAAGAGCTCGAGAAGAGGTCAAGACAAGCCGAGTAGAATAAGAAAGGCGAGTCTTCACCAAGTCACCGCAGACGAGTTGGTTAAAATCAGTGAGGAGCGAAGCGATTTTCAAGATTAAGTTTGTTGAGCGGTTTTCGATTTGTTAGAACCGACTAACAAACTAACTGTCTTTCCGAGACTTATAAATAGGTCTAGTTCTTATTTTTTTAATACACTTATGCAAATTCGATTTACACATTATTCACTACTCGATTTCTATCACAATCAATTCACAAGTTTTTCAAAAGAGTTTTCAAAAAGTTCTAAGTGTTTATAGAACACTTTACTTGTAATCTTCAAAGTTCAATATTCACTGTAATAGTTAGATTTTAGAGAAGGATTTAGGAGATTGAAGATTTGAAGATCTTTACGAATTGTAAGTCGTAAGTTGAAAGTAAGTAAGTGGTAAGCGAGTCACTTCTTCAAGTTGAAGAAGGAGAGTGGATGTAGGATTTTGATAATCCGACCACTATAAATCTGGTGTTCTTCATTCTTTTCTTTTACTTACCTGTTTCTCTCAATTTCCAGCTTTATCAATTAAAGATAAATTTTGAGAATTAAAGTTAGACTAAATATCGGTGTGCTTTTGATCTTATTAAAGTTGAGTTTTAAGTTGAATTTCCATTGTGTCACTTTGGTGTTTTGAATATATTTTGAATGATTTGAAAAATCTGGAAAAAATCTATTCAACCCCCTTCAAGATTTTTCCTAGAAGGTGACTTAAGTTTCTTTTAATCTACTCAACTAAACGGGACCAACGAGTTTATGAATTGGTCATTTCCCTTCACTAACTGCATTAGGTGTAGTTTTTGAGTGATATCATCGACAAATAATTTTGTGATAACTAGTTATTTTTATCTTTTTGTATACAAAACACTAATGAAATGATCATTTCACTCTAATAATCATCAATTAAGGTAACAAAAGTATTTAGGATTTCCCAATAGATCTCATATCATCCTATTAAAAACTCGTTATTTTTCCTCAAATTAAAGGTATTATTGATAAAAGAGAAAAAGGGAAAAGGGGGACCACAACCCGGTCCAAGGTGCGAAAAAAAGGCCCAAAAAGCCCAAAGAAAAGCCCAAATACAAAGGCTCAAGAAATCACTACCAAAACAAAGTGATTAAAGCACCCACCAAGGGTCTACAAATCGATTAATACACCCGCATAGGGAATAGAATACATCCAACAAAGAAGAAAATCGGATCAAAATCAAAAGCACAACCCAAATGACCTTCCACCCGTTGCAACAAGCATGAAAACCGAAGCATCAATTCGAATGTTCTAATCGAAATGCCTTGGAGCGGAATTTGACAAGCAAAGAGGAAAGAGCCTTGACTCAGATCGAAAAACCATAAAACCAAACGTAATCTGAGAACCCCACCGAACATGTCTTGAAATCTTGAAAAAGAAATGATGAGAAACGTCACCGTGTCCCACGAGAAAAAAACCAACAATTCCTTCATTGACGCCACACCGAATTGGAAACTAAATGACCCATCTTCACTAAACAATCTCGAGAATAGGAAAGGCGTAAAACTCCCACAATCAAGAATTGAGTGGAAACCCAAATAACCAAGATATATGAAAAGGCAAAGAAAAACCATCGAAATCTATCGAATAACTAGACCAATAAAGTTCCAAATAATCCAAAAAGGACTTAGAGAAACTCTTAGAGACAATATATCGAGCGGATTGTGTGCATAAAACCCTTCAATAATCAAACTAGAACCAAAGCAAACAATCCTAATCCAATTTCAAAAGAAATTCGCATACAATGCGAACGAGAAACCACCGCTTAAAAGACCCAAAATCACAAAGACTAACCTTCCTTTTTTAATTACCGTCGCTAATGTCCGCGAAAATCCTCCCTCCAACGAAGATTGCCAGCCTGTGGATAGCGCCGCCGATGTTCGAAATATAATCTCTGCGAGCAGCTGTATATAATCCTAGTGAAAGAGATAACCGACAAGCGGTTATTGAACGCAACAATAATTCTTCGCCGAACTAAACGAAGCCGAGCGCTTTGCCACTGTCAAGCAGCCCACTTTGAAATAATCCCATAAGAGAGAATTCTTTCCGAAATCCAAATACGGAATCTCGAAGATCTGAAATCCAAAAATCCCCATCGAATCTCCCCAAGAATTGCCGCAGAATCGTCGAACCTTGAAATGAGTAGAAATCACCGAAAGCGTTTTAGAATTGAATTTGTTTCCTTAATCTTATAAACAAAATTGGCCTCGAAAAAATAGACAATCGCAATCGTTGAAATCGATTCGAAATTGCCTTCAAATCGTGGATTGGCCGATGATGAAATTTGCCCAAACACAAAATCGGTGAAAAATTGAAAAACGTAGTCGGTGGAAAAATAGAAATTCTCCATATATTTGAAAACCGTAGTAAGTGGAACAACAATCTTGAAAGACGAAATCCGTGAGTCGGTGGCTCCTTTGGCGGGACCGTTGACCAAATTCGTAGAATAAATCTCAATTATGAAACTTTCCTTTATTGAAATTGATCAAGAATTCATTGAAGATGACGAAAGATGATCATTGGGAAACGAAGTTGTGATGTAAAAATAACTACCGATATTCTAGAGAGAAGGAGAGCTTCTCTCTCTACATCTTGAATTATTTTTCCTCTTTTTATTATTAAAACGAAAATCCATAGGGTTTGTAGGATTCTCAATAATCTTGGTATGACCCATGATAAATCATTGATTTTTATGTTTTTGCATTAAAAAGTTTATCTATCGGTCATTTCCTTTCACTATCTGCATTAGATGTTGTTTTTAGTGTGTTATTATTAACAACTAATTTTGTGATAACTAGTTATTTTTTATATTTTTGCATACAAAACACTAATAAAATGGTCATTTCACTCTAATAATCATCAATTAAGGTAACAAAAGTATTTTGGAATTACCAATAGATCTCAAATTATCCTATCAAAAACTCGTTATTTTTCCTCAAATTAAAGATATTATTATTAAAAGAAGAAAAAGAAAAAACCTAGAGCCAAGTGATCACAAATCGATCAAGAGGCCGGACCCTCGTTAAAAAACCTTTGATAGCAAAACCCTCCTTAGGGAAAAATCTATCGTGGAAAAAAGAGATAGCCCTCTAAAAAGAAACAATCAAGACAAATTTCTAAAACAAGGCTTAAAAAGAAAGCCAAACAGATGACAAAAATAAACCCATACAAGGAAATGGGACAAAACAGGGAGCCCATTAAAAAGAACTATCAAACAAATTAAACTTATCAAACAGAACCAAAGCTTCAAAAGAAAGCCACTCCAGTATGTAGAAAAACCCGGTCAAGACAAAGAACTCCAAAAATCCAACCAAGAATTCGGATCCCCAAGAAAACCAACATCAATGACCAACAAATTGTACACCGTAACCCGCAACAACCAGCAACTCCAAGAAAGCAGATTCATTAGAAAGAAAATTAAAAAGAACCAAAGAATCAAAGCAACCAACAACAAATACATCAAGACCATGCAAACCAAAGGCCTATTCCAACCTATATAAACAAGACAAGTCTCACCAAATAAACCAACAAACAAAACTAAAAATCAGCAAAATATGACCAGCAAGAACAACGCAACCTCGGAGAATTAATAGGCAACGCAAAAACCTATCAAAACCACCTAGAATCATCCCAAACGAAATCCAAAAACTAGCGGGAAAAGAATCATCTAAACCAAGCCTCAAAGACTTAAAAACGCAATAAAAATAGAAAAAACCACTTTGGAGAAAGCACGACACAACACTCCAAAAAGACAAAGAACCCCAAAAACCAGCACTCCAAAAGTAAAAATATCTAATAAGATCTGCAACAAGCAAAGCTTCCAAAAATAAGCCACAACAGCTAAAACAAGACAAGAACTATGAGCCTTCATTTATAACTCGACGAAGAGCCACGCTTAGGTAGCTTAGAACCAGCGGTGGCTTATCGGAAGATTTAGGAACAACCAAACTAACAAAGAGCAGGTCGCTTATCGATGACTTATCAGAGGTTTCTCCGGCGGCAAAGGAAGCGAACCATCTCTTTCCCAAATACGAAAATCCATAGGGTTTGTAGGATTCTCGAATAATCTCGGTATGACCCATGATAAATCATTGATTTTTATGTTTTTGCATTCAAAAAGTTTACCTATTGGTCATTTCCTTTCACTATCTACATTAGGTGTTGTTTTTAGTGTGTTATTATTAACATCTAATTTTGTGATAACTAGTTATTTTTTATCTTTTTGCATACAAAACACTAATAAAATGGTAATTTCACTCTAATAATCATCAATTAAGGTAACAAAAGTATTTTGGAATTACCAATAGATCTCAAATTATCCTATCAAAAACTTGTTATTTTTCCTCAAATTAAAGATATTATTGAAAAAGAGAAAAAGAAAAAGGAGGGACCACAACCCGGTCCAGGTATAAACGGAACAAAATGAAAAGGCCCAAAAGCCCAAAAAGAAGCCCGAATAAAAAGGCTGAAAAAATACAACCAAAAGATTAAAACACCCACCTAAGGTCAACAAAACAGATTAATACACCCACCAAGGGTCAACAAAAAGAGAACATCCAAAGCAACATGGTAAACCGGTCGAAGTCAAAAGCATAACCCAATTAACCTCCAACCCGATACAACAAGCATAAAAACCAAGCATCTAACCGAATGCACGGAATAAAAATGCATTGGAACGGAAGCCTAAGTACGAGAGGAAAGAATCTTGACTCCAAACCAGAGAAACCACAAAACCAAACACTCGGACCCGGTATATTACGAAACACCGAAGATGAGCGAAACAATAACCAGCAAACTATCGAAATCAATCAAAAACCCGGACCAAAAAATGATCCAAATGATCCGAGCAGACTTTGAGGAAACTCCATGAGACAACAAATCAAACACCAAAGATGAGCAGAAACCAACATAACCAAGCAAAACCATCGATCAATCGTAAAACCCGGACCAAAAATGATCCAAATAATCCGAATAGACTAAAACGAAAATCCATAGGGTTTTAGGATTGAATAATCTCGGTATGACCCATGATAAATCATTGAGTTTTATGTTTTTGCATTCAAAACGCTTTTGAATTGGTCATTTCCCTTCACTAAGCGCATTAGGTGTAGTTTTCAGAGTGATATCATCGACAACTAATTTTGTGATAACTAGTTATTTTTTATCTTTTTGTATACAAAACACTAATGAAATGATCATTTCACTCTAATAATCATCAATTAAGGTAACAAAAGGGAATTCCCAATAGATCTCATATTATCCTATTAAAAACTCGATATTTTTCCTCTTTTTGATTGTTAAAACGAAAATCCATAGGGTTTGTAGGATTCTGAATAATCTCGGTATGACCCATCATAAATCATTAATTTTTATGTTTTTGCATTCATAAAGTTTATGTATCGGTCATTTCCTTTCACTATCTCGTATTAGGTGTAGTTTTTAGTGTGTTATTATTAACAACTAATTTTGTGATAACTAGTTATTTTTATCTTTTTGCATACAAAACACTAATGAAATGATCATTTCACTCTAATAATCATCAATTAAGGTAACAAAAGTATATAGGAATTACCAATAGATCTGAAATTATCATATTAAAAACTCATTATTTTTCCTCTTTTTGCTTTCTAAAACGAAAATCCATACGGTTTGTAGGATTGTGAATAATCTCGATATGACCCATGATAAATCATTGATTTTATTGATTTTGCATTCAAAAAGTTTATGTATCGGACATTTCCCTTCACTATCTGCATTAGGAGTAGTTTAAAGAGTGATTTCTTCGACAACTAATTTTGTGATGACGAGTTATTTTTTTCTTTTGCATATAAACACTAATGGAATGATCATTTCACTCTATAATCCTCAATTAAGGGAAGAAAAGTATTTAGGAATTCCCAATAGATTTCATATTATCCTATCGAAACTCGTTATTTTTACTCTTTTTGCTTGCTAAAATGAAAATCCATAGGGTTTGTAGGATTGAATAATCTCGGTATGAACCATGATAAATCATTGATTTTTATGTTTTTGCATTCAAAAAGTTTATGAATTGGTCTTTTCCCTTCACTATCTCGCATTAGGTGTAGTTTTCGAGTAATATCATCGACAACTAATTTTGTGATAACTAGTTATTTTTTATCTTTTTGTATACAAAACACTAATGAAATGATCATTTCACTCTAATAATCATTAATTAAGGTAACAAAAGTATAAAGGTAACCAAAATGTTTCTCTCTCTACAATTTTCCTCCGACTTCTCTCTAGGATTTTTGACCGACTTCTCACGCATTTCGATTAGAGGCGTTTCAACTGCTCAAACCGCTGTTTCGGTTCCGAACCGGCGGTTTCGTTTTTCCAAAATCGGAACCGGAACTGAACCGGCGTTACTCGGTTATGGTTTCGGTTTCCGAACCGGCGGTTCCGGTTCGAACCGCCGGTTTTGCCGGTTTTTTTTTTTTTTTTTTAATTTTTTAATTTTTTTTTTTGTTTTGGTAATTTGTATTATGTAATGTTCATATTAATTGACTTTTAATTTATTTTACATTAAAATTGAGTTTATTTTAACTTACAACTTAAAAATTACAATTGCAATTTTTTTAAAAATTAAAATATTATAATTTAAAAGTTACAACTTACAACTTAGAATTATTGAAATGAAATTGAAGTATAAATGAATTTATTGAAATGAAAATATTACAACTTGCAACTTAGAATATTGAAATTGAAATTTAGATATTACTAGTTTACAACTTACAATACAAATTACAACTTTAAAATATTGAAATTGAAATATTACAACTTACAACTTATAACTAATTGAAATAAAGATCAATTTACAAATTAAATATAATTAAAGGGAAGGGGGGGATTAAAAAATTGGACTTGAGCTTAATTTTAAGAAATTAACTTAGAAATTCTAAGTCCATAACTTAAAATTAAGTTGCCTACGTATCCAATTAGGAATCAAAGTCCACGTAGTTCTCTTACCTCAAAACTTACCTTTTCGGTTATACGTTGGATGCTCGATTCTTTAATCTTCACTTCCGCCGGTGGATGTCCATTTTCGCTTTCTTGATCATCTTCGAGTGCTAGTTGAGCTCTATGCCTCGCTCTAACCCAATCATCAAGTAAGCATTGGTTTTCAACATTTTCCACCGTCATGTTGGATCTTGTTGCATCCAAAGTGTAACCCCCACACTAAAAGCTTGTTCACAAGCAACGGTTGAGGCGGGGCATGCAAGAATTTCTCTTGCGATTTTGGACATTATAGGGAATACGGTTGTTCTCCTCGACCACCACTTTAGGATGTCAATCGAGTCACCTTCCTCATCCGGTTGATACACAAAATTCATTGTCAAATAAGTTTCAAGCTCTTGACAAGGATTAGCATTCGATCTTGATCTTTTTGGGAACGAGAATCCATATAGCTATTTATTCGACTAAGAATTCCACCACCACCATGACCAACATTAATAGAACGAGAAGATGATGAAGATGATGAAGAACTAGATTGACCAACTCTAAGATCCAAATTAACTTGTGACCCCGCATACTCTCTAAATAAATTTTCTAAAGTATGTTTAATTCTAGAAATTTTCGATCTCTTTGCTTTGACTCATTCAAATTGTACTATGGAATCCAGATTGTCTTTGGATTTCGATTCTTTGGATTCGAAAGTTCAGGTATTCCACAAATTAAATACCGAATTTCCTTGGTTAGGAGATTTCATTGCCGAATTTCAGAAGTCCGAGTCGCAAACAAACAAGATTTCTTCGTTAGCGGGTTTGGTTCTTGGGGATTCTTCATCGGTTCCAGAGAACGGTTGCGCGAGATTTGTATGACTATTCAAGAACTCATCGCCCATCTTCTTCAAAGCAGGTGGAGTCCGATTCTCATCTTCTTGATACGGCGTTTCCAAATAATCCTCCGATGGCAAATTCAGCGAGTGTGAACGCGGCAATTTCGGCGGCTTCTCGTGTCATCTCAGAACGACTTTCCACTTTCGGATGGACATTCAAAGTTAACGATGGAGGATTTCCCACCATTATTGGGTACCACATGTTCGCAAATTGGGGTTTCCTCTCAAGACCCAATTCCGCCGCCGCCGATTCCGTCTCACGCCAAGGCGGTTGTGACACCTTCGGTTTGGGATAACCCACTACGGACAGCTATGCTACCTACGGTTGTTACGCCGGTTGTGCCGGAGCAATGCGGAGGCTATAAAACCTGTAAAGAAAGGTGAATTTTTCTCAATCCATGTTGGCGAGAATCAGACAAAGAAAGGGCGAAGGATTATGTGGATTCGCTTATAGGCCGTGTTATATATTCGAAAGGTGATAAACCTATTCCACACATGGAGCTGCAACGAAAATTGGAGGCAATTTGGGATGTTTCGGTTCTATTCGCACGCCCTTAGGTCGTGGGTACTTCAACATACAATTTGGCAGCAAGGAGGCGAGGGATAGAGCATTTCATCGTCAATCATGGGCCCTTAAACCTGGTTTGCTGCGACCGCAAAAATGGATTCCTAATTTCAATCCATATAAGGTAATTTCTTCGCGCTCAAATTTGGGTTAGGGTGTTTGAATTACCGATAGAATATTGGTGTCAAGAGAGGTTTATGAGGGCATTGCTTTTGCTTTAGGTACTTTAGTTAGGATTGATGATAGAACTAGTAGGAAAGAAATGTGTCATTATATTAGATTGTTGGTTGAGGTCGATCTCAAGAATCCATTGCAGGATAAAATTATGGTTGAGAGGCCAGTTCTTGTCTTTTTGCTTATTTTCGTATGAAAGGTTGCTTAATTTTGTAAGAACTGTGGAATCATTGGTCATTCGGTTAGTAGGTGTAATAGTAACAAAGATCACAATAAGGGAACTCCTAGAGCTTCGGATTCTAGAGAGCAGGGGTGGAATAAGGTTGGTGATGGTTCGGTTGCGATTGAGAAGGGGCAAGAAAAGGATAAGAATGTAGATAGGGTGGAAACTTCAAATAGGTTTGATGGTTTGGAAAAAGAGGGAGCCTTCTGCCGAGGAAACTTCGGAAAAACAGAATTCTTTGTTTCCTAGACATATGGATATAACGGCAATCTTGGTGCCCCTTGAAGTCTATTCTTAAGCACACATATCAGGTCCAAAATCGTGTACAAGAGGTGGGTACTAGTGAATCTCAAGAGGTGGGTACTAGTGAAGCTCAAGAGAGTTTAGAGACAGGCAAACAAATGGTGGTTTTTGAGCTGGTCAAGTTTCGGAAGAGGATGAGCTTATTTTAGAGGATAATTTGAGGCAAATGGAGGCTGTTGCTAAGGAAAAGTTTAAGATCACCAAGGGTGATACTTCAGCCCTTGCGGATATGGGGATGGTCTCGCGTACGAGGAAGAACAACTTTGACGAAGCACGGGATTAAAAAGAAGACATGAATAGTATCCTTTGTTGGAAGGTTAGAGGCCTAGGCTATGATCAATCTAAGATTCTTTTTAGATTGCATGGTCTTTGTCTCAAACCTCTTTGGGTGTCTATCCTTGAGCCCAAAGTCTTGTTTTCTTCTATTTCTTTTAGGTTTTGGAATGTTTTGAATATTGTTTTCCTTACGCAGATTGGTAGAAATCTTTTACGTTCGGATTCTTGGGTGGTTTGTAGGGCTGATTTTTCGAATGTTATCTTTAGTTCTAGTCAATTTGTGGTTGTCAATACTATGCGTTCTATTGTGAGGGTGTTGTTAGGCTTTGTGCATGCTAGTAATAATCTTTTGAGACTTTTCGGTTTGAGTTTGCATATTTTTGTTTCTTAGGAGATCTTAATGTTTGTTTTGGGTGCTCATGTATGGGATGGTAGTGTGTGCGTAATTGTTAATACTATTTCGTATTTTAGGAATTTGATGATATTATGTGATTTGAGGTGGCTGCGTCGGGATGCTCCCATACTTGGTTTATGTTTAGACAGATTGTTTGTTTCCTATTATGGGCTGTGTTTCCTGGTTTTGGGCTGATTCTTCGTATTTTTGGGCTGGTTTCTTTGTGTTGGCTTGGGATGAATCTTCGTATTTTTGGGCTGGTTTTGCTGTGTTGGTTTTGGGCTGATTCTTCGTATTTTTGGGCGGGTTTTGGGATGCTTTTTTCCCGTATTATGGGCTATTTTTTCCCTAGTTTTGGGCTAGTTTTTCTTGTGTTGGATTGGATTTGTTTTTGTGTTTCGCTGTTTTTAGCTGGTTTTTGGCCTGGTTTAGCCGCTCTTGTTGTTGGTTCAGTTTTCTTGGGATTTTGGCGGGCTTGGCGGTTTTGTCGCTTTGGTTGAACGGTGCGGTTGTCCGGTTCTTGTGGAATGGCGAATCTTTGACCGGTTTATGTGGTTTGGTGGTTCTTCTTGGTTGTTTTTGGTTGGGTCGTTGTTTTGTTGGTTTTTCCGGATCTTGTATTCTCGGGTCCTTGTGGTCTCTTGTTCCTTGGTTAGTTTGTTTTCCTTTTGTTGGGTCTTGTATTCCGGACCTTTGTTGACCCTTGTATTTCGGGTCTTCTTGTGCCGCCTTGTATCCGGGTTTTTTTCTTATTCTTTTTGGAGGCTTGCTTATTGTATCTCTTTTTCTCCTTGATCCGGTTTTTCCCCAAGGGGGTTTTACGGATAAGGTTTGTAGTGAGGCCTTGCAAGCCTCCGGTTTGTATTCCCTTTGAAGTCCTGGGTTATGACTTCTTTTTTCTTTTCTTTTTCAATAAAATTACCTTTATTCCTCAAATTATCCTATTAAAAACTCGTTATTTTTCCTCTTTTTGATTGTTAAAACGAAAATCCATAGGGTTTGTAGGATTCTCGAATAATCTCGGTATGAACCATGATAAATCATTGATTTTTATGTTTTTGCATTCAAAAAGTTTATCTATCGGTCATTTCCTTTCACTATCTCGCATTAGGTGTAGTTTTTAGTGTGTAATTATTAACAACTAATTTTGTGATAACTAGTTATTTTTTATCTTTTTGAATACAAAACACTAATGAAATGATCATTTCACTCTAATAATCATCAATTAAGGTAGCAAAAGTATTTAGGAATTACCAATAGATCTGAAACTATCCTATCAAAAACTCGTTATTTTTCCTCAAATTAAAGATATTATTGATAAAAGGGTAAAAAGAAAAATGAGGGGCCACAACCCGGCCCAGGTACAAAAACAAATGAAAAAGGCCCAAAAGCCCACAAGAGAAGCCCAAAAAGATAGGACCAAAAATGCTCGAAAACATCTAAACAAAACTAATAAAACACCCACAAAGAGTGTAAGCATGCAAAAGCGTAACTCTTGCAAACACAATGCAATGAAAAGCTCTAAACCGCTAATCAAAATATCGAACCGAAACGATTAAGAAACCAGCTAAAACATTATCCGTAGCCAACGAAAACGTCAAATAATATACCTAGCAACCATCCTTATGAACCATAGCTCTTCTCCAAATAAAATGAAGGGAAAGAATCAAAGGATTTCACTAGGGATACCGTCAAACAGAACGTGGATGCAAGAAAATGAATTAACCAAGTAAAAGATCACCCAACTTCAATAAGAACCAAGAGCTCATCATCTCAAAAATGCACAACTAGAAACCCATAAAAAGGGAAAGACAATACGAATCCAAAACAATCTCATAGAAAAGCATTTTGTCGAACAGGTAAAATGCAGCCCTTCGAGAACCCAAATCTCAAACATACAAACCAATTCAGAAACCCAATATGCACCTTCGAGAACCCGAAAAAAACGAAGAACCCAAATAATCCTTCGTGAACCCAAAACGCAAACAAAACGATGAGAAAATTGCATACGCAATTTCCAATCAATTCAAAGAATATATTGCAAAAACAGAACCAAAACTACCAAGCTTCCGTCAAAACCACCGAGTCGCCCATTGTTAAATCGGCAAGAATCAAACGGCTGAATATCTGGATCTTGAACCCCTTCACAATTTCGAAACTCAGATTAAATCAAACTTTGATTCGGAACGGACCCAAAGCCGTATTTGTATCTTAAAGAATCAGGGACACGCTTACTTTTCCCCGATCAAAAACTCTCCATAAAAACCGCCGCGGAAAAGCTGTTAAAATTCGAAAAATTGAAACCCCGGTGCACCCGTTTCTTTGAATTGTAGAATAATCTTTATTCATAAAAGGAAACGAAGGCTCCGGTGGCGGCGACACTAAAGCCTATTGGAGCAAGAAATAATCCTCCGTAATTTTGAAAGAACTCGATGCACTCCAAGGAGAGGTACTTCGCGAATTTGAAATTGAAATCGACGAACTCCACAATTTATCGCCTCTGCTATTATCAAATTTGAAATTGAATCATTTATGTCTCGATAAAAACCCATTTCCTAGCAATCCACAATTTCAACTCGTTATTTTTCCTTGAAATAAAGATATTATTGATAAAAGAAAGAAAGAAAGAAAAACCTAAAATCATATGATCACATGTCGATCAAGAGGCCGGACCTCACTAAAAACCTTTGATGGCAAAACCCTCCTTAGGGAAAAATCCATCAAAGGGAAAAAAGAGTAAGTCCTCTAAGACAATGCCAAAGGCAATAAAGCCACCAAAAGCCAATACAAACAACCAAAAGGACAATATTAATCAATTCTAGTATAAGTTTTATAAAGATCATCCTTTAATTGAGTCTTCAAAAAATCGGGTTCCTCCGCCCACCACTTCATCTTCTCATAGTCCGAGTATTTAGAAAGAATATCAGCCACCATGTTTCCCTCACGCAAGGTATGCCTAAAGCAACCATCAACAGTGATAAGCGAGATCTTTAGCCGCAAGCCATGCATTATGCCAACGCCAAGGAACCCTAGCCTCTTTCGAGCTAAATGCATAAAGAACATAAACAGAATCGCCTAAAAAATGACCCGTTTCCAACCTTGAGAAGCCACAAGCTCAATAGCACGAATAACCGTTCCTAGCTCTGCGCCAAAAGAAAAACCATAGCCATGAGAAACAACAAAAGCTCCTACAATAAACCCAACCGAGTTCCTAATAATACCCCCACCACGAATAGCACCGGGCACCTAAAGCACTACCATCAATGTTACACTTCAAATATCTCATTCCCTGGGATCCATCTAACAAACCTAGACACAACCGGCTTAGGATCACTTGCAATAACATGTAAATTATTAAGAATATTCCTCTCAACAACAGGATTCAACATATTCCCCATATTTATCAAATTAAGATCACGTATATGAGCTTTCAATCTACAAGAGGCAGCAATAAAAGGAACAATACTATCATCAAATAAAATCTCATTTCTTATCTTCCAAACCAACCAAACCTAAGTTATAAAAATAAATTTCCACACAAAATCCAGGTGAGCTCCGTAATTAACCTTAACAACCTGCAAAATCAGCTCATCAAACGTAGAACAAGGCAAAAATTCATACAAGAAACATGAGAAAATTCACCAAACAGCCTAGTACTATAAGCACATTGCACAAAAATATGATCCAAAGACTCCTCATAAGAAGAACAAAAGACACAAACCGAAGGGCCATGAAACCCCTACTATGCAACAAATCCCAAGTAGCAAGTTTTTATGGATAGCCTTCCAAACCACAATAGAACGACAAGGAGGAACCCTACTATCCCAAATCCAGTCACCCCAAACAGCTTCCTGATAATGAGGACGCACACAAAAATATGCCAATTTGGCCGAAAGATCCCCATGAAGAGAATCACGCCAAACTCTCCTATCCAAAGACTGAATGGACCAAGCAGAATTTAGAATATCATCAACAATATCAACAAAGGTACTCACAAAAGTTTCCTCCAAATGCCAAACACCATTCACAAAGAAACAAGAAATAGGCTCATCAAGATAATTCCACAAAAATTTAGGAACACCTATTTTATCAACAATCTTATAACCAAGCCAATTATCACCCAAAACCTAATCGAAGAATTATAACCTCTTATCCAACAAGAATTATCATCAACAACACCAAAATACCTACGTATGCCATTAAGAGAAGAAGGAACATGCCTTACACGTAAGGCATTGTTATCCTTCAAATACCGTTACGAATAAAATCCATACCATCACCTTTACAAGTAAGAACATTCCACACAAATTTTAAAGTAAAAGCCGAATTAGAGTGCACAAGAGAACGAACACCAATACGACCCTCAATATAGGGAGCACAAACTTTCTCCCAAGCAACATGGGCTAAAGCTCTAGAATTAACATTGCCCGACCAATAAAAATTTCTGATAGCACGCTCAATCTTTTTCAAACAAGTGATAGGCCAACAATATATTTTCAAGAAATGAGTCAAAGAGGACATGACAACCGAATTCACCAAATTAATGCGACCAAACATAGAAAGAGAAGACCCCTTCCAACGACTTAATTGAAGAATAGTTTTATCAACAATATTTTGAAAATGAGGAACTCTCGGATGCCCCTAAAAAGAGGGACCCCGAGATAATCAAAAGGTTCACTACCCTCTACAAAACCAAGATGAGAACGAAGATAGTTCCTAATGGACCTACGAACATGCTTACCATAAAAAACACGAGTTTTAGAAGGACTTATACGTTGACCCGAGACATTCCCATAAAGACTAAAAATCTTACTCAAACTTCGAATATTCATTTTAGAAGCCTTCACAAAAAGCATGACATCATCGGCATATAAGACATATAAAGGAGCAAACAAATTAGGCCTAGCACGAATTTTCTCTAATTTATTAAGCAAATAAAATCATCCATAATCTTAACTAACACATCCTCCGCAAGGCAAAATAAAAGAGGGGACAAAGGATCGCCTTGACGAACCCCCGACCACACTTAAACCAACCTTTAGGAGTACCATTAATAAGAATAGAAAGATGGGCAGAATTCAAAATCACTCTAACACACCTAACAATCCAATCATCAAACTTCATAAGATCAAGACACGAAGCAAAAATCCCAACTAAAGGTATCAAAAGCCTTAGTTATATCAAGCTTCATAGCAATACCCCTAACATGAGAATCCAAATCAATACAATTTAAACATTCGGAAGAGACAAAGAATACTCTCACAAATATCTTTTCCAGAATAAAACCAAACCGCATAGGAGAAAGCAAGTCATGCAACAAAGGACCTAACCTAGAAGCCACAATTTTAGTCAAAATCTTGAACAAAAAATTACCAACAAAGCAATAGGTCTATAATCAACAATGGAACGAGCAGCTCTACTCTTAGGAATAAGGGTCACAAAAATAGAGTTCATGCCATAAGGAACAAAAGATATTTAAAAAATAATGAACCAAATTCAAAAGATCATCACAAATAATGTCCCAAGCTTTTTGAAAAAATAAACCCCCAAAACCATCGGGGCCCGGGGTGCTATCTTTCGGAAGCGAAAACAACATGCTTAATTTCAACAATATCGTGCATCCTAATCAACAAATTATTTTGATCGCATTTACACACTTATAATCAAGACCACTAAGGAAATTATCATCAACAATCAAAGAATCATCCTTAGCAAACAAATTCATATAGTAATCAAGTATATGGTTAGAAATTAATCCATAGGGTTTGTAGAATTATGAATAATCTCGATATGACCCATGATAAATCATTGATTTTAATGTTTTTCCATTCAAAAAGTTTATGTATCAGTCATTTCCCTTCACTATCTCGCATTAGGAGTAGTTTAAAGAGTGATTTCGTCGACAATTAATTTTGTGATGACGAGTGTTTTTTTCTTTTTGCATAAAAACACTAATGGAATGATCATTTCACTCTATAATCCTCAATTAAGGGAAGAAAATTATTTAGGAATTCCCAATAGATTGCATATTATCCTATCGTAAACTCGTTATTTTTACTCTTTTTGCTTGCTAAAACGAAAATCCATAGGGTTTGTAGGATTCGAATAATCTCGGTATGACCCATGATAAATCATTGATTTTTATGTTTTTGCATTCAAAACGTTTATGAATTGATCATTTCCCTTCACTATCTCGCATTAGGTGTAGTTTTCCGAGTGATATCATCGACAACTAATTTTGTGATAACTAGTTATTTTTTTATCTTTTTGTATACAAAATACTAATGAAATTATTATTTCACTCTAATAATCATTAATTAAGGTAACAAAAGTATTTAGGAATTCCCAATAGATCTCAAATTATACTATTAAAAACTCGTTATTTTTCCTCTTTTTGATTGTTAAAACGAAAATCCATAGGGTTTGTAGGATTCTGAATAATCTCGGTATGACCCATGATAAATCATTGATTTTTTTGTTTTAGGATTCAAAAAGTTTATCTATCGGTCATTTGCTTTCACTATCTCGCATTAGATGTTGTTTTTAGTGTGTTTTTATTAACAACTAATTTTGTGATAACTAGTTATTTTTTATCTTTTTGCATACAAAACACTAATGAAATGATCATTTCACTCTAATAATCATCAATTAAGATAACAAAAGTATTTTGGAATTACCAATAGATCTTAAATTATCCTATCAAAAACTCTTTATTTTTCCTCTTTTTGCTTGCTAAAACGAAAATCCATAGGGTTTGTAGGATTACGAATAATCTCGGTATGACCCATGATAAATCATTGATTTTTATGTTTTTGCATTCAAAAAGTTTACCTATCGGTCATTTCCTTTCACTATCTGCATTAGGTGTTGTTTTTAGTGTGTTATTATTAACAACTAACTTTGTGATAACTAGTTATTTTTTATCTTTTTGTATACAAAACACTAATAAAATGGTCATTTCACTCTAATAATCATCAATTAAGGTAACAAAAGTATTTTGGAATTACCAATAGATCACAAATTATCCTATCAAAAACTCGTTATTTTTCCTCAAATTAAAGATATTATTGATAAAAGAAAAAAGAAAAGGTGGGACCACAACCCGGTCCAAGGTGAATGAAAAACTAAAGGGCAAAGCCCAATAGAAAAATAAAAGAAGCCCAAGACTTCAACAAAATACAAATCAAGAATGGCTACAAAATACATGCAACAAAATCGAACAAGAATAATACATCCGGCTAAATCAACATCCATGACTACCGAAAAACATCGAAGAATAAACCCAAAGAACAATCCACACGAATCATAGCGCTTCACCAAATAGAAATGAAGAGAAAGACATCAAACCAACCCAGCATTTAATCAAAATGAAAGACACCAAATCCAAGAACAAAGAAGTGCGGCAATCGAAATCGAACCTCAAAAATAGCTTCGAGTTTTTAACCATCCTCGAAACCACAACATCAAAACTACGACCAACTCGCAATTCTCCAACAAAGACCTTCATGAACCCACTCAGATCGTACAAACCCGAATCATAAACCCAGTCAAATTCCAAAACGGAAGTAAAATCCGTAATCATAGCAAATCCAAATCCGAAATTAAAACGAATTAAAAATGAATTCAAATTTGAATCGACCAACACAAAGAAAAATGAGATTTACGAAACCAGAGATTGATATTCAAGGGAAACCTAAAATGCGTAAACCGGTGTGCACAAATCCAAACACGGAATCGCAATTAACCGATCCAAGGAACTTCTCGGGCAGAGGAAACCGAAACTCGTAAAAGCGACTCACAAAGTCACCCAAATCATAACCAAGTGCTTCAAAAACTTACAGAGAAAAATAACCAGAAATCTCATTGAAGCAATATGTCAAACATGAAAAGTGCAAACCGAAACATTCAAGAAATCACCAAATGTCACCAAATCGCAAACCCAAGATACTACTGCGACAAATTGAAATTGAATCGGCTGCACTGTGAAACCGTGAATCAATTCAAACCCAAAACTCGAAATTTCGCCTCCATAGACCGATATTCCATTTTCTCGCGCAACGCCGATAACCGCGAACGGTAACCGTCGAGCGATTAAGCATGGGCACTCTTAATCGAAAATGGAAAATCCAAAGACGGCGATGCCCCTCCTTCATATTTCCGTAAATCTCTTTAATCAAAATAACCCGGGAATCAAAACCTAAGATCCCCTTCGAATCCACAACCGCCAAGAACGACATAAACGCCGCCACCAACGGTGTTTGAAACCCCTTCTTGACTCGAACAAACGTGACATCATCTCCGCCATTAACGACATCATCGCCATCATAGAGAATGCCGGAGTCAGCCGACGCAGCTGGGTGTTTATCGCGATCAAAAATCCTCCTAAGAAAGATATTTTCAAAGAATACCCACCTCTGTGTATTGAGAAAAGTTTATTGAATGGGCTTCTTGAAAATCTGCCTTTGCCTCGATATATGTAAACAAAAATGGTGCAGGATAATTTTTTGATATCCGAAATCTTGAATACCCATCTAGCCTCGAGATTCGAGCCAATTATCGAAATACATAGGGTTTGTAGGATTCTCAATAATTTCGGTATGACCATTATAAATCATTGATTTTTTTATTTTTGCATTCAAAAAGTTTATCTATCGGTCATTTCCTTTCACTATCTCGCATTAGGTGTTGTTTTTAGTGTGTTATTATTAACAACAATATTTGTGATAACTAGTTATTTTTATCTTTTTGCATACAAAACACTAATGAAATGATCATTTCACTCTAATAATCATCAATTAAGGTAACAAAAGTATTTTGGAATTACCAATATATCTCAAATTATTCTATCAAAAACTCGTTATTTTTCCTCTTTTTGCTTGCTAAAATGAAAATCCATAGGGTTTGTAGGATTCTGAATAATCTCGGTATGACCCATGATAAATCATTGATTTTTATGTTTTTGCATTCAAAAGTTTATGAATTGGTCATTTCCTTTCACTATTAGGTGTATTTTTCAGAGTGATAGCATCGACAACTAATTTTGTGATAACTAGTTATTTTTTATCTTTTTGTATACAAAACACTAATGAAATGATCATTTCACTCTAATAATCATCAATTAAGGTAACAAAAGTATTTAAGAATTCCCAATAGATCTCAAATTTTCCTATTAAAAACTCGTTATTTTTCCTTCAATTAAAGGTATTATTGATTAAAAGAGAAAAAAGAAAAAGGTGGGACCACAACCCGGTCCAAGGTATAAGCGGAGCAAAATGAAAGAGGCCCAAAAGCCCAGAGAAGAAGCCCGAATACAAGGGCGTAAAAATACACCACAACCAAATGATTAAAACACCCACCAAGTGGTCAACAAAACAGATTTAGACACCCACCTAGTGGTCAACAAAAAGAGAACATCCGGCAAATAGGTAAACCGATCAAAGCCAAAAGCACCACCCAAATGACCTCCAACCCGTTACAACAAGCATAGAAACCCAGCATCAAACCGAATGCCCGGAAACAAAAATGCATTGGAGCTAAGACCGCAAGTAAAGAGGGAAAGAGTCTTGACCCCAAACCAGAGAACCCACAATACCGGACATCAATCGAAACCACTCAAACTCAAATCAAAACAGTGTAATTTGACAACACCAAATACCGTGAACCAAAGATACCAAAACCAACGAACAAACAGAAAAATCCAAACCCGTAAAACGATCCAAAGAATCCAACAGACAAAGAGCAATTCCATGAGACAAAAAATCGAGACCATCGACCACAAATGCAAATCAGAGCCAAACCCAAACCAAAATCACAAAAGCGAATTGCAACAACAAAACCGACGAACACCAAGTACCAACAACTAATAGAAATTGAACCACCCAATCGAAAACTCCAATTATCAAAACAAAAAGTATTGCGTATTCAAACCCATATAAGATCACGAGAATTAAACTCGCGAGTTGAACCGCCCACTCTATTTACCCCTATAAAAGCCTTCAAATTGAAACCGCAATGGCCCAAACCTCAGATCTTGATAGGATTTGAAAAATCCATTGATCGCGATTGAGAGTAGACGGTGGACGAAGCCTCCGCAATTCTGAAAATCCCTTGAAACTAAACCGAATCGCGAACCGGTTGTCGAAGAAACCTTGAATATTGGCGAATCTTGAAACTAAACTCGTTATTTTTCCTCTTTTTGATTGTTAAAACGAAAATCCATAGGGTTTGCAAGATTCTGAATAATCTCGGTATTACCCATGATAAATCATTGATTTTAATGTTTTTGCAACCAAAAAGTTTATGTATAGGTCACTTCCCTTCACTATCTCGCATTACGAGTAGTTTAAAGAGTGATATCATCGACAACTAATTTTGTGATGAAGAGTTATTTTTTTCTTTTTGCATAAAAGACACTAATGGAATGATCATTTCACTCTATAATCCTCAATTAAGGGAAGAAAAGTATTTAGGAATTCCCAATAGATTTCATATTATCCTATTAAAAACTTGTTATTTTTCCTCTTTTTGCTTTCTAAAACGAAAATCCATAGGGTTTGTAGGATTCGAATAATCTCGGTATGACCCATGATAAATCATTGATTTTTATGTTTTTGCATTCAAAACGCGTTTATGAATTGGTAATTTCCTTTCACTATCTGCATTAGATGTAGTTTTCGAGTGATATCATCAACAACTAATTTTGTGATAACTAGTTATTTTTTATCTTTTTGTATACAAAACACTAATGAAACTATCATTTCACTCTAATAATCATCAATTAAGGTAACAAAAGTATTTAGGAATTTCCCGTAGATCTCAAATTATCCTATTAAAAACTCGTTATTTTTCCTCTTTTGATTGTTAAAACAAAAATCCATAAGGTTTGTAGGATTCTGAATAATCTCGGTATGACCCATGATAAATCATTGATTTTTATGTTTTTGCATTCAAACGTTTATGAATTGGTCATTTCCTTTCACTATACTGCATTAGGTGTAGTTTTTAGTGTGTTATTATTAACAACTAATTTTGTGATATCTAGTTATTTTTTATCTTTTTGCATACAAAACACTAATGAAATGATCATTTCACTCTAATAATCATCAATTAAGATAACAAAAGTATTTAGGAATTACCAATAGACCTGAAATTATCTTATCAAAAACTCGTTATTTTTCCTCTTTTTGCTTTCTAAAACGAAAATCCATAGGGTTTGTAGGATTATGAATAATCTAGGTATGACCCATGATAAATCATTAATTTTAATGTTTTTGCATTAAGAAAGTTTATGTATCGGTCATTTCCCTTCACTCTCTACATTAGGTGTAGTTTAAAGAGTGATATCATCGACAATTAATTTTGTGATGACGAAGTTATTTTTTCTTTTTGCATACAAAACTTTAGTGGAATGATCATTTCACTCTATAATTCTCAATTAAGGGAAGGAAAGTATTTAGGAATTGCCAAAAGATTTCAAATTATCCTATCGAAACTCGTTATTTTTACTCTTTTAGCTTGCTAAAACGAAAATCCATAGGGTTGGTAGGATTACGAATAATCACGGTATGACCCATGACAAATAATTGATTTTTATGTTTTTGAATTAAAAACCTTTTTGAATTGGTCATTTCCTTTTACTATCTCGCATTAGGTGTAGTTTTCAGAGTGATATCATCGACAACTAATTTTGTGATAACTAGTTATTTTTTATATTTTTGCGTACAAAACACTAATGAAATGATCATTTCACTCTAATAATCATTAATTAAGGTAACAAAGTATTTAGGAATTCCCAATTGATCTCAAATTATCCTATTAAAAACTTGTTATTTTTCCTCTTTTTAATTGCTAAAATAAAAATGCATAGGGTTTGTAGAATTCTGAATAAACTCGGTATGACCCATGATAAATTATTGATTTATGTTTTTGCATTCAAAACGTTTATGAATTTGTCATTTCCCTTTACTATCTCGCATTAGGTGTAGATTTGCGAGTGATATCACCGACAACTAATTTTGTGATAACTAGTTGTTTTTTATCTTTTGCATACAAAACACTAATGAAATGATCATTTCACTCTAATAATCATCAATTAAGATAACAAAAGTATTTAGGAATTACCAATAGATCTAAAATTATCCTATCAAAAACTCGTTATTTTTCATCTTTTTGTTTTCTAAAACGAAAATCCATAGGGTTTGTAGGATTATGAATAATCTCGGTATGACCCATGATAAATTATTAATTTTAATGTTTTTGCATTAAGAAAGTTTATGTATCGGTCATTTCCTTCACTCTCTACATTAGGTGTAGTTTAAAGAGTGATATCATCGACAACTAATTTCGATGACGAAGTTATTTTTTCGTTTTGCATACAAAACATTAATGGATTGATCATTTCACTCTATAATCCTGAATTAAGGGAAGAAAAGTATTTAGGAATTGCAAAAGATTTCAATTTATCCTATCGTAAACTTGTTATTATTACTCTTTTAGCTTGCTAAAACGAAAATCCATAGGGTTGGTAGGATTATGAATAATCACGGTATGACCCATGACAAATAATTAATTTTTAAGTTTTGAATTCAAAACCTTTTGAATTGGTCATTTCCTTTTACTATCTGCATTAGGTGTAGTTTTGAGTGATATCATCGACAACTAATTTTGTGATAACTAGTTATTTTTATCTTTTTGCGTATAAAACACTAATGAAATGATCATTTCACTCTAATAATTATTAATTAAGGTAACAAAAGTATTTAGGAATTCCAAATAGATCTCAAATTATCCTGTTAAAAACTCGTTATTTCTCCAATTTTTTATTGTTAAAACGAAAATCCATAGGGTTTGTAGGATTAGAAAAATCTCGGTATGACCCATGATAAATCATTGATTTTTGTGTTTTTGCATTTGAAATGTTTATGAATTGGTCATTTCCTTTCACTATCTGCATTAGGTGTAATTTTTAATATGTTATTATTAACAACTAATTTTGTGATAACTAGTTATTTTTTATCTTTTTGCATACAAAAATAACGAAGTTTTTAATAGGATAATATGATATCTATTGGGAATTCCTAAATACTTTTGTTACCTTAATTAATGATTATTAGAGTGAAATGATCATTTCATTAGTGTGTTGTATACAAAAAGATAAAAAATAACTAGTTATCACAAAATTAGTTGTCGATGATATCACTTTGAAAACTACACCTAATGCGCTTATTGAAGGGAAATGACCAATTCATAAACGTTTTGAACGCAAAAACATAAAAATCAATGATTTATCATGGGTCTTACCGAGATTATTCAGAATACTACAAGCCCTATGGATTTTCGTTTTAACAATCAAAAAGAGGAAAAATAATGAGTTTTTAATAGGATAATTTGAGATCTATTGGTAATTCCAAAATACTTTTGATACCTTAATTGATGATTATGAGAGTGAAATAACCATTTTATTAGTGTTTTGTATGCGAAAAGATAAAAATAATTAATTATCACAAAATTAGTTATTAATAATAACACACTAAAAACAACACCTAATGCAGATAGTGAAGGGAAATGACTCGATACATAAACTTTTGAATGTAAAAACATTAAAATCAATGATATATCATGGGTCATATCAAGATTATTCACAATTCTACAAACCCTATGGATTTTCATTTTAGAAAGCAAAAAGAGGAAAAATAACCAGCTTTTGATAGGATAATTTCGCATCTATTGGTAATTCCTAAATACTTTTGTTACCTTAATTGATGATTATTAGAGTTAAATGATCATTTCATTAGTGTTTTGTATGCAAAAATAAAAAAGTAACTAGTTATCACAAAATTAGTTGTTAATAATAACACACTAAAAACAACACCTAATGCAGATAGTGAAAGGAAATGACCGATAGATAAACAATTTTAATGCAAAAATAAAAATCATTGATTTATAATGGGTCATACCGAGATTATTCAAAATCCTACAAACCCTATGGATTTTTGTTTTAGCAAGCAAAAGGAGGAAAAATAACGAGCTTTTGATAGGATAATTTGAGATCTATTGGTAATTTCAAAATACTTTTGTTACCTTAATTGATGATTATTAGAGTGAAATGACCATTTTATTAGTGTTTTGTATGCAAAAAGATAAAAAAATAACTAGTTATCACAAAATTTGATGTTAATAACAACACACTAAAAACAACACCTAATGCGGATAGTGAAAGGAAATGACCGATAGGTAAACTTTTTGAATGCATAAACATAAAAATCAATGATTTATCATGGGTCATACCGAGATTATTCAAAATCCTACAAACCCTATGGATTTTCGCTTTAGCAAGCAAAAAGAGGAAAAATAACGTGTTTTTGACGAGGATAATTTGTTATCTATTGGTAATTCCATAATACTTTTGTTACCTTAATTAATGATTATTAAAGTGAAATGATCATTTCATTAGAGTTTTGTATACAAAAAGATAAAAAATAACTAGTTACCACAAAATTAGTTGTCGATGATATCACTCGAAAACTACACCTAATGCGGATAGTGAAGGGAAATAACCAATTCATAAACGCTTTTAATGCAAAACATAAAAATCAATGATTTACCATAAGTCATACCGAGATTATTCGTAATCCTACAAACCCTATTGATTTTCGCTTTAGCAAGCAAAAAGAGTAAAAATAACGAGTTATCATCTTCCTTCTCTCTAGAATATTGGTAGTTAGCATGCAAAAGGAGGAGAAAAGAGTGCAAATGTAGAGAGAGAAGCTCTTCCTTCTCTCTAGAATATCGGTAGTTATTTTTAGAGTTAATAGTTTTTATGCCATTTACGTTGACACCAATTTGAATTTGGTCCACACTACGTTTGCATTTTGAAAATTTTCCAATAAGTTTTAAATTTTTTTGATTTCGACCCTATTACGGTTACAACCAGCTACCTAACCGATTAAGCACGCTTATGTGTCATTTTGTTTGACTTTTCTTCTACAAATGGCAGTCTTGATTGAGTTTTAACTACTATGTGGCATTATGTATTTTAATAATTTATTAAATTCGTAAAAAATATTAAAATTAAAAAAATGGTAATATAATTATTTTAAAGATTTTCAAATTACTTTTACTCACAAATACAAAAAAAAATGTAATTCATTTTAATTTTCTTAATATATCTACAAAATATAAGAATTAAATATGAAAATTAGTAAATTATTAATTAAATTTTGAATATAACAATATTTATTTTTTGTCAAATATTAAGAATTTGCAGAAATGTATCAATCTTTTTATTTTTAGTTACATTTTACATTTTAAAATTTGTGTTTACATCATTATTTAAAAAATCAAATAAAATTAAAAATGCGAGATACAAAAAGAATTAAACTTGACATCCACTTCTTCCCGGAGGAGTTCTCGCAACAAGAACGCACAAATCGAATCACTCAAATTCTTCCTCTCCGAGTTTCCTTCAACAATCACACTCAAAATAAACTTTATTGATCCGAAACTCGTATTTATATTGATCTCAAATTCAATTTCGGATATTGCAATTTCATACGAAGAAAAACGCAGAGGTGGTGGTTGTTAACCGTTGCTTTTCAATTTCCGAATTGATTCTCTGTTGAATCTGAAAATTATCTCCCTTAGAGGAGCGTCGGCGGAGAAAGTAATCTTCGGCGAAGATATTAAAATCATGGCGAGAATCGGTTTGGGACGACGGCGATCTTTGTTACGGATCGCGGCGGTGAAGGAGATGGGTCGCGACGGTGATGGGGTGACGACGGCGAGGTTGGTGGTGATTGGGGTTGCGAGATGGTTGGTGAATTGGGGTTGCTTTGCGGCGACGGATATGTGGAAGAAGAGGGGTGGGTGAACCGATCTGCAATGGTGATGGGAGTGACTCCGTCTTGCAGAGGTGATGGGCTCGTGGCGCGAGAAGGATGCTTTGTGCGACGGTGGAAGCGAGAATGAAGGCTGCGCGATGGATCTGGAAGGCTGAGTGCGGCTCACGGCAAAGACAGGGGCAACAACGAGATTGGCACGGCGTCGACGACGATGGGCGACGCGATTGGTGGTGAAATTTGGTGGCGGTGGATGATTGGTGTTTGGTTGTTGCAGATTGGGGCGTGCGATGGGGGTGCGATTTTGGTGAAGAAGACGGTGGGTGTACTCACCGTTGTGTGGGTGCACTCACCAATCTTATGGGTGTTTATATTTTTATACTATTTTAATTAATTATTTA
Organism: Paraleonurus japonicus; assembly: GCA_030762865.1. Taxonomy (NCBI): domain Eukaryota; kingdom Viridiplantae; phylum Streptophyta; class Magnoliopsida; order Lamiales; family Lamiaceae; genus Paraleonurus; species Paraleonurus japonicus. Next base: position 43,356,722 of record CM061053.1, on the reverse strand, counting down.
AACAAATAATGCCATATAAACAAAAAATATTAAACAAAATTGCCACATAAACATAAAAATCCAATCAGCATTGCCACACACACAAAGAAAGACACATAGGATGCCACGTGTGCGATGACCGGATAGGTGACTGCTATAACCGGTTAAAGGACCAATTTCAAAAAAAAACCAACTTACAGGATCAAATTCAAAATGTCAACGTAGCTCGGACCAAATTCAATTTAGCGTCAACGTATTGGGTGTAAAAAATATAAACTCTTATTTTTACTTCAAGATTTCGTTTCTCAATGATCATCTTTCGTCATCTTCAATGTACGCTTCATCATTTTCAATAAAGGAAAGTTTTGTAACCGAGATTTTGTCAAGAGATTTGGTCAACAGTCTTCCACAGGGGGTCTTTCAAGAATGATGTTCCACATTCTACGGTTTTCAAATATATGGAGAATTTCAATTATTCCATCGACTACATTTTCGCTTTTTCCACCGATTTCGTATTTGGGCAATTTAGTTCATCGGGCAATCCCAGATTTGAAGGCGATTTTTGAATCGATTTTATTGATTGCGATTGGCTCTTTTTTCGAAGCCAATTTCATTTACAAGATTCAAGGAAACAGATTCAATTCTAATAACGCTTTCGGTGATTTCTTCTCATTTCATGGTTCGACAATTCTGCGACGATTCTTGGGGAGATTCGACAGGGATTTTTGGATTTCAGATTTTCGAGACTCGATATTTGGATCACTTATGGGATTATTTCAAAGTGGGTTGCTGTTTGACATGGGAAAGCGCTGGCTTCGTTTATTTCGGCGAAGAACGGTTTCAATCATTCCTTTCAGCGAAATATTCACAGTTCTTGGAAACGGTTGCGCAATCGGGGATTCAACTGCTACTTTCAAGCTTCGGCGGCAGTTTTTACGGGGGTTTTCGGTCAGGGCATAATAGCCGACTCTTGGCGACGACGGCGGTTTCTGACGGCTTTCTCAGTACACTGTGATGGCCGATTTCAAGTCTTTGATAGGGGTAAATAGTTTCGTTGGTGGGCAGTGCAACTTTGTCCTAGAGGATGACAATTCCCAGGTTTGAATCTGCGATACTTTTATGGGTATTAAACTTTCTGTCTTGATTTTTCGATTTGGTCGTTTGGGTGGATCAATTAGGATGGCGTTGGCTTTGTTCTTAATTGGTGTTTCTGGTTTTGCGATTTGCATTTGCGATCTGGTTTGGGATTGTTTTCTGCTTCATGTTTCAATATTGTTGGATGCACACAATCTGCTTGATTTACTGTCTCATAGAGGTTCTCTTGTCTATTCGGATTATTTGGATCGTTTTTGGTCTGGTTTTTCTGATTGATTTAGATGGGTTGCTAGTTATTGGTTTCTGATCATCTACGGTATTTCAGTGGTTCTGAAAGTCTCTTTTTCTGGTTAATTCAATTTCTTGGCCCACGTTCTGCTCGTAGGTATGCCTAGTGAAATCCTATGTTTCTTTCTCTTCACTTTACTTGGTGAAAGTGCTATGATTCATTTGGATTGTTGCTAGGTATATTCTTTGACGTTGTTTCATTGGCTAAGGATTCATTTGGGGTATAGTAATCTATTTGTTGACCCTTGGGGTGTAGTAATCTGATTGTTGACCCTTGGTGGGTGTTGTAATCTGTTTGTTGACCCTTGATGGGTGTTATATTCTTTTGGATGTTGCGGTTTTTAACCCTTGTATTAGGGTTTTCTTTGGGCTTTTGGGCCTTCTCTCATTTGTACCTTGGGCCGGGTTGTAGTCCCACCTTTTTTCTTTTTTCTCTTTATCAATAATACCTTTAATTTGAATAAAAATAACGAGTTTCAAATAGGATAATATGAAATCTATTTGGAATTACTAAATACTTTTCTTCCCTTAATTGAGGATTATAGAGTGAAATGATCATTCCATTAATGTTTTTATGCAAAAAAAAAAAAAAATAACTCGTCATCACAAAATTAGTAGTCGACGAAATCACTCTTAAACTACTCCTAATACGTATAGTGAAGGGAAATGACCGATACATAAACTTTTTGAATGCAAAAATATTAAAATCAATGATTTATCATGGGTCATGTCGAGATTATTCACAATCCTACAAACCCTATGGATTTTCATTTTAGATAACAAAAAGAGGAAAAATAACGAGTTTTTGATAGGATAATTTGAGATCTATTGGTAATTTCAAAATACTTTTGTTACCTTAATTGACGATTATTAGAGTTAAATGATCATTTCATTAGCGTTTTGTATGCAAAAAGATAAAAAATAACTAGTTATCACAAAATTAGTTGTTAATAATAATAACACACTAAATACAACACCTAATGCGAGATAGTTAAAGGAAATGACCCATAGATAAATATTTTTATTGCAAAAATAAAAAAATCAATGATTTATAATGGGTCATACCGAGATTATTCAATCCTACAAACCCTATGGATTTTCGTTTTAGCAAGCAAAAAGAGGAAAAATAACGAGTTTTTGATAGGATAATTTCGTATCTATTGGTAATTCCAAAATACTTTTGTTATCTTAATTGATGATTATTAGAGTGAAATGACCATTTTATTAGTGTTTTGTATGCAAAAAGATAAAAAATAACTAGTTATCACAAAAATTAGTTGTTAATAATAACACACTAAAAACAACACCTAATCAAGATAGTGAAAGGAAATGACCGATAGATAAACTTTTTGAATGCAAAAATAAAAATCAATGATTTATAATGGGTCATACCAAGATTATTCGTAATCCTACAAACCCTATGGATTTTCGTTTTAGCAAGCAAAAAGAGGAAAAATAACGAGTTTTTGATAGGATAATTTCGGATCTATTGGTAATTCCAAAATACTTTTGTTATCTTAATTGATGATTATTAGAGTGAAATGACCATTTTATTAGTGTTTTGTATGCAAAAGATAAAAATAACTAGTTATCACAAAAATTAGTTGTTAATAATAACACACTAAGAACAACACCTAATGCGAGATGGTTAAAGGAAATAACCGATAGATAAACTTTTTGAATGCAAAAAAAAAAATCAATGATTTATAATGGGTCATACCGAGATTATTCAGAATCCTACAAACCCTATGGATTTTCGTTTTAGCAAGCAAAAAGAGAAAAAATAACGAGTTTCTAATAGGATAATTTGAGATCTATTGGTAATTCCAAAATACTTTTGTTATCTTAATTGATGATTATTAGAGTGAAATGACCATTTTATTAGTGTTTTGTATGCAAAAAGATAACAAATAACTAGTTATCACAAAATTAGTTGTTAATAATAACACATTAAAAACAACACCTAATGCGGATATGGAAAGGAAATGACCGATAGATAAACATTTTGAATGCAAAAATAAAAAATCAATGATTTATAATGGGTCATACCGAGATTATTCGTAATCCTAAAAACCCTATGGATTTTCGTTTTAACAAGCAAAAAGAGGAAAAATAATGAATTTTTGACAGGATAATTTGAGATCTATTGTAATTCCAAAATACTTTTGTTACCTTAATTAATGATTATTAGTATGAAATGACCATTTTATTAGTGTTTTGTGTGCAAAAAGATAAAAAATAACTAGTTATCACAAAGTTAGTTGTTAATAATAACACACTAAAAACAACACCTAATGTAGATAGTGAAAGGAAATGACCAATAGATAAACTTTTTGAATGCAAAATTAAAAAAATCAATGATTTACAATGGGTCATACCGAGATTATTCGAGAATACTACAAACCGTATGGATTTTCGTTTTTCGCAAACAAAAAGAGTAAAAATAACGAGTTTCGATAGGATAATATGAAATCTATTGGGAATTCCTAAATTCTTTTCTTCCCTTAATTGAGGATTATAGAGTAAAATGATCATTTCATTAGTGTTTTTATGCAAAAAGAAAAAAATAATTCGTCATCACAAAATTAGTTGTCGGCGAAATCACTCTTTAAACTACTTCTAATGCAGATAGTGAAGGGAAATGACCGATACATAAACTTTTTGAATGCAAAAATATTAAAATCAATGATTTATAGTGGGTCATATCGAGATTATTCACAATCCTACAAACCCTATGGATTTTCATTTTAGAAAGCAAAAATAGGAAAAATAACGAGTTTTTGATAAGATAATTTCAGATCTATTTGTAATTCCAAAATACTTTTGTTACCTTAATTGATGATTATTAGAGTTAAATGATCATTTCATTAGTGTTTTGTATCCAAAAAAATAAAAAATAACTAGTTATCACAAAATCGAGTTGTTAATAATAATAACACACTAAAAACAACACCTAATTCGGATAGTTAAAGGAAATGACCGATAGATAAACTTTTTGAATGCAAAAATAAAAAATCATTGATTTATTATTGGTCATACCGAGATTATTCAGAATCCTACAAACTCTATGGATTTTTGTTTTAGCAAGCAAAAAGAGGAAAAATAACGAGTTTTTGATAGGATAATTTGAGATCTATTGGTAATTCCAAAATACTTTTGTTATCTTAAGCTGATGATTATTAGAGTGAAATGACCATTTTATTATTGTTTTGTATGCAAAAAGATAAAAAATAACTATTTATCACAAAGTTAGTTGTTAATAATAACACACTAAAAACAACACCTAATGCGAGATAGTGAAAGAAAATGACCGATAAATAAACTTTTTGAATGCAAAAATAAAAAAATCAGTGATTTACAAAGGGTCATACCGAGATTATTTAGAATCCTACAAACCCTATGGATTTTCGTTTTAGCAAGCAAAAAGAGTAAAAATATCGAGTTTCGATAGGATAATATGAAATCTATTGGGAATTCCTAAATACTTTTCTTCTCTTAATTGAGGATTATAGAGTTAAATGATCATTCAATTAGTTTTTTTATGCAAAAAGAAAAAAATAACTCGTCATCACAAAATTAGTTGTCGTCAAAATCACTCTTTAAACTACTTCTAATGCGGATAGTGAAGGGAAATGACCGATACATAAACTTTTTGAATGCAAAAACATTAAAATCAATGATTTATCATTGGTCATATCGAGATTATTCACAAAACTACAAACCCTATGGATTTTCATTTTAGAAAGCAAAAAGAGGAAAAATAACAAGTTTTTGATAGGATAATTTCAGATCTATTGGTAATTTCAAAATACTTTTGTTACCTTAATTAATGATTATTAGAGTTAAATGATCATTTCACTAGTGTTTTGTATGCAAAAAGATAAATAATAACTAGTTATCACAAAATTAGTTGTTAATAATAATAACACACTAAACACAACACCTAATGCAGATAGTTAAAGGAAATGGCCGATAGATAAACTTTTTTAATGTCAAATTAAAAAAATCAATGATTTATAATAGGTCATATCGAGATTATTCGAGAATCCTACAAACCCTATGGATTTTCGTTTTAGCAAGCAAAAAGAGGAAAAATAACGAGTTTTTGATAGGATAATTTCAGATCTATTGGTAATTCCAAAATACTTTTGTTATCTTAATTGATGATTATTAGAGTGAAATGACCATTTTATTAGTGTTTTGTATGCAAAAAGATAAAAAATAACTAGTTATCACAAAAATTAGTTGTTTATAATAACACACTAAATACAACACCTAATGCGAGATAGTTAAAGGAAATGACCCATAGATAAATATTTTTATTGCAAAAATAAAAAATCAATGATTTATAATGGGTCATACCGAGATTATTCGAATCCTACAAACCCTATGGATTTTCGTTTTAGCAAGCAAAAAGAGGAAAAATAACGAGTTTTTGATAGGATAATTTCGGATCTATTGGTAATTTCAAAATACTTTTGTTACCTTAATTAATGATTATTAGAGTTAAATGATCATTTCACTAGTGTTTTGTATGCAAAAAGATAAATAATAACTAGTTATCACAAAATTAGTTGTTAATAATAATAACACACTAAACACAACACCTAATGCGAGATAGTTAAAGGAAATGGCCGATAGATAAACTTTTTTAATGCCAAATTAAAAAATCAATTATTTATAATAGGTCATATCGAGATTATTTAGAATCCTACAAACCCTATGGATTTTCGCTTTAGCAAGCAAAAAGAGGAAAAATAACGAGTTTTTGATAGGATAATTTCGTATCTATTGGTAATTCCAAAATACTTTTGTTATCTTAATTGATGATTATTAGAGTGAAATGACCATTTTATTAGTGTTTTGTATGCAAAAAGATAAAAATAACTAGTTATCACAAAATTAGTTGTTAATAATAATACATTAAAAACAACACCTAACGCAAATAGTGAAAGTAAATGACCGATAGGTAAACTTTTTGAATGCAAAATTAAAAAAATCAATGATTTACAATTGGTCATACCGAGATTATTGAGAATACTACAAACCCTATGGATTTTCGTTTTCGCAAGCAAAAAGAGTAAAAATAACGAGTTTACGATAGGATAATATAAAATCTATTGGGAATTCCTAAATACTTTTCTTCCCTTAATTGAGGATTATAGAGTAAAATGATCATTCCATTAGTGTTTTTATGCAAAATGAAAAAAATAACTCGTCATCACAAAATTAGTTGTCGGCGAAATCACACTTTAAACTACTCCTAATACAGATAATGAAGGGAAATGACCGATACATAAACTTTTTGAATGCAAAAACATTAAAATCAATGATTTATCATTGGTCATATTGAGATTATTCACGGTCCTACAAATCCTATGGATTTTCATTTTAGAGAGTAAAAAGAGGAAAAATAACGAGTTTTTGATAGGATAATTTCGGATCTATTGGTAATTTCAAAATACTTTTGTTACCTTAATTGATGATTATTAGAGTTAAATGATCATTTCATTAGTGTTTTGTATGCAAAAAGATAAATCACAAAATTAGTTGTTAATAATAATAACACACTAAATACAACACCTAATTCGAGATAGTTAAAGGAAATGACCGATAAATAAACTTTTTAATGCAAAAATAAAAAATCAATGATTTATAATGGGTCATATCGAGATTATTCACAATCCTACAAACCCTATGGATTTTCATTTTAGAAAGCAAAAATAGGAAAAATAACGAGTTTTTGATAAGGTAATTTCGAATCTGTTTGTAATTCCAAAATACTTTTGTTACCTTAATTGATGATTATTAGAGTTAAATGATCATTTCATTAGTGTTTTGTATCTAAAAAATAAAAAATAACTAGTTATCACAAAATTAGTTGTTAATAATAATAACACACTAAAAACAACACCTAATGCGAGATAGTTAAAGGAAATGACCGATAGATAAACTTTTGAATGCAAAAATAAAAAAATCATTGATTTATAATGGGTCATACCGTGATTATTAGAACCCTACAAACTCTATGGATTTTCGTTTTAGCAAGCAAAAAGAGGAAAAATAACGAGTTTTTGATAGGATAATTTGAGATCTATTGGTAATTCCAAAATACTTTTGTTATCTTAACTGATGATTATTAGAGAGAAATGACCATTTTATTAGTGTTTTGTATGCAAAAAGTTAAAAAATAACTAGTTATCACAAAATTAGTTGTTAATAATAACACACTAAAAACAACACCTAATTCAGATAGTGAAAGGAAATGGCCGATAGATAAAGTTTTTGAATGCAAAAATAAAAAAATCAATGATTTATAATGGGTCATACCGAGATTAATCAATCCTACAAGCCCTATGGATTTTCGTTTTAGCAAGCAAAAAGAGTAAAAATATCGAGTTTACGATAGGATAATATGATATCTATTGGGAATTCCTAAATACTTTTCTTCCCTTAATTGAGGATTATAGAGTGAAATGATCATTCAATTAGTGTTTTTACGCAAAAAGAAAAAAATATAACTCGTCATCACAAAATTAGTTATCGATTTAAATCACTCTTTAAACTACTCCTAATGCGAGATAGTGAAAGGAAATGACCGATACATAAACTTTTTGAGTGCAAAAACATTAAATTCAATGATTTATCATTGGTCATATCGAGATTATTCACAAAGCTACAAACCATATGGATTTTCATTTTAGAAAGCAAAAAGAAAAAATAACGAGTTTTTGATAGGGTAATTTCAGATCTATTGGTAATTTCAAAATACTTTTGTTACCTTAATTGGCGAATATTAGAGTTAAATGATCATTTCATTAGTGTTTTGAATGCAAAAGATAAAAAATAACTAGTTATCACAAAATTAGTTGTTAATAATAATAACACACTAAACACAACACCTAATTCGGATAGTTAAAGGAAATGACCGATAGATAAACTTTTTAATGCAAAAATAAAAAAATCAATGATTTATAATAGGTCATACCGAGATTATTCATAATCCTACAAACCCTATGAATTTTCATTTTAGCAAGCAAAAAGAGGAAAAATAAGGAGTTTTGATAGGATAATTTCGCATCTATTGGTAATTCTAAAATACTTTTGTTATCTTAATTGATCATTATTAGAGTGAAATGACCATTTTATTAGTGTTTTGTATTCAAAAAGATAAAAAATAACTAGTTATCACAAAATTAGTTGTTAATAATAATACATTAAAAAGAACACCTAATGCAGATAGTGAAAGGAAATGACCGATAGATAAACTTTTGAATGCAAAAATAAAAAAATCAATGATTTATAATGGGTCATATCAAGATTATTGAGAATCCTACAAACCCTAGGGATTTTCGCTTTTAGCAAGCAAAAAGAGGAAAAATAACGAGTTTTTGTGACAGGATAATTTGAGATCTATTGTAATTCCTAAATACTTTTGTTACCTTAATTGATGATTATTAGTGTGAAATGACCATTTTATTAGTGCTTTGTGTGCAAAAAGATAAAAATAACTAGTTATCACAAAGTTAGTTGTTAATAATAACACACTAAAAACAACACCTAATGTAGATAGTGAAACGAAATGACCAATAGATAAACTTTTGAATGCAAAATTAAAAAAATCAATGATTTACAATTGGTCATACCGAGATTATTCGTAATACTACAAACCCTATGGATTTTCATTTTCGCAAGCAAAAAGAGTAAAAATAACGAGTTTCGATAGGATAATATAAAATCTATTGGGAATTCCTAAATACTTTTCTTCCCTTAATTGAGGATTATAGAGTAAAATGATCATTCCATTAGTGTTTTTATGCAAAATGAAAAAATAACTCGTCATCACAAAATTAGTTGTCGACGAAATCACACTTTAAACTACTCCTAATGCAGATAGTGAAGAGAAATGACCGATACATAAACTTTTGAATGCAAAAACATTAAAATCAATGATTTATCATTGGTCATATCGAGATTATTCACAATCCTACAAACCCAATGGATTTTCATTTTAGAGAGCAAAAAGAGGAAAAATAACGAGTTTTTGATAGGATAATTTCAGATCTATTGGTAATTTCAAAATACTTTTGTTACCTTAATTGATGATTATTAGAGTTAAATGATCATTTCATTAGTGTTTTGTATGCAAAAAGATAAATCACAAAATTAGTTGTTAATAATAATAACACACTAAATACAACAACTAATTCGGATAGTTAAAGGAAATGACCGATAAATAAACTTTTTAATGCAAAAATAAAAAAATCAATGATTTATAATGGGTCATATCGAGATTATTCACAATCCTACAAACCCTATGGATTTTCATTTTAGAAAGCAAAAATAGGAAAAATAACGAGTTTTTGATAAGGTAATTTCGAATCTGTTTGTAATTCCAAAATACTTTTGTTACCTTAATTGATGATTATTAGAGTTAAATGATCATTTCATTAATGTTTTGTATCCAAAAAATAAAAAATAACTAGTTATCACAAAATTAGTTGTTAATAATAATAACACAGTAAAAACAACACCTAATGCGAGATAGTTAAAGGAAATAACCGATAGATAAACTTTTTGAATGCAAAAATAAAAAAATCATTGATTTATAATGGGTCATACCGACATTATTCGTAACCCTACAAACTCTATGGATTTTCGTTTTAGCAAGCAAAAGAGGAAAAATAACGAGTTTTTGATAGGATAATTTGAGATCTATTGGTAATTCCAAAATACTTTTGTTATCTTAACTGATGATTATTAGAGAGAAATGACCATTTTATTAGTGTTTTGTATGCAAAAAGTTAAAAATAACTAGTTATCACAAAATTAGTTGTTAATAATAACACACTAAAAACAACACCTAATTCAGAAATAAAGACAGTTTTATTAAAGAAAAGGAAAAGGGGAGAGCCACAACCCGGCTCAAATAGGCAAAACGCAAGAAGATTCCCGGCCTCACTAAAAACCTTACATCGTAAAACCCCCTTGGGGAAAACCGATGCAAGGGGAAAAAGAGTAACAACGTGGAACCCGAAAGCCTATACATAGGTAAAAGACCCGTAATACAAGGTCCAGACAAAACAAGCCTCACACGGCCAAAAACAAATAGGACCCTAATACAAGGTCTGAAACAACCAAAAGGCCACACACGGCCCACAAACATCACCTACTATTCCTAAAAACTCCTTCGAAATATCGTCACTTAACAAAGAAACAATAAATGCAGTGAGGATTACCAAACCAAACCGCGTCCAACTTAGACTTAGCAAGACAATCAGCCGTCCGATTGACCTCCCGAAACACATGGTTAACAACCAAAGAAACATTACAGAACACGAACCCAAGCATCCCAAAGGAGGCGAACCCTCCAAGGGATAACCGGGCGAGCGTCTGAAAAATATTAACCACATAAATGGAGTCGGTTCAAGATAATACTCAACCAATTATAATGAAAAGCAAGAAGAAGGGATCTAAGAGCAGCCGCTAATTCTCCCTCGGGAGGAAAACCCCAACCAACAGGGGTAGAAAGGGTCGCAAGAAAGAAACCGCGATGATTATGCGAAAATGCTCTCGCAAACAGCAGCCACAGACCCAAGAGTACTATAATCCGAATTAATCTTCACCCAACCCGGAGATGGAACCAACCAATGCAAGGAATGGGGTGGCGGCTCGGATGGAGACAAGCCGCCACACCTAAACGAGCACAAATAGTCAAATCGTGTTGGGAATCATCACAAAAATTAGAAATAAAAGAGCTAGACTCCCGATTAGTGCAATAAGTAGGGCCCAACAGCCAGCCTCCGAAGGAGTAAAATTGTCAAAAATGCATTTGTTCCGAGTAGCCCACAAAATCCAAGATAAGCGAAATAAACGCCGCCTTCAAAAGCTTAGAAATCGGCTACTAAAATTCAAGCTCATTGCCCAAATGATCAGCTGATTATAAGAACTATGATGGCAAAATCAACATTAAAAAAATGCACAACTTTGTCCAAAGACTAGCAACAAACGGACAACAACAAAGCACATGATCAACACTCTCCGAACTATTACGGCAAAGAAAACAAATAGTAGGACCAAAGAACCCACGACCGACCCAACGATCAGCCGTAGGGAAGCTTACCATGAATCGCACGCCAAACTAAAGTAGAATGACAAGGGGGACAGCCTTGTCCCAAATCCAACAAACCCAATTGGGGTGAGGGAAAGAGACCGGAGTCTATGAAACACATGTTTAGAAGCAAGATTACCAGAAATTGAATAACACCAAACACGAGAGTCACTAATAGCAAAATCCATGGAAACAATCAACTTAACTATGTCAATACAATTTAACACAAAATCCTCATGAAACACCCAACAATCATCAATATAATAATCAAGAATGGTATAAGTAAGATTCTTACGAACATCATATGGAATATCAAGACGATCAAAGAATAACAAACCCCAACCAATTATCATTCCAAAAATTAACACTACCACCGCTACCCACAATCCAACGAGACTCGGCCAAAACCCTAGGGAGATGCCTAACAACACCCGATCTAATAGAATAAACCCTTCTTCGATCACTAACCAAAGCAGCCTTAGAAAAGAATCTATTATAAAGAAACGAACTAGCCGTAGTATTAGACAAAATAGTCCAAACAACCTTAGAAACATAAGCATAAGCTTAGAAACAACACCTAATTCGGAGAAATAAAGATGCATTTTATTAAAGAAAAGGAAAAGGGAGAGCCACAACCCGGCTCAAATAGGCAAAAACTCAAAGAGATTCCCGGCCTCACTAAAAACCTTACATCGTAAAACCCCCTTGGGGAAAAACCGATGCAAGGGGAAAAAGAGTAACAACGGGAACTCGAAAGCCTATACATAGGTAAAAGACCCGAATACAAGGTCCAGACCAAACAAGCCTCAAACGGCCAAAAACAAAAAGGACCCGTAATACAAGGTCCAACGGCCAAAAACAAAAAGGACCCGTAATACAAGGTCCGAAACAACCAAAAGGCCACACACGGCCCACAAACATCACCTACTATTCCTAAAAACACCTTCGAAATATCATCACTTAACAAAGAAACAATAAATGCGGGAGGATTACCAAACCAAACCGCGTCCAACTTAGACTTAGCAAGACAATCAGCCGTCCGATTGACCTCCCGAAACACATGATTAACCACCAAAGAAACATTACAGCGAACACGAACCCAAGCATCCCAAAGAAGGCGAACCCTCCAAGGGATAAGGCGCGTCCGCGATGATTGCGCGAAAACAGCCCCGCAAACAGCCGCCTGGAGACCCAAGAGTACTACAATCGAATTGATCTTCACCCAACCCGGAGATGGAACCAACCAGCGGCAAGGAATGGGCTGGCGGCTCGTACGGAGACAAGCCGCCACACCTAAACGAGCACAAATAGTCAAATCGTGTTGGGAATCATCACAAAAATTAGAAATAAAAGAGCTAGACTCCCGATTAGTGCAATAAGTAGAGCCCAACAGCCAGCCTCCGAAGGAGTAAAATTGTCAAAAATGCATTTGTTCCGAGTAGCCCACAAAATCCAAGATAAGCGAAATAAACGCCACCTTCCAAAGCTTAGAAATCTGGCTACTAAAATTCAAGCTCATTGCCCAAATGATCAGCTGATTATAGGAACTATGATGGCAAAAATCAACATTAAAAAAATGCACAACTTTGTCCAAAGACTAGCAACAAACGGACAACAACAAAGCACATGATCAACACTCTCCGAACTATTACGGCAAAGAAAACAAATAGTAGGACCAAAGAACCCACGACCGACCCAACGATCAGCCGTGGAAGCTTACCATGAATCGCACGCCAAACTAAAGTAGAACGACAAGGAGGGACAGCCTTGTCCCAAATCCAACAACCCCAATTGGGGTGAGGGAAAGAGACCCGGAGTCTATGAAACACATGTTTAGAAGCAAGATTACCAGAAATTGAATAACACCAAACACGAGAGTCACTAATAGCAAAATCCATGGAAACAATCAACTTAACAATGTCAATACAATGTAACACAAAATCCTCATGAAACACCCAACAATCATCAACATAATAATCAAGAATGGTATAAGTAAGATTCTTACGAACATCATATGGAATATCAAGACGATCAGCAATAACAAACCCCAACCAATTATCATTCCAAAAATTAACACTACCACCACTACCCACAATCCAACGAGACTCGGCCAAAACCCTAGGGAGATGCCTAACCACACCCGATCTAATAGAAGAAACCCTTCTACGATCAACTAAACAAAGCAGCCTTAGAAAAGAATCTATTATAAAGAAACGAACTAGCCGTAGTATTAGACAAAATGGTCCAAACAAGCTTAGAAACATAAGCATGATTAGCAATCCTAAGAGACCTAATCCCAAGACCCCCTCATCCAAAGGGGCACAACACTTAGACCAAGAAACATTCAAAGAACCCTTTTTGAAACATCCCCAGTCCAAATAAAATTCCTCATGGCCGACTCAACTTTCCTAATCAAACTACGAGGCCACAAATACAACATCATAGAATAAACTAACGAGCCCTCAATAACCGAACGAACCAAACAAACCCTACCCGCAAGAGATAAGGAATTACCTTTCCACTTACCAAACTTGGAGATCACCTTATCCGCAATGGCACGAAGATAAGAAGGACGAGGAGATCCACGGAAGATCGGGAGGCCAAGATAATTAAAAGGCATCCCGCCCGGAGGGATGGAAATGTGCGACCTAATATGACGAGCTTTCGAGACACTAACTTTCCTACCAAAATAAATGCTAGACTTGACGGACTAAAGATGCCCGTAAAGCACCCCATAGCCCTGCAAAATATCAGCCAAACACCGAATGTTGCGCATAGAAGCAGCCCCAATAATCAAAAGGTCATCAACATAAAATAAAAAGGGAGGGAGTGGTTAAGAACGAGAAAAATCATTTGTAGAAATTTTCCACTTAATCCAAAGACCAAGCGCCTCCTCTGCAATACAAAAGAGAAGAGGTGACAAGGGGTCTCCTTGTCGAACCCCTCTCGAACAGCCAAAGACCTCCGAAGGCTCCCATTTAACAAAATGGAGAGTCTAGCCGAATGAAGAATAGCCTGCACAATCTCAAGAAAACGGTCACAAAATCCAAACTTATGCAAAACCGACATTAAAAAATCCCAAGAAAGAGTGTCAAAAGCCTTAGTAATATCCACTTTTAAAACCATCCCATCGGACCTAGAACTAGCCATAATATCATTAAAAGCCTCAGAAGCTAAAGCAAGGCAAGTTTGAATGCTTCTATTGGGAATAAAACCAAATTGAAAGGGTGAACAAAGCAAATCAAGAACATGTCCAAACCTGGTCGCAATGACTTTAGTAATTATTTTAAACAAGAAATTACCGACAACAATAGGACGATAATCCTTAATCGAAACGAGGATCTTGCCCTTTGGGAAGAAGAGTAACCGAACTCTCATTCAGCCCCAAAGGAAGGGAAATATGCCTAAAAAAATGCCCAACAGCCCTACAAACATCCGGGAAATAAAATCCCAACAATGCCGATAAAAAATACCTCCAAAGCCATCCGGGCCAGGTGAACTAGTAGGAGTAAGCCCAAAAACAGCCTTGCTGATCTCCTCCTCCGAGGGAACAGCAATTAAAAGGTCATTTTGCCCTTGCGTCACCCTACAAGCAATGAAATCATCAAGCATATCAAAGTTCATAGGAGAAGAATCCATATTACTAGAAAATAAATGCTTGTAATAATTCACAATATGAGATCTAATGACACTAGACTCATTAACAATGACACCATTAATAGAGAGGGAAGAGATATCCTTAGGCTTAGCCATCAATTTATTTGCCAAGTGGAAAAAGGCTGAGTTTCGATCACCATCCATCAGCCACTCGAGATCTGCTTTTTGAGAAAAGAAGCTGATTTTTCTTTGAGTAAGGGCAGCATTAACACGTTCATGGCAAGGCGTTTCACGAACCCGACGAATCTCGGTATCACCATCCTCCGAATTTCTTTTTGAACAGCAGCAAGCTCAGCCAAAGCCGTAGAAACACGTCTATGAATGTCCCCAAAAACATTTTTATTCCAGTCCGAAGAGCAACTTTAAGTCTTTTCAACTTGTACATAACTTGACCTCGGCGGGTCCTTCGTACCATCTCGGAGGCAGCAGCCAAGAATGCTTAACCACGTCTCTAAAACTATCATGGCTTAACCACATATGCTGAAACCGAAAGGAATAATGCTTAGGGACCACACCGGCCCCGTCCACAGTAGAAGATTCATAGGACAATGGTCCGAAGAACAGCCGAGGAAGAACCTCCACCGTGCAACCCCGCCACTTCTTAACAAAACCAACATTAGCAAGAACCCTATCAAGTCTAGCAGCCATATAACCCCCAACACCACGGCGAACAAACCAAGTAAAATCCGACCCCACATAAGGAACATCAATAAAATCATTGTTATTTACAAAAACTAAACTCATTCATTGATGTAACACTAGCGACCGTATAACCCACCCTTTCATGATCCCCAACCACCGCATTAAAATCCCCACAAAGGCATAAACAAGATAAGCCTAAACTAGCAATATCATTCCATAAACATCTACGAATCCTATAGTCATTGGCGGCATGAATAAACCCAAAATATAACTCCATATTATGCAAAACCGTTTTCACAACCACAAGTTGAGAAGAAGAAAACACCACCGAAGAACAATTGCAAAAACCCCTTTTACAAAATACCCATATATTCGGCCGAAGGAGGGCGATCATTATGTGCAAGGAAAACAAGATCCAATTTATCCCAAAATTTACAAGAAATAGACTGCAATAAAACTTTGGGTTCAAAAAGAGCAACCCAAATAGGATCAAGGCGTCGACAATAATCTTTAAGCAAAAGCTTCGAAGACTTATTGCCAATGCCTTGAACATTCCAAAAAAGGATACTCATTAAGGTGGACGCGAAGACCCGTGCTTGGCGGGTGTTTTGACGAATTGGCCTTATTTCTTGCTAGCCTCCCCATGACCACTGGAAGCCTCCGAACCATCCGAAACCACCGAAAATTTTTGAGTGGCCACCGCTGCCACTTCTGAATGGCCTCCACCGGACTTGAACCCGAACTAAAATCACCCCGAGAGGAAGCCGAAGCGGCGGCCGAGCCTCCACCACCGGTGATCTCGCACTGCGCAAAGTGATCATTCCCGCCAACCGGACTGCCATCCTCCGCCTCATCATCCATAACACCTCGTCAACCAATTTTGCCTTACTTAAGTATCGACTTTAGGGAACCCCTAATGTTCCAACCACATCAACCTTTGCCTAGGATTGTATAACTCAATCAAGCATATCCCTATTCGACCCCTCCGAAACCTCATTATCATTCACAAGCGTATCAAAAGAATTAGAAATGTCCACGAGAAAAATCATCCCCCTTACTAGACTTTCCATCATCGACTTGTGGAAAACCACCCTTAACACTGTCCGTCCTTCGACACCCCTTGCTGCCATCCTGCGATCTTGGAGTATCCACGCCCTTAACCCCATCCATATAACTCCTGCACCGACTCATCGAATGACCTACTATCCCACAATGCTTACAAAATTCCGGCAATCGTTCATATTGAAAATAAGCAAAAGAACAAAGACCCGGACGTTCAATCATTATTTTATCTTGTAGGGGTACTTTCATGTCAATCTCAACCAACAACCTAACGTGGTGGCACAATTCCTTCAAACAGTCCGTTCATCTACTCTAATAAGAGTCCCTAAAGCAGCGGCTATGGCACCAAAAACATCAGGTCTCCAATATTCAATTGGAAGCTCAAAAACACGTACCCAGACTTGAGCAATTGAAGAATTTACTCTATAAGGGTTAAAATTAGGAACCCATTTCAAGACGTAATAACCCAGGCCGTAAAACCCAAGACTGTTTGAAACACCCTATCTCTATCTTCTTTATTAGAAAAGCGTAAGTTGTAAAAACCTCTACCCAAAGGAAGAACACGTACCGCAGAGGATAAATTCCAAAGCTCCTCCAATTTGCCCCTGCAACACCAGAGTGGAGTACCGGCTTATCGCCTTTGGAATAAATGATACGGCCAATTAAAGAATCTAAGTACGGCTTGGCACTTTCTTTAGCAAACTCATCGCCGATGGGTATCGAAAAGAAATCGCCCTTCTTAATCGTGAAGCGACGGCGATTCGGAATTTTGACAGCGCTCCTCCGACGCATAACCCGTGGCCGACTTAAGAAGTGCATCGCGAAAAGCGTAGACGCCGTCGGAGAAGTATTCGCCGTCGCGGCGGCGGCCGATGAAGCGGCTTCTCGGAAGCTGTTGGAGACGGTTGAGTTCTTTGACAAATTGGGAAATCGAAACAAATCCGTGGCGGCGATTGATTTCGTAAAGAGTCTAAAAGCAGAGCTAACAATTTGAGAAATTAATTCCCGATTTACTGATTGATGGAATGGATTCCATCGGAAATTCAAGAAAGTATCAAGAAAGGAGGAGAGAGAGGAAATGACCGATAGATAAACTTTTTGAATGCAAAAATAAAAAAATCAATGATTTATAATGGGTCATACCGAGATTAATCAATCCTACAAGCCCTATGGATTTTCGTTTTAGCAAGCAAAAAGAGTAAAAATATCGAGTTTCGATAGGATAATATGATATCTATTGGGAATTCCTAAATACATTTCTTCCCTTAATTGAGGATTATAGAGTGAAATGATCATTCAATTAGTATTTTTACGCAAAAAGAAAAAAATATAACTCGTCATCACAAAATTAGTTGTCGGCTTAAATCACTCTTTAAACTACTCCTAATGCGAGATAGTGAAGGGAAATGACCGATACATAAACTTTTTGAATGCAAAAACATTAAAATCAATGATTTATCATTGGTCATATCGAGATTATTCACAAAGCTACAAACCATATGGATTTTCATTTTAGAAAGCAAAAAGAGAAAAAATAACGAGTTTTTGATAGGATAATTTTAGATCTATTGGTAATTTCAAAATACTTTTGTTACCTTAATTGATGAATATTAGAGTTAAATGATCATTTCATTAGTGTTTTGTATGCAAAAAGATAAAAAATAACTAGTTATCACAAAATTAGTTGTTAATAATAATAACACACTAAACACAACACCTAATTCGGATAGTTAAAGGAAATGACCGATAGATAAACTTTTTAATGCAAAAATAAAAAAATCAATGATTTATAATAGGTCATACCGAGATTATTCATAATCCTACAAACCCTATGGATTTTCATTTTAGCAAGCAAAAAGAGAAAAAATAAGGAGTTTTTGATAGGATAATTTGAGATCTATTGGTAATTCCAAAATACTTTTGTTATCTTAATTGATGATTATTAGAGTGAAATGACCATTTTATTAGTGTTTTTATTCAAAAAGATAAAAAATAACTAGTTATCACAAAATTAGTTGTTAATAATAATACATTAAAAATAACACCTAATGCGGATAGTGAAAGGAAATGACCGATAGATAAACTTTTGAATGCAAAAATAAAAAAATCAATGATTTATAATGGGTCATACCGAGATTATTCGAATACTATAAACCCTATGGATTTTCGTTTTCGCAAGCAAAAAGAGTAAAAATAACGAGTTTCGATAGGATAATATGAAATCTATTGGGAATTCCTAAATACTTTTCTTCCCTTAATTGAGGATTATAGAGTAAAATGATCATTCCATTAGTGTTTTTATACAAAATGAAAAAAATAACTCGTCATCACAAAATTAGTTGTCGAGAAATCACTCTTTAAACTACTCCTAATGCGAGATAATGAAGGGAAATGACCGATACATAAACTTTTTGAATGCAAAAACATTAAAATCAATGATTTATCATTGGTCATATCGAGATTATTCACAATCCTACAAATCCTATGGATTTTCATTTTAGAAAGCAAAAAGAGGAAAAATAACGAGTTTTTGATAGGATAATTTCAGATCTATTGGTAATTCCTATATACTTTTGTTAACTTAATTGATGATTATTAGAGTTAAATGATCATTTCATTAGTGTTTTGTATGCAAAAAATAAAAATAACTAGTTATCACAAAATTAGTTGTTAATAATAATAACACACTAAAAACAACACCTAATGCGAGATAGTAAAAGGAAATGACCGATAGATAATCTTTTTGAATGCAAAAATAAAAAAATCATTGATTTATAATGGGTCATACCGAGATTATTCGAGAATCCTACAAACCCAATGGATATTCGTTTTAGCAAGCAAAAAGAGGAAAAATAACGAGTTTTTGATAGAATAATTTGAGATCTATTGGTAATTCCAAAATACTTTTGTTATCTTAATTGATGATTATTAGAGTGAAATGACCATTTTATTATTGTTTTGTATGGAAAAAGATAAAAAATAACTAGTTATCACAAAATTAGTTGTTAATAATAGCACACTAAAAACAACACCTAATGCGAGATAGTGAAAGGAAATGGCCGATAGATAAACTTTTTGAATGCAAAAATAAAAAAATCAATGATTTATAATGGGTCATACCGAGATTAATCGAGAATCCTACAAACCCAATGGATTTTCGTTTTAGCTAGCAAAAGATGAAAAATAACGAGTTTTGTGAGAATAATTTGAGATCTATTGTAATTCCAAAATACTTTTGTTACCTTAATTGATGATTATTAGTGTGAAATGACCATTTTATTAGTGTTTTGTATAAAAATAATTAGTTATCATAAAGTTAGTTGTTAATAATAACACATTAAAAACAACACCTAATGCAGATTGTGAAAGGAAATGACCAATAGATAAACTTTTTGAATGCAAAAATAAAAAAATCAATGATTTACAATGGGTCATACCGAGATTATTCGAGAATCCTACAAACCCTATGGATTTTCATTTTAGCAAGCAAAAAGAGTAAAAATATCGAGTTTCGATAAGATAATATGAAATATATTGGGAATTCCTAAATACTTTTCTTCCCTTAATTGAGGATTATAGAATGAAATGATCATTCAATTTGTGTTTTTATGCAAAAAGAAAAAAAAATAACTCATCATCACAAAATTAGTTGTCGACGAAATCACTCTTTAAACTACTCCTAATACAGATAGTGAAGGGAAATTACCGATACATAAACTTTTTGAATGAAAAAACATTAAAATCAATGATTTATCATTGGTCATATCGAGATTATTCACAAAGCTACAAACCCTATGGATTTTCATTTTATAAAGCAAAAAGAGGAAAAATAACGAGTTTTTGATAGGATAATTTCAGATCTATTAGTAATTTTAAAATACTTGTGTTACCTTAATTGATGATTATTAGAGTTAAATGATCATTTCATTAGTGTTTTATATGCAAAAAGATAAAAAATAACTAGTAATCACAAAATTAGTTGTTAATAATAATAACACACTAAATACAACACCTAATGCGAGATAGTTAAAGAAAATGACCGATAGATAAAAATTTTGAATGCAAAAATAAAAAAATCATTGATTTAAAATGGGTCATACCGAGATTATTCTAATCCTACAAACCCTATGGATTTTCATTTTAGCAAGCAAAAAGAGGAAAAATAACGAAGTTTTTGATAGGATAATTTCGGATCTATTGGTCATTCCAAAATACTTTTGTTATCTCAATTGATGATTATTAGAGTGAAATGACCATTTTATTAGTGTTTTGTATGCAAAAGATAAAAAATAACTAGTTATCACAAAAATTAGTTGTTAATAATAACACACTATAAACAACACCTAATGCGAGATAGTTAAAGGAAATGACCGATAGATAAACTTTTGAATGCAAAAATAAAAAAATCAATGATTTATAATGGGTCATATCGAGATTATTCGAGAATCCTACAAACCCTAGGGATTTTCATTTTAGCAAGCAAAAAGTGGAAAAATAACGAGTTTTTGACAGGATAATTTGAGATCTATTGTAATTCTAAAATACTTTTGTTACCTTAATTGATGATTATTAGTGTGAAATGACCATTTTATTAGTGTTTTGTGTGCAAAAAGATAAAAAATAACTAGTTATCACAAAGTTAGTTGTTAATAATAACATACTAAAAACAACACCTAATGCGAGATAGTGAAAGGAAATGACCAATAGATAAACTTTTTGAATGCAAAATCAAAAAAATAAATGATTTACAATGGGTCATACCGAGATTATTCAGAATACTACAAACCCTATGGATCGTTTTAGCAAGCAAAAAGAGTAAATATAACGAAGTTTACGATAGGATAATATGAAATCTATTGGGAATTCCTAAATACTTTTCTTCCCTTAATTGAGGAATATAGAGTAAAATGATCATTCCATTAGTGTTTTTATGCAAAAAGAAAAAAATAACTCGTCATCACAAAATTAGTTGTCGACGAAATCACTCTTTAAACTACTCCTAATGCAGATAGTGAAAGGAAATGAGCGATACATAAACTTTTGAATGCAAAAACATTAAAATCAATGATTTATTATGGGTCATATCGAGATTATTCACAATTTTACAATCCCTATGGATTTTCATTTTAGAAAGCAAAAAGAGGAAAAATAACGAATTTTTGATAGGATAATTTAAGATCTATTGTAAATTCCTAAATACTTTTCTTCCCTTAATTGAGGATTATAGAGTGAAATGATCAATCCATTAGTATTTTTATGCAAAAAGAAAAAAATACTCGTCATCACAAAATTAGTTGTCGACTAAATCACTCTTTAAACTACTCCTAATGCGAGATAGTGAAGGAAATGACCGATACATAAACTTTTTGAATGCAAAAACATTAAAATCAATGATTTATCATTGGTCATATCGAGATTATTCACAAAGCTACAAACCCTATGGATTTTCATTTTAGAAAGCAAAAAGAGGAAAAATAACAAGTTTTTGATAGGATAATTTCAGCATCTATTGGTAATTTCAAAATACTTTTGTTACCTTAATTGATGATTATTAGAGTTAAATGATCATTTCATTAGTGTTTTGTATGCAAAAAGATAAAAAATAACTAGTTATCACAAAATTAGTTGTTAATAATAATAACACACTAAATACAACACCTAATGCGATAGTTAAAGGAAATGACCGAAAGATAAACTTTTTAATGCAAAAATAAAAAAATCAATGATTTATAATGGGTCATACCAAGATTATTCAGAATCCTACAAACCCTATGGATTTTCATTTTAGCAAGCGAAAAGAGGAAAAATAACGAGTTTTTGACAGGATAATTTGAGATCTATTGTAATTCCAAAATAATTTTGTTACCTTAATTGATGATTGTTAGTGTGAAATGACCATTTTATTAGTGTTTTGTGTGCAAAAGATAAAAAATAACTAGTTATCACAAAATTAGTTGTTAATAATAATAACACACTAAATACAACACCTAATGCTTTGATAGTTAAAGGAAATGACCGAAAGATAAACTTTTTAATGCAAAAATAAAAAAATCAATGATTTATAATGGGTCATACCAAGATTATTCAGAATCCTACAAACCCTATGGATTTTCATTTTAGCAAGCGAAAAGAGGAAAAATAACGAGTTTTTGACAGGATAATTTGAGATCTATTGTAATTCCAAAATACTTTTGTTACCTTAATTGATGATTATTAGTGTGAAATGACCATTTTATTAGTGTTTTGTGTGCAAAAAGATAAAAATAACTAGTTATCACAAAGTTAGTTGTTAATAATAATAACACACTAAATACAACACCTAATGCGAGATAGTTAAAGGAAATGACCGATAGATAAACTTTTTAATGCAAAAATAAAAAATATCAATGATTTACAATGGGTCATACCGAGATTATTCAAAATACTACAAACCCTATGGATTTTCGTTTTAGCAAGCAAAAAGAGTAAAAATAACGAGTTTACGATAGGATAATATGAAATCTATTGGGAATTCCTAAATACTTTTCTTCCCTTAATTGAGGATTATAGAATAAAATGATCATTTCATTAGTATTTTTATGTAAAAAGAAAAAAATAACTTCGTCATCACAAAATTAGTTGTCGAAATCACTCTTTAAACTACTCCTAATGCGAGATAGTGAAAGGAAATGGCCGATACATAAACTTTTTGAATGCAAAAACATTAAAATCAATGATTTATTATGGATCATATCAAGATTATTCACAATCCTACAAACCCTATGGATTTTCATTTAAGAAAGCAAAAGGAGGAAAAATATCAAATTTTTGATAGGATAATTTCAGATCTATTGGAAATTCCTAAATACTTTTCTTCCCTTAATTGAGGATTATAGAGTGAAATGATCATTCCATTAGTGTTTTTATGCAAAAAGAAAAAAATAACTCATCACAAAATTAGTTGTCGACGAAATCACTCTTTAAACTACTCCTAATGCGAGATAGTGAAGGAAATGACCGATACATAAACTTTTAGAATGCAAAAACATTAAAATCAATTACTAATCATGGGTCATATCAAGATTATTCACAATTCTACAAACCCTGTGGATTTTCGTTTTAGAAAGCAAAAAGAGGAATAATAACGAGTTTTTGATAGGATAATTTCAGATCTATTGATAATTCCTATATACTTTTGTTAACTTAATTGATGATTATTAGAGTTAAATGATTATTTCATTAGTGTTTTGTATGCAAAAATAAAAAATAACTAGTTATCACAAAATTAGTTGTTAATAGTAAAAGGAAATGACCGATAGATAAACTTTTTGAATGCAAAAATAAAAAAATCATTGATTTATAATGTGTCATACCGAGATTATTCAATCCTACAAACCCAATGGATATTCGTTTTAGCAAGCAAAAAGTGAAAAATAACGAGTTTTTGATAGGACAATTTGAGATCTATTGGTAATTCCAAAATACTTTTGTTATCTTAATTGATGATTATTAGAGTGAAATGACCATTTTATTATTGTTTTGTATGGAAAAAGATAAAAAATAATTAGTTATCACAAAGTTAGTTGTTAATAATAACACACTAAAAACAACACCTAATGCGAGATAGTGAAAGGAAATGACCAATAGATAAAATTTTTGAATGCAAAATTAAAAAAATCAATGATATACAATGGGTCATACCGAGATTATTGAGAATCCTACAAACTCTATGGATTTTCGTTTTAGCAAGCAAAAAGAGTAAAAATAACGAGTTTACGATAGGATAATATGAAATCTATTGGGAATTCCTACATACTTTTCTTCCCTTAATTGAGGATTATATAGTGAAATGATCATTCAATTAGTGTTTTTATGCAAAAAGAAAAAATAACTTCGTCATCACAAAATTAGTTGTCGACGAAATCACTCTTTAAACTACTCCTAATGCGAGATAGTGAAGGGAATTGACCGATACATAAACTTTTTGAATGCAAAAACATTAAAATCAACGATTTATCATGGGTCATATCGAGATTATTCACAATTCTACAAACCCTATGGATTTTCGTTTTAGAAAGCAAAAGAGGAAAAATAACGAGTGTTTGATAGGATAATTTTAGATCTATTGGTAATTCCTATATACTTTTATTACCTTAATTGATGATTATTAGAGTGAAATGATCATTTAATTAGTGTTTTGTATGCAAAAAGATTATAAAATAACCAGTTATCACAAAATTAGTTGTTAATAATAACACACTAAAAACTACACCTAATGCGAGATAGTGAAAGGAAATGACCGATAGATAAACTTTTTGAATGCAAAACCATAAAAATCAAACATTTATCATGGGTCATACCGAGATTATTCGAGAATCCGACAAACCCTTTGGATTTTCGTTTTAACAATCAAAAAGAGGAAAAATAACGAGTTTTTAATAGGATAATTTGAGATCTATTGGGAATTCCTAAATACTTTTGTTACCTTAATTGATGATTATTAGAGTGAAATGATCATTTCATTTGTGTTTTGTATGCAAAAAAATAAAAAATAACTAGTTATCACAAAATTAGTTGTTAATAATAATAACATACTAAAAACAACACCTAATGCAGATGGTGAAAGGAAATGGCCGATAGATAAACTTTTTAAATGCAAAAATAAAAAAATCAATGATTTATAATAGGTCATACCGAGATTAATCGAGAATCTTACAAACCCTATGGATTTTCGTTTTAGCTAGCAAAAAGATGAAAAATAACGAGTTTTTTGACAGGATAATTTGAGATCTATTGTAATTCCAAAATACTTTTGTTACCTTAATTGATGATTATTAGTGTGAAATGACCATTTTATTAGTGTTTTGTATAAAAATAATTAGTTATCACAAAGTTAGTTGTTAATAATAACACACTAAAAACAACACTTAATGCAGATTGAGAAAGGAAATGACCAATAGATAAACTTTTTGAATGTAAAAATAAAAAAATCAATGATTTACAATGGGTAGATAGCAAAAAGATGAAAAATAACGAGTTTTTGACAGGATAATTTGAGATCTATTGTAATTCCAAAATACTTTTGTTACCTTAATTGATGATTATTAGTGTGAAATGACCATTTTATTAGTGTTTTGTATAAAAATAATTAGTTATCACAAAGTTAGTTGTTAATAATAACACACTAAAAACAACACCAAATGCAGATTGTGAAAGGAAATGACCAATAGATAAACTTTTTGAATGCAAAAATAAAAAAATCAATGATTTACAATGTGTCATACCGAGATTATTCGAATCCTACAAACCCTATGGATATTCGTTTTAGCAAGCAAAAAGAGGATAAATAACGAGTTTTTGATAGGATAATTTGAGATCTATTGGTAATTCCAAAATACTTTTGTTATCTTAATTGATGATTATTAGAGTAAATGACCATTTTATTAGTGTTTTGTGTGCAAAAAGATAAAAAATAACTAGTTATCACAAAATTAGTTGTTAATAATAACACACTAAAAACAACACCTAATGCGAGATAGTGAAAGGAAATGGCCGATAGATAAACTTTTTGAATGCAAAAATAAAAAAATCAATGATTTATAATGGGTCATACCGAGATTAATCAATCCTACAAACCCTATGGATTTTCGTTTTAGCAAGCAAAAAGATGAAAAATAACGAGTTTTTGACAGATAATTTGAGATCTATTGTAATTCCAAAATACTTTTGTTCCCTTAATTGATGATTATTAGTGTGAAATGACCATTTTATTAGTGTTTTGTATGCAAAAAGATAAAAAATAATTAGTTATCACAAAGTTAGTTGTTAATAATAACACACTAAAAACAACACCTAATGCAGATAGTGAAAGGAAATGACCAATAGATAAACTTTTTGAATGCAAAATTTAAAAATTCAATGATATACAATGGGTCATACCGAGATTATTCGAGAATCCTACAAAACCTATGGATTTTCGTTTTAGCAAGCAAAAAGAGTAAAAATAACGAGTTTACGATAGGATAATATGAAATCTATTGGGAATTCCTAAATACTTTTCTTCCCTTAATTGAGGATTATATAGTGAAATGATCATTCAATTAGTGTTTTTATGCAAAAAGAAAAAAATAACTTCGTCATCACAAAATTAGTTGTCGGCGAAATCACTCTTTAAACTACTCCTAATGCGGATAGTGAAGGGAATTGACCGATACATAAACTTTTTGAATGCAAAAACATTAAAATCAATGATTTATCATTGGTCATATCGAGATTATTCACAATCCTACAAACCCTATGTATTTTCATTTTAGAAAGAGAAAAGAGAAAAATAACGAGTTTTTGATAGGATAATTTCAGATCTATTGGTAATTTCAAAATACTTTTGTTACCTTAATTGATGATTATTAGAGTTAAATGATCATTTCATTAGTGTTTTGTATGCAAAAAGATAAAAAATAACTAGTTATCACAAAATTAATTGTTAATAATAATAACACACTAAATACAACACCTAATGCGAGATAGTTAAAGGAAATGACCGATAGATAAACTTTTTAATGCAAAAATAAAAAAATCAATGATTTATAATGGGTCATACCGAGATTATTCAGAATCCTACAAACCCTATGAATTTTCGTCTTCTCTAACCGGTATTCGCGGGTTCTATGATGTTATTGATAAAAGTTCCCAATGGATTAGGGGTCATGTTTCTTCTATTCGGTTTTGGACGGATAATTGGTCAAGTTATAAAATTGTGGAAAAGATTGGTGTTCCCAAGTTTTTATGGGGCCATTTAGATCATTCCATTTCTTGCTATTTTGTTAATGGTTTTGGCATATAGAGGAGACTTTTTAAATAAACATGCCGACATTGTTGATGATATTTTAGGTTACACTGGTCTTTCCATGCCATTGATAGGAGGGTTTGGACTTCTTCTCTTCATGGGAATTTGTCTTCTAAACTTGCGTATTATTGTGTTAGGCCTCATTACCCGGAGCCCGCTTGGGGTGATTGGATTTGGAATGCAAATATCCCTCCTTGCAGATCTATTGTTGTTTGGAAGACAATTCATAGGAAACTTGTCACTTGGGATCTCTTGGAGCGAAGGGGCTTTTATGGTCCTTCCGTTTGTGCTTTGTGTTTTGCAAGTAATGACTTTTGGATCATTTATATGGCTGTTGTCCTTTTACCACCAGGTTGTTGAGTGATTTTTTCTCGTCTTTTAATAGATCTTTATTACCTTATTCTACATTTGATGAGTTGGTTTTGCGGGTTATTAAATTCAAGTCACGCTCTCAAATGGACTTTGTTTGGAAGTATATTTTTGTGACATGGGTTTGGTTGGTTTGGAAAATTAGGAATGAGGTGGTATTTGATGAGGGGGTGGTGCCGTTTAGGGCTCTTGTTTGTAGAATGAAAGCTCATGTTAGGGAGCTAATTTGGATTGATTTGGGTAGTATGTGTGATCCTCTTCTTGAGGAGGCTGTTCTCGGCGGTTGGGTGTTCCTGTTAAAAGTCCGAAGCCTAAGGTTACTAGAAATGTTAGATGGGTTCCTCCGGGGTTGGGTTTTATAAATGCAATATTGATGGTAGTTCTACGGGGCTCCCGGGTTATTCGAGGAGGGTGTGTTTAGAAATTCGGCGGGTTTATTTGTTGGTGCATTTGCTATTTTTCACAATTTTGGCTTTTCTTTTGTGCAGAGCTCGGAACCGCTATTAGAAATTTTGTTGAAATTGTTGCGGTAGAGGCTGGAAAAGGGTGATTTTTGAAACCGATTCTTCCTATGTTATCTATGCTTTTAGTGCGCAAATGCTTGTGTTCCTTAGAGGTGGCATAATGCATGGCTTATGGCTAAGGACATTCTTTCGACTATGGATGGAAGATTTTGTCAAGTCCTTCGTGAGGGCAACAAGGTGGCTGATTTGCTTTCCAAATATCACGGATTATGAGGGTTTAGATGGTGAGATCAAGAGCCCGACTTCATAAAATCTCAAGTTAAAGATGAACCGCACAAGGTTTATTTTAGAGTTGGTTGATGCTCTTATTTTTCGGGCGCTTGTTTGTAACATTTTGTATTTGTCTTTGACTAAGGTTTTACGCCTTTGAACATTGTAACCTTTGATTGGTTTCTTTAGAGGGTTATCTCTTTTTCCCTTTGATGGATTTTATCCCTAAGGAGGGTTTTGCTATCAAAGGTTTTTAGTGAGGGCCCGGCTTTGTTGATCGACTTGTGATCATATGGCTTTAGGTTGTTTTTGTTTTTTCGTTTTATAATAATATCTTCATTTAGAGGAAAAATAACGAATTTTTGATAGGATAATTTTAGATCTATTGGTAATTCCAAAATACTTTTGTTATCTTAATTGATGATTATTAGAGTGAAATGACCATTTTATTAGTGTTTTGTATGCAAAAGATAAAAAATAACTAGTTATCACAAAAATTAGTTGTTAATAATAACACACTAAAAACAACACCTAATGCGAGATAGTTAAAGGAAATGACCGATAGATAAACTTTTTGAATGCAAAAATAAAAAATCATTGATTTATAATGGGTCATACCGAGATTATTCGAGAATCCTACAAACTCTATGAATTTTCGTTTTAGCAAGCAAAAAGAGGAAAAATAACGAGTTTTTGATAGGATAATTTGAGATCTATTGGTAATTCCAAAATACTTTTGCTATCTTAACTGATGATTATTAGAGTGAAATGACCATTTTATTAGTGTTTTGTATGCAAAAGATAAAAAATAACTAGTTATCACAAAATTAGTTGTTAATAATAACACACTAAAAACAACACCTAATGCGAGATAGTGAAAGGAAATGGCCGATAGATAAACTTTTTGAATGCAAAAATAAAAAAATTAATGATTTATAATGGGTCATACCGAGATTAATCGAATCCTACAAACCCTATGGATTTTCGTTTTAGCAAGCAAAAAGATGAAAAATAACGAGTTTTTGACAGGATAATTTGAGATCTATTGTAATTCCAAAATACTTTTGTTACCTTAATTGATGATTATTAGTGTGAAATGACCATTTTATTAGTGTTTTGTATGCAAAAAGATAAAAAATAACTAGTTATCACAAAGTTAGTTGTTAATAATAACACACTAAAAATAATACCTAATGCGAGATAGTGAAAGGAAATGACCAATAGATAAACTTTTTGAATGCAAAAATAAAAAATATCAATGATTTACAATGGGTCATACCGAGATTATTGAGAATCCTACAAACCCTATGGATTTTCGTTTTAGAAAGCAAAAATGTAGAGAGAGAAGCTCTAGCTTCTCTCTAGAATATGGGTAGTTATTTTTTCTTCAAGATTTCGTCTCCCAATGGTCATGTTACATCATTTTCAATGTATTCTTCATCAATTTCAATAATACAAAGATTCAAAACCAAGATTTGGGCTTCGATAAAGGGGTTTTTCAACATTGTGGTTTCTTTAACTACGTTTCTCATATATGTTCCACGCATTTCGAATGCAGGTAAATTTCAACAATGGGTTTTTCAGTTTTCAACGCACAATTGAAGCGCTTGGTGGTCGTGGAGGCTGTTCAAATTCCGTCGGCGGCGGCGTTAATAGGACGAGTTCCTCCGACTTCGTTTCCGTTCAAAATTCAACATCGGGTCATTCCAGTTTCAATGCAAAATTGAAGCGGTTGTGAATTCCGCGATCCGTAATCAAATTTCATTTTATTCACCCAGTTACGGCATTGGACTGCGGTTTATTGAAGAGTCGATTTACGGGGAGCACAGGCGTTTATTGATGGTGACGATTTCTTGCTCGAAGGTTATTGAATCATCAACCGCTCGACGGTTTCTCGGTGGCGGTGATCTTCAGATTATTTCACCAAGGAGGTTAGAAGTCGGCTTGATTCAACATTATCGCGGAGGTATTCTATAATTTTGCGGAGCTTCTTGATTTCGTCGGATTGCGTGCCCTCGATTTCCAGCGTTGGTTACTATAATTTGAACATCTTGATTGAGGTAAAATTGCTGGTGTTTCTAGTAATTTTGATTGCTTTGGATGGTTCCACTGCTCGGGTTTTTGATTTCCTTGGTTGGAGATGTTCATACGTTCGAGTTTATTGCGAATACTTTGGTTGGGTCTTTTGTTTGGTTTGTAGTTATGAAATCTCTGGATGAGGTTTAAATTGCAGGATCGTTGAAATCATTCTTTGAAGCTGGTTTTGACCGCTTTTGGGCATCTTGTATTTCTTGGTGTTACGTTTCTTGGATATTTCATATTCTTGCTTGGGCATTACATTCGACGATAAGCTTCGGTGAATTCCCTCGTTTCTTTCTCTTTATTTTTTATTTTGGTGAAGCACTATGATTCGTGTGGAATGTTGCTAGGATTATTTGTCGAAAATGTTTCGTTAGCTATGGATATTGATCTAGCTGGTTTCTGTTTGGCTAATCTATTTGTTGACCCTTGGTGGGTGTAGTAATTTGTTTGTTGACCCTTGGGGTTGTTGTAACCCTTGGTAGGTGTATGAATGAATTTTTCAGCCCTTGTATTCGGGCTTCTTTTATGGGCTTTTTGGGCCTTTTCGCTTTGTTTCGTTTATACCTTGGACCGGGTTGTGGTCCCACCTTTTCCTTTTTCTCTTTTATCAATAATACCTTTAATTTGAGTAAAAATAACGAGTTTACGATAGGATAATATGAAATCTATTGGAAATTCCTAAATACTTTTCATCCATTAATTGAGGATTATAGAGTGAAATGATCATTCCATTAGTGTTTTTTATGCAAAAGAAAAAAAAATAACTCGTCATCACAAAATTAGTTGTCAACGAAATCACTCTTTAAACTACTCCTAATGCGAGATAGTGAAGGAAATGACCGATACATAAACTTTTTGAATGCAAAAATATTAAAATCAATGATTTATCATTGGACATATCGAGATTATTCACAATCCTACATACCCTATGGATTTTCATTTTAGAAAGCAAAAAGAAGAAAAATAACAAGTTTTTGATAGGATAATTTCAGATCTATTGGTAATTTCTAAATACTTTTGTTACCTTAATTGATGATTATTAGAGTTAAATGATCATTTTATTAGTGTTTTGTATGCAAAAAGATAAAAAATAACTAGTTATCACAAAATTAGTTGTTGATGATATCACTCTGAAAACTACACCTAATGCGAGATAGTGAAAGAAAATCACCAATTCATAAACGTTTTGAATGCAAAAACATAAAAATCAATGATTTATCATGGGTCATACCGATAGATAAACAACACCTAATGCGAGATAGTGAAAGGAAATGACCGATAGATAAACTTTATGAATGCAAAAATAAAAAAATCAATGATTTATAATGGGTCATACCGAGATTATTGAATCCTTCAAACCCTATGGATTTTCGTTTTAGCAAGCAAAAAGAGGAAAAATAACGAGTTTACGATAGGATAATTTGAGATCTATTGGTAATTCCAAAATACTTTTGTTATCTTAATTGATGATTATTAGAGTGAAATGACCATTTTATTAGTATTTTGTATGCAAAAAGATAAAAAATAACTAGTTATCACAAAATTAGTTGTCAATAATAACACATTAAAAACAACACCTAATGCGGATAGTGAAAGAAATGACCGATAGATAAACTTTTTGATGCAAAAATAAAAAATCAATGATTTATAATGGATCATACCTAGATTATTCGAGAATCCTACAAACCCTATGGATTTTCGTTTTAGCAAGCAAAAAGAGGAAAAATAATGAGTTTTGATAGGATAATTTCGGATCTATTGGTAATTCCAAAATACTTGTTATCTTAAGCTGATGATTATTAGAGTGAAATGACCATTTTATTACTTGTTTTGTATGGAAAAATATAAAAAATAACTAGTTATCACAAAAATTAGTTTTTAATAATAACACACTAAAAACAACACCTAATGCGAGATAGTGAAAGGAAATGACCGATAGATAAACTTTTTTAATGCAAAAATAAAAAAATCAATGATTTATAATGGGTCATACCGAGATTATTCGAGAATCCTACAAATCCTATGGATTTTCGTTTTAGCAAGCAAAAAGAGGAAAAATAACAAGTTTCGATAGGATAGTTTGAGATCTATTGGTAATTCCAAATTACTTTTGTTATCTTAATTGATGATTATTAGAGTGAAATGACCATTTTATTAGTGTTTTTGTATGCAAAAAGATAAAAAATAACTTGTTATCACAAAATTAGTTTTTAATAATTACACATTAAAAACAACATCAAATGCGAGATAGTGAAAGAAAATGACCGATAGATAAACTTTTTGAATGCAAAAATAAAAAAATCAATGATTTATAATGGGTCATACCGAGATTATTCGAGAATCCTACAAACCCTATGGATTTTCGTTTTAGCAAGCAAAAAGAGGAAAAATAACGAGTTTTTGACAGGATAATTTGAGATCTATTGTAATTCCAAATACTTTTGTTACCTTAATTGATGATTATTAGTGTGAAATGACCATTTTATTAGTGTTTTGTGTGCAAAAAGATAAAAAATAACTAGTTATCACAAAGTTAGTTGTTAATAATAACACACTAAAAACAACACCTAATGCGGATAGTGAAACGAAATGACCAATAGATAAACTTTTTGAATGCAAAATTAAAAAAATCAATGATTTACAATGGGTCATACCGAGATTATTCGAGAATACTACAAACCCTATGGATTTTCGTTTTAGCAAGCAAAAAGAGTAAAAATAACGAGTTTACGATAGGATAATATGAAATCTATTGGGAATTCCTAAATACTTTTCTTCCCTTAATTGAGGATTATAGAGTAAAATGATCATTCTATTAGTGTTTTTATGCAAAAAGAAAAAAATAACTCGTCATCACAAAATTAGTTGTCGACGAAATCACACTTAAAAGTACTCATAATGCAGATAGTGAAATGAAATGACCGATACATAAACTTTTTGAATGCAAAAACATTAAAATCAATGATTTATTATGGGTCATATCAAGATTATTCACAATCCTACAAACCCTATGGATTTTAATTTTAGAAAGCAAAAGAGGAAAGATAACGAATTTTTGATAGGATAATTTCGCATCTATTGGGAATTCCTAAATACTTTTCTTCCCTTTAATTGAGGATTATAGAGTGAAATAATCATTCCATTAGTGTTTTTATACAAAAGAAAAAAAAATAACTCTTTATCACAAAATTAGTTGTCGTGAAATCACTCTTTAAACTACTCCTAATGCGGATAGTGAAGGGAAATGACCGATACATAAACTTTTTGAATGCAAAAATATTAAAATCAATGATTTATCATGGGTCATATCGAGACTATTCACAATCCTACAAACCCTATGGATTTTCCAAAATACTTTTGTTACCTTAATTGATGATTATTAGAGTTAAATGATCATTTCATTAGTGTTTTGTATCCAAAAATATAAAAAATAACTAGTTATCACAAAATTAGTTGTTAATAATAATAACACACTAAAAACAACACCTAATGTAGATAGTTAAAGGAAATGACTGATAGATAAACTTTTTGAATGCAAAAATAAAAAAATCATTGATTTAAAATGGGTCATACCGAGATTATTCGAATCCTACAAACCCTATGGATTTTCGTTTTAGCAAGCAAAAAGAGGAAAAATAACGAGTTTTTGATATGATAATTTGAGATCTATTGGTAATTTCAAAATACTTTTGTTATCTTAATTGATGATTATTAGAGTGAAATGACCATTTTATTAGTGTTTTGTGTGCAAAAAGATAAAAAATAACTAGTTATCACAAAATTAGTTGTTAATAATAACACACTAAAAACAACACCTAATGCGGATAGTGAAAGGAAATTGCCGATAGATAAACTTTTTGAATGCAAAAATAAAAAAATCAATGATTTATAATGGGTCATACCGAGATTATTCAGAATCCTACAAACCCTATGGATTTTCGTTTTAGCCAAAGAAAAGATGAAAAATAACGAGTTTTTGACAGATAATTTGAGATCTATTGTAATTCCAAAATACTTTTGTTACCTTAATTGATGATTATTAGTGTGATTTTATTAGTGTTTTGTATGCAAAAGGTAAAAAATAACTAGTTATCACAAAGTTAGTTGTTAATAATAACATACTAAAAACAACACCTAATGCAGATAGTGAAAGGAAATGACCAAAAGATAAACTTTTTGAATGCAAAAATAAAAAAATCAATGATTTACAATGGGTCATACCGAGATTATTCAATCCTACAAACCCTATGGATTTTTGTTTTAGCAAGCAAAAAGAGTAAAAATAACGAGTTAATTTTCAAGTTTCGCTCCCAATGTTCGTTAATCACGCATCTCTGCTGTTTTTTTCGACTTTTTCATTACGTAAAAGAAATCTCTTCAAGGGCTCTTGCATAGGGAAGATCTATTTCAAAATTCCTCCGATTTTCAAGTTTGAAATTGGCTCTTTTTCGATGCCATTACGGTATTCAAGATTCGATGCACTCTTTTCATTTTAGATCTTTGGTATCGATTCGAATGAGATTTTAAAAATTTGGACTAAATCTTGCCGATTCAATGGGATTTGTATGGTAATTTGTCGATTCTGCTTTTGGCGTTCTTTGTCATCGGATCTTTTTCCGATCAAGATTGAGCATCAATTACTCGAGTAAAATTATTTTCCGTTTCATCATTTTTGAATGTTCTTTCAGCGATTTTTTCGCAAATCACGTAAACGGTTGCACGATTTCAACTGTTCGAGTCAATGGGGACTGCGAAGGGAATGGGTTATATTTGCCCGAAAAATTAACTATTCACCGGCGTCTGCTATGGCCGACTTTCGGTTGGGATTTTGGCCGCGACAAAATGGTTATGCCGATTCAAGAAATTTCAAAAAAGGCGAAGGATTTTCTCCATCGTTTGCGGTTCTCAAATTTGGGGATTATTTCTTTTTGATTGCAAAGGGTTTCATATTGTTCCCATGGGTTTTAGCGGCGCCTCCGGTACCGCCATTTCCGATCAAGACTTACCTTTGGGAAGTTTCGGTTTCAGATTTCAAGGCGAATTTTGAAATGATTATTGGTATTCACGCCATTAATTCGATTACAAATATGAACACGTTCTCTGGTCCCCGATTGCGATTTTCCGCGATTTAGAATTGGGTTTTTGTGGCGGCGTTCCATCGGTGGCGGCGGAGTATCCGCCGTTGGTGGCGGTTTCAATTTGAGGGCTTTCGGTCTTCAATTTGTCAATATTTGGGGATTTTTGGAGTTTACTTCTATTCTGAGAATTTGGGATTTTGGGTTCTTTCTTCATAGTGTTCTCTATGTTTGCTTTGAGTCAGGTGCTTTGGGCGGTTTGGCGAAGGCTGTCATCGATGACTTTACGAGTTTGGGTTGCATGTTTGTGTTTAATCCTGCGGTTGTTCGTATCTTCAATGGATTTACTGATTTTGAGTCAAGTGTTCCCATTTACTTGCCGTTACTGTTCCAATGCATTCTTGATCCGGTCATTTGATTAATATCTGGTTTTATGCTTGTTGTAATAGGTTTGGAGGTTAAATGGGTTACTTTGGTCTTCTTGATTGGTTCTTCCCTTTTTGGTTGAACTTCGTCTCTGGATTTTTGATCGGTTTTTACGGAGGTTTTGTCGTTTGTGACCCTTGGTGAGTCTTCTTGCATTGAGTCCTGTAATTGTTAGGTTCTTTGAATCTTGGATTTTGTTTTTGTATTTTTCTATGTTTGTGTAGTGGGTCTCCATTTGGGCCTTTCGGCTTTCTTATTGTTTTGTTGCTCTTTTTCTTTTTTTCCCATTCTTCTTTAACCTTGGACCGGGTTGTGGTCTCTCCATTTTTCTTTTTCTCTTTTATCAATAATATCTTTAATTAGAGGAAAAATAACGAGTTTTTATAGAAAATTTGAGATCTATTGGGAATTCCTAAATACTTTTTGTTGTATGACGAATTATTCGCCATAGGGTCCGTCCGCTCTGGGCCGGCCCAAACTTGCTCGACCAAGCCCAAAGGAGCTCGGCCCCTTCAAGGGCCAGCCCGTTGGGGCACGGCGAGCAGGTCCAGCCATGCCCGAGAAGCTCGGCGGCGATAGATCTTGGCTCACGGGGCATGGCGAGCGAGCTCCGCCGTGCAGTCGGACCCTGCAGGCTCGGCCCGCCAAGGAACCCGCTCGCCCCGCACGACCATCCGAAGAGTGAGCGAGTCCGAACCAAGCTCGGCACAAGATGACGAGCTCGGCGAGGTCACCATCAACCAGGCTCGGCAAGGTCGGAGGCTTGCCGACCAAGCCACTCCCAAAGTGGTACCAAGTACAGAGTGGCAGCCTCCATTTAATGTCAACCTATCCCGAGAAAGGAAGGAAATTCCCCCAACCATCGTAAGATCCTGGCAGGGGACACCCGACAGACGTGAATGGCCAGCCGCCGCCTAGATGCAGAGCGGGTACACCCCAATTAATTGGGGATAGTACAATAGTTATTATCTTTTGTACCCCTTTTGTACTTTTGTCCGCCCAAAAGGCAACCAATACCATGTATAAATAAGACCTATAAGGCTTAATAAAGCGAATTACGAAGCATCCACCTTTAGCACAGGACTAACACTCCCGAATTCACGTGTTCTTGTTTTCTTGCATTTATTACCACATTCATTGCTTATCATATCTATTGATTGTTCTTGGGTATTTTTCATCATAAATACCCCAATCAATATTGTTTTAAACCGATTCGAGGCCATATTAAACGCTCATTAAATATTTCGGTTAACAACAATTGGCGCTAGAAGGAGGGTTTGTCTTACCTAACTCACTGTTTCATAAAAAATCTGGAAAAACTCAAAGAACACTCACC
Source organism: Paraleonurus japonicus (assembly GCA_030762865.1). Classification (NCBI taxonomy): domain Eukaryota; kingdom Viridiplantae; phylum Streptophyta; class Magnoliopsida; order Lamiales; family Lamiaceae; genus Paraleonurus; species Paraleonurus japonicus. The sequence goes on along the minus strand of CM061053.1, from coordinate 43,319,041 downwards.
GTTGTTCGAACAAAATCCTTGAAGAACACTCACTGTTCTTCACGCCTCAATCCATCCATTCCAAAGAAAATCCCGATTCCCTTGGAAGATGACGAAAGTGGAAATGCCATTCCCTCGGGGAAAACCCCACCATCACTGCTTGCATGGAACCCATGCATGTTCATGAAGATGAGCAACCCCAGGGGATTTCACCCCAACTAGAGTGCTGGGAGTCGGCCCCCATCCCACTTCAGAGTATCAAACTCCTGAGCAGATCCGAAGGCCATCAAGTGCTTCAAGCTAGAGGCCGCGAGCTTGCCACGGCCAACCCTGGCCTATCCTCTGCTCCCAAAGCAAGGGGAAGAAGAAGAAGAAGGCTCAACGAGCTCGGGATGGACCCGGATCCCCCAACAGGGCGACCGGCCCGAGGATCTAGGGCTGTCTTCGAGCGACTTGGGTCGTCTCGTCAGCCCAGACTTCGGATCGGAATCAAAGCGAGTCCAGGCTGGAAGAACTCTGCTCGGCGAGCAGCCGAGACCGCCGAACCACCAACAGGCCCCGCGCCCAGCGCCTCTTGGCCAGCGAGGCCGAGAAGGGTTTCGGCCAAGGACGAGGCTAGGCCTGCTCCGCCTGAGCACTCTGCCCGCCAAAGCCCTCACCGAGAGCACTGAACCCGATTCTCGCGATGCTCTCCTCGTCGCCATGCGAGAGGAAGATCGGACGAGCCCGCGATGGGCAGCCAAAGCGAAGTGTGGCGAGCGAGCCACTTTCCATGGAGGTTGAACAGCGCCGGTTCAACCCAAAATCCTCCCCCTCAAATGCCTATTTATGAGGAAGATCGACCGGAGACCCACCTCGGTAAATATAATATTTACATGGTTGGCGGGGGCCTACGATGCGACCAAATGCCGTCGATTTAGTTAACTTTAGGCGAGCTCGCCCATAAGTAGTATGTCTCTCTTCCCGCCCGCTCGATCGGCACCTTGGCGAGTGGCAAAAATTCACCACCTACTTCGCTTCCAAGATTCCCGGAGCCGAAAATCGGCAAGGCGATGGGAATCAAGTAGGGGAAGGAGGAGAGCGGCGAGGCCTACCTCGATCGCTTAGATGAGGTTCTCCTCACGGGGAACCAGTTGGAGATGAGCTCCAACTCCACGCCGCCCTCGGTGGCCTAAGACCGGAGTCCCGCATGTTAGGCACATGACCAAGAACTACCCCACCTCCTATGCCGAGTTCCGCCGGCGGCGGGCGAAGCTTATCACTCGCCAAAGATGCTCGCTCAAAGGTCAGGCGAGGTTAAGGAGGAGGAGGAGGGCGAGAAAGCGGGAAGACGGCCTCCAAGATGGCCCCAGCCGCCGAGCACACCCCCAACAAGAGGAAAGGCCACCGAAAGCCTACGGGGAACCTTCAAAGAGCTTTGAAGACAAGCCCCCACACGCGTCCGTCTGTGTCGTGGAGAAGCTCAAGTACTCCCGGCCTTCGTCTTCAATGCGATCCCGGCATCTTGGGCTGATCCCCAAGCCCAAACACCTTAGGGGGACCCCGCCGCGTAATCCTAGCAAATTCTGCGCCTATCACGACTCTCCCGGCACAACACCAGCCGGTGCCGGGACTGCCTCAAGCAGGTGGAAGTGTTCGAGGCGAACTTCTTGACAAGTACGTCAAGAGGCCACCCCACGGCCGGACACCGAAGAGCGAGCTCCCGGGCGACAAAGGGTCATCTCTCTCCGAGAGGAGTCGTGGCGGTCGAAGTCCACGGCCGACATGGAGTCGTCGGGCGATGAACTCCCAGTGCTCGCCCGTGACGGATCAATATGGTCCAAGCTGGGGGTAGCCTCGGCGAATTGGTTGAGGTGTTCACCCGATCAAACAGAAGAGGAAGGCCGAGGCTGCGGGCCATCGATCATGTCCACATAATCGGCGCCACCTCCGAGCCTACTATTTCCAAGACCGCGGTAATCTCATTCTCCAATGCTTGACCGCGAGGGGTCCTCTGCCCAAAGAATGATACTCTGGTCATCTCGACCAACATCCTCGGGAATGACCGTGGACCGAGTCCTGGTCGACAACGGCGGCTCTGCAACATCCTCTTCAAGTCCGCCTTGGACCGGATGGTCAATCTCGCCAAGTACATCAAGCCCTACGACCTCCAACTCGCGGCTTCGGCGACACCGTCGTCTCGGCATATGGGAAGATCAAGGCCGGTCGAGCTAATCGACTTTGCAAGCGATAGGGTTAGGATAACTAGGCCTGTCAATTTCTAATTGTTGACTGCCGAACAAGTATAACGGCTTTTCGGTCGCCCTTTCTCGAAACTTTTGAGGCAATTGCCTCTTCTTACTTCTCTTGTATTAAGTTCCCCCCTTTGTCGAAGGGAGGTCGGCACCATTAAGGGTGACCAGAAAATGTCAAAGAAATGTTTGAACTACTCGTGTCGATTTAATTTCTCGCACCTAGTTTAGATTTTTCCTCTATTTTTACGTCATTCGAACAAAGAAATGCCGAGCCTTCCTAGGAGCACACCTCGCCCGGTGAGCTCGGCACCGAACAAAATGAAGCAACTCCAATGGATTGCTCTCCAACTCCAACACAAGCCGAGCAGGCCTAGGATGAGCTCGCTCGCTCGGCTCCGACTCCCACGGAGCTCGGCCGAGCGAGCGAGCAAGACTTGGAGCCCCGCCTCGGTTTTGAGCCAATGCCGCTAGACATTGACCCTGTGGGAAACCTCCAAGACCCCAATGGTCGGTGACTAAAACGCGCAGCTCGGTCGAAGAGCTAGAGCGCATTCCGGTGGATTACGCTCGCCACCCAGGCTTGAAGTCTCCATCGGCTCCAAAATACCCACCGAAATGCGGGGATATCGTAGACTTCCTCGAAGCAACGTGGATGTCTTCGCACTGGTCGCATCGAGGATATGTTCGGCATAAACCCTAAACATGCCTGCCATCATCTTAAGATCGACCCCACTCGCAAGCCCGTCTCGCAAAAAGGCGGAAATTCGGCCCAGAGAAGTATGCCGCTCTAGCCGAGGAAGTAAAGAAGTTGCTCGATAACAAGCTAATCGAGCAGGCCGAGGACGAGCCCCAATGGGTGGCGAACGCCGTGCTCATAAAAAAGTCCAGCAGATCCCGGAGGCTATGCATAGACTCCACGGACTGAATGCGGCATGCCCAAAAGACCATTTCCCAATGCCGCACATCGATCATCGGTGGATAGCACTGCCGCCACGAGATGATGTCCTTCATGGATGCATTTGCAGGCTATCATCAAATCCCGATGGCCGTGGAGGATATCAAACACACCTCCTTCCTCACCGAAAAGAACGTTTACTCCTGGCTTAGGATGCCCTTCGGGTTGAAAAATGCGGGGCGACCTATCAAAGACTAGTAAACAAAATGTTCGCCGAACAAATTGGGAAAACAATGGAGGTCTATATAGGCGACATTGTCGTCGAGAGTGTGAAAAAGGAGGATCATCTCCGAGAGACCTAGGCGAGACCTTCGCGATCCTCCGAGAGGACAATATGAAGCTCAATCCGAAGAAGTGCAACTTCGGGGTCGGCTCCGGCAAGTTCCTCGGCCACATCATGAGCCAAAGGGGAATCGAAGCTAACCCGCCCAAATCAAGGCCATTCTCGACATGGAGGAACCTCGCAATGTCAAGCGAGTCCGAGACTCACCGGGTGTCTGGCGGCCTTGAAACAGATTCATCTCCCGCCTAGGCGACAAGAGTAAGCCTTTCTTTGCTACCATTAAGAAGCAAAAATTCTCGTGGAACAAAGAAAACCGAGATGCATTCCTCAAGCCGAAGGAGTATCTCGCCAACCCCAACATTCTCGCCAAGCCGGTGCCGGGCGAGAAGTTGTTTCAGATTGGCAGCCTCTGAGTCCGCTCCGAGCACCGTGCTTGTTAGGGCGGACGGGCAGACCACCTGCCGATCTACTTCATCGATCGGAGTTCTCCATGATGCCGAGCTCGATACACCCCACTAGAGAAGCCCGCGTATGCCCTCATCATGAGTGTTAGGAAACCGAGGGCCTACTTCTTCGATCACCAAGTTGAGGTCCTCACGACCCTCCCACTTCGGCAAGTTACGCACGGGCCGGACACCGGCAGCCGCCTCTTAAAGTGGTCGCTCGAAATCGCCCAAGATACGGCATCACATATGCGCCGAGGACGGCAATCAAAGGCAGGCGCTCGCCGACTTCATCGCCGAGCTTACCTTCCCGAACAACCCCTCAACCTTAACCTTCCTTCCCGCCACGGAAGTTGTTCGTAGATGACTCCTCAACACAATCTTGTTCGGGAGCAGGAATCGTCTTGAGTCGGACCGAAGGGGCAATGCTTTACGAACACCGTCAGATTCAAGTTCTCGGCCACTAACAACGAGGCCGAGTACGAGGCTCGAGTCGGCGGTCTCGAAGCTCGCCGCTGCGGTTGGCGTCAATGACTCCACATCTTCATGGATTCCACTTTTGGTGGTAAACCGGAGTCGAGGAGAATATGAAGCCGCGAGGAGCAAATGATCAAGTATCGGGAGCTCGTCGCCTCTATGTGCAAAAGGCTTCAACAAGTTTACATCGAGCAGATCCCAAGGGAACAAAACTCCCGAGGCAGACGCGCTTTCCAAGCTCGCCACCTCCGAGGCGGCGGACATGTCCAACATTATCCTCACGAAGCTCGCCACCTCGGCCATCGGTGGCTGAACCGTAGCCACCGTCCCGGGCCGAGGAGGCGAGCCGATGACGCCCATCATCCTTTACCTCAAAATAAGCGCACTCCGGATGGCCGAGTCCAAGCCAGTAACTCGAAGCTGCGGCGGCAAGGTACACTCTAATCGAGGATGCGCTTTGTAAACGAAGTTTCTTTCTACCCCTACTCAAATGCATCACTCCCGAGGATGGGCGAGAAGGTCCTATTGGATATCCACGACGGAGTGCTGTGGAAATCACGCTAGGGGCAAGCGCTCGTTTATAAGGCGATGAGGCAAGGCTACTCTTGGCCCACTCTCCGACGAGACGCGATTGCATATGCCAAGGCGTGCCACAAATGCTGCCGATTATGGCGCCCAACATCAAGCTCTCCCCAGAGCACTTGAAATCAATCTTCACCCCTGGCCGTTCGCGGTGGGGGCCGGTGGCGCTCGGGGGTGTAAGTTCACCGTGGTCACCGTCGACTACTTCACTAAGTGGGCGGAGGCCGAGCCTCTGAACAAGATTGATCAGCGAGGCTATCATCGATTCATATGGAAGAACATTATCTGCAGATTTGGCCTTCCCGTGCCATAGTCTCGAGATAATGGGAAAGCCTGACGGGCTCGAAATCTTGGAGTTCTGCGAACGTTGGAAAATCAAGAGATTGTTCGCCACCCCATACTATCCTCAAACTAATGGTCAAGTGGAGGCGGTCAACAAAATAATCAAGCACACTCTCAAAACCAAGCTTGAGGAGAGTAAAGGAAAGTGGGCGGCCAGCTGCCGGACGTCTGTGAGCATACGGGGCGACCACCACGAGAATTCGGCAGGCGAAGCCGTCATTCCGGTCGAGGTCGCTGTGCCGAAGCTTCTGCACTTCGCAGAGCTCGCGAGGAAAACGATCAAGCGAGGAGGCTCGACCTCGATATGCTAGAAGAACGCCGACTTGACTCAATCCACAAGAACGCAGCCTACAAGTAGCGGTTAGAAAAATATTACAACTCTAAAGTCAAGATCGAGACAACTCTCGGTCGATGACCTCGTCTTAAAAAGATCTACGGCCCCGACCAAGGAGTATTCGGCCCGAGGGGAGGGACCGTTCGGGGTGTCCAAATGGCTACCCAATGGGGCATACGAGCTCGAACACCCGGATGGCACTCTAGAGCAATATCCTTGGAACGCATGCCACCTCAAGAAGTACTTTCGGTGAGGCGTCAATTAGATCTTTTCTTGTAAATTAGAAAATTTACGTGTTATTTGAAAAGTCTTGTAAATCTTGTACATCTTGTAAATTTTCGCGAGGTTATCTTTCGAATAAAGCGAAGTTCTCAAAAGAAAATTTTGTCAAAAGCCCTCGCAAGAGGCATCCTTGCGGACCCACTCGAGGCCGAGCGGCCGAGAATGAGCCCCTCTCATACTCGCGCGGGCCGAGATAGCCCACCGAGGTAGGGACCCGTCCCAAAACTCCTCGCAGCTAGTTTAGCCTTTTGGCGAGTCCGCCCGATCCATAAAGCGGGAGGCTCCTACTAAACTCCTCGTGACGTGTCCTGTTACCGTCCGAGGTCACCTGACTTTCCGGTCGGTGTGCCCCTCAAATTCCTCGCGGCGAGCTTAGCCTCGGCCGAGGTCTCCTAGCTTTCTGGCTAGTGAGGTCCGCCTCTCCTCGGAGTCGGGACAAAAGTCGCGTGGTTAGGTCCTAGTGACCACCCCAAAGCGCATAGGCGCACACTGTGCGAGTCGTGCGAAGTGCCACCGGGTTCTTCCCGGAGATAAAAGTCTCCCAAAGCAAGCTAAACATACTCACGGCGAGCAACCACTTCGATACCATCCTAGCGAGCGGTTCGGTGGTCTAAGCCTCCATTTAGCGAGCACCTTCATCAGCTCGCCCGACCGAACTCGCGATCGCGGAACTAGTTTGGGCGGCAGAAGGATCCGGTGGGCCGTCAACCCGCCATGATACACTTGGGCGAGCATAGCTCTTCAAGTAAACCCTTGGCCAAAAGCCAAGCTCGCCAATACCGAAACCAAGTCGGAAAGGCACATGCCGAGCTCGATCTCTTGAACAAGTAAGGCCGAGGCCCGACAAGCCACAAACGGTTTGAAACGCTTGCAAAATTTGTTAAAAATGCTAAGTGTTAAACTATATTCATGCAAGGGCGAGCCGGGCTCCCACTTAACCCTTACTCGGCCAAAGTCCGAGCTCACCCATGCCGAAACCAAAACGGAAAGGCATGGGCCAAGCTCCTTCCTTTGACCAAGCAAGGTCGAGGCCGAGACAGTCATTACGACTTGTCATATTTGGGAGATTTCACAAAAATTTTCTAAGTATGGAAAGCGATAAGTAAAGCGAAGAAATTAAAGCCGAGACCAATTGAGATGTGAAGGGAAATGTGGATTTCATTAATAACATAGAAGTGCGGCCAACGACCGAGTACAAAGATCCTAAACCCTAAACCTTAAACCGGAAGAAAAAGAAGAATTACAACGGCAGCGGGGAGTTCAAGATATCCCTTGGAATTCAAGGTATCTATTAAAAAGAAAGGGTTACAAAGAGAAGCGGGAACGAGAGTTTAAGGTATCAAACTTGCTCTAGAGAAGCCACCTCGCTCCCGCCTGGAACCCCGCCACTGATTACAAAAAGCCCAATGGGCATACAAAAATAAGAGGAGGAGGCCGCCTAAGCCTTGGCGTCTGTGGTCCTGCCTCCCGTTCCACCGGCATCTCCGCTCTCGGCCCGGCCCCTCGGTCTCCTCGGCCCTTCCGACATCCGCTCCCTCGGCCCCCTCGGGAAATCCAGCATTCTGGGACGGGGTACCGAGGAGAGATCCACCCCATAATCCCTCTCCGAGATCTTTGATCTCCAATGATAGCTCTTCGTGGAGAGGGTGGGTGATGTAGGCTAAGCTACAATCAAGCGACAAACTCAACACCCAAATGGGTGGAACAACAAATAAAATAAGAACACACAATAAAAGAGAAGAATCACAAATGAAACGACAAATGATCAAATCGAATCATTGTCTCCAAAGGAACATCCCTATTTCGGTTCATTCATATTCATCTCACTCTTCCAAATGAGAGCTCAAGTGTTTAAATACAAAATTAAACACGTATTGGGCCAAGCCCACTAGTTTAGGGAATTAACTAAATAACAATAAAAATTAAAAACACAATTAGAACCATAAAAATGACTCTAAATAATTATATCGAAGCTTCATCTCCATCATTCTCCTCCTCTTGAAATGATTCGCCCTCGAATCGTAAGTAGCTTCATCTTCGGAGGAATTTTCACCATAAATTGTATCGAGTACTTCACCTCAAAACAATCATGCAGTACGTACGTGACCCAATATTTTGAGTCGGTAGGTATAATGAGGTCTCGAATTATTAGCAACAAAATAACTATCATTATGAATAAAATAATAATAGTTATCGCTAATAAAACCTGTATCAAAATATTGGCACGACTCGTCTTCGGGCTCATTGTCAAAGAGAGGAAAAATAGAATCAAATATTGACGACTCTTCATCATAAACAAGGTGGCTCATCATAATCCAAATAATCCACATCGGAGATGGAGTCATCAAAATTAAATAACTCCTCATCATAATTTGACATGCTTTCAAAATAAATAAACTCATCGATATACCTTCATTAGGTGGCCCAAGTCATCTGTGCCCAATAAAAGGATCTAGGGCAACAGCCCAATTTCAAAATCATCTTCTTCATCAACGTACGCTACAAAAGCAGCTTCCTCTTCTTCCCCACTTGCAGCCACTACACGGACACGTTGGCTTGGGGTCACGCGGTGAAGACCGGCTCTGTATCTGTGCGCCCGAGAAGACCGATCGACGGAGACGGAGGGCCGGGCGCAGAGGGGCACGACGGAGAGTGAGAGATCGTCGGCGGTCTGCCGAATCGCCGATAGGTGGCGCGGCGACAAGAGTTTGAGTCCCATTGACGATCGACGGCGGGAAGTATACGGCGGCGGGAAAAGAAAGCGCGGTGGCGACGACTTGGTCGCGCGCTGCGGCCTTGATGGTCTTTGTGTGGCGGCGCCGTCGGCCCAGCATCGTACGTATGGCGGGAAGGTGCGCATCAAATGACGGTGGTTGGGCCGCTCGAGCGAGAAAGAGGTGCATGACTTTGTCAACTTGCTGGGACAATTCGTCAAACTATGGACCAGTGCATCATCACGGTGAGATTCATGGTGCGGTGGCATCGGCGGCGTAGGAGCGGCGCTCGGCAAGCTGGAGAGATGCGATGCTGCGATACTTAGGTCGCGCGCCGGAGAGAGGCGGCGCTGTGAGATTGTGGACCGAAGGGATCTGGAGGCCGTTATCGATCGCGGTTTGGCGCGCGATTCAGCGCGGTTCCAGTTCTTGAAGCACGACAGGCAATCGGAGAGAGAGAAAGAGTGACATCGGCGTGAAGCGGTGTCTTTGTGTGGAGATGCATCTCTGCGGTGGTGTAATCGGCTGAAGAGAAGGTGGGCTGGGATAGGGCCGGTTTCAAATACCCATCGAATTTGTCCTTTTTTTGTTTTTATGATATTTCTTTTGATATGATGATGGTATGCCATGTAATGTATGGTTTGGATTGAGGTATTTGGTGGTTTTGTGAGTTAGTGGCGGTGGGTTATGGTGGTGGCGAGCACGAGCTCGTAGCAACCGCATCACGGTGCGTAGTGGGCAAGCTTGTCGAGCCTAAGGTGAAGGGCATTGTCATCGTCATGGAACAGTTCCCGTCGGACAGACATAGGAGCGTTGCCTGAAATCGATACCAAATTGATGTAGGCTAAGCTACAATCAAGTAGCAAACTCAACACCCAAATGGGTGGAACAACAAATAAAATAAGAACACACAATAAAAGAGATGAATCACAAATGAAACGACAAATGATCAAATCGAATCATTGTCTCCAAAAGGGAACATCCCTATTTCGGTTCATTCATATTCATCTCACTCTTCCAAATGAGAGCTCAAGTGTTTAAATACAAAATTAAACACCTATTGGGCCAAGCCCACTAGTTTAGGGAATTAACTAAATAACAATAAAAATTAAAAACACAATTAGAATCATAAAAATGACTCTAAATAATTTTACGAAGCTTCATCTCCATCAATGGGCGAGGGCGTACTCCTTGAAGTACCTCTCCATGGCCCCGGTTGGGTCACCAGCCTTCTTCGCCGCTCGGATGAGGGTGGTGGAGGTCATGTAATAGGCAAACTCGCCCATTACCGCCGGGTCCCAAGTTGGGGGACAACAATCGTCTGCGGAGTAGCGAAGGCGGCGGCCGAGGCGAGCTCGGTCTCGGCCCACTTCTCGGCCAGCCCCGCCTTCTCTCCGACGAGTCGGACCAGCCTCCTCGCGGCTCCGATCCCGCTCCCTCTCGGCACTGGCGGCCACGGCCCGCTCGGCCCTCGGCTTCTCCGCGGCCGACCTCTCTCTGCGGTCCTCTCGGCCTCGGCCGCTCCCGAACGACAACCACCTCCCTTTCGGCCTCAGCCCACCGGCGGGCGACCTCCTCCTTCAGACGGGCTATCTCGGCCTCTTGCTCCACAGAGGCCGCCCGCGTCTTCTCGGCCTCAGCCCGTACCTTCTCGCCCTCCTACACGGCCCGGTCTCGTTCCGGCGGACCTCCCGGTTTTGGGCCATCTCCCGGTCCCGGCCCTCCATGCACCGCCTCCAGACCACCGAGCTCCTGGAAGCCCAAGGCACAGGCAAGGAAGAAGGCACTCTCCAAATTCCAGAAGAGTCCTCATCGACCCCGAGCGTCATGGCCGGGGATCTTCTCCATCGCCCGGACAACGTAGTCCAGGAGCTCCCCGGGAGCGGGATCCCTCCCGGGGAAGTAATGAAGTCCACCACGGCGGGAGGCGGCGGCGGCGGCGCAAGGAACCTTGAAAAGTTAGTCGGCCGGTCGTGAAAGAACTAAGTAAGAAGAGAGAGCTAAGGAGCACAACTTACTTCTCGTAGAGAGGCCGGGTCGTGACCCCAAATATGGGGACCGGTCGTCGGGAGCCACTGGTCGAGTGGGCTTCCCGAGTTTCCTTGCCCGGCGTTGGGGGCTCTCCGCCCTCGGCCTCTTATCCGGGCGGCGGGAGGGCTCGGTCTCTATGACCTCCACCGAGGCCTCCCTCTCTCTCCGGACCCTCGAGGAGACATGGGGCGGGAACAGGCTCCTCGGCCCGAGCAGGATCTACGGCGGGACCAGCGGCGGGCTCATGGCGGGGCGAGCGGCACCCCCAGTACTGCTCGGCGGCCTCTTCATCCGCCGACCTTTCTTTCCGCGAGGTTTGCTCGCCTTCTTCACCGGATCTTCGCCCGGTGAAGAGATCGGGCGCCGTCGAAATGATTACGGAATGGGCGGAGCAAAGTGGGGGTAATTGAAGCTTGCAACGCTTCGAAATGATTAGTTTTTGCTCGTCACGAGAACCAAACACAAAAACAACTCTAAGTTCAAAGTTAGAGGAATCTTACCGACGTCCCGGCGAAGGTGGCGAGGATAATCAAGAATCGAGACTTAAGCCTCGATTCGTCATTGTTGACCGCCGAACATTTCTGTCGCCGAAGGGGATGAGGAGGAGCAACTTGGTGAGCACGAGCCGAAAGTCGGTATTCAGCTATCCTTCCTTCGGACGAACAACTCTGCAAAGAAAAGAAAAATTAGATCGATCGTAATTATCCAAATTTAAATAAAGAAGTCTTACTTTTGGGTTTGTGCCCAAAGACAGATGGAATCTCCAAACTCGTCGAAGTCGACCCGGCGATCGCTGTGCCCCGCCGACAAAGAACCACCTCCGATGTCGGCCTCGGAGCTTGAAGGGATCCCATTGAAGAAAGTCCTACCCTGCCCGAGTCCGTATGTACAACTCCTTCTTGGACTCAGCGGGGTGAAGATGAAGTTAACCTCGGCCGGAGTCGGCATCCTGTCTGGAACTTCCCTGACCAAACGAAGAAGGTAAGGAGGTTCATCCAACCATTGGGGTGGACTTGAATCGGGAGACCTTCTAGGCGGAGAAGAGGTGCATCGAGGTTCGGATGGAGCGGGAACCGGAGCCCCGCCTCCATCATATGGAAATTTACGGTGAGCATCCCTCGCGGGGTTGGTCGTGCCTCTCGTCCTCGGTAGTGCAGTAGAAGTGTACGTCGCTTGGGACCTGCCACCTCGCTCGCCACGTGACCAGCTCGTCCTCTGTCACCGAACTCCTCCTCTCTGGAGAGTTTGCGGGCCAATCGAGAGCAAGCGCCCTCGAAACATTGACCGGGTTCGCTCCGGCGGGTGTAAGGGTGTTCCGCAGTACTCCGCGTAGTCGAAGGCGGGGGCCGGCCACCGGCCGATCCACATAGTATTCCCAGGCCTCATAGGCCACGGTCACCTTCACCGAGGCCGGCCCATCCGCCCACCCGCTTCCTCCTCGGCCTCCTCCTCTAGAGCCCTCTCGCCTCATCTAGAAGCTCGGCGGGTGAGGGACCTCGAGCAACCGGCGAGTCCGCGGCCCTGCCCTCATCCTCCGTCTCCTCGCTATCCCCGAGGTACCCAGCAGTTCGGCTACCATCTCGACGGTAGCCCTTTCCACCCCAGATCGACTAGGGGCACCCCGCATCCTCGCCAATACGCATATCAATCCCCAAATCGCCTGAGGTCCGCGAATGGGGCATCTCCGGCTACCCCAAGGCCTCCTCCGCTGCTAGGCGGCGCTCGAGCTCCCAACTCGGCCGAAGATAGGATCTAGATCATCCCGGTCGGATAAGCCGTACCTCCGGGCGGTAGTTGACTCTCCCCCGGAAAGTACCGCCCCTAGCGGCGGCGCCGCATCGAAACAGAGGAGCCGGCCCCACGAGAAGAAGCCCCTCTCGATCTTACCATTTCTGATCGGTGAAAGTTGAAAAGAGATGAGAGAGAAAGGATTTCAAGATTTTAAAGGATATTTACCATTTGAAACGAAGGATCGAAACACAAACACAGAAGGAACTTGAAGAAAGCTCTAAAATCGCTCTAGACGTTACGAAAATCACACTGTAAGGAGGTTAAAATGAAGAAGAAGACTCCTATTTATAGAAAGCGGGAAGGACCTCATTGCAAAAGCCCCTAACTTTTCGAATTCTAGGCAAAAACCCAAATACTTCTCTCGAGAAGACAAGTGACCGTTGTCGATGATATCACTCAAAACTACACCTACCGCAGATAGTGAAGGAAAATGACCAATTCATAAACTTTTTGAATGCAAAAACATAAAAATCAATGGTTTATCACGGTTCATACCGAGATTATTCGTAATCCTACAAACTCTATGGATTTTCATTTTAGCAAGCAAAAGAGTAAAAATAACGAGTTTACGATAGGATAATGTTGTGACACGAATAATCCTATAAGTACCCCACCTCGGCATACGTGACGAGGTCCCTTAGGGGTCCCCGATCTCGCCATAAAGTCCGATGAGAAAGCGAGCAAGCGAGGCGAGCAAAGCGAGCCAAAGCCGTGACTACGAGACCCACATTGCCCCACCTCGACTCAACAAAGACCCGAGCTCGGTAGGCGAGCGGATGACGGAGTTCGCATGGCGTAAAGTATTTAGTACGGTATGTATTAGATCAACGGATGTAAATAAAACCCTAATATAAAGGGTATAGATCATTTTTAGCATTTAAGCTTGGACCTCTATAAATAGAGGCCCTCCCCATTGTAAAAGGGACATTGCTTCCTCACAAATTCTCATATATGCAATACTCAAGGCAAGGGAATTCGAAGAGGATTCCCAACGCCATCTTCAAGGGAAGTACCCACGGTTCTTCCCCATCGCTCGTGTTTATCTTTTTATATTAGTTGTCGATAAAATCGGTAACAACGAGATAATATGAAATCTATTGGGAATTCCTAAATACTTTTCTTCCCTTAATTGAGGATTATAGAGTGAAATGATCATTCAATTAGTGTTTTTATGCAAAATGAAAAAAATAACTCGTCATCACAAAATTATCGACTTAAATCACTCTTTAAACTACTCCTAATGCAGATAGTGAAGGGAAATGACGATACATAAACTTTTTGAATGCAAAAACATTAAAATCAATGATTTATCATAGGTCATATCGAGATTATTCACAATCCTACAAACCCTATGGATTTTCATTTTAGAAAGCAAAAAGAGGAAAATAACGAAGTTTTTGATAGGATAATTCCGGATCTATTGATAATTCCTACATACTTTTGTTACTTTAATTGATGATTATTAGAGTGAAATGATCATTTCACTAGTGTTTTGTATGCAAAAAGATAAAAAATAACTAGTTATCACAAAATTAGTTGAAAATAATAACAAACTAAAAACTACACCTAATGCAGTATAGTGAAAGGAAATGACCGATAGATAAACTTTTTGAATGCAAAAACATAAAAATCAAAGATTTATCATGGGTCATACCGAAATTATTCGAGAATTCTACAAACTCCTATGAATTTTCGTTTTAACAATCGAAAAGAGGAAAAATAACGAGTTTTTAATAGGATAATATGAGATCTATTGGGAATTCCTAAATACTTTTGTTACCTTAATTGATGATTATTAGAGTGAAATGATCATTTCATTAGTGTTTTGTATACAAAAAGATAAAAATAACTAGTTATCACAAAATTAGTTGTCGATGATATCACTCCGAAAACTACACCTAATGCAGATAGTGAAGGGAAATGACCAATTCATAAACGTTTTGAATGCAAAAACATAAAAATTAATGATTTATCATGGGTTATACCGAGATTATTCAGAATCCTACAAACCCTATGGATTTTCGTTTTAGCAAGCAACAAGTGTAAAAATAACGAGTTTACGATAGGATAATATGAAATCTATAGGGAATTCCTAAATACTTTTCTTCCCTTAATTGAGGATTATAGAGTGAAATGGTCATTCTATAGTGTTTTTATGCAAAAAGAAAAAATAACTCGTCATCACGAAATTAGTTGTCGATGATATCACTCTTTAAACTACTCCTAATACAGATAGTGAAGGGAAATGACCTATACATAAACTTTTTGAATGCAAAAACATTAAAATCAATGATTTATCATGGGTCATACGAGATTATTCGAGAATCCTACAAACCCTTTGAATTTTCGCTTTAACAATCAAAAAGAGGAAAAATAACGAGTTTTTAATAGGATAATTTGAGGAATAAAGGTATTTTATTAATAAAAGAAAAGAAAAAGAAGTCATAACCCAGACTTCAAAGGGTGAACAAACCGGATGCTTGCAAGGCCTCACTAAAAACCTTGTCCGTAAAACCCCCTTGGGGAAAACCGAACCAAGGAGAAAAAGAGATACAACAAGCAAGCCTCCAAAATAAAAGAGACAAGCCCGAATACAAGGCAAAAGCAGACGACCCGAAATACAAAGGTCAAATAAGGGTCCGAATACAAAACCCAACAAAGGAGAATAGAAGCCCAAAATAACAAAACCAATAAAACGACCGGAATACAAGGTCCCAAAACCAGAAGAACCAAAAAGCGCCAAAGATAGCCCAAAGAGACTTGAAACCTATAACAACCTGCCAAACAAATACAAGCCACGCAAAGAAGACAAACCGGCAAAAACCAGCACAATAAACCAACAAACCCAAATGAACAAAAGCACACAAAACCAGCACAAAAACCAGCAACCAGCACCGAAAAAATAGCACAATAAAACCAACAGCAATAAAGAAGCCCAAAGAAACCAAACACAAAAACCAGCAAGACAACTCGGCAAGAAACCGGCAACAAACCATCACCATAAAATCAGCACAATAAGGAGCCTCAACAAGATAATAACCAGCCACAAGATAATAACCAGCAAAAACCGGCAAAAACCAGCACGAAAAAACCAGCAAACCCAAATAACAAGATCACACAAAGAGAAACCAAGGCAAAGCAGGAAACCAAAGCAACAAAACCAGCCCAAAACACAAAACCAAAGAAAAACCATAAATCAGCCCAAAAACCAGACCAAAGACTAGCAAAGACGTAAGGAAAACACAAAAAAACAGCCCGAAACTCAACACATCCAAAAGGATACAAATCAAGACTTCTTTAAGGGCCCATGCTTCGGATTGTCCTTCCCGGTTCTCGGAAAAAACCCCATTTCATTTGTAGCGAAGAATCATCCTTGGAGTTTTTGTACTCCTCCTTTGAAACAACATCTAAACTTCCTTCTAGGCCTACTTCCACCACTTCCGAAGTAACCGGGTTATAAGCAACCAACCGAGAATCAATCTCGGTTCCTCTACAATGCTATCTTCTTGAACAATATTCAAACCGAGAAGCTTGCTTAAGAATTGATTTCAAAGGAGCGCCAAGAATACCCGTCACATCCATTTGGCCAAGGAACAAATTACTTGGTTCAGATGCCCCCTCAACCGTAAGGCCAGCAAACTGTTAGAAATTTCCACTTTTTCCACGGTCGTATCCCTTTCAAGAACTTGTTCGCCCAAGTCAAGCTATCAACAACTCTAGCCCACCTCGTTCTCTCGGATTGACCGTAGCCTTAGGAGTTCCCCGCATCTTGCTGTAATCCTTATTGCTATTGCACCTACTAACCGAATGCCCGATTATTTCACAATTCCTACAAAACTCCGGTAATCTTTCATATTGGAGATAAGCAAAAACAAGAACCCGGCCCTTCGATCATTATCTTATCCGCAATGCTTTTTCAAATCCATCTCAACCAACGAGTCTAACATAATGACACATATCTTTCCTATTAGTTCTATCATCAATCCTAATTAACGTACCCAACGCCGACGAAATACCCTCAAAAGCCTCATGACACCAATACTCAATCGGTAATTCAAATATTCGACCCAAATCGAGATATATAAGTGTTTACCTTATACGGATTGAAATTAGAATCCATTTTTGCAATCTCATCGGACCCGATTTTAGAGCCCAAGACCGACGACGGAAAGCTCGTCCCTCTCCTCCTTGCTGCCAAAATGGACGTTAAAGTACCCCTGCCCAAAGGTAACAATCGTAGCGGGCTGCTCGTCTCCCAAATGACCTCCATTTTTCGTTGCAGCTCTAAGTTTGGACTGGGTTTATCACCCTTCGAGTAAATGACACGCACTATAAGAGAATCGACATAATCTTTCGCATTCTGTTTATACAAATTCTCCCCAACCCGTATGGAGAAAAACTCTCCTTTCTTGACCGGTTTAATTGTTTCCGATGACGTTGGTAAATTCGGAGGAGCCACCCGAGGCTCCGAAGGAATCGACGCTGGAGGAACCACAAACGGAAGTGGGTTATCCCAAACCGTAGGGTGCGAAACCGATTGAGTAGCTGGGATACTAGAAGAGGCTGAAATTGGGGCTTCCGATCTCAGGAAATATTGTGCGGAGAATTCCTAAAAGCGAATCTGCGTGACTTGATAACGGTGGAAAATCCTTTGACGTAAAAGAGTTACCACAAACAATAGGGGCGCAACCGATTGAGTCATTTGGAATCCTTGACGAAGTTGAAATTAGGGCTTCTCGATTAGAGGGAAGAATTTGCGGTGAATTCCCAAATTTGAAACTGCGTGATTTGAAATCGGAGGAAAATCGTTTGACGTATGATCCATTTGACCTACTGATTCTTGAAATTCTTTGACAAAATCTTTTAGCCACGAAAATCAGTACTCAATTTTTGAAACGCACTCCTCTTGGATTCCAAAGAAATCGCGGAGTCCATGGCTGAAAGATTCGATAGTTCCAAGAAAATACGGGAGAAACTAATTCAAAATCGGTCAAACAAGCTAGAGAGAAGGCGGAGAGATAGGCTAGAGAGAGAAACCTCATCTTAAATACTTTTGTTACCTTAATTATTGATGATTATTAGAGTGAAATAATCATTTCATTTGTGTTTTGTATACAACAAGATAAAAAATAACTAGTTATCACAAAATTAGTTGTCGATGATATCACTCTGAAAACTACACCTAATGCAGATAGTGAAGGGAAATGATCAATTCATAAACGCGTTTTGAATGCAAAAACATAAAAATTAATGATTTATCATGGGTTATACCGAGATTATTCATAATCCTACAAACCCTATGGATTTTCGTTTTAGCAAGCAACAAGTGTAAAAATAACGAGTTTCGATAGGATAATATGAAATCTATAGGGAATTCCTAAATACTTTTCTTCCCTTAATTGAGGATTATAGAGTGAACCGATCATTCCATAAGTGTTTTTATGCAAAAAGAAAAAAATAACTCGTCATCACAAAATTATTTGTCGACCGAAATCATTCTTTAAAATACTCCTAATGCAGTATAGTGAAGGAAAATGACCGATACATAAACTTTTTGAATGCAAAAATATTAAAATTAATGATTTATCATGGGTCATATTGAGATTATTCACAATACTACAAACCCTATGGATTTTCGTTTTAGAAAGCAAAAAGAGGAAAAATACCGATTCGGAATTCGATTTGAATACTCATATCCCCAAATTCGATTCGGAGTTTTTACAAACCCTTGCTGGTTCTTTGTTCGACATTTTCCGACGACAAATGAAAGCCCAAGGAAAAAAGCACATTAACGATGATATCCAGTATCCGACGACGGTTCAACACAATTCTCGAGATTCCGACCTGACGACGGCGGCGCTAAACATTTCTTTTGAATCCCGATTTCCGGCGTTGCCTCAATCGCGGTCTCCAAAGCTGGGTAAATCGTCGCGTGGGGTCCGTCTTCGTCTTCCTCGGAGCTTCCCAAGACGTTCGCGAGAATTCTTGATTCGTCACCTGAATTCCAACAATCCGCTTGCAGGCCCATCAACAAAGGGAGTTTTTATTACTGTGGTGGTCGATGAGGAATCTACAAACAAGGCGTTGCGTAATATACAAATTCTATCATTGGCGAGGTAATTTCGGTTCGAAAGGAAAAGCCTCTAACGACGGAGGCCTTGAAGCTGAAACTTACCTGGTTTATGGAAGGTTCTTGAACATTCTTGGAGACTTATACCTTTGGGTAAGGGTTATTTTAATATTACATTTTCCAATCTTGAGGATCGAAACCGCATTTTCAATCGGACTTCCCGAATCTGCCGCCGGGACGTTACGCCTTAGCGGTGGGTTAGGAATTTTAATCCCTATAAGGTAAGTTCGTCATTGCTCGTATGGATTCGCATTCTCGAATTACCTCTTGAATATTGGCATCCTTCAATAATTCTAGGAATCGCCTGCGATAGGAACCCTGTAAAAATAGATGATCGTTCTTTGAATAAGATTTATGATCATTTTGCTCGTGTTCTTGTAGAGATTGATTTTGCTAATTCTTTTCAAGAGCAAGTTATGATTGAAAGAAATGGTTTCAGCTCGTTTGTTTCGATTAAGTATGAGAATCTGCCCTTTTTGTTCTCATTGTGGAATTATTGGTCATTCATTGGATAATTGTAGACTTGTAAATAGAGAGGAGGGTAAATTTCGAACAACTTCTCCTAAGGCTTGATGGAATTTCCGAATCGACTCAAAATTAGATTCGGTTAATCCTGAGCAGGTAGATGTTGGATTAAGTAGCTTTAAGTCGCCTAATATGTTTGAATCTCTTGCTTTGCGGGAGGAGGATAATTTTGTTGTTGGCGATTCTTGTGCTAGAGATTCGGGTGAGGCTGCCCTTTGGTGGTTAGCCAAAACGATCCTTCAATTTATGTAGACCCCTCTCTCAATAAGGCTGATCTTACTAAGGAGGCTGGTTTTACAAAGAGGTTGATTTCTCGAAGGAGGTCAGTTTCTTGCTAATGAGGTTGTTTTTAAGGAGGTCATGTGTTGATTGAGGCTGCTCCTTTGATTGAGGAGTCTAAGGAGGCTGATCTCGAATGAAGCTGTTACTTTTTCCGAGGAGGCCTCTGCTATACCTCTAGTGGTGGAGTTTGAGATGCCCTTGAATGATAAAGGGAACTATTAAATCTATCTTAAAAAAACCTTCTTCTCGTGCTAAATCTGATAATTTAGTGATTATTACTGCTTACGAGGGTTCTAATTTTCTTAAAATGAAACAGGTTGCGGATCGTGTTTGGGAAAGTAAGCCACCCGATAAGCCTCCCGACAAACCATAGGATAGGCAGCCCTCTACGGACTCAAAGTCGCCCATTTCTGGATCTAAAGCACCCGCTGGTTCTAGGCTACCTAAGCACGGCTCTTCATCCGGTTCTAAATGAACATTTTATTTTGGAATGCTCGGGGATTAGGAGGGATCCCACTAGATCAGTTTTTACTAGATTAGTTCTTAAGTATAAACCTTTTTGGATTGCTCTTCTTGAACCTAAGATTGATTTTGACTCTGTTCCTCTTCGTTTTTGGAATTCTCTTGGTTTGAAATTAGTTTGTAGGAATGATAGAATCAATATGCTGCCTAATATTTGGATTTTTGTTCTTCTTCACTTTCTCGAGGATGTCGATATTGCTCTTATTACGTCTCATATTGATGTTATTCGTGTTTCTTCGGTCTCTTTCTCTTATTTTTGGGTTTTGTTCATGCGGAGGGTGCTTATGTGAATAGAAGAATTCTTTGGCATGATGTTAGTTGCTTACCCGCTTTGCCTTTGTGTTTAATTGGTGATTTTAATTCAATTCTTGGTTCCCATGAGCGTATTGGGCTTGGTAGGCCCTCACTGCTATTCGTGACTTTAGGGATTTTATGGATAATAATAATTTGATTGAGGCTGATTCTTGAGGTCCTTTTTTACTTGGTCGTCTCGGGCTAGATCTGCTAGGTCATCTGCTTCTAGATTAGATAGAGTTTTGATGAATCCTGAATTTTTGAGTTTATGGAGTAGTGTTAATTTTGAAGTTTTGCCTAGGCATTGCTCGGACCATCATCCGATTATTCTTCATTGTCTTAATTCTGTTAGTAGGCATTCTTTTCCTTTTAAGTTTCAAAATGTTTGGCTTTCTAATGTCCGGTTGCTTATAGGTGATTGCATCCTCTTGGATGGAAGTGCTGGTTTTTGGGACCCAATCCAGAAATTCATTAGAAAGCTTAAGAGGCTTAAGTTGCGGTTAAAATCCTGGAATAAAGAAACTTTTGGGAATGTGTTTGCTGAAACCAGAAAGCTTTCTTTGATCTTTTGGATGTTCAAATTAGGCGTTAAACTCGGGAGAATGAGATGGGTTTGTGTGAGGAGGAGGTGGAGGCTCATGTTCGCCTTCATAAATGTTTGGACACTCGAAATTCCTTCCTTGCTAAAAACAGTGGTCTGCTTGGCTTAGGGATGGGGATCGGAACACCAATTTTTTCCACATTGCCAATAAACTCCGTCTTGCCAGCCTCCCTGGATCGGATGGAAATTGATGGAGAAATGGTGACCGATCGTGAAGTTATTTCTTCCCATATTTTTGAGTATTATATGACTTTATTTTCTAGGGATAATAATCTGGTTTTTTATGATGAATCTTTTGCTTGTTTGGATCTTGCTGCTGTCTCTTCCGATCAAAATGGTGCTTTAACTAAAAACCTGATATTTGTGAAGTTAAACAGTTGTCTTTTCTCTTCCTAGGGATAGCACCGGTCCGGATGGTTTTGGGGGTGCTTTTATCAAAGTGTGTGGGATATAGTTAGTTCGACCTTATGGATATGGTGCTTTATTTTTTTAAATATCTCTTTGTCCCTAATGGTTTGAACTCTATTTTTGTCACTTTGATCCCTAAGAGCCCGTTCTATTGTTGATTATAGGCCGATTCTTTGTTGGAAATTTTTTGTTTAAAATTCTTACTAAAATCATTGCTACTCATCTTGGCCCTATTTTACGTGAGATTCTTTCACCTATGCAATTTGGCTTTATTCCTAATAAGGATATTTGTGAAAGTATTGGTCTGCCTTCTCGAGTGTTTCAATTGTATTGATCTTGATAGTCATGATGGGGAATTGCTATAAAACTTGATATCATGAAGGCTTTTGATACTATTAGTTGGGAATTTCTTTTGAAAGTTATGAAGTTGATGAAGTTTGATGATTGGTTTATACAATGTGTTGGTGCTATCTTAAAATCTGCTCATCTTTCAATTCTTTTAAATGGGAATCCTGTTGGTGGTTTACTTGTGGTCGTGGTGTTCGTCAAGGGGATCATTTATCTCCTCTATTGTTTTGTTTAGTCAAGATGTCTTAGCCAAGTTGATGGACAGGTTTCATTTGCTTAATAAGTTAGAGAAGATTCGTGCTAGGGCTGGCTTATATGCTCCTTTATATGTCTTTTATGCGGATGATGTCATGCTGTTTGTTAAGGCTTGTAAGCTGAATGTTTGTGCTTTAAAAAGATTTTTAGAACTTATGAGAAAGCTTCGCCGTGGTGTTAGTATAAGTAAGACTCGTGTTTTTATGGGAAAAATGTTAGAAGGTCTATTAAGGCTTATGTTCGTGCTAAGCTTGGTTTTGTGGAAGGCGGTGAGCCTTTTGTTTATCTTGGTGTCCCTTTGTTTCGCGGTTATCCTAGGGTTGTACATTTTCAAAATCTTGTTGATAAAACCATCCTTCAATTGAGTCGTTGGAAAGGGTCACTTTGTCTATGGCCGTAGTAGGGTCAATTTAGTAAATTCCGTTGTGGTGCCTTCTCTCATCCATGTTTTGAAAATCTATTATTGGCCTATTACTTGCTTAAAAAGGATTGAACGTCTGTTAGAAATTTCATTTGGTCGGGAAATGTAAATAATAAGGCTTTTGCTCATGTTGCTTGGGATAAAGTTTGTGCCCCTCTTGAGGAAGGGTCTTGGTGTCCGTTCTTTATTGCATACTAATTTCGCTTTTTCTTTAAAGTTTATTTGGAATATGTCGACCTCTAATAATGCTTTGGAATGGCTTTTGTTAGGGAAAGACATTTGATGGATAATAAGTCTTTAAGGATTAGGCATATCCATACTTCTTTGAATGGTATCCGTAGGTTGTTTGGTCTTATTGATACTAATTCCCAATGGATTAGGGGTAATGTCTCTTCTATTCG
Source organism: Paraleonurus japonicus (assembly GCA_030762865.1). Lineage (NCBI taxonomy): Eukaryota > Viridiplantae > Streptophyta > Magnoliopsida > Lamiales > Lamiaceae > Paraleonurus > Paraleonurus japonicus. The sequence goes on along the minus strand of CM061053.1, from coordinate 43,296,407 downwards.
GTTTTGGACGGACAATTGGCTTGGGTATAAGATTGTGGAAAGAATTGGTGTTCCTTCTTTTTTATGGAAACATCTTGATCAGCCTATTTCTTCTTTTTTTTTGTTAATGGTGTTTGGTATCTTGAGGAAACTTTTGTCAATGTGTTTGATGATATTGTGAGTGATGTTTTGAATTCTGCTTGGTCTTCTCAAGCGGTGGATAGGAGGGTTTGGTGAGCCTCTCTTCATGGTGATTTATCGGCTAAGTTAGCCTACTTTTGTGTTCGTCCCATTATCCGGAGACGGTTTGGGGTGCTTGGATATGGGATAACAATATTCCTCCTTGCCGTTCTATAGTGGTTTGGAAGGTCGTTCATAAGAAGCTTGCCACTTGGGACTTGCTTTGCATAGTAGAGGTTTCCAAGGCCCTTCTATATGCTCTTTTTGCTCGCCTAGTGAAGAACCTTTGGATCATATCTTCGTCCATTGTCCATATGCAACTGTGTTATTTCGTGACTTTACCTCTCCTTTTAATAAGAGTTTATTGGACTATTCTACTTTTGATGAGTTCATTTTGTAGGTTATTAAAGTTAATCTTTGGATCGCAAGTGGACTTTGTGTGGAAGTATATTGTGGTTACTTGGGTTTGGTTGTTGTGGAGAATTAGAAATGAGATCTTATTTGATGGGGTGGTGTGCCCTATACTGCCGCTTGTCGTTTAAAAGCTCATATTAGAGATCTTAAATGGGTTAAGATGAATAGGATGGTTAATCCGGTTGTTGAGAGTCCAATTCTCCACTATTTTAGTATTCCTGCTATAACTTCTAAGCCTATTGTTTCTAGATATGTTCGATGGATCCCTCCTAGACAGGGGTACATTAAATGTAATATTGATGGTAGTGCGTTAGGAACTCCGGGAGTTATTCGTGGAGGGTATTTTTAGAGATTCGGCAGGTTTTTTCATTGGAGATTTTGCTATTTTTTACGGTTTCGATTTTGCTTTTGATGCGAGAACTCGGGACGGCAATGCGTGCAATGGGGCTGCTTTGTCTCAAAAGGATGGAAGCATGTTGTGTTCGAGACCGACTCATCTTATGTCTTTTATGCTTTCAATTTCGATACGACAAGGGTTCCTTGGAGGTGGCACAACGCTTGGCTTGCGGCTAAGGATCTTCTTTCATCCATTAATGGGAGTTTTTGTCAAGTCTTGAGGGAAGGTAATAAAGCGGTGATATCCTCTCTAAATTCACCGCTTATGATGGGATGATTTGGTGGGATGATGTGCCCGACTTCTTACAAGATCAATTGAAGGACGATTTATATCGTGAGCCAACATCTTTCGTGAGAAGCTCGGTGGAGCCTGAAAAGGAGAGGTGGATAATGGCCATGATTGAAGAACTGCAATCTCTAGAGAAGAATAAGACATGGGAATCGTAAACAAGCCAAACACACGTAAAGTTGTTGGTTCTAAATGGATTTACAAAAGGAAAGTGGAGGTTATCGAATCGCGCTTACGAACAAATAAGGTTCAAAGCAAGACTTGTTGCCAAAGGGTTCACTCAAAAGGAAGGTGTGGATTTCAATGAAGTCTTTTCACCTCGTGGGTCAAACACACTTCTATCAAAGTTGTTACTTTCTAAAGTTGCTCAAGAAAACTGGAGTTGCAGAACTAGATGTTAAAACAAATTTTCTTCATGGTGATTTGGAAGAGACAATTTACATGCAACAACCTCGAGGGTTTTGTACTTCCCGGAAATGAAAACAAAGTGTGTTTATTGAAGAAATCAATCTATGGCTTGAAGCAAAGTCCTGCATAATGGTATATGAAATTTGTGATTCATGAATGCCATTGGATTCTCAAGGTGTCATTATGACAATTGTGTCTACATGGAAAAACTTGGCAAAGATGTAGTTACTTATTTACTTCTCTATGTGGATGACATGTTGATTGCCACAAGAGTCTTACAAGAATCAAAGTTCTAAAGACCAAGCTAAATACAAGATTTGAGATGAAAGATTTAGGTGAAGCTAAGAGGATACTTGGGATGGATATATTCAAACAAGGAAAAAGGGAAACTGTTTCTTTCTCAAAGAAGGTTACATTCTTAAGATGCTCGGAAGATTCAATATGCATGAATCCAACCCCGTGAGTACTCCTCTGAATCAAGGTTTTAAGCTTTCGGTTTCTCACTCTCCCAAAACAGGTTTGATAAGAAGAAGATGAGTTTTGTTCCTTATGCAAGTGGAGTGGGCGGTTTGATGTATGCCATGGTGTGTAGTAGGCCGATTTGGCCTATGCGGTGAGCTTGGTGAGCAGATTCATGGCCAACCCCGGATCTTTTCATTGGGAAGCTTTGAAGTGGATACTAAAATACCTAAAAGGGGCATCTGATTTAGGTTTGATGTTTGAAAGGAGGGAGATCAAAGCCGATCCCTTGGTGGGATTTGTGGATGCTGATTTTGCGGGAAGTGTAGATACAAGAAAATCACTTACTGGTTATGTCTTCACATTATTTGGCACCGCTATAAGCTGGAAGTCAAATCTTCACTGTGGTGGCTCTTTCCACAACCGAGGCAGAGTTCATTGCCATTACATGTGCTACTAAAGAAGCAATGTGGCTAAGAGGAATACTTCAAGAATTTGGGATTCATCAGAAAGTGTAGTAACTGGTGTGACAATCAAAGCTCAATTCATTTATCCAAGCACCAAGTGTTCCATGAAAGGTCCAAGCATATTAGTGTGAAGATGCATTTTGTGAGAGATATTCTGGATAAGGGAATTATTTCTATTAAGAAGATCAATACTATTGATAATGCACAGATATGTTAACCAAGCCTTTGCCAAGAAGCAAGTTCTCATATTGCTCGTATCTGATTCAACTCAAGATCCTGGGATGTTCATTGATAAATCTGAAGTTTTGGGAATAAGGGAGGAGCTATTTCATTTGAGGTGGAGAATTGTTGTATCAAATGCAATTCTTGTGAGTATTGGTTAATGTGGTTCGTGGTGTCAAGTTCAGCTTTTCCTAGCTTGTTTCGTAACCGGATTTAGTTGTCAAGAACCGCTGAATTAAGTCGAACCGGTTTTGGGTTTATTCATCGGGTTTTAAACCGTTAGTTCTTGTCTTAACGGTTGTTCGGTTATGAAATCGATTAATGGTCGCGGCATTGAGGAAGAGTCGAACGAATTAACTAACTCGGGCATTCGAATTCACACTCGCATTTATCACTCGATACGCTTCTTTGATTGATTTGTGAAATACATCTCTCAATTGTGATTTCTAGGGTTCTTAGCTTAGAAGATAGAAATCGAAATTGAATCTCTCGTATGTTGTAATCTCTCAAATTTGATAGTGGATTAGCTTCTCCCTCCCCGTGGATGTAGATCACATTGATCGAACCACGTAAATCGACGCTCATTTGTGTTGTTCTGTTTTGATTACTGTTCATCGCCTTCACGCATACTCTGAATCTGTTTCAGTCGATTTCTTCACCTACCAATTTGATTAGTTCACCCACCTTGCATTTCTAACAATTGGCGCATCTGCATTAGGAACACCGAATCATGGCATCTTTCAAGCTTGACATTGAGAAATTCAATGGTAAGAATGACTTCGGATTGTGGAGAATCAAGATGGAAGCATTGTTAATCCAACATGGTCTTGATGGTGCTCTCCGAAGTTTCAAATCCGAGGCATCTTCTAGTAGTCAAGATAAGAAGACCGAGATTCGAGAAGAAGGCACGAAGCATGATCATACTGTGTCTTGCAGATAAAGTCTTGAGAGAGGTTTCAAAGGAGAAGACAGCTTTTGATATTTGGAAAAGGCTTGAAGATCTTTATCTTGCAAAATCTGTCTCCAACAAGTTGTTCATGAAACAGAAACTTCCGACTTTCAAGATGGTAGAAAGTAAATCATTAGATGATCAACTTGATGAGTTCAACCAAGCAAAGTGGACAATCTTGAAAATCTTGATGAAAACATCAAGGATGATGACAAAGCTTTGATGTCGCTAAATGCTTTGCCAAAGTCATATGAGTTCTTCAAGGACACATTGTTGTTTGGAAGGAAAGACTCTATATCCTTTGAAGAAGTCCAGATCGCTTTGAAAACAAAATGCTTGAACAAGAATTCTATGGAGAAGAAACAGCCAAACACAGAGAGGGCTTGAATGTCGATTCAAGAAGGGAAAGAAGAAGTCATTCAATAAGAAGAAGGGGAAAAGAGTGATCAAAAGGAAGGGAAAATCGACACTGGTTTTGTGGAGAGAAGGAAATGCTTCTCTTGTCACAAAATAGGACATCTAAAGAAGAATTGTCCGTAAAAGAATAAGAAACCTCGGGATAAGAGTGATGCGAATCTTCTTGCGAGAAGAAGGGGTATGAAAGTGCCGAGGTTCTTTCAATTACTGATGATAAAATGAGCCATGAATGGGTGTTAGATTCAGGTTGCTCATTTCATATGTGTCCTCTTCATCAACTGGTTTATGGATTTGAAGGAGTTCGGTGGTGGGATAGTTATGCTTGGCAATGATGAAAGTTGTCGTTAAAGGAGTTGGTTCAATAAAAATCAAGATGTTTGATGGGAACCACGTAATTCTTACTAATGTAAGATTTGTTCTGAATTGAAGAGAAATCTTATTTCCCTTGGAACTCTAAATGCCTCTCGTTATGAATTCAACACCAAAGAAAGGACAGATTCATGTTACAAAATCTGGTAAGATTGTGATGAAAGGTGAAAAGAATAATGGGCTTTACATGCTGCTTTGGGAGAGGACAATCACCGGCACCGCTGATGTGGTAATGAGTAATCATGATACAATTGTGTGGCACAAAAGATTGGGCCACATAGGAGAAAGAGGTCTAAAAGAACTATCCTCAAAAGGTGTTTTAGCAGAAAAGATGTGGCAAAGATGGACTTCGTGAACAGTGCATTCTTGGAAAGGCAAGAAAGCACTCCTATGGAAAAGGCAACATATACTACAAAAGAACCTCTTGATTATGTCCACTCGTATATATGGGGACCTTCAAGGGTTGATACTCATGGTGGAGGGAGATTCTTTATGACAATCATTGATGATTTCAGTAGAAAGGTATGGGTATTCATTCTCAAGCATAAGAATGAAGCTTTCTCTAAATTCAAGGAGTGGTTGCTTGAACAAGAAAATAAGAAATGTAGAAGGTCTTGAAACATTTGAGAACCGACAATGGACTTGAATATTTGTCGAGAGGAATTTCACTTTTCTCGCAAAATGAAGGGAATAACCAGCATAGAACAAATTCCACCGCAAATCCTCAACAAAATGGCTTAGGCCGAGAGGATGAATAGAACTATTCTTGAGAAGGTTAGGTGTATGTTATCCGATGCCAAGTTGCCAAAACCTTCTCGGGAGAAGTCGTGGACACCGCATGTTACTTGATAAATAAGTCTCCTTCAACCGCTATTAACTTGAAGACACGGATGAATTATGGTATGGAAAATTTTCCGATTATACAAAGTTGAGAATCTTTGGTTGTTCCGCTTTATGTTCATATCAAGCAAGATAAGCTTGAACCAAGAGCCCTCAGTGCATTTTCATAGGGTATCCCAAAGGTGTTAAAGGGTACAAACTTTGGTGTCTTGAACCAGAAATCAAAAAGTGCATTGTTAGCAGGGATGTCATCTTTAATGAAGACAAAATGGGTTATAAGCACAATGGTGATTCTCATGATCTTGATGGCAATATATCGGATCATATATTACCGGTTCGGGTGGAGTCCTTAAGCCAAGATAGAGAATCGATATCGGATGTCGTGTTCAAAATGAAACCATTGAAGTCTGTTGAAGAAGGAGAAAATGTGCAGATCGACTGATATGCATGAAGATAATCTCGAAATTATAGCTTGGCAAGGGATAGATCAAGAAGAGACATTCATCCACCCTTGAGATTTGGTCATGCAGACCTTGTGTCATATGCTTTGTCGATTCTTTGAATCTCTCGAGTATCGTGAGCCAACATCTTTCAGAGAAGCCGTCAGTGGAGCCGAAAAGGAGAGGTGGATAATGGCCATGATTGAAGAACTGCAATCTCTAGAGAAGAATAAGACATGGGAAGCTGGTAAACAAGCCAAACACACAGAAAGTTGTTGGTTCTAAATGGATTTACAAAAGGAAAGTGGAGGTTACCGACCGCGATTGAACAAATAAGGTTCAAAGCAAGACTTGTTGCCAAAGGGTTCACTCAAAAGGAAGGTGTGGATTTCAATGAAGTCTTTTCACTGTGGTCAAACACACTTCTATCGGGTTGTTACTTTCTAAAGTTGCTCAAGAAAATGGAGTTGCAACTAGATGTTAAAACAGCCTTTCTTCATGGTGATTTGGAAGAGACAATTTACATGCAACAACCTGAGGGTTTTGTACTTCCTGAAATGAAAACAAAGTGTGTTTATTGAAGAAATCAATCTATGGCTTGAAGCAAAGTCCCATAATGGTATATGAAATTTGTGATTCATGAATGCCATTGGATTCTCAAGGTGTCATTATGACAATTTTGTGTCTACATGGAAAAACTTGGCAAAGATGTAGTTACTTATTTACTTCTCTATGTGGATGACATGTTGATTGCCAGCAAGAGTCTTACAAGAATCAAAGTTCTAAAGACCAAGCTAAATACAAAGATTTGAGATGAAAGATTTAGGTGAAGCTAAGAGGATACTTGGGATGGATATATTCGAGAAACAAGGAAAAAGGGAAACTGTTTCTTTCTCAACAAGGTTACATTCTTAAGATGCTCGAAGATTCAATATGCATGAATCCAACCACATGAGTACTCCTGCTGAATCAAGGTTTTAAGCTTTCGCTTTCTCACTCTCCCAAAACAGTGATAAGAAGAAGATGAGTTTTGTTCCTTATGCAAGTGGAGTGGGCGGTTTGATGTATGCCATGGTGTGTAGTAGGCCTGATTTGGCCTATGCGGTGAGCTTGGTGAGCAGATTCATGGCCAACCACTGGATCTTTTCATTGGGAAGCTTTGAAGTGGATACTAAAATACCTAAAAGGGCATCCGATTTAGGTTTGATGTTTGAAAGGAGGGAGATCAAAGCCGATCCCTTGGTGGGATTTGTGGATGCTGATTTTGCAGGAAGTGTAGATACAAGAAAATCACTTCTTGGTTATGTCTTCACATTATTTGCATGCTATAAGCCGAAGTCAAATCTTGACTGTGGTGGCTCTTTCCACAACCGAGGCGAGTTCATTGCCATTACGAAGCTACTAAAGAAGCAATGTGGCTAAGAGGAATACTTCAAGAATTTGGGATTCATCAGAAAGTGTAGTAACTGGTGTGACAATCAAAGCTCAATTCATTTATCCAAGCACCAAGTGTTCCATGAAAGGTCCAAGCATATTAGTGTGAAGATGCATTTTGTGAGAGATATTACGGATAAGGGAATTATTTCTATTAAGAAGATCAATACTATTGATAATGCACAGATATGTTAACCAAGCCTTTGCGAAGCAAGTTCTCATATTGCTCGATCCGATTCAACTCAAGATCTGGGATGTTCATTGATAAATCTGAAGTTTTGGGAATAAGGGAGGAGCTATTTCATTTGAGGTGGAGAATTGTTGTATCAAATGCAATTCTTTGTGAGTATTGGTTAATGTGGTTCGTGGTGTCAAGTTCGCTTTTCTAGCTTGTTTGAACCGGATTTAGTTGTGAAGAACCGCTGAATTAAGTCGAACCGGTTTTGGGTTTATTCATCGTTTTAAACCGTTGAGTTCTTGTCTTAACGGTTGTTCGGTTATGAAATCGATTAATGGTCATGCGGCATTGAGGAAGAGTCGAGCGAATTAACTAATCGGGCATTCGAATTCACACTCGCATTTATCACTACGATACGCTTCTTTGATTGATTTGTGAAATACATCTCTCAATTGTGATTTCTAGGGTTCTTAGCTTAGAAGATAGAAATGCGGAAATTGAATCTCGTATGTTGTAATCTCTCAAATTTGATAGTGGATTAGCTTCTCCCTCCCCGTGGATGTAGATCACATTGATCGAACCACGTAAATCGGCGCTCATTTGTGTTGTTCTGTTTTGATTACTGTTCATCGTCTTCACGCATACTCTGAATCTGTTTCAGTCGATTTCTTCACCTACCAATTTGATTAGTTCACCCACCTTGCATTTCTAACACCACATGTTACCGATTCACTCCCATTAATTTCTCAAGGTTCCGATACGGCTTTTACCCAAATCGCAGATTCTATCATTTCGAACCATCAAGATTCCGATGAAATCTCACCGGTTTCTCCACTGTTCGATGAGAAATTTATGCAAGCCCTAGCGTCCTCGCTATTGGAAACTTTCCGACGAGAAATTATATCTCAAGGAAAGAGACCGATAGCTGATTCTTCTCCTCAAGCTCCGGCGACGGTTACTGATCGTTCGTTTGAATCCGAAGGTCGTCCCCAGCAACATTTGCAAGGCAAGACACCTGTTTCTGATTTAACCCAGATTCCGTCGTCTTCTGCCAATATTCAACAAAAGTCCTTTGATAACCATTTTTCGCATTTGCCGCCATCTCAATATCCGACGACGGCTTCGACGTTCACCACTGCTAATTTTCGGTTGCCCACTGCCATAAATTCTTTCGACACTCAGCTTCCACAATCAGTCCCTCCAGATGCTTTTAACGCTACGTCGTCCGGCATTGATACGGGGAACAAACTGCCTAAAACATTTGCTTGGATTCTCGATGCTTCTTCGAAATTGCGGCAACCGATTTGCACTCCGATAAACAAAGGAGCTTTCTATTCGGTTATCATTGATGAAGATGTTTATAGGCAGGGTGTTGATGAATATAGAAATTCGATTATTGGGCGGGTCATTTTTGTCAGAAACGAGAAGCCGATTCCAACTGAGGCCCTAAAGCAGAAGCTGTCCGGTTTGTGGAAGGTTCTTGACAATTCTTGGAGGCTGATTCCTTTGGGAAAAGGGTACTTCAATATTTCCTTTTCAAGCTTGGCAGACAGAAATCGCGTCTTCAACAGAACATCTTGGAATCTCTCTCCGGGATCAATCCGACTGAGCCGGTGGGTTAGGGATTTCAATCCCTACAAGGTAAGTTCGTCCATCGCTCAGGTATGGATTCGAATCCTGGAGCTTCCCTTAGAGTATTGGCATCCATCGATCATATTAGGTATTGCTTCTGCAGTTGGTACACCAATTAAAATTGATGACCGTTCTTTAAATAAAATATATGGTCATTTTGCTCGTGTTTTGGTGGAAATTGATTTTGCTAATTCATATCAAGAACAAGTAATGATTGAAAGAAATGGTTAAGTTCTTTTGTTTCTATTAAATATGAATATTTGCCTCCTTTTTGTTCCCATTGTGGTATCATAGGGCATTCTTTAGAGAATTGTAGAGTCGTTAATAGGGAAGAGGGGAGGAATCCTCCTATTTCTCCTAAGGTGGTTCCTGGGAATTTTAATGATAGAGTTGCAAAACCTGGTACTGATACTTTATCTGTTAAATCTGGGAATTCAGATGTTGCTGCTAAATCTGGTAATATAGATTCTGTTTCTGATGGTGTAACTGATCATTCTATTTCTGGGACGTTAGATGTAGCTGCTAAATCTGTCTTTGTTGTTGCTGTTAAATCTGTTTCTGGGTTTTCTGGTACTGTTGGTAATTCTGGGTCTGAGGGCGTAGCTGATCATTCTGCTGAGTCAGTTTCTGGGACCTTAGATGTAGCTGCTAAGACTGCTAAATCTGTTTCTGGGTTTTCTGATGGTGTAGCTGCTATATCAGATGCTGGGGATTCTGATTTTATAAGTTCAAAACCAGATTCTGGGATTTCTGCCCATTTTTTGGATTCTGGTTTGACAAAGTTTCACTCTGCTAATATTTTTGAGACTCTTGATTCGCAGGTATCGGAGGAGACTGTGGAAAGGAGTGATGTTTTAGTTGATTCGATTAAAAATTCTGATTTCTCTGTGGGTTTAGGTGGGGATGTTTCGGTCGGGGTCAGCCATGCTGCTGTTCCTCTTGAGGAGGCTGGTTCTTTTGAGAAGGCTCCCACGGAGAAGGCTCCATTGGTGGAGTTAGACATTCCTTTAAATGATAAAGGGGGAACTTTAAAATCAATTCTAAAGAAACCTTCTTCTCGTGTTAATTCTAACAATTTAGTTATAGTCTCTGCATCTGAGGATACTAATTTTCTTAAAATGAAGCAGGTTGCGGATCGTATTTGGGAGAGTGGAGGCTCTAACCCGCCATCGAATAAGCCTCCCGATAAGCCACCTGATAGGCCTTCTTCTGCTGTTTCTAGGCCATCCGAGAAGCCATCATTTGCTGGTTCTAAGCTTCCTGATAGGCCACCCGTTCCTGCTGGTCCTAAGCCATTCGATAAGCCATCCGTTGTTTCTAAACCAACTGATAGGCTGTCTCCTGCTGGTTATAAGCTGCCTAAGCACAGCTCCTCTTCGGGTCATAAATGAATGTTCTTTTTGGAATGCTCGAGGATTAGAAGGGATCCTACTAGATCGGTTTTGTCAAATCTGATTTTTAGATATAAACCTATGTGGATTGCTCTTGCTGAACTTAAAATTGTGTTTGATTCTATTCCTGCTCGTTTTTGGAATTCTCTTGGTTTGAAATTGATTTGTAAAAATGATAGGAATAATATGCTACCTAATATTTGGATTTTGGAACTACTTTGTTAAGCGAGGTTACGGATGTTGTTCTTATTACTTCTCAAGTTGTGGTTATTCGTGTTTCCACTTTTTCTTATTCTTATTTTTGGGTTTTGTGCATGCGGATGGTGCCTATGTGAATAGAAGGAACCTTTGGCATGATATTAGTTGTTTATTGCTTTGCCTTTGTGTTTGATTGGTGATTTTAATTGTTCTTGGTTCGCATGAGCGGGTGGGTTTTAGTAGACTGCGTGCTTGCTATTAGTGATTTTAGGTCTTTCATTGATAGTCTTAATTTGATGGAAGCCGAGTCTGAGGCCCTTTCTTTACTTGGACTTCTCGTACTAGAACTTCTAGACTTTATGCCTCTAAACTTGATAGGGTGCTTTTTAATTCGGTTTTTGGATTTATGGAATAGTGTTGGTTCGGAGGTTCTTCCTAGACATTGCTCCGATCATCATCCTATCTTTCTTAAGTGTTCTAGAGTGCTTGCTAGGCGTTCTTTTCCTTTTAAATTTCAGAATGTTTGGTTTTCTAATGCTGATTGTTTACGAGGTTATTCGTGATTCTTGGAATGCGGATTTAGTTTCCAAAGACCCTATCCAGAGATTCATTCTCAAGCTTACACGGCTTAAAGTGTGTTTGAAAATCTGGAATAGGGAATCCTTTGGGAATGTGTTTCTTGATTCCGAGAAGGCTATGGCTGATCTTTGTGATATTCAAACGAGGCGTTATAGTGTGGGTGGTGATTCGGGTTTGTTTGAGGATGAGCTTGAGGCCCACATCCGTTTGAATAGGTGTCTGGATGTTAGGAATACTTTTCTTGCTCGAAAAGAAAAGGGCCGATTAAGCGTGATGGAGATAGGAACACCGTGTTTTCATATTGCTAATAAGCTTCGGCTTGGCGGCCCCCTCTGGATCAACTTGAAATTGATGGAAATAAAGCATCTTTTTTTTTCGCTTTCGAAAGATAGCACCACAGGTCCTGATGGTTTTGGGGGTCTATTTTTTCAAAGCTTGGGACATTATTTGTGATGATCTTTTGAACTTGGTTCATTATTTTTTAAATTCCTTTTTGTTCCTAATGGTATGAATTCTATTTTTGTGACCACTTGTTCCTAAGAGTAAAGTGCTCGTTCCATTGTAGATTATAGACCTATTCTTTGTTGGTAATTTTTGTTCAAGATTTTGACTAAAATTGTGTCTACTAGGTTAGGTCCTTTGTTGCATGATTTGCTTTCTCCTATGCAATTTGGCTTTATTCACAGAAAGATATTTGTGAGAGTATTCTTTGTCTCTTCCGAATGTTTAAATTGTATTGATTTGGATCCTCATACTTGGGGGTATTGCTATAAAGCTTGATATAACTAAAGTTTTTGATACCATTAGTTGGGATTTCTTGCTTCGTGTCTTAACTCTTATGAAATTTGATGATTGGTTTGTTAGGTGTGTTAGAGTGATTTTGAATTACGCCCATCTTTCTATTCTTGTCAACGGTTCTCCGAAAGGTTGGTTTAAGTGTGGTCGGGGTTCGTCATGGCGACCCCTTGTCCCCTCTTTTATTTTGCCTTGCGGAGGATGTGTTAGTCAAGATTATGGACATATTTTATTTGCTTAATAAATTAGAGAAAATTCGTGCTAGGCCTAATTTGTTTGCTCCTTTATATGTCATATATCTTTGATGATGTCATGCTTTTTGTGAAGGCTTCTAAATTGAATATTCGTAGTTTGAATAAGATTTTTAATCTTTACGGGAGTGTTTCGGGTCAACGTATTAGTCCTCATAAAACTCGTGTTTTTATGGTAAGCATGTTCGTAGGTCCATTAAGAATTATCTTCGTTCTCATCTAGGTTTTGTGGAGGGTAGTGAGCCTTTTGATTATCTTGGGGTCCCTCTTTTTGGGGGCATCCTAGAGTTCCTCATTTTCAAAGTATTGTTGATAGAACTATTCTTCATCTAAGTCGTTGGAAGGGGTCTTCTTTATCAATGTTTGGTCGTGTTAATTTGATTAATTCGGTTGTCATGCCCTAATGCGAGATAGTAAAGGGAAATAACGATACATAAACTTTTTGAATGCAAAAATATTAAAATCAATGATTTATCATGGATCATATCGAGATTATTCACAATCCTACAAACCCTATGGATTTTCGTTTTAGAAAGCAAAAAGAGGAAAATAACGAGTTTTTGATAGGATAATTTCGAATCTATTGGTAATTCCTATATACTTTTGTTACCTTAATTGATGATTATTAGAGTGAAATGATTATTTCATTAGTGTTTTGTATGTTTCTAGCTAATTGCAAGTTCACCTATGATGGATTTGACACGAGAGGTTGATGGTACTCAACTCTCATACTCAAAGGATGCAATTACAGGATCTTCAACACATCTACGGAGGGAGTCAATCCACTTGTTTACAAAGAAGATGAGTGGGAGCATCTTTTGAGTTAGTGGCGAGGGTGACGAGCGAGGGTGTTCGAAGGGACTTGAAAAAGAACTTGTTAAGAAGGAAGTTTAAGCTATTGATGATGATAGTGACAAAATCGATTCACGGGGATCAAAGTTCACATGACGGGTTGTCGAAATTTGAGGCTGTCTTTGCGTATGAAGCAATAATTGTGGGGTTAGAGTAGATTGGGTGGATTTCTTTGGTGAAAAAAGGTGAAGGAAGAAAAGGGAGGTGACTATGATCCAATGACTGGAGAATGGTCAACACTTACCACGATAAGTCTCTTCAACAAAATCACGGTTTTGATTGAAGAGATGAACAAGATTGTGGATTGGAAGGTGGGGACAAAGAAGTTTCGAAGCGAAGGGGTTGCTTTCAAAGGATGAAAGGCTAGGAGGAATGCCGGACTCGGGCACGAGTCCGATGAGGCCCGGGACTAGAAGATAGCAGCAGCAGCCGAGGAGGCTGGGAGGCCTGCCGCCGAGCTGAGCTGCCCCAACAAATGAGGCAGAGGAGATTCCGGCTTAGGCGGCTCTTGCTGAGCGGCTCTAGAAGAAGAAGAGGAGGAAGCAGCGGTCCCTCTTCGGAGGAGGCCTAGGAGGAGGTCCCAAGTCTCCAAGAGGCGGAGATCCGGAGTCCTCTGGATCGTCCAGATAAGGGGTCCTCTCGGGGCGAGAGGAGGCGGAGCGGCGAGACGGAGGAGACAACCTTGCTACCGGAGGAGGTACATTGCTCGCAAATAACAAGCGAGGTCGGTCGAGACAGAGGTGCCTCCCTCTCCGGTGAAGGAAGGCTGCTCTGTCCCCGATAAAGGAGGAAGGTACCAACTCTTTCCTTTCTTCATTTTCCCCTTCCCTAGCGCAATGAAGAGGTATACTCGGTTGGCACCTCGGAGCCTCTTCAATGTACCACGATTGCCCTCACAAGTCCAAACTCCATTTGAACCCATACAGATTGCAATCCCTACCCCATCCGACCAAACTCCCTCACCTACACAACTCACCGAACAACCCACACCATCTCCCATCCAACAAATTGAGCCAACGTCATCTACTCCTCAACCATCATCTATCCCCACTCCACTTCCCCAAATCCAAACCACTCCACTTCCCCAAGTCCAAACCTCTCCACTCCGACTCCATCTTACTCATTCCTTGAGAATATACAAATGAGATCTCCTTCCCCTCCCCACTCTCAAAAGAAGCCCCAACCCCTTCCTCGTCGATTTCTCATCCGAGGATGAAGGCAATGAACTAAGCCCCACATCTGCCCTCTCTTAAATCTTCTCCAAGCTAGAGAAGAAGATGAAAGTTGCGTTCACCAAGAAGTTGAAGAGGAGGACGAAGAGGATGGTAGAGGCGATCATAGAGACTATGATTGCTAATATGAAGGAAGTCGAGGTAAATATGGTGACAAATTATCTACCTTGACTAATTCCACATTGGTGACAAAGTGAAAGGCGCTGGAGGAGGAGGTGAAAGGAATGAAAGAAGCGAGATAAAGGAGCACAATGCAATGGTCGTGCAAGAGATAACACTGGACAAATCGACTTGAGAATTCTTGCTCTGCTCTTGAGGCGAGGTGAGGACCTTAATGATGAAGTAAAAAGGGGAAAGAGAGGAGGAAGAAAGAAGGCAAGCCCTCACCTGTTGTTGAAGAAACAAAGAAGGAGTTGAGCACCGAAGCCCGGCCTGGTGAGTTGGAGGCGACGAAGAGGAGGTCGAATCAAATCGGATGAATTGGGCTGCTCATCAACTAAGGGTGAGCCAGTTGAGAAAGCTCTAAGGGAAGATGAGCGAGAGGAGGAAGAAGGAGGAGGAGGAGAAATCAAAGAAGCTCTTGGCGAGAATCAAAGAATCGAGAAATCGAGGCCAAGGGTAAAGGGAAGAAGGTAGCGGCCGAGGAGCCCAAATCGGTGAGATCGGTGTAAAGGAGTGCTTTGCCCAAAGCGAGGAAAAGAGAAGGCGATTACTCCAACCTTTACGAAGAAGCGAGATCAAAAGGATAAAAGGAGAAGCGAGTTCTATGAAGAGAGAAGAAGAAGAGGAGTGCGAGGCGGCTCAACAAGAACGAAGTTCACCTGGGCCAAGATGAAAGGAAGTGGTGATGAAGGGCGAAGGAGATGAGAAGTTCGGGCCATATCACATAACCTCGGCTCCTCCAAAGATGGTCGCCGTCAATACTCCAAGGAATACAAGGAAAAGAACACGGATGCTATGTGGATGTATTACCGGCCTCAAAGCTCCGAGGGGCAACTCAAGAAGATCCAGACTTGGCGTGGCATGAGTGGATCGAGAAGATAGACGGAGACATTTATCGTCGATTGCTCGAGGAAGGCGATGGCGAATTCAACGTCAATCGATCGCCTGACCTTCAAATTCGCCGTACCCGGCAAGAAAGCGAGGCAGGACTCCTAGGTAGGTTAAGGGGATCATTCAAAGAGCGGAGGCCGAGTCCTGGATACACCGAGGAGGATGACACAGGCGGCTCGGGAAGAGGGTATTCGGCCCATTTGGTAGTACCGTCGAGATAGATGGGGAACTTAGATAAGATCTTAATCTTTTTCTTATCTTTTCAATATCTAAGTGCTCCAACTTGTAAATGTAATTTTGGTGTGGTGAATATATGAGATGTTTGAACTTGTCGATGCTTTATGTTTTATGCTTCATCTACTTTGAAGTTCAAAATTTTTAAAGTCACAAAATTTTTTATAAAGTTTAATAAATTTTTTTAAGTGTTGGTAATCCGATAAAACTCTATAACTTGGAATATTTTCTTAAAATTTTTCTAAGTGTTTAAATTTTTAAGTATTGGTTAAGTGTGAGTAAATGCTCTTATGTGAACCTATCTCGATTGAAAAGTTGCTTATGTGCTTAATCTAATTAACGGCTTATCTTGAATAACCTTGACTAACACCAAATGAGTTTTTTTCTTTCATGTAGTTTTAACTTCATCAAAAAGTGGAAAATTGTTAGATCGGTTTTTAGTTTTGAATAAGTTAAAACATATAGGATAGACAAGCTCATGTATATAGGATGACCACTAAATTTGTATAGATCGGTGATGTAATATATTTTCCTAGTAGACCGATCCACTAGGTAAGGTTTAAAGAATCACCGAGGTCAAGAATTTTTGAGGTCATCTCAAGACAGTCTTGAAGAGGTCGTCTGCTTGAGAGAATAATGAAGAGCTCAAGATGAGGTCAAAACTAAATTTGAGTAGAATAAGAAAAGTAGGTTTTTTTCACCAAGTCAAAGACAGGACAACTAACTCAAGATCATTTCGGTTCAAGAAGATTTTAAAGATAAGTTTGGTAAACGGTTACCAATTTGTTACAACAAACTAACCGTCTTATAGACTTATAAATAAGACTAGACACGCTTCTCGAAGAACTCTTAGCACTCATTTTTAAAATTCACATTCTCGAAAGTACTCACTAATTTTCAAAGCTTTTCATAATATTTTCTAAGTGTTTGAAGAACACTTTACGTATATCTTCAAATCACAATCTGCTTTGTAATCTTAGATCTAATAGATAGATTGATAGATTGAAGGTGAATCAAAGATGAAGATCGTCGATTTTGTAAATTATAATCGATAGTAAGTAAGACAACAAGTAAGAAAGTAGAGCCCCTTCTTCAAGATTGAAGGAGAGTGAATGTAGGATCTTTTGATCCGAACCACTATAAATCTCGTGTTCTTTACTTTCTCGCATTTAATTTCGTTGTTACTTACAAATTGGTTAAAATAATTTGCATTGCTTTAGATCCAGTTTCATAGATTGTGTATAAATCATTTCATGACAACTTTGATTTTGGGGTATGCAATTCAAATCTGAATTGACAACTCTGAATTTTTGTAAAAGATTTAGATAATCTATTCAATCCTCCCTTCTAGATTATCTCTGGAAGGTTTGCTTAGTCTCTATTATAAACACTCCATCTCGGGACCAACATTCACAATTAAGCATTATCTAATTGATAGAGATATTGTTATATAATATTTTGCTTTCTATTTTGATTGAACTACATTTGGAGCAATTATAGTTGTGATCAAGAATTTCTTAATTGAGATTATCCGAAGCATTCACCCTCCACTAGCACTTCTTTGAAGTTAGATTGCTTGTTTCTTGTTTAGAGAGTTTATCATTGTTTGATTGCATTTTGTATTTCATTTTGAGTTCTAATAGATTGACTAGATCAAAACCGGATTTACTTCAATAGTCACGAGCACCTTTAGTTCTAGGAACTCATTACATTCACGTTCTTTGGGTTCAATAACTTGGTTGTGTCTTAATAATTCTTACCACGAAAAAGTCGCAACTAATTGCCCACCCCATGCACTGGGCAATTTTTCCATTCCCAATGCATGCGAATAATACTACCTATCATGCCTAGGAATCCACGTTGTTCCCGATATGGAGTAGTCTTGCCAAATCTTGTTCATTAAGCTTTACGAGGTACTCATCACCAAAGCGAGAAATGACGCCTTCTACAAAATTCATGAGAGATTGTCTTGTTATGGCGGCACTCATTCGCAATATTCATTAACAACATTAGGTGATGTCCCATACGCCAACACTCTCATAGCTCGAAGACATTTACGTAATGGTGAAAGACCTCGTCTACTTGTGGAATTAAATTTCTTTTATCAAGCAATATCAATTTTTATTAAATTAAAAAGAAGGATTAAAGGTACAACCGTATAAGAACCTGTGGCATTAGGTCTTTGTTGAAAATATGTGTCATTGGCGGATAATTACCTCCACTATATGGAGGAATACCGATTTTGCATGTGAAATCTACGTCTATCTCGGGAATATATGTTGGATTCTCAACAAAATAGTCGTTCATTAAACGCTCCTCACCAAGCTCGCGTTGCCTTTCACAATACCTTCTACTAGCTCTAGGAGTGGGATCTTCTTCATTCGATTAAGATCACAATGAGCGGATCCTCGATGATTCGATCTATGTGACGATTACGATGAAAAACTTCGTTCTTGCCATTCATCAAATTCGACAAAGAAAGAATCAAAACTTGAATCATTATCTGTCGAATGGTTTTCATTATGAGACATTTGAGAAGTGGAATTGATAAAACTATTGGATGATATAAGTGTAAATTTGAGATGATATATAATGTAAGAATATAGGGAGATATATAGAGTGGAGAATAATAATTGAAGACAAATACATGTATTGCAAAAAAAAAAAAAAAAAAAACCCTCCAAAAATTGCAATAAAACCCCTCCAAATAATAATTGAATACGACACTTTAATTGAGGGATGATAGGCATGAGTGGGTGATAGACATTCTGTAGGCATTAATAGCAAAATTGAATAAGACATGACATTAGTTATAGACAATAATAGCGAGAAATTAAAATTGAAACGACAAGTGAATGATATATGAAGACAAAACAATAATAAAATTGAAAAGACAAGTTCATGATATATAGAAAATTAAGTAAAATACATACTAGTTAGAATACAAATTAATTACTTAATGAAACTAATGAAAACCACACAAATTAAAACACGGGTGTAGGGTCATTGATAAAAGTAGTCTTACGGTTTCAAAAATTGAACCGAAAACTTAATATGGGTGTTTCGGTTTGGGGACCCCACCAATTACAGCTTAAGGGCTTGTTTGATAAGGCATATAAGGCCAAGATAAGGCCATTATCGGGTATGTAAATGAGTTTGGTACATAACATGTAGGCCAAAGTTAATACCAAGGCACATGATAAATTATTGTTTGCAAAAGATAAATCAACTCACGACTTTGCGGGGAGAATACCCAGTTCCACCCATTCGCTATGTTTTAGACAAAAATGCTCTCAAAAGATATTTTACGCATATATTCAATTCCATGGCCATCTCTGCTCATTTTACATAAAATAATAATTTATTTAAGTTGGAGGACAAAATTGTAATTACATCAAAAGTTGTAATTATCTCAAAGACTCAAAAGTCAAACCAAATTCAAAAAAACATATCTGCCGATAATTAATAGGGGACAATCTTGAAGATATAAAATATGGGTAGAAAATGTGTATTGGCTACCAAGCATGAACTAAATCATCAAATCCGCCGTTTGTCCGATTCAACATTTCAACTGTTTAATTTTTTTAAATTCAAAATTTTGAATTTGTGGCCCAAATCATTTGTCCGTTAGCATCCAACAACCAAGATTCGTTTTACAGTACGATCAAATCAGTAGTTCGTATCGAAACGGTTGATTTTTGCCGTTATTTTCATATTCTTTTTCCAGTTTTTTCTCTATTAATACTACTCATTCTCAACGCAAGCTCTCAAAGTTTATATACTAATAATAGTTTAGTTATTATAGTAATATATTATTATTCATATGGTTATATAAATTATTTTATACTCCCTCCGTGTCATATCGTTGTGACATTTAATGTTTGGCGCAAGTTTTAATGTAAGAGTTGTTTAATAATATAAGTTATTTTTATGGGGGTAAGATAGTCTTTTCAACTTTAATAAGAGAGTTGTTTAATAGTATTAAATTGAATTAGTGTGAGAAAAGTAGTTACATATAGTATAATATTATAGTGTTTGAGGGGATAGATAAAAGTAAAATATAGTTTTATTACCATTTAAGAAAATGATGCAACAAATATAGAGGCAGACATTTTTGGTAAATGTCACAACGAATATGGGACGGGGAGTATTATATATTATTGTTCATATTCTAAATTATTATTTTTATACACGTGTTTTTTTTTTTTTTTTTTTAAAGTGCAAACCAAAGATTAAATTTAAAGGACAAAACTCTCTCTATCTTGTGTATCTTTATCTTTGTTCCTCCACCACATCAAACCAAATTTCAGTATTCTTGATGATGATCTTGAAGAAATATTATTGAGAATTTTTTTATGATGATGTACGAGTGCAACGTGCTACTCAAGAAAATGAAGTGGTTTCAAGTCCAAGTTGAACTCAAACTCCAAGTCAAAGGATAGCCTGATCACGAGCTAGCGACACTTCGATCCGATATTTTTACACAGGGGTAAATTGCATTTTTGGTCGCGAGAATAAATGGTGCAAAGTGGTCCTTTTTTATACTTTTGGTCCCGTAATATTTTTAAATTTTTAATCCCAAGAAAATTACAATTTTGGTCCCAAGAGAATAATAAATTATAGTTTTAGTTCCAAGAGAATGAGATAAAATTGCGGTTTTAGTTCTAAAAATAATGGTCGGGATTATTTTTGCCAAAAAAGGACAAAAAATGAACATGGAATTAACATTGTCGTTGAAAAATTCTCATGAGACCAAAACTACAATTTTCCCTTTTTACACGTAATTTTAAAAAGGTGGCCAATCTGCAAAATGGTGATATCAAAGCTCATCGTAATTATTGCAACTATATATATATATTTTGAACAGGCAACTGTATATATATTAGTTCATGGTCCAAGAAGGATATGGAACTACAAGGATTTACTGGGTCATTCAGAGGTGTAGTCCATGATGAGGTAAGTGGTTCAACTTCTCTATGAAAATATGGTCAAATTGTTTATAGAATTTTTTTAGCTAAAATAATATGTGTACAATATTTTCCTTTTAATCATCCCAAAATTTTTATGTTTAATTATATGGTTCAACTTGGTCTTTAATCATTCGTAAAAAACAAAATTTGTGTTCTATTTATATTTGTAATGTTGCTAAAGTTGTTAATGAATATAAATATGCCATGATCAATACTTTTGTCGTACTCAAGGTTAAAGTTTCAATCGAGCAGATATTTTGAGTGATAATTTTTAAAAATATTCTTATGTAGGAGTTACTTGTCATTGGATTGATTAGACTTTGAACAAGAGATTGATAGTTTATAAAGATTTCAATATGGAACACTCTGCGGCTAATATTACACTCCCTTCGTCTCGTACTCAAAATGACATTTCTTGTTCGGCACAAGTTTTAATTTAAAAGTTGTTTAATAATATGAGTTATTTTTTATGGGGTAAAATAGTCTTTTTAACTTTAATAAAAAAATATTTAATAGTACTAAATTGAGTTAATGTGAGAAAAATAATGATATTTGGTGTAAATATTGAGGTGTTTGAGAGAGATAAATAAATAAATTAAAATTATTTTATTGTTATTTAAGAAAACTATGCATCTAGTATGGAACAAACTTTTTGATAAATAATGCATCTAATACGAAACTGAGGAAGTAAATAAATTTGCATGACATTTTAGATACTTATACTTTGACTAAATAAAGAAAAAAATCATTTGGTTTTGACAATATTGGTATCAAAAATCTTAAAAATATTTGTCAACAATGTCTTTGTGGAAGGTTTTTTCATAGTACATATACGTGTCATATTTTAAATTTATGTGTTTAAGTTAGTTTAGTTGTTTCGAAAGAATAAAATTCTCATATTAAAGATGCTATTTTTATATGATGAGACATATTATATGATGAAAAAATGAAAAATATATTGTAGAGTTAATGATTTACATCCAGAAAAAAATTCTCTTGATGTGTCAACTCGGTTGAATTTAAATATAAAATTTTTAATGAGTCTAAGAAGTATAAAGAGCTTTTATACCAATTTTTTTAACAAGAAAATTTTGGTTATCATTTATATCCTTAGTATTGGGATTCATGTATAAAGATATGTGAAATTTTTTAATGATATTTTTAGTTGTCTAAAATTTACGAGTGATACGTAAAAATGTACCTTCGTATTGGACATAATTCTCCACGGATCCTTACGTGTGAAAGCCCGATTAAATGGCCACAAGCTGACCTTCATCCACATAAACAACCTGCAAAACATGCCGGAGAGTTCTCCGGTGTAGGCACTCCGACGCTCAAGTCGAAACCAAGAAAACCCAAGAATATTCGGTGAGGTGGGTAATTTGTAAGTATTAGAATGAGCTACCTTTTCTTCCGTGTTAAGTGATAATATATAGATGATAATTTACATACCATGTACGTCGGTTTCTTCCATGTTGCGGCCATATTCTCATCGTGGGAGAACATGTTTTTGTTTCTGGGAAAGCATTTACCCACCTCCGGTGCCTAAGGGAGATTACGGAATATTCTCTTTCTTGTGGCACAATTATCTCATTCGATTAGGATATCTTCCCTATTTGACCGAGGTAAAATGATATCTTCATGAGGAGGTGGGCCACCTCTCATTTTGGTTCTTTGTCCTAAGTGGGCTCAAGCCCACTCAATATTATCCATATTCGCGGGTTGATCTCGGGGTTGGGTGGAGGCCCAACCCTCGTTCCCAAAGTTAGTCCGTAATAAGAAAGATTTAGACCGTGGGCCCTACCTCTTTTCGAGTTATCCCTAATCAAGGGAACTTGGTCCGAGGGCCCAATAATCAATTTGTCCCTCGCCCATTAATCAAATGGGCTGGACTTGTGTGAAGTGGGCTATGCCACAAAATGTCGTATCATCGCCTCTACTTGGGTGAGTATCTCTTAGCTCACCCGAGTAGAAGATAAGCTTCGTTCTTCCCTCCTCATTGGAGGTTAGTCATCCCGAAGTTTCCACTCATAATTTTATATTTTCAAAAAATGAGCCAAATGAGCCTAATGACTCCTCGTCTTCGCGCTGGCAATTAAACCAATTAAACGTCTTTTCTTCTTTAGGTCCAATCACGCATCCGACGTTATTTCTTCTTCTCATTTATTTTCTATCCTTACTTCTCTTAATTTATTTTACTTCCAAACTCAAGATTTGGTTGTTTTCCTCTTCCATCGATCCTTCTCCAATCATTCTCCATAACTATCTCCAGGTAATACCTCTGTACTTTATTTCTTCTTTGTTGTCTAATATTCATATCCCGAAAAGGATGTCCTAATTGGAGTCCTCGAAAACTCCTTCTCTAAACCCTAACTCTTCCCAAAGCACATACTCATCTATCGCCGAAGGGCGAAATCAGACCCCTCTCATATCTCAATCTTCTCCTTGCGAAGATAAGCTCCATTTTTAGGATGACCATTCTGGTCCTTCCCGTATAGATAAGAAGAAGCTTTTAGATTATGGCGAGAAATGGGTTATCCCCGACTCGTATCGTGTTTCGGTTCCCGGTAGGAGTGATAGGCCTAACCTTACCACTAGCCCTACCTTGACCTTTTTCCGGCATGCCCGGATCGAGATCGGGCTGCGATTTCCTCCCCCAAATTTTTGTGTCGTCTCTCGATCTTTATCAGTGCCTTTGAATCAATTCGTTCCAAATGCTCTTCGTATGATGATCTCGTTTTATGTCCTTTTGAAAGGCAATGGGGGTAAGCCCTCCGCTGAACTTTTCTTTTTCAATTCAACCGTAAGGCCACGGGCCTTTTTCTATGTGTGTGCTCGAGTTAAGAGCCGGTGTTCCTTTCTTGGTCGTGCTCCCAATATCAACAAGGATTGGGGTGACCGGTATTTCTTAGTAACTCCACCCCACCCTTGGCCTTTTTCTCACCAAGAATGGGTTTATAAAAATCCTCGTCCCTCCGCTCCCGGCCCTAAGATTCACTCTGCTACAAACCGTCGTGTAATAAGATCACTTGTAATATCCCGAAATCCTTATATGAATTATTAATGCATGTTATTAATTTTAATAAATTAAGTATTATAATTTGATAATTTTTCTAATTGAAATAGAAAAATTTTAATATTTTATAGTGTTTAATAAAGTGTATTTATATATAAATATATTTGTAAGAGGTATTAAATAGAATATAAATATATATAAAAATATATATATATATATATATATATATATATATATATATTATAAGATAACTAATAAGATTAGTAAAAGTATAATTTAGCGAGATAAAGTAAAATACTTATAAGTTAAATTGAAAAGTTAATTGATGTTCGTATTCTTATCAACCAGTTTCTTCCATTTCCTTCCACCGTAAGATAAGCGCAGTACGTCCGTTCACGCCGCCAAATTTCATCGTCGATAGTTTTCTCGGTATTATCATATTATATATGGAAATGCTCGTAGCGATTCGTAGATTGTAGAAATAAGATCAGCTTGTTTGTTGTAGCGTTCGATAATTTAGTGCAAAGATTCGAAAATTATTGTTTAAATGTGCTTTTTTATTCAATCACCACCGTCGTTCGCAAACGATAGGTGGCGAGGCTTATACCATTGTGAAGTCTATTGTGCGTAGAGTAGAATTCTATTCTCCATTGTTAGAATCGGTGTATGAAATCGGAAGAAAAATAAGCCGAAAGTGACGTAGAAACGAGTTTCAACGTTTAGAATTAAACTTTATTTTTGTTGATTCTTACATTTCGAGTCATTATGGGATGTAGTAAAGGTCATAGGCCTAATTATGAGTAGGAAACGATGAAAATGGAGTATTAAAAGCTTGAAATGGACGTTAATGGCGTAAGTGAAAAATTCGTCGTTCTCTGCCAAAATGGTCGTCACCTTTCCGTGACCGTTTGAGGCGAGGCTTGGGTGAAATAGGAAGCCGAGATTGTAAGGATTCCAACGGTATTTTCGGTTTTCCGATCGGAGGTGTAGAATGACGGTAGGGACCTCTTGTACAAAAGCTTGAAAGTAGAGGAGGCCAAAGAGGATTAGATTAACTTCAGGGACTAAAATGCAAATTTTGAATTCTGGTCAACAGTCAACGGTCAAAGGTCAACATTGACTTTTCATTTAATTACAATTTTGCCCCTCATTTTCAAACGCTTGTAGAATCTTCATTTTTCATCCGATTTGATCCAAACCAGCGTCAAATTGTTCCAAATTCAAATATCTATATTTTAATTCTAAAATCACAGGACGAACAGCATTATAAAAATAACCGTTTTACCCCTGAACGGCTATACGCCGTAAACTCCCGTTTTAATCCAAATTCTTCGTTTCAAGTCCGTTTTTATCCCAACGAGTTTCTACACGCTCTAAATAAGATTATATTATCAATAAACTAGCTAGTTTGTCTTTTGACCGTCAAACACATTAATCGAACTTTAAAATCCTTAGGAAAAAGCTGGTTTGCCCTTTAACCTCTGGACCAAATCTAGTGGTCCTATAACTCTAGGAAGCTCTTATTATAGTTATTATAAGTTAATTATCATATCTATTATAATGTTCTGAGCGCACGATATCATTTGTAGGGCCGGAAGAACTGAAGCATAAAAGCGGTTCTGCTCCAAAACAGTGCTCATATCTAATCGGGTGGGATAATTTCCACTCTTAATTGAGTTTAACATTCCATGTTATGATTGCTATGTTAAGGTGCAATATGTGAGTAATATATGTCATGATTATGCAACAATTGTGATATTATGTTCAAGCCGGGTAATGGTCCGTACTATGTGTATTATGTTCAAGTCGGGGTAATGGCTCGTCTGATGTTCAAGCCGGGTAATGGCCCGTACTATGTGTATTATGTTCAAGCCGGGTAATGGTCCGTAATATGTGTATTATGATCAAGCCGAGTAATGGCCCGTACTATGTTCAAGCCGGGTAATGGCCCGTACTATGTTCAAGCGGGTAATGGCCCTTACAATGTTCAAGCCGGGTAATGGCTCGATAATGTGCACATGAGTTATGTTTTCATGTTATGTGTTATTTGCATATACATTTTATCGGTGCAATCATTGAGATTATTCCACCTTTGGGTGTATTTGAAACACTCACCCCTCATATCCATTGTTATAGATCTTGAGTTTGATGTGGAGGGACGATGAGGATGCAACATTGTACCTTTTGGTTCGGTTGTATAATTATTGTATATATTATGAGTTATGCTCTTTGGAGTGAAAAATAATTGTTCTTTTGTTTGACTAGTATAAATATACTAGTTGAAACGTGTAACAAAATATATTTTGCCCTTTTTCTTTTGATGTGTAATTATCGCATGTGAGCGAGGTTTGTTAAATTCTTCTTTCTCAAGTACGTATCACCGATTTCTCGTTGCTTTGGGGCATTATTTTTAATTTGGTTATAGCTTCCGCTTATAAAGATAATAATTTTATTATCGTATCTCCGGAAATGAGTTTGAAATGGTATTTTAGTAGCGCCTCAACCCCAAAGTGATATTATTTTAAAAAGGAAGAGAACTTGGGGCGCTACATCACTGAACTCCCATGTACATGCCCACTTCAAGTTTAGTTCGGTAAAAATCTCGCTTGAGTCGGGCGATGGTAATCGTCTAATCTCTACGCTTTTCATATATTTCCATCACATATGTTGCTAACATTTGGTATTTTCCTTTATTTTAGGAATGATGTGGTTATTGAAGGTGTTGGATGAGCCAATAGGTTCCAATGACTCCACCCTCCTAATTCAAAACAAGCGAAGGATGACCCGCCGCCGGTCTCTTCCCCTCCCCACTCGATTGAGGAAAAATGGGATGACCCGCCCCGCTCAAGAGAGCAAAGTTGGGAAAAAGCAAAGCTCATACCAAAGAAAAGTTCTCGGCACCACAGAAGAAACTATCCGAAGGAAATACCCCACCTATCGTAGCCAAGGTACCCCTCTCGCCCCATTGATGTGGACTCACATTCTAGTGGCTCCTCTGCAACAAGGTTTTCGGGGAGTTAGTCTCCTCGCAAGAATGTAGTAAGCCTCTCGGCCTCCTCGAGATCAACAAGACACCTTGCCGCCGGTCATTTCGCTCGGGTATACTTATGAGAATTTTTGGTTTTCGTATTTCGATCATTTTTTTGCTATTATAGGGTCATCTACCCTTTCCCTCTTCTTTATTCTCCTTTCGGGTTTATGGAACCCGTCAAATCTATTGCCTCCTCCCCAGTCCGGGAGATGGAGAAGTCTCTTCTCTCCGAGAAGAAAAAGAACGCCACCCTTTCCGGGCACGTCGGAAAGCTAGAATCGGAGATGTCCTCCTAAAGAAGGCCTTAAAGAAAGAGCAATCAGCCCGTTAGCAAGCCGAGGATGAAATGAACGACTTGTCCGTTTACTACGCGTTTGAGGAAGCCAAGGTCCGTCGAGAGGGACTGTTAGAAGGGATCAAAATATGCAGGATTCGTTGTTTGAATCAAAGCCAGGTCGAAGCTCCTTCATTTCTTGCAAACTTCTATGAGGAAAGCCTATCTCGCAGCATTCCAACTTCCTTGTAGATATGGCCCCGCACATCCGTTTCTACTACGAGCATGGTTTTGATACCGCGGTTAGCAATATCTTGATCCCAACTTCTCGGGGACCTTCGACAAGGGTGGCCTTCTTAAGAACCTGCCCCCACCTCCGGGATTCACGGGGGACCCCACCGGATCCATCGAGGAGGCCTGGTGGCTCCCTCTTATGAGTGAAGTTGTATCGATCTTGAGAAGATTGACCTCCGGCCCGGAGGTTACGAGTCCGATGGCCCATCCTCTATGCCCCTGTCCTGGATCATCCCAGTCCAAGGAGGAAGCCTTTGTATCGAGCGAGCGTTGGAGGGTAATAACCTCTTTGTAGGAGCCGGAGAGCCGATTAACTCTCCCACCCCTTAATCTTTTCGTCATACTCTATTTATCTTTCTTTGCATGAATTCTATGGGTGTTTACCCAAAACTTATTTTTGTTGGTGGTGTGTCCCAAGAAATTCTGTTTTGGCACGGGCTTCGTCCAAGATGATCGTTTATTTCAGCTTTTCTTTACGCCAATTTGCTTATTAGCTCCTATTTTGCATGCTTCCTGATGCTTCAAGTAGTTAGAAATTCTAACATTTGATATGCATGCTCATTTTTTGTTCCTTATATCTTGCTTAGGAGCTTAAGAAATATGTTATCTATCGTATGTATTCATATTATCCCATTTTCTCTAAAGGTGAATGTTATCTATGACCTTGAAAAGAATGACTAAACTAGGAGGTGACTTAGCTTTAGTTTTAGCCTTAATAAGGATCTTATCCTTTGTTGTCGATCTGCTACCTTACTCTAGCCTCGAAGGACTATAAGTAGGTTTAAAAGCATTCTCGGTGTCCTATACTTAGGAGTAATTTAGGCTCGCTTAGGTAGAGCTTCAAAAGTTCCGTATATCCGTAGTTCCGTTTTCTAGATAACCCTCCTCCCTCTAGCCTAGTTAGGCCTTCAAGATTTTAGGCTCCTTTTCATGAATCTAAGTCTTAGTTTTCCGGACTAAATAGAGGATTTTGAGGTTCTAACGTTTAGGAAACCCCTTTATGCTTGATCAATCTTTGTTGCTCGGGTTATCGGTCTAAGGCCTTACTAGGCTATCACTAAAAATCTGTATTCTTCTTATCTGGAAAAATTCTTTTCCTTTTTTCCTTACTTGAGCTTAGTTAAGCTCAAAAATCAGTTTGAGTTTCCAAGTATGTTTATGTAACCTTACTCATATCAAGCCATTATTAGCCTCCAAAATAAGTTTTGAATCCCTAAAATTTCAAAAAATATGTGTACTCCAATCTCTTTAAACATTTGTAAGTTGATTCCTCTTGAAATATTATCAAGTTCAAGAATATCTCCATTATGCTTGACTTAGTTTTCGGACCTAAGTTTAGCCGTGTTTTATACTCCCGAGAGAACCTTAACTGGTTCCTGCCTTAAATCTCAAGCCTTGTTAGGCTTTTTGCTATAACCATGAGACTTGATAGGATCTCGAGGTCTAGGCTATAGTTAGTCTCCAAATTTAAACCATAGATGATCTCAAGTCTTAATCGACCTCAAAAAATTCCAAGCCTTAATCGGCCTCCGAATTCAAGCCTTAATCGGCCTCCAAAATTCAAGCCTTAATTGGCCTCAAGAATTCAAGCCTTAATCGGCCTACAAAATTCAAGCCTTAATCGGCCTTAAGAATTCAAGCCTTAATCGGCCTCCAAAATTCAAGCCTTAATCGGCCTCTAAAATTCAATTGAGCCTTCATAGGCTTTCTTTTTGTAATTAACTTCGCTTATCAGCCACGATAGGGTTCTAAACTCAAGCCGGGCAGGCCTCTAAACTCGAGCCAGGGTAGACTCGTATTTCAAAACTTGTCATAATTTTGATTTTTGCTCAAGCCATGGTAGGCCTTTACTTACGGTTTTGGGTCCTGTTTAGGACTTGCAATTTAACTCAAAGCTTTGATCATTTTTTTCGTAATCAATTTCTAAATTTCATCGTCTTAAACTTTGTTAAGCTTAAGTCATGCATTTCAATTTTGTAAATCGATGATCCAATATATATCTCATCTCATAGTTATTTCAAGTTCGGATGTATTGATAATAACTTTATCTAAAATCTTATCGTAAATATTGAAGCAAAGTAGAACTTCATAAAGTAAATTTGCTCATAATCATGCCAATCCAATCAAATTTTCATAATTCAAATCAATTCGAAATGAGTCGCATGATTCTCATAATTGAAATAACATCATAATCAAACTAGCAATGCCCCATTAACCATAATCAATCAACATAGGTTACAAGTGGGCTACAAGCAACCTAGCCGACCTCTTTAAAAAACCTCCCTATAGTAAAACTCAATGTGAAAAACATATAGGCAGGAGAAAAAAGAGTACCAATGGAACTACATCACACTAAAAAAAAACAACGAAACAATAAACTATCTATCTCTAGACGGGTAGGGCAATCTAGACATAAAATATCTTCAAGTGACAAATGTTCCATGGACGAGGGATCAGATTTCCCTCCATATCTTCCAGCATGTAAGCTCCTCCTCTCAAGACTTGGGCCACCTTGTAGGGGCCCTCCCAACTCGGGTCTAGTTTACCCAAGTTTGAATGTATCGGCTTGACGGAGCACAAGGTCTCACTCTTCGAATTTTACGCCTACCACCTTCTTGTCATAGCTGTCTTGATCCTCCCTTTGTACTTGATTGCTTTCAAGTGGGCGATCTCACGTTCCTCCTCCAGCATGTCCAGATTTTCTCTCGAGCAACTCTTCATTCCTCCCTTCCCGGAAGTGGGTAATACGATGCGTCTGCATCCCTATCTCGATTGGGATGACAGCCGCGAGATCCATATACCAAGCTGGAAAGGAGATTCTTGATAGCCTCTCTGGGGTAGTTCGATAGGCCCACAACACTCGACTCTAGCTCGTCAACACATCCTCCCCCGGCTTGATTGAGTCTAGCACGAATATCATTAACAATGGTCCTGTTTGTTACTTCCACCTGCCCATTTGCTTGTGGGTGGGCTACGGATGCGAATTTTTGGACAATTTTGATTGTCACACCAAGCTTTTAGTAAAGTTCCGATGGTAGGTTCCATTATCGGACACTAGTATTACGGGGATGCCGAACTGCAACAAATATTTTTCACGAGAATTTGATAATGTTAATTTCATCAATCCGAGCTAGGTACCGCTTCTACCCACTTGCTAAAATAGTCCACAACCACGAGAAGAACTTTCTTTATCCCGTGGCTATCGAAAATGGCCCCACCAGATCCATTCCCCACTTAGCAAAAGGACAAGGGAAATACATTGCCCCATCTCTTCTGCGGTAGGTGGATCAAGGGTCCATGCTTGGCATTCTTGCACCGTTTTATAAACTCCTTAGCATCCCTGCTCATGGTAGGCGAAGTAACTTGCCCTTAAAGCCTTTCGGACGATTGCCCTAAAACACTGTATGGTCGGCCAAAGCATCCTTCATGAATATCTTTGATCACATACCTCCCTTCAGCGGGGGACAAACACCTCAAGTATGGTTAGATGAAAGCTCTCTTATACATCTAATCCCCGATCATCACGAACGGGGACCTCCATCTCAACATCTTTCTCCCATCCGGGCACGAGCTAGGATCCTGCAATACATTAAAAATTATAGTCCTCCGATGTCGTCATTGCTCCCATAACTCCAACTAAGGGGCTATCAACTCCCTTTCTGCGGTTACGATGGTAACTTTCCCACCTCCCTCCAATGAGGCGGAGCGGCCAATTTGGAAAGGCTATCTCGCCTTACCATTCTCCTCCCTGGGTATCTATATTACTTCAAAGGAGTCGAATTTATCTCATAATTCGGCTATCTCTGTAAGTAGGCAATCATTCGTTCATCTTTTGCCTCATACTCTCCCTTGATTTAACTTTGTACGATGAGCTGCGAATCCGAGTGTATGATTACTCTTTGTGCCCCCAACTCTATCGCTATCTTTGCCCCACGATCGTGGCTTCATACTGCTCCATTATTTGAGGTAAGGAATTCAAACCTCACAAATAATCTCCCGTCCCGCTGGGTCTATTATCATGATCCCAGCTCCACATCCTTGTATAGTCACGGACCCATCTACAAAGATTTTCCATTCTTCTCCTTCTTATACATGCTCGAGTTCCTTCTTGGATGAAATCCGACAAGGCTTGAGCCTTGATAGACTTCCTAGGTTCGAACTCCACATCATATTCTCCCCATTTCGCCGCCCACTTGACCATCCTAGCCGAAAGGTCCGCCCTACCAATTACCACTGCTTTAAAAGAAAATTAGTTCGAACTATAACCCTATGTGAAAGGAAATAGTGGTCGTAACCTCCGGCCGTGACCATGATAGTCGAGCCGCTTTCTCAATCTTGAAGTATCTCTCCTCGGCTCCTTGGATGAGCTTGCTCACATAATATGTCGGTTTTGGATGATACCCTCCTCCCTCACTAGTACCGAGCCGAGTGAAACCCTACCTACAGAGGCAGGTACAGTAAAGAGTTTCCCCAAATCTTGGCTTGGTTAAGATGGTTAGCCGAGCAAGGTGTTGCTTGATTGCTTCAAAAGCTTGCGGCATCGATCGTCCCAATCGAACTTCGTCCCTTTCCTCAATATCTTGAAGAAATGGTGTATTTTCTCCACAGACCTTGCAATGAATCGGCTCAATGCAACAATCTTCCCGTTTAATCTCTCGCAACTCTTTGATATTGGTGGGAGGCTGCATGTCCAATCTTGCCTTCACCTTAGCAGGTTTACTTCAATGCCTCGTTGGGTCACCATGTACCCCAAAAACTTCCCAGCTCGAACTCCGAATGAGAATTTGGCGGATTCAGCTTCATTCCATAGGTCTACCAAAAGTCATATTGTATGATGAAGGTATATCTACAACTAGGAAATTAACCATCATTACCACCTTTCACGGAGCTTCGCCAAGCCCCACTTGGAGGGTTACTTGTCCCAGAGGGTGAATAGCCCCCTGTAAATCCATATAAAGTGTGTCCACCGGCCGCAATCGTACATTCAGGTTCATCTTTACAAGCAATCAAGGAATATGATGTCCGCCGAGCTCCCCATATCTACGAATATCCTCGCTACAAGGTATACTACTACATCGGTGGTGATAACCAAGGCATCGCCGTGAGCATCTCCTATCTGTCCACCATCCTCTCGATCAAAATAAATACGGGAGTGGTTCCAACATGGCCCACCTCCCTCGGTTCAGCTTTACGTGGGGCCTTACGCTTCCTTTCTCAAAGCCCTCTCTCGCCTTACGGGCTTGGAATGAATCCCCTTGGTGGGCTTCCTACAATCATCTGGATCACCCTCTTTTCTACGAGGGTCTCTCCTCACAATTTTCCTCAGTGTCTTTCCTTTGTCTTTCGTTTTAGTATCAACATCCTTTCTCTTACGCCCTCTAGAGTGGTTCGATCTCGATAAATAAATTCTTTCAAGTGACCCACTTGGATCAATCGTTCAATTTCAACACGTAAATAAAAACAGAATTAGTGTCATGCCCATATTCATTATGAAATCTCTACGAACTTATCCGATTTTGGCTTGAAAGGGCCTTTGTTTTACGGACCATGGAAATTTCATCTCTAGATGATCGGGTGCTACACTTAATACTTTTCTTTGGCTCCGGCTTCAAGGGGGTATTTTTCAAACTTCACTCTGGAGGCGGTCCTACGGCTTGAGGGAGTCGGGACCCGTGGTGGCTCCACTCTTCCCAGCCTACCTCCTTCTTTTTCTCGAGATCTTGAGGCTTTGACCTCTCCTCGCTTTGCTTTTCGAACCTTCTCCGGTGTAACATATTTTTCAGCTCTATGCGGCAGCTCATCGAACGTCTTAATCGGCTTCTTAGCCGGGGTGGAAAATAAATCCCTATCTCGAAGGTTCTTGGTAAAGGCGTTGATTTTGACCTGCGGGGTGGCAATCGGAACTTCTAAGGCTGCTTGGTTGAATCTTTTCATGAAGGCTCTCAAGCTTTCATTTTCTCTCTGTCTCATGTTGAAAAGTGTGAAGGTTGCCTGGGTTGCCTCCTAGCACTAGCGAGCGGGTGTAGGAACAACTCATTGAACTCCTTAAAAGATCGATGGATTTAGGCTCCGATTGACTAAACCATTGTTGAGCTGCCTTAGACAAAGTGGTTAGAAAAATCCTGCACTTCACACCCTCCCCATATCGATGTAGGAGGGAAGAATTCTCAAATCTCACAAGATGGTCATAGGGGTCGAGTTGTACCATCATATTCATAATTCAATGGCTTAAAGTTAATAGGTAGTTCATCTTGTAAAATGTTATCCGAAAATTGACACCCGGTAATAGGTCGAGTTGTCTTGACCCGATTATTCATTTGTTGTTTCATGGTGTTCATTTGCTTTTTCAAGGATAATATTTGATCATTCATACCTCCGAGGTGGGTGTCACCCGTTCCTTCTTCCACATCTTCCATCTTACTCTCACGTTGAGGGGAGCAGTCCCTCTCTTTCCTCCGGCTCCTTCACCTGGCAACCCTAGCTTCAAGTATTGCGGGTCCTCTCTCATGAACTCCTCCTGCTCTCTGATTCCCCTCTAAAGTCTAGGATTCATCAACTTGTCTTCTTTCGTCCTGTTGTTCTTCATATCTACTTCCTCCTGGCCGGGATTGAACACGGGGGCATGCCCGGCTCCTTCTCCTCCCAACCTCGGAGGTGGGGTCATGTTGACCCCAGCCATATCTCTCTCCACGGCTCTAGCAACTATCTCATCAAGTTGCTCTCGAGTCGGTGTAATAGTTGCGTTCGATCTTGTTGTGACTTAGGGTGAGCCTATCGGTTGAACCGGTGTACGTATCCCCTCTCCTTCATTCGGTGGAGTTCCATCGGGAGTTATGCCCACGAGATGGTGGTGTGCCAGCCATCCTTGCTTGAGCCGGGACCGAGGTTCCGGCATGGGGATGAGTAGTCTCTCCTCCTCTTTCCATTGGAGCCGCAAGAGCGGTGCTCTTTCGCCGGAGTACAAGGGATGACATCCTGGAGCCGTAACAATCTCTCTGGGATCGGGGCGGGGATGCAGACCTCTCTCGGCTAGGAACCAAAGTAACGGTGGCATAGGTGTTTGATCACCTCCCATGATTCTTTTAATCGGTGAAAGGAAAGTAAAACTCATGCTTTAACTCTCTTTTCCCACAACGGTGCGGATGATACGTAAAAAATGTACCTTCGTATTGGGCGAAATCCCCACTGGATCCTTACGTGTGAAAGCCCGATTAAGTGTCCACAAGCTGACCTTCGTCCACGTAAACAACTTTGCAAAAACACGCCGGAGGATTCTCTGCGGCGTAGGCACTCCGACGCTCAAGTCGAAACCAAGAAAACCCAAGAATATTCAATGAGGTGGGTAATTCGTATGTATCGAATGAGTTACCTTTTTCTTCCGTGTTAAGTGATAGTATATAAATGATAATTTACATACCATGTACGTCGGTTTCTTCCATGTTCGGCCATGTTCTCATCGTGGGAGAACATGTTTTTGTTTCCTCGGGAAAGCGATTACCCACCTCTGGTCCTGAGGGAGATTACGGAATATTCCCTTTCTTGTAGCACAATTATCTCATTCGGTAAGGATATCTTCCCTATTTTAACCAAGTAAAATGATATCTTCATGAGGAGGTGGCCCGAGGTGGGCCAGCCTCTCATTTCGGTTCTTTGTCCTAAGTGGGCTCAACCCACTCAATATTATCCATATTCGCGGGTTGATCTCGGGGCTCACTCCGAGGTTAGTCCGTAATAAGAAGGATTTAGGCCGTGGGCCCTACCTCTTTTTGAGCTATCCTAATCAAGGGAACTTGGTGAGGGCCCAATAATTAATTTGTCCCACGCCCATTAATCAAATGGGGTGGACTCGTGTGAAGTGGGCTATGCCACAAAATGTCGTATCAATGAGCATACTTGTCAAGTTTCTCTTGATCAATGTGTTAAAATTGCTTGTATTTTAAGAAAAATTGCATGATAAAAAATTATATGTTTTCGTGGTGGAAAAATGGTTGAAATATTTTGCTAATATGCCCAAATTATTTTTATTTGCTAAAAGTATTTGATCTTAGATATAGGTTAAAGAGTTTAGAAAGTTTGTTAACTTTTTACTATGATGATGTTTTATATAACTTTCTTGACATGATTTTATTTATTGATATACGACCTAATCCGAGTGAGATTGTAGGTAGAATTAAACAAATATTATTAGATTTATTTAGAGAGCATACGAGTACACAAATTAATTTATATTTTAATGTTGGTCAATTTTCATCTAGCTTTTCATCTTCTAGGTTTCGTCTACAAGTACAAGTGCTTATAGCAGTTCCCTTCTAAGTGATATTTTTAGTTTTAATGATTCTCGTACCCAAAAATATCAAGATCATCTACTACTAACCCTTGTTAAGAAGTTGAAATTTATTTAACTATTTCCTATGTGTACGTCCATGATGAGCAAGAGGATCAAGATCATCTACTGCTAACCCTTGTTAAGAAGTTGAAATTTATTTAACTATTTCCTATGTGTACGTCCATGATGAGCAAGAAGACCCCTTGTCGTTTAAAGTGGTGGTTGAGGAGAGTAAACACATACCTTGTATTGTCAATGCTTGCAAGAGAATTTTTATTTAACAATTTTGATTATTTTCATCGTAATTTTTAATTTTGAAAATTGCCCTAATATTTTTATTCTGGTCACATCGGTTGCCATATTTATTCTCATTTGAATATCTCATCCACAAAGCAAAACCCTCAATATATTTCAAGTTTCAATTGCACCTCTCACATGAGTTGCATTACCTAGCTAAAATTTGAATTATCGGCAAAACGGACCTATTTTGATATCAAAATAACCACTATTGATAGTAAATGAAAAAGGACCAAATCTGAATTCAAACAAAATTACAAGAACATTTGTGAAATTATATCGCATAAATAAATTTGCAATGTGACATGTTCCCCAAAAAAATATAAGATTGCAGGGAGTGTTGTATGAAAAAAATAAATCTATTACAATCTGGTAAATAATCCCATCTCATTTTTGACAATGTATATCAATATAATCAGTCAGAGGTTCAATAGAAAGAAATGAATGAAATACAGAAGATTCAAAAACACTAGCCAAGAAAAATAGAAGAAATGAATAAATCATAATCTTCCAACATTTTTCTGTGGTCTATCATCAATTGTTCATTGGTTGAACAACATCAACATGAAAAAGAAGCATAAAGCATGGACACACTTTACACCCCTAGTTATGTAGATTGGTCTACCATCTTCTACCTCTAGATCCTGTAACACACAACTTGATGGTTAGGAACTTTAACAGCAATTAAATTGAGGGATAATAACGGCCACTGCGTTCCTCACTTTAGTGGGAGACCCAGTTCGATTCCCTTTGGGAACAAATTTGGAGTTATAAGGTGGATGGAGAAATCTAGAAGTGTTTGGGTGCTTGGTGAACTAACTACTAACAACTAATATTTACCGATAAAAAAATTGAGGGATAATAACAAGTATTACCCTTACAATTAGCTTAATTAACCAAAAATAATATACTCCCTCCGTCCGACAAAGGTGTGTTTTCATACGGATTAAAAAATTGAAGTTATTATAGTTGTAACATAAAAGTTTTGCTTTGCTTTCCCGTTTGATGTCCTAATTCATTGTTCAACATTGTTCCAATAAGTAAACTATTGAAAATGGTGCCTATTAATCACCATTGAAGATGAAATATGATGGTGAATGACTGAATTCAACAAAAAGATAATGCATATGCCTAGAATAGAACAGTTGTCTACTCGTTTCCCATGACAATTACTTGTACCTAGATATTGATTTGGAAAATAACAAGATGCGTTAAGTAGGAGCAATAAAAGGAAAAATAATCATATTTTAAAT
The DNA here is from genome assembly GCA_030762865.1 of Paraleonurus japonicus. Taxonomy (NCBI): domain Eukaryota; kingdom Viridiplantae; phylum Streptophyta; class Magnoliopsida; order Lamiales; family Lamiaceae; genus Paraleonurus; species Paraleonurus japonicus. The sequence goes on along the minus strand of CM061053.1, from coordinate 43,259,288 downwards.
ATAGTAACTGGTTTATTTTTGTGGGACAAAAAGCAATCCTACCTATCATTATGGGACGTAGGGAGTATAAAAATGATACAAACAAGATGTTGTTTGTAATACCAAAGAGTATCGGTAAGAAAATATCCCTTCAAGTAAAGATGTGGGTTTGCATACTGTACTTACTACGCTTGTTGCGGCAGAATTTGCTGCCACATTGACAACGGAACGCCTTAATGGGGTGTTCGTGGTCATTAAAATCAATGCCGTAATCCTGTTAGCAAAAGAACTTCTCTAAGCAGATGTATACTGAACAGTGTATCATATCAATTTGCAGCTACAATAGTAACAAAATTCTAAATGTAGCAGCAGCATCAGCCATCAAGCACACAAACAAGGTATGAACAATCATGAATTTTTCTTCCCTTAAAGCGTGAGCAAAAGCAAAACCACTCTATATAGCTACAGGCAACAAATTACTTATATGTTTGACAAAGCAACAATTAAGTGCAGGGTGACTAGAGCTAGGGGAAAAATGAGCAAATCACAAAATTTATCATTGAGATTTTACCTATTTACCAAAAACATAATTAAGTTTGTTAAATTACATATACCCTGTTGACATTTGTTTCTATTTTACAAATGGACACTATTTAGGGAATACTTGCAAGTTGAATATATATCTTTGGAGGGTACTTGTAGTACCTCAAAGGGGATCTGTAATTACAAAATATAATAGAATTTTATGTGAATAGATCAGACCATAACAGTAGGTTTTTATGATTATCCTCGGAAAAGCATACGACTATTCCATATTTAAGAGGCTTCCAGTCCAGAGAACTATTTTCCAAACATATAAATATTTATTATTACCTGGCATATATTTCATGAATTACATGACATTTTCAAGGCATGCATCTGTAGCACCAAAACAAGAGTTTTTATTATAATTTCAGGACACAAAGCTTAATCCGACTTACCCAAGTGAGTTCTTCCATGGCTTTCACTTTTCTAGTAGTGAAGAAAGCAAGCTGAGAAAAAGATCCGATCAGATGTGCAATAACTTGAATCCAGGCAAAATATAGAATGAAAACGGACAAGATAGAATATGTAGCAAAATCGTAGGTGATTCCATACATGATAATAGTGGTGATCCGGAGTCTCCAATTCCACAGGTATTTCCACTAAGTTTGAATCATGACATCTAGCATGGTTACAGAAGATGGATAAAGAATGTTAAGAATATCTGCAATTGCAATAAGAACAAGACTATGATACTTTGAAAAGATAATCTTCCTTGATTGGTCAAGGGGAGTAGAGAGATCAATATCATTTTTAGTAGGTAGCCTACCAATTGTATAAACACAACGAAGGAAACAAAAGGTTGAACTATAAAAGTTTCAAGGGACAGGATAAACTTCATATTATTGTCTTATTAGTATTATTATAGTTGGCCCTTTTAATTTAAGTTTCTGAATAAATTGTCCATGAGCTTTATTGTTTAGGGTTTAAGTTAGGATATTGGTTTTAGGTTTTCGGTTTGAGATATTTATATTGCCTTCATGCTTTGTTTTAGGACCATTGAGTATTGAATGCAATTTTAGTTACGTGCATGTGTACACTTCCTAGCCTCTAACAAATATTCCCTCGTTCAAAACAGCCTTGTGTAAGGGTTTAAGAGTCAAAATCACACGTTTTGCAAGTAAAGAAGAATTAGATTGAATATCGGGATAAGTTACAAGATGATGTTTCAAAAGTAATCCTAACTACTCAAAGGCCACTTATTTATACCAGTAACTAATGGGCCAGAATTACAACATTACTACCCATATCGGTCACTAACTTTTAGAACTTGTGAATTACTCGCTAGCTCCCTGCCTATTCCTTCTCTTGTACACAATATCTCTATCAATTCCCCTCCGCTTAAGAACAACCTTGTCCTCAAGGCGAAAATCTGGAAATTGTGCTCGGAGTTGTTCTTCATCCACCCATGTCGACTCTTCTTCTGATTGACCTTCCCACTGAACCAAAACTTGCGTTATTCTGCTGTCTCTTCTCCAGATTTCACAAGTTAGCAACACTTAGATGGCACAAAATCTGGTGATTCTTCGAACAAATCTGCTGGCAGCTCTGTTTCAATCGGATGCTTCCCCATTACAGCCTTTAATTGCGAGATATGGAAGACCGGATGTATCTTTGTCCCCAATGGTAAGGCTAGCTGATAGGCAACCTTCCCTACCCTCTGGATGATCTCAAATGGCCCAAAGAACCTAGGAGCCAACTTGACGTTTAGCTTCTTGAACAATGAGTGCTGTCGGTAGGGTCTGAATTTTAAGAACACTCGATCCCCTACTTGGAACTCCAATTCCCGCCGATGCTTATTGGCTTGATGAGCCATGCGTTGTTGAGCCCTTTCTAAATGAAAACGTAAACTCTTCAGTATGTTATCCCTAGTTAGGAGTTCCTCCTCTACTGCTCGCATCTTCACCTCTCTCTGGAAGGAATTGAGCCAACGTCGGGGCTGCCCGTCCGTAGACTGCTTCGAACGGAGTGCAACCGGTTGCCGAATGATAGCTCGTGTTGAAACTGTACTCTGCCCAAGCTAACCAGCGTGCCCACCTGCGAGGAAAATCAGAAACAAAGCAACGTAAGTATGCTTCTAAATAACGATTAAGAACTTCCGTTTGCCCATCCGTTTCCAGGTGGTAAGCGAAACTCATGCGTAGCTGCGTCCCGTTGCTTTAAATAGCTCCTTCCAAAATGTTCCACAAAATATGGGATCTCTATCCGTTACAATTGACCGTGGTAAGCCGTGCAATCGCACGACTTCTTTGCTGATGGCAGTGGCCACATCTTTATAGGAAAAAGGATGAGATAACCCGATTAGGTGGCAAGCCTTGGACAAACGATCTACCACGACTAATATCACATCAAATCCTTGTGAGACGAGGCAAACCGGAAATGAAGTCCATGCTAATATCCTCCCAGATTTGTGTCGGCATTGGAAGCGGCTGCAAAAGTCCAGCGGGTGTGCGAGTGTCAGCCTTTTGCCGTTGACACACCAAACAATTCGCCACAAATTGAGTTACTTGCGAATCATTCCCGCCAATATATGCTTGATGCAATGCGCTTGTATGTCCGCAATGCTCCGGCATGCCCTCCCATTGGGGTAGTGTGAAATTCCTTTAAGAATCGGTCGATCCAAGAGGACCCTGCTGGAACCGCTACTCGGCCATTATAGTAAAGAACGTCATGAACTAGTGTAAATGGCCGATTAACAGCTTCTCCTCTTCGTAGGGCCTGCACTATTGGCCCGTATATTGGGTCTTCTGCTACCGTAGTTCTCAGCTTTTCCCAATCTATCCAATTTGGTACTGTTACCGCCGCAAATTCTGCCTCACACGGTCCCATCGCGATAACGCATCCATTGCCGTATTCGTCACCCCGCCTTATATTCGATTTGAAATCAAATCCCATAAGCTTGGCTGGCCAATATTGCTGCGAGGGTGAAGTTATGTGTTGGTATAGCAAGTGCTTTAAGCTTCGGTGATCGGTTCTAACAATGAATTTCCTCCCAACAAGATAGGATCGCCAATGCAAAACCGCATGAACCAACGCCATTAATTCTTTCTCATATGTGGACTTTAAAGAATTGTTTTTAGATAAAGCCTTATTGTAGAATGCCACTGGGCCGGTTCTGCTGCATCAAAACACCGCCCATTCTGCGTCCCGATGCGTCACATTCGACCAAAAATGTTTCTTCAAAGTTTGATATGGCTAACACAGAGCTGAAGTGACTGCTGTTTGCAGCTGAGAAAAGACTTCTTGCGCTTCTTTGTCCCGATTGAAATGGGACTCTTGATCCTTGCGTAGGAGTCGAGTCGATGGAGCCGCAATTTTACCGTAACCTTGTATAAAGCGACAATAATAGCCGGTGAGCCCTAGGAAACCCCGGACAGCCTTAATTGAACGAGGAATTGGCCATTGTAACACAGCCAACACCTTAGAGGATCCATTCGGACTCCATCATGTGCCACAATGTGTCCCAAATACTCCACAGACTTGTCCCCAAGAACATTTCTTAAGATTGATGACGAAGCTGTCTTTAAGCAATAACTCCAAAAGCTGTTCGTATGTGATCTAAATGAGCCACACAATCGGGACGAGTAGATTAAGATGCCACCAAAGAAGACGAGCACATATTTCCGCAAGAAGGGCCGGAACAAATTGTTCATGATGGTTTGAAAAGTTGAAGGTGCATATCGGAGTCCAAATGGCATTACAATAAATTTGTAATGACCCGAATGGGTACGAAATCATGTTTTCACGATGTCTTCTTCCGCCATACGAATTTGGTGGTACCCCATTTGAGGTCCAACCGAGTAAACCAAGAGGCTCCGTGTAATTCATCAAGCAATTCTTGTATCACGGGTATCGGGTAGTTATCCGGAATTGTTTTCTTGTTTAACTCACGATAATCGACGCAAAATCTCCAACTACCGTCTTTCTTGTGTACTAACAAGATAGGCTTGCATAAGGGCACGAACTGTGTTGGATTAATCCGGCATTCAAGAGTTCTTCCACCAACCTCTCAATCTCCGTTTTACGTAGCCTTTATGTGATATGACACGATCGATATTGGAGCCGTACTTGGCAGCAAAGATACGGTGGTCATGGCTTCGTTGCGGAGGAATTTTACTTAAGGGAGTTATCACACCTTAAACTTCGTTCAACAAGCTTTGAATGTCATTGGGAAGCTGTTTCATCCGTTACATTATAATCCCATTTACCGCCATGGCCCATACCATCCAAGCACCATCGATCTCGTGTTACCTTAAACTTTCGCAGCCGTTAATTGTTTGAACGCCAATCGTGGATCACCAATCGGAGAATCTTGTTTTCCCTTGATAACAAAATCTCATCGTCATCTCATTCCAATTTGCAAAAACATCCCCTAAAATGGAGAGCCATGTAACCCCCAAATGAGGTCAACTCCCGTAACCGGAAAGGCGTGCGCGGCGATTTCAAATTTTACTCCCCCAAAATTAACTCCACATTAGAACAAAGGCCCGGTTCACGTATCGTTACCATCACCAAGACGAACCGCAAAATAGTGGTATCGTCGATGGATAACCCAAGCTTCGTCACCATTTCCTTCGCTACGAAGCAATGCGTAGCGCCGCTATCGATCATCACTACAATGGGTCGTTCATTTATCACACCCATTAACTTCATCGTGACGCACCCATCGAACCCATATGCGAAATCTTAGATAGGGCTAATTCCTGTAATTGTATCTCATCATTCGGATTTTCTTCATATTCGTTGCATCCCTCGGTGTCTTCATCATCATCAATTATCATTACCCGCAACGATTTCTCCGAGCAAATATGAGTGGGTGTATAAGGTTCGCGACATTTATGGCATAAACCTCGCGCTCATCAAGATACTCATTGTGCGACAAATATCGCGTTCCTCGCAACCGAGAGGGACCCACCGATCCTTTTGATTCTCGCCGCAATCGTCATCCCGATTCTTGTCCGGGTGGGAAGATGCGGTGTTATTCGACCCTTGTGGTCGTGATTGGCTTGTCACCGGGCGATTTGATCACTTCTTGGAAACAAATTGTTTTTATTCGCTGGAAACGGTTCCACGTTGTTGGCTTTTGCATACTAAATCGCATAGGGTTTACCTCTCTCAATTTCTCTTGCTAGATGCATTGTTGAGAGTATATCCCTGTATCTTTGGAGCGGATTTTCAGCCGTATCTCTTCTTTTAATCCGTTCAAGAACATCCCTGTGGCGATCGCATCCGACAAGCCTTTTGCCGAAGAGAGTCTCGAAATGATTTCCTAGACATACTCATCAACGGAATCCACCTGCTTTGTAGCCACCAAGGCCTCATATGGGTTGGTACGCGGATCATCTCCATACCTCCGCAAGAGTTCAACGGTGAAACCTTCCCATCCCAAATCTGGAAACCGTGAGCAGCCCACAAAGTTGCCCCCAAAAACATGAAGGGCCCTGACCAGCAGCCACGGAACTTGAGGTGTGGCTTTCCCGGATCGCGCGAGCCTCTATTGTTGAAGGGTCCGGTCTCTGATGGTATTTCCATCCCTGCAGGAAGGATTTTCGCCATTGAAACAGGAAAATTCTAATTTCGTGTGCCCTGAAATCAGCAGGGCGTGAACCTGCCCACCAAACACCGCATGCGGCTGACGTGAGGCTGTCGATGTTGATGTCCCCTCCTGCGCAGGGCCCTTGTCACGGGCCATCTTGCGAACAAGGGCCTGCAGTTCTTCAAACCCCTTGCGCAGATCCGAGACTTACTCACAAATAGCCTCCACTTTCTTTCATAACTTTTCAACTCCCTTCTCTAACGTCTCTACACGAAACTCCATTCTTGTTACAATAAACACATTTGGCAGGGTCGGACCAATTTGTTAGAGGCAAGGAAGTGCACACACAAGTAACTAAAATAAATAATATAAACTGCGGATAAAGAGGAAAAATATCCCATCCAAAACTGAAGCCGTTCAATACTCAATGATCCTAAAAATGCCCTAACTAAGAAAAGCAAAGTAGCTTTAAATAAACTTTCATACCTAAACAAATTAAGCCATAAGCAATAAAACTCATGGGCAATTTATTCAAGACCTAAAGATAAAAAATAAGGTATCAAAAACCCTAATAAGACAATAATATGAAGTGTATCAAAACCACCCCTGAGGTTTAGACTAATTAACACAAAAAGAAAAAGTAATCTCTACAAACTTGCATTAGGGGTAGCAATTCGTGTTTCATGTCAACATGATAACAACACGACACGATAAGAATATGTGCTAACACGATACAAAAACGAAAATTTTGCCAAAAACATAATTTACATATAATATCACACGTTGCACGATATAACGTAATGAGAAAAACACAAAATCTCTAATAAAATTACAAAATATCAACTAATATATATATTCAAAACTTTTTAACGAACAAAGTTGACACAAACTTGACACGACTCGAAAAATTTATATCCTTATCGTGCCGATAGGAACACAATAAGCGTAAACACTATCACAAAATTTTAACACTAACACGAAATTTTGAAACACTAACACAAATTTTTCGTGTTTGTGTTATCGTGTCGCTTCTAGAATTGCTACCCCTAACTTGCATAGCATTTGCTAACTTGTTAAAGGTGCGCCTCGAATGCGGGGGCTCCAAGTTAAGTGCATTTTCAAGACTTAAGGCGGATGTAGTGCGTGAGGCACACGCCTCTCCGTGCCTTGCCTTTTTATGAGCCGAGGCGCCCTCGCATTATTCTCGACCACGTAACATGTTTTTGGTATAATTTTCAAGATTATTGATTCTTAGGAGAGAATGATTCTACTTAAGTATGTAACTAGATCCCTTAAATCATGGGATATATAATTTTCAATATGAATGATTCTTAGGAGAGAATAATTATTTATAATGCATCAAAAGTCCCTACACTATCAAGTTTTGTTTCGATGAGTTCCTTAATTATTTTTATTTTATAAAGCCTTAAAGTATTAAAGTTTATTTCAAGTGCTCCCTCGAGACGAAAAATGAAATAATATTTTGATTTACCTTAATGGTCCCGTTAAATAATGTATATGTCTGCTTTATTTAATCTTAATTATATACAAAAGTATTTTTCGCAAGCCATTTAAGGTACCCATCACCTGAAGTATTGAGGCTAAAACGACTTGCACAAAATACATTTTGGATATTAATAAAATTAATGCAATCATTACTTAACGAGACCATTAAGATAAATCGAAAAATTTTATTTTGAGGGAGCTCGTGAAATAAATTTTCAATACTTGAAGGGTTTACTAAAATAAAAAATAGTTTAAGAACCTATCAAAACAAAAATTGATAGGTTATGGATCTGTTGATGCATTATGCCTTTTACCTTTGCAAGCAAAGTCAAACCCTTCAATCATGGGATGACTAATTATAAGGAAATGTTAACTAGATCCCTTCAGCATGTGGAACACAATTATAAGACAATTTAACTAGTATTTGTATCATTCTTAGATTATAAAAGAGAACCAATGAGAATACAAATCATTTCAAATCTACCACTTTGTGAAACTCTAGCATTGATATTTATCCTATATGTATAAGTAAAAGTCTTTTTCTTACTTGTGCTCATGTTCGAGAGGTGCACCTCGTAGTGCCTCTAGCCCCTAACAACTATGGGCTTTTGATTGTAATACCTCAAGGTGGAATTGTAATTGCACAACATATCAAGGAACATCAAGAATAGATTTATAATTTACCATTAGTTGTAGTTAGCTTTAGCAATAGCAGAATAGTAATGTCTTACTAGTCAAGCTTCAGGATGCTAGTATTTGATCTCATCATATATGACAATAGTTAGGTGTATGCCCCAACTATTTCCATGAAAAAAAAACCAATGTAATGCACCAAATGCATTTTTCATATGAATGGACTTACTTGTGATTAATAAACCTTGCTACATTTCCATAATATGTAGCATCTAAACAAAGAGCTTCTTCATCTTTTAGCACTCCTTCTGCACACCAATCAGCATCAAGAAGCACAGGGTATGATCGTTTCTCCCCTTCCGGACTCCTCAAAACACGTTCAAAAGCTCTGTGTTGGTTAACACTTCTCCAACATACTCGCACACAAACGCACCCTTTGGCAGGTCTTCAAGGGTGCGTAGACCCCAACCTTTTTTTTGAGTCATAAACACCTAATGACATATAATAAGGGAAAAAAGTGAGCATTATTTACTCCACTATATAATAGAACGGTGCAGATATACTACTGAGGTACCACCTGTAATTTGCGGGTAATGCCTCTCTGTACCACTCGATTGCCACATTGTTTGTTACAGCCACATTTCCTCCAACATTCTTTTATAAACTTCCTTACTAGATGCCCTTGACATGGTTCACTGATACTCTCACACTTTAATCTTTCCAGAGGACATTCCTTGCAGAAAAACTGACAGTGTTTTTCCGGATTTCTATTCATGGAAATACTCTCATTAAGAAGTTCCTCCTTAACAAGGCCATCTGTAGTGTATGCATACTCGCCTCCAGTTTCATATGAACATGCACAAGGTATGGATGATAACAGACAATCCCCAGAACAAGAATTACAACAATGATCATCTGCATTGCGTGCCAAAGAGACATTCATATACGCATTTTGAAACACTAAACTTTGGGGAATGTAGCAAAAAGATGGAGCTGGCTCATCATTGACCTCATTCACCAGTGTAATTACAACGTTCTCATGTCCCTTGGCAATGTCAATAACATCTTGGAGTGACCTGGTAGGCTGCTGTACAGTCTTCAGGCTCAGACCATTCTTATATTCAGCACAGTTCTCTTGAATTTCTCTGTTTATCACAGTTTTGTCGCTGGCATGTGACTCGCCCAACTGTGGCATACCATTTATGCCATTGCAAGGTGGAGAAGGTAATGTGGATTTGGGCTGTGTTACCTTGGTAACAGATTGCAAGCGCCTAGCATCTTTAGCATCTACTACAGAGAAATTGATCACTGAATTAATGGTTGGAGTTGGAGGTAATTCCATGACAAAGCGTTCGCATATTTCACTCATAAGACTCGCCATTGAAATTTTTGGCTCCAAACTTTTGGGTGCTTTGAGATAATCATCCTCAACAGATTTTAGAACAGCCGCAAGAGTAGGCGCATGATTACGAGGTCTTCCTGGATCCAAGTTATAGCACAAAGACATTTTCACCGCCCCAGAAGCTGAGGAAGCAATCTCTAGACTAGAAGAGAATTTACTTGATATTCTTATATCCAGCTCATCATTGTCCCTTGATTCTTTAAAAGTTGCAGTGCCCTCAGCTGTTTTTTCAGTAACAGATTGTAATGCTGCGGGTTCATGAGTATGATTTTCTCTAACCGGACAATTTTGATTTAATGGATGTCCTCCATTAGATGCAACTGTAATTTATGAACTAGGAATGTGAGAATAATGTCAGATAAAACTCTTCAATAGTTAAAGAGAAAACCATATAGGAGATAACAAATAAGTTGAATCATATAATTGTCATTGTCATGCCTGATGAAATGACTATTACCAACATAGCTGGACATCTCACCTGCGACCCATTGCAGGAACTCAATGGAAAGAACCAAAGTTTCATGATTAGAACATACTGCAATTTTAACTAAAAAGTCCAAGTAGCATATCATAATCAGTACATATTACAACTGACTCCTACCCTAATTCATTGAGATCAGAAATAAATACTTGTGTCTATAGCGGCAAAACTGGGGAAGCAGGGAAAACCAGGGACTTCTAGCCATGAGAAAAACAAGAGATCTCAGGGATCCAGGTTTTCTCTAAAACAGACCAACACATGGACAAAAATGTTAAGAATATAAAGCTAAGAGTAGATCTTAAATCTCAGGTTATGATGTAATTAATGACACTCACTCAATCCAAGATGAGAAATCTATGAGCATCCTAATAGTGTCGCAACTGGATACGAAAGGCATACCTGTACTAATAATGACATCAGGTTCCGCCGACCGCTGCATTTTGTCAATAATTGGCTCATCGTTGAGTTTAATAAGAGCATGAGTTGTAGACTTATTCTTTTTGGATGACGAAGGGAAGTTTAGCTCAACTTTAAGATCTTTAAGTGGTACAACATGGGATGGACTCTTGGGAATTGGGTTCTTCTCCCTAGATCGAATTTGAAGAGAGGCAGCTTTTACCTCTGTCTCTGAGCTTCATCATGTGACCGTCTTCAGTAATTAATTGGGTACTTTTCTGACTTCTGTTGATGCTACTCTGGCAGGGATTACCACTCTCATGGTCATGGAGCACCAAAGACTTGGAAGAAATAGGTTGCTTTCCAGGTGCCAGGCGAGTGACAGCCTGCGGCTTAGTCGTTGTTTTTCCGACATTGTGCTGAGGTGACTCCACTATGCCTTCTGGACCTTTTAGTTTCCCCGAATGGGTTTCAGATACTTCTTTATTAGGCCTGACATGTGGACTTCTGGGCATGCTTGCATTAGCAGTATTTAAGGAGGAAGTTTGACCATCTTGTGGTCTTCGACGCAACCTTTTCAGAGGCCGTACAGGCTCTTCAGTTGCCTGAGCTTCTTCCTCCAAATAGTCCTCTGCCTATTTAGGAGAAATACGCCATTACATAACGTTTGAAAAAATAAAGATAACTAGATAAGATATAATATATCCATCATGCCAATATAAACAGTGATATTTATATAGGCCATCGACTTGAGTATAATGACATTATTGATAATAAAAGTGTAACTAAAATGATGAGATTGGCTGACTAAATACAAGAACAGATTGCAAAAACAGGACTATCTTTGTCACTAATTACATTTTGAGGACCGAACCTCGACTTTTGCAAGGCAGGTACCGAACTTTCAAATTGTTGCCAGAAAAGGACCTCGGACAAATTCACAGGCAAAACAGGGGCGATAGAAATACCCTCTTTCTTTTGTAACAATTTGAAAGTTTTGTACCTGACCTGTAAAGTTTGCTCCTCAAAGTGCAACTGGTGACAAAGATAAGTTCTGTTTTGCAATTTGTCCTAAACACAATTAGGCAAAACATACTTCGTTATTTACATTCTTCTTCGAATGCTTCTCCGCCTGAAAGATAATAATGTACGAATCAATATTCCAGTTTATTAAAAATTACTTCAAAAATAAAGATGAACAGAAGCAGACGTACAAAGTAAAGAGAATAAATCAAATATGGAAAGTAAAACGGAGCAGGAAAAAACTAGCAAATAAGAGAGGGCATCCATGTATTCAGTCCACAAACACTTACTTCTAATTCACATCTATCAAATATAGCATCAGCGAGAACTCTATAGTTTTCCTCTTCAATACGCGCCCAGTTTTTATCAAACAAAGTCATCAAACTCTTCAGTACTGGTCTCACCTTATCTTCTTTGATCCCAATAGCCCTCATTGCACGACAGGCATTTGCAACTCTAGTTTTAGTTTCCTTGTTGCTCATTGCAACAGACTATATGTCATAAAGAAAACCTTGCAACAAACCTAAAATTCTTAATATCGTTAGCAAGCAGAATATTTGCAGCAGAAAAGAGTAGGTCTGCTGAAGTTGCAAACAGTAAAGGAAAATCATCGACTAGCCTAATATCATGTGCAATATAACAAACCAAGAGAAGCATAACAGATCAAATAATCATCACTAGTGAAAGCAGGAAATAAAGCTTGTGTTGCAATATAATCAACACTATATATATTTTGTACCAAAAGCTTGACTATATTCAATAATTCATGCCATCATTCCAACAAACTCTCCACATGAATGAAAATAGTATGCACAACATTAGGAAGATGGAGCATGTTATCTAAACATAACGCATCAAGTAAAAGCTATTACACTCACTAGTTGTGTATCCTAAGTATTGAACATGTGTTATTGCAAGCGTAAGTCAATTTGCACCCGCCGTATATCGAGAGGAGGACGAAGAAGACGGGCTAGGCCCATCAAGTGTTGTTTTATATTAGATTTATATTCATGTTTAGTTATTAATGATTAAGTATGTTGAGTCAGCCTATGGGCCTTGAGACTATGAATATTGTTTTTGTCATAGGGTTTTGATTACGTTCTATTGAGATTTGATATTCAGTCCACTGGTGTGGGACGGGTCCGCCCATTGTGTGTGTTGAGTTCGTTGGTTGTATTCGGTTCTTTAACTCCAACACAATAGACTCCACACACCACTCATATCGAGTTTTGTCTTGAGCAAGATTCATTATTTCAGCTATGAAGCCTCTAAGGACCTACAAGTGTGTTCTAGAGAATTTGCCAAGGAAGCTTCTCGCGAGAATGACTATGTTGGCCCTCACCTAGCTGACATTCTCTAAGAGCATCCTACCACACTCCAATTGTCCTATACAAGATTAGGGATCATTAAAAACAATGCATATCCTTACCAACTTTATTGATAGCACTTCTTGCATCATAAAAATCAAAGTTTTCAAATTATTAGTGCATCTGACCTTCTCATTCATGGGAGATGTCCAAAACACTAGATAAGATTTCTATTAAAAAGAGTCATTCAATCTTTAGCCTTAAAACCAATTTCCTTTATATATCCATTCCCATGGTAATCTAGTTCCTTTAGATTATCCTTTGATTTCACATAACCAGTCAATATTGTATCATTTGAATGCATCAATGCAAATTCCTTCATATTATAAGATTTCTATTTCTACGTAGACATTGAAATTTTGAATTTCGTAGTGTCATTATTTTGTGATAAACTCAAATTTTGGAGATAAGAATATTAGAATATTTCCAATATTTGAGAATATATTTTTCGAGTCATTGATATCTCAAAGATTTTGTAATATCTTTTGTTCTTGCTCTATAAGTCATTGATCTCCTATAAATAGAAGAGTCAAAATAGAGTTTTAGCAATCCGATGGAATAAGTCACAAACGACTCCATCAACTCCCTATTACCAAATTGTAGGTCAAATCACTCGCCATCCGGAGTAAGTCGGCGAGACCCGGTACTACAAATCAAGTATGATGAGTCTTTGGAGAGAGGAATCAAGAGATCAACGAGAGTTATAACCCACAAATTTTCAATGAAAAAATATGTTTCCCATCATTATTGTTCTTGCCTTTTATATATTTAATTGTAGGTGTTGAAATTTATTGGTTTACATCTACAATTCTTGTCAAGAACATGTGGAGAAATGCATTATTTATCTGTTTCATGCCAAGGGAATTTAATGTTACATCAACTTGATCAAAATATTATGTTTGATAAAGCAAAACAAAATCTCATTGTGATCACATTCTTCAATTTAATCTTTCAACTACTTAATTGTTCACATCAGGCAATACACATTGCGAGAATGTGCTACTTAGACAATCGAGACGAGAATTTTTTGTATTATACAAAGTCACAACTACTCTATGCATCAAGTGTAATTCTCTTTAGAGGTTTATCCTATCTAATATCTAATTATATAATTATTTTTAGCGGTAACCTCAATCAATTCAAGGTAGTAAGATAGAATAGCATCGTTTATTTTCAGCTCGTGTAAACAATGCTATTCTATCTAATTTGTTTATTGCCAACAACATTACAATGTGAAAATCAGCCTTAATATTGTTGTATAGAATTTGACAGCTTATATATGAAAATGGTTCATGAGTATCAAATATGTTTTGAAAATTTTTAAGTATCAAATTTTTTAAATCGAGAGTATTAAGAATCTCATCGGAGTATCAAGAATTACAAAGATATCAAATAATTGTTTAGGAGTATCAACAATAAATAATTTTTTACTATTTAAATTATTAATATTTAATATAGAATAACACAAATAATATTTAAGTTTAAAAAACATTTAAAATACCAAATATATAACCAAGAGTATCAAGTATTTGAACAGGAGTATCAAGAATTAAATCGTAGTTCATGAGATTGAATAGTGATTCATGAACCATGTTCATATAAACACTTACTCATAGAATTTGGTATAGCAATAAAAAGTTTGGATTAAAAATCTCCTTATGAATTTATGATGATTTTCCTCCTCGGCAAATGCACTTATAGGATCTTCGGCATTTATCTCCTAATACAAACTTAGTCCCAAGATATGAGAACTATACATAGTAACATAGCACTACACTCATCCTGCTTTTCAAACTAAAAGCCTGATTATAGATTGCAATAAAGAATAATGCAGAATTCTAAACATCAATACTTATTTTAGGAAGTTTAAGAGAAAAGAGAAGAGAATCTCAATTACTGATATCAGGCAGGAAGAAATACAATGAAGATCCCTTTAAAATAGAACTTTTAGATGTTTCTTCATAGATGGTCATGTTGCTTCATTTTGATCTCACAGGATAAAGTTAGACCGTCTGATGATCATAATCTAGTAGTTCAAAATTCATCCTTCCACTAAAGTTAACAACCTTTATTATACACACCTCTTACACTTAATATATCTAATTAAATGCCTAATCACGATTCTTGTGCCTAGTTATATGAATCTACCTTCTCAAGAAAAATGGTGACTTTTCCAATCACTTCATTATCCCATCAACAATATTATACAAACAGCAAATTGCATACTTTTCATGGAACCACAATCCAACTCAACATTGAAAGAATAGACCATAAAATCCGCATTAAATTGCAAGTTTATTTGACAATGTACTTCTTTGTCAAATTTAATGGACATTCCAATCTATCAGTAGCACTTGAAATCAATTCCCATACGTAGATATAGACTTGAGAATATGTATTAACTTGGTGTTGCGTGTAAAGAACCACTCCCTGTAATTAGCTGTTTAGATGCCACCTTTAACAAGCCTATATCTCCGTGTGGGAATTGATTTCCAGTGCTTATGATAGATTGGAATGTCCATTAAATTTGACAAAGAAGTACACTGTCAAAAACTTGGTTCTTTACACTATGTCAAAGAAGTACATTGTCAAATAAACTATGTCAAAGAAGTACATCTAAACAGCTAATTACAGGGAGTGGTTCTTTACACGCAACACCCAAGTCAATACATATTCTCAAGTCAATCAAAAGAAGAAGAAAATGACTTCAGAAAAAAATAATAATAATAATAATAATAACTCTTCCTTACTAAAGCGACATGAGAATTTGAATTAAACCCTAAACCCGAAAAAACATGGGGGAAATTGGTTCCAAGAAATGTACAGCTAAATTTTTACAATCATAGACAAACAAGAAATAAAGAAACTAAACCATTATACAACATTACAGTTCGCCGCAAATGATGCTTTTAAAGAAGATTAAACCGAACAAGAAATGTCCTTGAAAAATTGACGAATAAATGCAAGAAATCGATTCGAATTAACGCCCAAAAGCAAAAGGAATGTGAAGCTAACCAGTTACCAATAGCCGCTGCTGTGTATGTGTGAATGTGGGAGACAATGGATCAGCGAAGCAACGATTAAAAGGGAGAGCTCTCCAGAGGAATTGCGAGGGTGTTGAATGCGTGAGCTGAAATGGGTATATACTAGGAGGTGATCTTGTGTGCCTAAACAAGGGTTTATCACAAGAGTAGGTTTTGTGACATTTCACCTGCGTCATTTTCATACAAGCGTGTTCTTTTTCGACTTGTGAGATTTGACAAATTCGAATGGAAAAAATAAAGTAAATGAGATAAATCTAATAAATAGTGATTGTGTTTTAATTTGGGATGGAGGAGTGAGAGAATAAGTAAATATATGAAAATTAGGAGAGAAAAAAAAAGTGAATGTATGAAAAATATGAGAGAGAATGAGGAAGGCACTTCTTGTGTAAGGCAGAGTCTCGTCACATGAGACGGATGATGAGAGACGGAGTCACTTTTTAATAAATTGTTATCATTTTTAATAAATTGTTATCACTTTTTCATATATTGTTATCACTTTTCAATTTGTTATCACTTTTATACGAATTTGTATCACTTTTTTAAAAAGTGATAACAATTTATTAAAAAGTGATTCGCCTCATGTATGAGACCGTCTCATACAAGTTTTTGCCAATGAGGAAATATAAGAAGAGTAATGTTATGTGATAGTTTTAGATATATAGATATATAATAGAGGTAGATGTATATTTTGATAAAAATTGAATTTGTAAATCCAAAAAGTGGACGGGATGGAGAAATTTAAATTCTAAATTTCGACTTCGCACACCGAAAATGAACAAAATCTTATATTTTTGTTAAATATACTTAATACTTTCACTTACACGATAAGGTTGTTGTGCATAAAATTTTAAAATTTTAAAGTATCAAATATTTGATCAAAAGTATTACATAAAGAGTATAAAAATTAGGGTTAACGATATAATATTATTTTTAGTAAAATCAACAACAAATTAATTATTTTTTACTATTTAAATTAGTCATATTTAATATAAGAAATACGGTATTATATTATAATGATGAAGTGGTATAATTAAAGTGGTTTGAGCTCCACCGCCGTGTAACATGTTTGTGGGAAGGCAAAGTCTTGTGTGTTTGTCTTACACGGTAAGGTTATTGTGCACTACGTAACGACGTGGTGTTCCCAAAGGTAAATAGTTTCGCTTTTGTATGAGCAACACCGCAACGCATAAAGCTCCAAGTGAATGAAAACTTAGTATGAACTGAATTGAAACTTAGAATGTATACAGAGAAAACTTATTTTCGTTTGATTGTGCATCTGTATTTTGAAATATGGATTTGATGTCCTAATCTTAAATATCATAAATTAGGTCACTCAACAATATAAGCAAAAGCAAAAGCAAAAGCAATTTCATTAATAACATATTTTACTTTACGGTTTACAACAATCACATCCATTTTGAACACACCATTGTCGAGATAGCTTTGATCAAGGAATTGCCCAAACTTGCTCAATACAATTTTTTTCAAACTAAAAACTAGCTTAAGATGATGACTAACTAGATGAGAGCTGAAAATTAGGTTCTTGCGGATGTTCGGAACATGCAAAGACATCCTTCACCTTAAGTTATTTGCCCGACATCGGTTTAAGTACAATGGTTCTAACACCGGCCCATCGATGAGGCTTGGTTTCCTATGTAGAGTTTTCTCCCATCGGTAGGAGCATAAGTTGAGAATTCATTCTTCTCGAAGCAAACGTGGCAAGTGGCTCCGATATTCATGAACCACTCTTTCGGGTTGTCCACCATGTTGGTTTCGATCACCACAATGTACATGTCCATGTGTGTGACTTCACATTCAACCACGTTCGCAGATTTTGTCCCCTTCCCCTTGTCTTTGTTATCACGGCAAGGAGCTCGACATTCACTTGCTTGAAGATTTAGTTTGTCATAGTTTTAGTAATTTTTAGCAAATTTTAGTTTTGCGAAGAAATGGTTTATTGCCGCTTGTCATTCTCGTTGGACATCTTTCTCTTCTTCTTTAACGAACCACCTTTTTCATCAGGTTTGTCTTTGTCTCGGTTGAGGCTTGGCCATTGGAGCTTTTAATCCATTCTCCGATTGTCTTCCTTAATCCGGAGTTTGATGATCTTATCCTCCAAACTCATCTCTTTTCGTTTGTGTTTGAGAAGGACTTGAATTCTTTCCAACAAGGAGGCAATTTCTCAATCACGAGGGCAACTTGAGATGCTTCAAACTAGAACCATTCCTTCTACAAAGGTGTCATGCAGATCAACTAAAATTGTTGAACTTGTTCGACATGATTTATCATCTACCTTCTTGAAGTCTAAGAATTCCAATACCACGAACTTCTTAGTCCCGACATCCTTAGTTTTGTACTTTCGTCCCAAAGAGTTCCACAACTCTTTAGCGATGTATCTCACAATATATATTGTATATATAATGTGTCCACTAGTCCACCCATGATATTATTTCGGCACAGAAGTCCCCATGACACAACCGGTCATAGGCCATCCTCTTAGCCTAATTGTCTCTGTCTCGGCAACTACTTTGGTGGATTCTCATTGAGGTACTTCACTAATGATGTGGTAGAAAACATCTTTTTTGCCGCCTCTTAAAGTCGGTATCCAAATTTTTTTCCGTAATTTCAAGGGGTAATTTTTGTAAATCTTTATGTATAAAGTAGGAAATGAGTTAGATCATGTGTATGTGTCGACCCAAAAGTTATGAAAATTAGTGTAAAATTTTGGATAATGTGAGTGTGAAGCTTATGGTGGGTTTTTAATTTTTGGGTGTGCATATTCGGGGACGTCCAAATAAGAAAAGTTTGCAAATTATTATGGGATAGAGGGAGTAATTCTAAATCATTAAGCTCTTGAAGTTAAATTCAAATGCAAGAGTAAAAGGTGAAGAGATAGAGTTTCTTATGCAAAAATCAAGAGCATCCCCGGGTTTCTCCTCTTTATTTGTTCCTCCACGCAAGCTTTCACAATATCAACCATATATTTATAGTTTTCTTCCTCACTATCATGACACTTGATCGCCTTGTAGATATCTAACATTATATGCTCATCATTCACATTTAAGGCTGGCTCCTTTCGTCACATCAATCATGGCCCCATTGGTTGCTAGAAATGGTCGGCCCAAAATCAATGAGATCGACTTATCCTCCACCATATCAAGCACCATAAAATCCACGGAAAAAATAAATTTATTGACTTTTACCAATACGTCTTCAATCACTCCCCTTGGGTATGTCATGGACTTATCCGTCAATTAAAGATGTATAGTGGTAGGCTTCAAGTCTCTCAAACCAAGTGTCTTGAAGATGGATTGGGGCATAAGGTTGATGTTTTCCCTAAATCACACAAGGCTCTAAAAGTACCCCTACTACCAATCTTGCATGGGAGTGTGAAAGAATCGGGATCCTTCAACTTTTGAGGAAGCTTAAATTGTGAAACGCCTACATTCCTCGGTGAGGTTGATGGTCCCATTGTCGGTCATTCTCCTCTTGTTAGACATGATATCCTTTAAGAACTTGGTATAATGAGGCATTTGTTCTAAATCTTCTCGCAAATGGTATGTTAATGTGGATCCTCTTGAACACCTCCAAGAACTTTGCAAATTTAATATCCAAGTTCTTTTTCTTTAGCCTTTGTAGATAATGAATAGATGTCACTTGCTTTCCTTTGTCGTGAAGAGGGATAGGGGTGTCACTCTTCTTTTCCCTTGGCTTTTCTAAGTCTTCTTTCTCAACTACACTTTCTTGTTGATCTTTTTGTTGCACTCTTCCTCAACAAGTCTGGCTTAATACTTTCTTTTTTCCTCACTTGACATCTTTGGTCCTTCATAACTCGTGTCACTCCTCAACTTAATTACCTTGCACCTGTTCCTTTGGGTTCAATTCTGTATTTGAGGGAAATTGTCCTTGCTTGTGTTGT
Source organism: Paraleonurus japonicus (assembly GCA_030762865.1). Classification (NCBI taxonomy): domain Eukaryota; kingdom Viridiplantae; phylum Streptophyta; class Magnoliopsida; order Lamiales; family Lamiaceae; genus Paraleonurus; species Paraleonurus japonicus. Next base: position 43,239,420 of record CM061053.1, on the reverse strand, counting down.
CGTCCAATAATATTGGCAATTTGCCCAACTTGTATCTCTATGGCCTTGACATTATCCTTGATCCCATAAACTTTTTGTGACATATGATCAAGTCTTTCTTCTTGTTAAACACATTTATGCCTCGTTTTTGCATGAAACTTTTGGTCTCCCCATGAAGAAGGTGAACATTTCTTTCAATGATAACTTCTTTGAAGAAGACTCTTCTATAACTCCCTTGCGGACCGTGAAGTCGGCGGTTGAAGAGCATTTTGTGGGTTTGCATAAGAAAATTTCTCATAATTCCTCAACCCAGATGATATTGATTGGAGTTGTGGAGTTGAAGATTCTTGCGATTTTGTTTATCTTGCCAATTACGGTCTCCATAGTTCCTATCTCTTTGGTACCCCATGTAATTTTTCTTCTTCAACTTAATGCTCTCTCATTGGTTCCGAAAATATTTGTTTTGACATCATGGATGCCAACTTGTCAACCTTGGTAGATAACTTAGCTAACTTCGACTTTTAGGTGACCGACACTCTATGGTGTTGTCTTCTCTCTAATGGTTAATGATATTCTCATTCTTGGTCATTTCCTCAAGTAGTTCATACCTTTTTTCGGTTGGTCTTCCTAGCAAAGATTCTTCACTGATGCATTCACCATACCCCGTGTATGGTCCATCCCATTGTAGAAGTAACATATCTATTGATCTCTAGAGAATCCATACGGTGGGCAACTCGAACTAGATCCCCGAGGCGTTCCCAAACCTCGACCAAAGTCTCATATTTCCTTTGCATGAATGAAGATATTTCTCTTCTAATTTGAATAGTTTTGCTAAGAGGGAAATATTTCATTAAGAAGGCATTCACCAAGTCGTTCCAAGTTACAATGGTTCTCAAGTCGAGAGAGATGTACCATAGTTTTGCATAATCACTAAAAGAGAAGGGAAACAATCGTTGTCAAATAAAATTTTGGGGCACCTTATTGATCTTGAGTGTCCCACTTATCTCTAGAAATTGAGACAAGTGGAAATTAGGGTTGGATATATCGTCGTCTCAATCTTGCGGTTCCTCAATTGAGTCGTGTGAGATGGAATCGGCGATCAAATCTGGCCAAGAAACGCAGGAAAAAGAAAGAAAAATTAATGGCGCAATGTGGAGAGAGAAGCTTGGAGGAGATTAGATGGGAATTCTACAAATCTGAAATTGAGATAAGGAACGAAGCGAATTTCACGTAGGGCACAGGGAAATTAATTGGCTTGGAATCGGAGGAATCGAGATGCGGAGGTGCAACATAAATTTGAAGACCTTGCGAGAGCGGACAAAGAGCGCAAGAAGAAAGGCTCCAAAGCTAGGAAAATGAGAGGAAAAAAATCAAATTAATGAAGATCTTGAGATTGATATAAGAGGCGGGGAGTAGAGCCAAGAGGAAGGAAGTAAGAAATATGAATAAAATTATGAATTCAGACATATGTTGTATTCGGGAGTCCAAAATGGAAAACGTGAAAGAAGGCGTTTGCAAAGCTATATGGGGAAAAAGGGGAAAATGTGGTGGACCTTTAAAGCTTCGTAAGGAAGAGCGGGCGTATCATCACAATTTGGAATGAAGAAGTATTTCGGATGAGTAGTTGCTTGGGCCTCTACAAGTATGCTAGTAATCAATGGATTCGGGTTGAAAATAATGCATCCTGTAGTATTATCAATATATATTCTTCCCTGCTTGTTGGTGGAAAAAATCAGATTATGGGATACACTAGCATTACTATGTGAACAATATAAGGATTCTTGTATGTGCATTGTGGGGGTTTTTAATGCGGTTCGAGAAGAGAACGAAAGAGTTGGGATAGCGAGAGGAAATTGATAGGAGAGAATTTATACTTTTCAATGAATTTATATCTTTAAATAACTTGGTTGATCTGGCTCTTTGTGGAAGACAATTCACATGGCATCGTCTGATGGATCTTGCAAAAGCTGTCTTGATCGCTTGTTAATTAACAGTGAGTTGCTCCTCAAATGGCCAAATGCTAAACTGAAAACTTTTAATAGGTCGATCTCAAATCACCGTCCCATTTTCACAAATTTAGGAAAACAATATTAGAGGCCAAAACCATTTAAATTCTTCATTAATTGGCAATCTCATGAGAATTTCAAAAGCGTTTGTTAACCGAGAAATGGAAGTCTTATGATATCGAGAGGATGGGGGTTTTATTTTGAAGGAAAAGTTGAAACGGCTCAAAGGGGATTTAAAAGAATAGAGTACTAACACTTTTGGGGCTCTGGATAAAAGTATTGAGAGAAAGAGACAAGATATCATGATTCTTGACTCGATTGATGATACTTTGGGCTTAGAAGAAGAGGAGTCGGAGAAATGCTCCATGCTTATGGGTGAATTGATGACAGTTTGCATAGGAAAGAAGGACAACTATTTCGTAAAGCCAAAATTAAATGGATTGAAGAAGGTGATGCCAACACGAGGATTTTTCCATCGCATGATTAATAGCAGATCAACATTAATGAGATTAAGGGGCTGTATGATAATAACAAGTGGATAGATTCTGCGAGGAGTTAAAAACGTGGTTTTTAACTACTATAGATCTCATTTTGACGCCAATCAAATGAGACGACCCAAGCTTGTCTCGGTTATGTTCAGGAAAAAATTGAGAAGCCCGAGAACGACATCTTTGAAAAGCCGCTTTCACATTAGAAGAGGTTAAAAATGCAACTTGGGATTGTGATTCTACGAGCGATCCAGGCCACGATGGGTTCACTTTTAGTTTCTTTAAAGAAATTGGAATCCACCAAGGGGACATAATGAAGATGATGGAGGATTTTCATAGATATGGCGGGATTGTCAAAGGGCTAAACCCAACATTCATTGTCCGATTCCAAAAATCGCCAATGCATCAAATTTGGAGAATTTCAGACCTATTTCTCTTATTGGAAGTGCCTATAAAATCATTGCAAAGGTACTTTCCAAAAGACTTTCTAAGGTCTTAGATTCAATGATCTCGAGAATATCAATCAGCATTCATCGGTGGTAGACAAATCATGGACAACATTCTGATTTTGAATGAATCAATAGAAGAGGCCAAGAGAAAGAGGCGACAAATGGTGTTATTCAAAGTGGATTTTGCGAAAGCTTATGACTCGGTGGCACAGGAGTTTCTTGACGAGAATGTTGGAAGGATTTAATTTTAGAGGGAAATGGAGAGCTTGGATTTGGGAATGTGTTTCCACCGCAACATTGGTGCTCGTCAATGGTAGTCCGTCGGGTGAATTCCAACTACACGAGAGGCTTAAGACAGGGCGACCCCTCTCGCCCTTTCTCTACCTTCTTGTGGCGAAGGGCTTAGCTTAATGATTTCTATTGCGGTGGAAAAAGGTGTATTGAAACCAATATCTATGGGGAGAAACCAAATTCAAATCTCTCATTTATAATATGCGGATGACACGCTTTCCTTTGCTCAGGATTACGAGAACATCAAAGTAATCAAAGCCATTTTAAGGAACTTTGAGATGATGTCCGGTTTGAAGGTTAATTTTTAAAAATGCTCAATTACCGGCGTGAACATTTCAAGAGAGAATACTAGGAGGGGCTGATTTTTGGGATGTTCGAGAGGGTTCAATTCCATTTAATTATTTGGGAGTCAAAGTGGGGGTATAGTACAAACGTCATTCATCATGGAGAGATCTTAGTGGGAAAATCAAGCAAAGATTATCAAAGTGGGAAGGTAATTGCATTTCCATGGGAGGGAAAGCGACTTTGGTGCAGTCCGTACACTCCGCAATGCCAATTTATTGTTTGTCATTCTACAAATTGCCAAAGAAAACCATTTGTGAGTTGATTAGAATCCAGAGAAATATTTTGTGGGGTGGGAGTGAGACAACCAAAAAAATTCCTTGGGTTTCTTGGGGAAAATTTGCAAACCTAAGCAAGAAGGGGTTTAGGGATAAAAAATTTGGAGTTGTTTAACGAGGTATTACTAGGGAAATGGGTATGGAGAATGCATATAGAGGGAAATAGATTGTGGGTGAAGGTGTTGGTTTCCAAATATGGGGGCTTAGACGATAGAAAAAGAAGAGGGAGTAGAGGCCGAGCTAGAAGAAGAGGATCAAATTAGTGGAGAGATATTGTAAAAATCTACGAGAGGGAATAATGGGGAAGAGGGGTTGAGGGAGCAGCTAGAACGGGTAGTGGGAAATGGGGACAATACTTATTTTTGGCATGATAATTGGGTGGGATTGTATTTTGAAAGTGAAGTTCCCAAGACTTTTCAATTGTAGTCTTCTTAAAGAAGCTACAATTCTTTGAGATGAGAAAATGTGAAGGAAATTCATGGGAGTGGGTGTGGAAATGGAGGAGAAATTTTTCGCTAGAAATTCTCATGCTTTTAATAACACCTTAACTTAGTTGTGAGGATAAAACTCTCAAACAAGGTTGAAGACGAGTTGGCGTTGGAAATATACTCCAAAGCGAAATTTATTCAACAAGGCGAGCATACCAAAGGAAAGAAAAGATGGCGGCAGACTCGGAGGAGAGAAGGATGGAAAAAAAGAATTTTTGAAGGCTTTGTGTTGTGACAAAGATTAATGTGTTGGTGATTATCGGGGTTTATAGTTTTTATATATTTTATATATAAAGGATATTAGCCGAATGTTCTAAGGACAGAGGCGAGCTCATTATGTGACGTGCGAGGACCTCGGGGCGAGCTGCCGACTTTGGCGAGGAGGAGTACATCCATACGAGCATCCCGTCTTCGCCATTTAATATGACAGAGGGCACGTGTGCCTCGATCGAGAAGGTCAACCCATCAAGCCGAGGGACATTCCTTTTGTCGAGATGGAGTGGCTCACTCCCATTGGTTAAGAGGCCCATCGATCGACATAACAAAGAAAATAATAGGGGTGTGCAAAATTCGGTGTGAATTGAAAAAACCGACCAAATCGGACCGAAATAAAAAATTTGGTTCGATTTTCGATTTTCGGTTCAATTTTCGATCTGGAGAATTTTAAAATTTCGATTTTCGAGTTCGGTGTTCGGTTTTTACATTAGTAAAATCCGAATAGACGAACCGACCAAAATAGTATATATATATATATATATTAAGAATATATATTATATATATATATATTTATATAATACTTAATATATTATTTTTATATTCTTAATTTAATAATTTTCTATTTATAATTTATAATTATATATTATACCTAAACTTTTTTTTTTTTTTTTTTTGCCGAATAGTGATTTCATTTATTTTTGTTATTAGGGATGATATTTATTTTTGTTATTTAGGATTATTTTAGTTTTTATGCTTAAAGTTTGGACTTATGAACACTATATAACTATTTTTGTCTTTTGATGTGTGTTTAGAATTTAAATATTAATTTTTGCACATAATTTTAAATTTTTAAAAGAATGTAAAATATTTCGGTTTGATCTGAGACCGAAACCAAACCAAAATATTTCGATTTCTGACCGTTCGGTCTAGAAAATTTCGGTTCGGTGTTCGGGTTGAGAAAAAAATTTCGATCTCGTAATTTGGTTTGGAGGTTTTAGTCGGTTCGGTGGATCGAACCGACCGATGCACACCCCTAGAAAATAAGGCCCATGCATTTAATGCATGGATTAGATTTTCTTTTTAGATATAATTTAAAGATGGCATATTTGTAGTATAAATAGATATTGTTGGAAATAATAAAAAGGATCGGAGAATCCAAAGAAAAATACTTAAGACCGAGCCTAAAAACCTCATCAATTCAGAGTGTAGTACTTATTGCTCTTATTATCCTCAAACTCCAGAAAATCATCACGCTTATCGGGATTATATCCGATAAATAGCATTCATTGCTTAAATCAAACCGTTATTCGAATGAAATCGGATGTTACTTGAGTGATAATCAAATATTGTTTTATTCGTGTAACAACAATTGGCGCCGTCTGTGGGAAACTTCTTGAAAGTCACCACGGGAAATTAGGAACTAAAGAAGTCGGTGACCTCCCAGGGGTATCTCCGTTTTCGGTTCCTAGAAACTCAATGTCCGTGATCAGTGTACGAAGCACCCGGTGGAAAATCTGGTGGTTAGGACTCCAAGGCATGGCACCCGATGACGCTACAACCGATTCCGATCCAGAATACTGCACACTGAGCAGTCACAGCTGCTATTAGGCAACTTGAAGCTAGAGGTTGAGAGCCGACCACCCAACATCAGCCTCCGGAGGAATTGGGGGCCCCACACGAGACCGGCGGGGCAAAAGACCCATGGTCGAAGAGGTGGCCGAGAGTGGTCATGCTAAAGCCGGATCCTTGACAATTTCGGGACAACGATTGGTATTCCGTCGTTTAGGATCGCCCCCATGACCCGGAGGCGTGGAGGAGCATGAAATCAACTCACAAGCTGGTGTCTTTGTCGCGGCACCCAAAAATAAATTTATTACTCGAACCAACCTACTAATGTAGTAGGGCAAGTAAGGGGTCGATCCCACAAGGAACTGATGTAATTGAATTGAATTATTTGTGTGAAACAAAACGGTAACACAATAGGGAATATCGGACTTCTCACTAATACGTAACTTAAACAAAAAGTAAAACTAATGTAACACAATGAATTTGACAACAATGATAGATACAATCTAACCCAAGGATAACCTCCCCTGAAATACTTCTTCGTAATACCAACTAATATTTCGTCTTATCTCGAATCTCGCCCCTAAGCTAGTGGTACGACCAAACTAGCCCGAATTGGTTCTTAGGTTTAGTTAATTAACGAGTACGACCCTAATTAACCTGTCCCAAGAATAACCCCAAAATATGTATCTAGGATTCAATTCATGCAACGCATTAACGAGCCAAACCAATAGGGTGAACTAGACTATGAAAACGAAAGCGTTCGAATCATACAATCTAGAACTTCGTTGTCCTTAGAGCTACAAACTCTATTCGCTACCACAATTACACGCAAATAACAATTACGGATTATAGCATGTAATTTAGCTACGAACGAATATTAGGCATGCAAGATGATCGAGACTCACATAAATAATACTTCGAACTACGCTTAGCATATAAACAAACAACGAGAAAAAGCGAATTAGGACAGAATACGTTACTATTAGAAAGCGATGAAGCATCTCGGGTTCGGGTTTCCTCGGATTAGAAAATAGTTTAGCCTCTACGCGAGGCCATAGTATGCACGATCACAAATAATTGTTCGAATAAAAATCACCAAAGTAAAAGATTAAAAAATGTTCTCTTGTTTTCTCTCCCGAGAAATCCCAATCACCTCTTCCAAAATCCTGCTGCGTCCTTTTTTCCTTCTCTTTCTCTCTCCCTCTCTTTCCTGTCCGTGTTCGTCCCCCTTACTTTGACTTTTTCCACAAGGAAACAATCCATCTTCTCTCTCAATCATCCTCTTTCCATTCTCGAGCGCGCGGCTTCGATTCTCTACTTCTCGATTTTCTATCCCGTGCTCCCAAAATTGCCTATTTACCCGTATTTAATAAAGAAACGAAATATCACGGTAAAAAGGCGACATAGATAAAATAAGTGGAAATAATAAAATAACGACACTTAATTAATAATAAAATAATTATGTTAACCACACAAAATACACACAATATTCCACTTATCACAAGCCACGAATCCTCGAGCGAATTTGAATCCCGTCGGGACGTTCCTCCATTCAGATCTGCATAGGTCCACCAACGAAGGAGGGTCCTTGCGGATCGATCCTTGGCCGTTTAGGACACGCGCCGACGGCCCCAGAGAAAACTCTCGCGACACCTTGTTAGTAGCAATGCAAAAGAAGATAGACGACATGGAGGGGCGATTCGATGCGAGAGAGGGCTTTCCCGAAGAAATATGACTTCGAGCCACCTGTCGATGGATATCGAACAAGCCCCGATACAATCCAAGATCACTCCACTCCAGGCTTAAATGTACGAAGGGAAGTCGACCTAGAGACTTACCTAAGTAAATTTAATATTTACATGACTGGACACGGGCGACGGACGCAATAAGATGCCGTCAATTTCCTCTAACTTTGGGTGATCCGGCCCACAAATGGTATGTAAATCTCCCCCGCATCTATCAACAAATTCGAGGAACTGGGCGGCCGGTTCCTTAAATATTTTCTGCTAAAATTGTAAGATCGAGAAAACCGCCGCAGACTTATGGCCGTGAAGCAAAAGAAAGAGGAAAAGCAGCGAAGCTTATCTTGACGCGTTGATGGAATCATCCTCTCTGGGAGCCTATTGGAGATGAACTCTACCGCATGCAAGCAATGAGCGGGCTCAGAGCAGATTCTCACTTATTTCGCCACGACAAAGAGGTACCCGGCGACCTACTCGGAGTTCGAGGCACCGGGCGGGGATATGATTACCCGGCAAAAGCTCCTCACCCGAGAGGTTGGGGAAGGGAAAAAAGAGGTTGTCGAATAAGCGGAACAACCCCAAAGCTCCACCAAAGAAAGAAAGGCTCGAGGCCAAGGCAAGAAGTCCGGCGGAAACAGAGCCCCAGGCATGTTTAAAAGCTTTGAGGCCCCACCTCCGTGACCGAGAAATGCAAGTGCTCGAGGTCCTAGGAGTTACCCCAACTTATGTCTACAATACTATAAATCCACTTTGGAGTCTTCCGGAAGCCTCGCCCATCGGGCTGATGCGACAGCGACTTAATGGGAATAAGTTACGCACATTTCACGATACCGCTGGGCACAACACGAGTGAATGTTGGGACCTTTTGAAACAGTATAGAAAATGTACGAAGCGGGGAAGTTGGAAGACTTCGTGAAAAGGCCACCACCCAGGACTGATTGAGATGAGAGAGGACCTCCACGCAGCAGAGAGAGCCCGAGGAGCGAGGAGCTACTAGGCGCGAACCAAGGGCTGAGGCCACCGCTCTAGTGGCGGTGATGGGGAACACTTACAACGACGAAGATGAGCCACCAAAAATCACCAAGGTGGCCGCATCCATGTAATCACCCCGTAGCGGCACAGGAGGATTGGTCCCAGTTGGACACTTGTCCAACAGAGCGCAAGGCCGAGATCCACCAATCGACAAAATTTATCTTGTAGCTCCTCCGGACCCAACAAACTCGAGAGGTAGCTATATCCTTTTCCAACTCGGACCGAGAAGGCCTCCTCCTCCCAAAAGACTATGCCTTAGTCATCTCGGCGAACATCCTGGGAATGGCTGTAGATAGAGTCTTGATTAATAATGGGTGTTCTTGTAATATCATCTTTAAAAGTGCACTGGATTAGCTCGGGAACCTCGCAAAGTTCATCAAGCTTATGACACTCAATCATCAGGGTTTGGCGATAACATGGTCAACGATATGGACGGGTCAAACTCTCCGTGGAACTCATCGACTTCCGTAACCCGAAGATTAAGATCACTAGGCCTTTAGACTTTGTAATAGTGGACCAACCGAATATCTATAACGGTTTTCTAGGTCGACCCTCTTTTGAGACTTTTGAGGCGGTGGCCTCTTTGCACTTTTATTGTATCAAGTTTTCCACTAGTGAAGGGGAAGTTGGCACGATTAAGGGAGATTAGAAAATGCCAAAGAAGTGTTTGAACTACTCTCTTGTTAATTTCATTTCAACTTTTGGTTTGGACTCAAGATGTCATACACTCACCATTGCTCGAGAATTAGGATCATCACCAGAGAAATCAGACCTAAATGACCTAAAGGAGCACGGTGGGGGTAAGTTCGGCACTTTGCATGAAACGAGCAATCGAGCCCCGTTTGGGGTACAAAGCGGCACATGGATGTAGATCCGTGGGGAATGATACATGATCCATGGGGCATAAAGAGAAGTGCACCAATCGAGGAGCTTGAAAATATTCCCATCGACCCTAGTTGGCCGGATCTCGAAGTCACCATTGGCGCCAAAGTGCCGACAAAAATTAGGGAGAAGTTAATCAACTTCCTTAGAAACCATTTAGATGTCTTCGCTTGGTCGCACAAGGACATGGTCGACATCGATCCCGAACATGCATGCCATCGCTTGAAGATCGACCCCAAAACAAAGACCAATCTCCTTGAAAAGAAGGAAATTTGGTCACGAGAAGTCTGTGGCTCTGGAGGAGGTCAAGAAGCTATTGGATAACGATACGATCGAGCAAGCTATTGACGAGCCGCAATGGGTAGCCAATGCCGTCCTCGTCAAGAAAGCAAACAATTCATGGAGGTTGTGCATAGACTTTACTGATCTAAACGCAGCTGTCCTAAAGATCATTTCCCCATGCCGCATATTGACCACCTAGTGGATAGCACGGCCGGGCACGAGATAATGTCATTCATGGATGCCTTTGAAGGGTATCATCGATTCCAATGGCGGAAGAGGATATCAAACACACATCCTTCCTCACCGAAAAGAACGTATACTCTTGGCGTCGGATGCCCTTTGGTCTAAAAATGCTCGGGCAACGTACCAAAGGTTAGTAAATCGGATGTTCGCGATCAGATTGGAAACACGATGGAAGTTTACACCGACGACATAGTTGTCAAGAGTAATAAAAAGAGGATCATCCGAGGGACCTTAGTGAGGCATTTGTCATCCTCAGAGATTTCTATATGAAGCTCAACCCTAAGAAATGCGGTTTCGGAGTCGGGTCCAAAGAAATTCTTAGGGCACATTGTCGGTCAAGAGGCATTGAGGCTAATCCGACCCGGATCAAAGCCATCCTCGATATGGAGGAACCTCGAACCATCAAGCAAGTTCAGCGTCGGACAGTGTTTTGACAAATTCTTAAGCGAGTTCATCTCCGAGGCCCGGGGATAAAAGTCGGCCTTTCTTCGCCACTATTCGAAAGCAAAAATTCACTTGGAATAGAGAGAGCCAATTGGCTTTCGCCAAGCTTAAAGATTACCTCGGCAGACCCCGCATCCTCATGAAGCCCGTGCCAGAGAGAAACTTTTCCTTTATTTGGCCGCCTGCAGTCGGCGATAAGTGTCGTATTAGTCCGCGAGGAGGCACATCAACATTTACCCATCTACTTTGTCGGCCAAGTATTGCATGATGCCGAGCTCAAGTATGCCCCTCTAGAAAAACTCGCCTACGCATTAGTCATGAGTTCAAGGAAGTTGCGCGTGTACTTTTTTATCACCACATTGAGGTACACACCACTCTCCCACTTCGACAAGTCCTTCATCGTCCCAACACAAATGGACGATTCTTTGAAATGGTCGCTAGAGACCGCACAATACGGCATCACCTATGCACCTCGAACATCGATCAAAGGACAAGTCCTAGCGGATTTTGTGGCCAAGTTAACTTTTCCCCAAGCCCGACTAGGATTGAAGTTCCCCTTGGAAGCTCTTCGTTGATGGCTCGGCTATGGCCAGTCGCGTGAGCAGCATAGTTATTATTGGTCCTGAAGGTCAATGTTTCACAAATGCGGTAACTTTTGATTTCTTAGCCACAAACAATGAGGCAGAGTACGAAGCCACGATAGGAGGCTGGAACTCGCCAAGGCCGTGGGAGCTCACCGATTACATATCTTCATGGATTCCCTTCTCGTGGTCAATCGTGTTAAGAGCGAATACGAAGCAAAAAGCGGCAGATGATAAAATATCGAGCTCGTCATAATCCTTTGCGAACAACTGCAACAGTCTTCATAGAGCAAGTCCTCGGGAGTAGAATTCTCGGCGGATGCATTGTCAAAACTCGCCTTGTCCGACGGTGCGGCGATTATGTCCAACATCGTCCTCACCCGACTTGGAACCCCATCGACACATGGGGAACAATTGTAAACGTCGGAATCAAAGAAGATTCTTGGATGACTCAATAATCAAGTATCTTAAAAGTGGGGCACTACCCGAGGATAAAGCATCGCCAAGCAACTTGATTGAGAGCCACCGGGTTCGTGATCCTAGATGAGCAGTTGTATAAACGAAGTTTCTTTCTACCTCTACTCAAGTGTATAACACCGGAGCAGGGGGCAGAGAGTACCGAGTGAGATTCACAGCAGAGTCCTGTGGAAACCACGCAGGGGGCGAGCACTCGTCCATAAAACAGCTTCGACAAGGTTACTTTTGGATCACTCTTCGTCGGGATACCATCGCATTTGCGTGAGCCTGCCGAGAATGCCAAATCATGGGGCCAAACATAAGAGCATCCCCAGAGTTACTAAGATCAATCTTTAGCCCTTGGCCATTCGCGCAGTGGGGTATCGACCTAATCGGTCCCCTACCAACAGCTGGGATGCAAGTACGCTATCGTCGCCGTCGACTATTTTACCAAGTGGGCGGAGGCTGAACCTCTAAACAAGATTGATCAGTGGTCTAATTATACGGTTCATTTGGAGGAATATAATTTGTAGGTTCGGCCTTCCACAAACCATCATTTCCGATAATGAAAAACAATTTGACGGCCTCGAAATGATGGAGTTACGCAACCCATGGAAAATCAAGAGACTTTTTCCACTCCTTATCACCTCAAAGCTAACGGGCAGGTGGAGGCGGTGAATAAAATCTTAAAACATACCCTCAAAACCAAGCTTGAGGACGAGAAAGGGGAAGTGGGCTAGCGAACTTCCGGATGTCCTCTGGGCATATCGCACGACCACGAGGAACTCGACGGTGAAACACCGTTTGCTCTCGCCTTTGGTACCGGCGGTCATTCCATGCGAGGTAGCTATCCCTAGCCATAGATCCTCGTAGGAGATAGATGAGATCAACGACCTAGCAAGAAGGATAGATCTTAACTTACTTGAAGAACGCCGATTGGATTCAACTCACGGGAATGTGAGCTACAAGCAACGTGCGAGAGAGGTTCTACAATTCAAAGGTTAAAATCGGATAATTCACGGTGGGTGAGCTCGTCGTGAAAAAGGTCCAAGGCCCCAACAGGGGACCCTTTGGTCCAAGCCGGGAAGGTCCCTTGAGAATAGCAAAATGGTTGTCAAACAGGGCTTACGAACTTGAACACTGGATGGAGTCCTGCATCAGCACTTGGAACGCTTGCCATTTGAAGAAGTATTTCCAATAGGTGCCCAAAACCTTGTACTTAGTATGTAATAGATTGATATCATTCGAATAAAAGTTGGTTTTTAAAGTTGATTTTTACGACAACATGATCGTCTTTGGAAAACATACTGGGCAAGGTCAGTCTTCCCTCAAGAATGAAGTCGCGAAAAGTCTCCCTTGAAGGGGGACCATGAGCGCAGAGCATTTCAACTCGGGCCACTTAAATAAGCCAACTGGGGTGCACCCGAACGCACCGACGTTCAAGTCTACCGGCGAGCTAGTCTCTTGATCAAAGACCGCCGCAATATGATTGCAAGTTAAAAATAACCTTTCATGACGGGCAAACCAGACTTGTTGGGAGGAATATCTTCGCGGCGAGCACAAAAGTCTTGCGGTAGAAATAAGACTTCCTATCGAGCATAAGACTCATAGCGAGATTTCTCATAATGAGTTTCTCCGGATAAGCACGAGAACCTCGCCACGAGGCTTACCTTGCAGCAAGATTGTAACTTTTAGTTTATACTTTCATTATTAGGGCAATCTTTCTATTATGATTCTTATTGATTGTGCGAAGTTAAAAGAAAGGTCTCAAGAAATGCGGCGAACATGGATCCTTGATAAAAATATTTCATTAATAAGCAAGGCGGCCATAAGCCGATTACAAAAGCCCGAAGGCGAGAACTAAACCTAAACCTTAAACCGAATGAATTACAAGATTTATTGGGGGAGGATGCTTGGCTTCCTTGCTCGGAAGGCAACCGGTACTATAATTGAGCTCAACTTCTTCGCCACAGGAGGAAACCGTTATTTTATCGACGCAATCGGGTACTTTAAGTAGGAACCATTCTAAGAGAACGGTTTTCCTTTGCTCCAAGACGGTTTACGGTTTAGGGTTTAAAGTCTTCCTCTGCTAAAAAAGTCCCTCCCCCAAGGGTGATCAGCCATCGGTGACCCTGGGAGGGCATCCCCGGCACACAATTGTCGTCTCCCATTCCTCCGTCGAGGCTCGGTGGGGGCTCCATCGGCGGCATTAGTGACCTCAAGCTCGGGCGGCGGGTTCCACTTCCTCGAGTTCCACCAATTGCTCGGGCGAGGAAACCAAGTTAGGTCAACACCATACTTGGTCACCAAGTCCCGAACCGGAGTTCGGAGACAGAAGGGACCGCGTGCTCGGGATCGGTAGCGTATTCTTTGAAGTACTCCTCAAGCACAACGGAGGCCGGGCGAAGGTGGGCCGACGCGGCGCGGAGGCCTCATCCGCCACTTGCAGCAGGCTTGTTCAGCCTCCTTCCTCGCCGACTCGGCCTCGGCCACCTTGGCCTTCTCGGCCTCCAGCCTCTTCTCCGCTTCGGCCCCAACAGCCTTCATCGCCGACTTCACTTCGGCCTTCTCCGAGGTCAGTCTCCGCCTAGTCTCCTCGGCCTTTTCAGCCCTGAGTTTCCGCCTTCAGGCCCTCGCCTCCGCCTCTTTTTGCCTTCTCAAGCTCCGACCTCTCCCGCTGAGCGCACTGAGGGCCCCAAACTTCTTTACCCGGGCGGTGAGGGCCAACCTCGTTGCCGCAGTGGTTCGACAAGCCAATACATGGGCAACCCGGGAGGCGGCCTCGGTGGAGAAGTGGGCGGCATCATCAAGCTCCACGGTCCACAAGGCGGCCAACTCGCCCATTCCACCGCAATGAAGGGGGCAGCCGGTTCCTGAATCGCCTCCTCGCGAAGTAATAGTCGTTCGGGATTGGGGCGGTCGGTGGAAGGGCCTCTGTGCACGGCGAGAATGAAAGTAAGCACAAAAATCAAACATAAGGAATTTGAATTGAGAGGATAAATAGTAGAATCTTACTCAACCAGCCTTTCGACATCAACCCCGAAGAGGGTGTTTCCCGATCGTAGAAGCGTGACTCGATGCGAGGTGGAGTGCTGTGGCGTGTCCCTCGCCCGCCCGTTGCCGTTTGTTGAGGCGGACATTAGCACTGCTCGCGGAGACCTCACGGACATCATCATCCGATTTCGATCTCTCTCCCGCGGAGAGGCTGCGGGCGCGGATCGGGGCACTAGTTCCCTCGCCTTATTTCTTCGTCGCCTTTTCCGGCTCTTTATGTGGTGGGGAGGGGACGTCACCGTGTGGGCCGTAGCAGAGGAGGCGGAGTTTTCGGCGAGGAACGGTGCGGATAGGGGCTCGACCCATTATCCCCGCCGCTCGTAGGAAGACGTTCTTATGCTTCCCCATCGGCTGCTCGGACAGTGTTGTGCACGGGAAAGTGAGGGATTGCATGAGGCCAAGCTCGTAGTTAATTCGCATTCTTTACTCATGCAAAGGAAAAGGGATAAAAAGGCTTACCAAGGTTAGAACCCGAATCGCGAGGTAAAGCGAGAACATGCGAGCTTCTCTCCTAAGCTCGTTGCTATTCAGACCTCTAGGAACGCTCCTCGGTGGGCGGCTTAAGGGCGATCTCGTACACAAGGCGAAAATCCCAGCTCGGAGTCTTGGAGTGTCGGGACTTCGATTCTGCACGTAACAAAGAAAATTAGATCAGTTGATTTCTCTGAAGGTCGGGATCTCGTGGCTTACGAGCGGGGCGGTGGCCAAAGGACGTAGGGATTTCAATATACGTGTCCGTGTTGAGGCTGGCCATTTCCACTTCCCGGAGACAAAGAACCACTTCGTGCGCCGGTTGTTCGGCTTGGAGGATTCCCCAATGAAATTTCTTTTCCTCATCTTGAGGTACATCGCGGGCTTCCCTCGTAGAGTTGGAACATAAAATTCATCTCCTCTCTGGGTCGGCATTCTGCATGCACCCCAAGGCGCCCAACTAGTGTAAAGAAGGAGAAGATAGCCAACCACCAATGAGGGTGGAGTTGCATCGAGGGTAATGCCCTGGGCGTTTAGGAGATGGGAGATGTTGGGATGCAGCGGGAAGCGAAAACCCACCTCCATCATGAAATAATTCACCGCAACCATGCCGAGTGGAGGTTGGTCGTGGCGCTCATAATGCGAGGAACGTGGAGCCGAACATTCGTAGGGTTTTCCCAGTCATCCCGCCGGGCATGGAGTCCCTCACGGGTAATATCACTCTCCCAAGAGACCCCATTCATCACCCGGTCGGAAGCCTCGGCGCGCAATCATCTCATCGATCCGCTTCATTGAGGAGCGCGGACACGATTCCACGTATAACTCATAGTCAAATTGGGAGGGCCCCCGCCATCTCTTTCATCATGTCTAACCGGGCGGAATGGGCAGCCTAGATCTCGCGGAATGCGCGTTCCTCTTCATTTTCACGAGCATTTTCGGCAAGGGCTTGAACCCCTTCGACGACAAGCTCGTCGACCACCTCCTCCATGGTCCGATCCGGTGCGGGGTCGGATTCTCCACTTTCTTCTCTTGAAGGCGTGGATCGGAGCGCCTCCTTCCCCAGCGAGGTCGTCAACGCCCAAATCGCTCGGAGCCTTTGAAAGGGGCATTCCCGAGAGGGATCCCGGAGTCCCGAATAGATACGGCGGGCGCGCCGCCGGTCGAGAGGACGAAGGTCCTCCTAAAGAGGTTCTCCAAACCGTCGGTCTCGAGGGTTGCCACGAACCTAGGAGCAACCGCTGTGGATTCGTGCAAACCCACCCCTATATAACTTCCGCGGCCGGTGGATTACGTCTCTTGGTCTCCCCACGTCCTTTCATCATCCGGAGAGGGTTTGAAGGTAATACAAAGGAAATAAAAGTAAAGAAAAAGAAGCTTTTTTCACCTTAAGAAGATTTTTGAAGGTTTGATCGAAAGAGTTAGGATTGGTTGAGAACGAACCTAAGGAGAAAGCTGCTTTGTAGTTCTTTGAAAAAAGCGAAAAGTATTTTTAAAGGGTTGAAGTCCCCCTTTTATAGATTTCCTTGAGGGGCTTATGAGCAATTTTTCCTAAAAATGGAAAAATGGGGGCCCGAGGGAAAATTCCCAAAAATAGGTGCCCCATTTTCAAAATGCACGTGTGGGTCAACGTCGTGGGCGCGTAAAACATAGTCATAATAATGGTTCACGTGCCTCATCAGCCGTCATTAGTCACATCGTATAATCAATCGATGCCTCGGTCGGTGCAAAAGCTGCGGCGCATAATTACAACCTTGAAAACCCAAAGGACGCCGTTTAGCACCTCGCCAATTTTGCACCTCGCTAACCGGGCACCTCGCCAACCTTCCATCTCGCTATTCGAGCACCTCGCTAACTGATCTCTTCACCAAAAGGATCGCTATAAATGAAATATCTCTCGCCCAAGTACCTCCCCACCAGCAAATCTTTTCATAATCTAGCGAAGAGACCGTCCTGGTCCCCTACGGTGGCAAGAGACCAAGCCGGGGGCAATTGTTGTGACAAAGATTAATGTGTTGGTGATTATCGGGGTTTATAGTTTTTATATATTTTATATATAAAGGATATTAGCTGGAATGTTTTAAGGACGAGGCGAGCTCATTATGCGGCGTGCGAGGACCTCGGGCGAGTCCGACTTCGGCGAGGAGGGAGTACATCCATGCGAGCATCCCTTCCTCGCCATTTAATATGACGAGAGGGCACGTATGCCTCGATCGGAAGGCCAATCCCATCAAGCCGAGGGACATTCCTTTGTCGGATGGAGTGGCTCACTCCCATTGGTTAGGAGGCCCATCGGTAGGCATAACAAAGAAAATAAGGCCCATACATTTAATGCATGGATTAGATTTTCTTTTTAGATATAATTTAAAGGCGACATATTTGTAGTATAAATAGATATCTTGTTGAAAATAATAAAAAGGATCGAGAGAATCCAAAGAAAAATACTTAAGACGAGCTTAAAAATCTTAGCAATTCGTAGTGTAGTACTTATTGCTCTTATAATCCTCAAACTCCGTAAAATCATCTCGCTTAACGAGATTATATCCGATAAACAACATTCATTGCTCAAATCAAACCGTTATTCGAATGAAATCGGATGTTACTTGAGTGATAATCAAATATTATTTTATTCGGGTAACAACACTTTGGAAATGTTGAGCTCAGGAGAGTAACAATCAAGGCATGGAAGGCTCTTAAAAACAGCTTGGCAACAAAGGACAATTTGAGAGTAAGAGATATTCTAATCTCGGATGAGGACGTTGCATGCCCTTTTGTCGAGACAATCCCGAGTCGATTCCCCGCCTTCCGTTCGAGTGTAGAGTGTACGCTTACATCTGGAATGCACTTGAGTTGGCCGCAATCCCCATTGGCACCTCAAAATAAAGTTGGAAGACATTTCTTGCAACATGGAGAATTGCTTGGAAGGAAGAATGGAGTTAGAGCTATTTCAATAATCTGGGCAAGAGTCGTATGGAGTATCTCGAACAATAAGAAATGAGCTGATATTTAATAGTAAGATTCCCGATCCTTGCGGGATAGTGGAGGAGTTGAAAATCAAGCTAAAGAACTGGATATCTACTAAATTATTCATTGTTAAAGAGTGTTCTTATGTTGAGTGGATAAGAGAAGGGAGAAAATTCTTAGTTGTTGTGGATTGAGGTGTAGGAAATTTTGATTACTTTGGCTTTGTGCTAATTGTACGAGGTTTGAGTACCCCTTGTACTCATTTTCGTATAATTTATTTTTACCGTTAAAAAAAAGTGGAAATTAGGGTCTTTGTTCGATAATCCCCGAATTGATTATTTTGAACCATCATGATGAGAGTCGGTTTGAGCACAAAGTTATGAGCATCCACGGGCGCTATGTCAGCTTCTCCATATGGCCTAATTATTGGGCGGAAGTGATACCTCATACCCTTTGTTGTTGCGGCGCTCTTTCATCATATTGTGATTCCACGATATTTGGATGATCATGGTCGCTTCCCCCTATTGGATTATTTTGTGCTCCTCCCTATTCGTCTACTTTATTGATTCTTGGGTTTTCTCCGTGATTCATTTCTTTTGTGACTTTTCTTATTCTCCTTCCAAAGCATTTTGGTGTCTACAAAGGATTTTGATTTCCAATTCTACAGAGTGGAGATCTTGTTGATTCCTTATAGAGTGGGTTATCATGCACTAGTCCTAATACAAAATCCAAAAGTTAGAAGATAAGTAACGAAAATCCAACAAAAGCAATACAACCAATATTTTTGTAATTTTGAGAACTAACAAAAAGCTTGTAAAAGTCTAGTGTAAAACCTAACCAATTATCATTTCTAGTACTAATGAACGCCCTCACTGGTAATGTCTCCATTAACTTGTTCCACATTTTATCAACACATCAAATAATTAATCGCAAGCTTACAATATCAATTATAGTGAGATAAGTATGGGTATTGATCCACCGAGGCCATGTTTGGTGACCACGTCTTGTTATGTGGCCGATTTACAATCTTCCATGATTGTACCATATATTTTATCTTGAGATTAGAAATATTTTGTTTGAGTTGACTCCTCCACTATAAGATAAGTGTGTGTGTGTGTGTGTTTTGGCATTTTTTTAATGAAACTTCAATTTACTAAAATGTCCTTCAAGTTGTTGATATAATGTATCACATAAACAAGAAATCCACATTTCAATTTCACCTACTTCATCTCTCCTTCTCTCCATTATCGGCGTGAGATCCTCCATTGCTTTAGATTCATGTCATCTCCTTTGCATCGACTCTAATTTATCGACGACTATTTTGTAATCGATCTGTTCATTCATCGAATGCTCTTTAGATTCTTCTTCAATTCATCTAGGGTTTTATCAATTTTATCTTTTCTTTATGGGTATTTTTCGTTCACCAATAGTTTTGGTTACTTTCTTGTTTAATGTTTCAAGTGTATATTTTCTGGATTGGATGATCTACAAATTACCCCAATTTGTTCATGTGGGAAGGGACCGATGGTTAAGCATTGTGCCCACCCGCAAGTAACCCCGAAAGATTCTACTATAAATGCCCTAACGGTGACAAATATTTTTGAAGTTTTATATGGTGTGACCAGTTTAATCGCTCGAATGAATCAACCTCAAGCTCTTCGGTATTAAGACAATCATCACGGATGTCGACAAATGAAATGGGCTATCCTATTTTCTCAAGCACAACTGGGAGTTGTTGGCTAATGAAGGGCTGCATAAACGAGGTGGAAGTGAGCCACCGGTGTTCGATCAATTCGAACGAGGTTCATATACGGTCGGACTTCTTTTGCCCAAATCGGTGCCTAAGTCATGTACAACCATATGTCTTATACTCTTTCTTGCATTTGTGTTGTTGATATTGGGTGTCGTATTAGGGATGTTACTTGGTGTCATTGAAATATTGATGTAGTTTATTGTGTGTTTGTTAATATTAGATGTTTATGTGTGATCTAGTTTAATTCACCGAGTCTATGTATAAGTAATTTTCCATTGTCTATTTTTTAAGATCTTTGATGTGATCGGACATTAACTATCATACATATTTTATGGGCTCGATGTGTTATTAAGGCGTAACTTCCGGTGGTTGTGATATTTATCTTCACATAATAAAATCTATAGTACTTCGGTGGTTGTGGATAGTTAATTCATATTTGCTCTATGTAAGAATGTATTTCATAAATGCTATACACGAGAGAAACAAAAAGCATGAGTTTTCATTCTCCTTGTCCTTAAGAGTGTTTCTTTTACCAAGGAAAATGGAATGAGAAAATTGTTGATATCTTTATTCGGTTGTTGATGGATAATATAAAAGCGGGAGTATGGGTTGTGAGTGGTGATAACTTTCACGAGCTTGTTGCTGCACAAGAATTCATTAATGTCATGATGGATCAAGAGTTCTCTTGGGACGATGTTGTTTCATTGGTGAACATGCTAAAGAAAAGGTTTACGACATTCAAGTTCATACTTGAAAGCAAGGGAGTTCGTTGGGATCGTCGGTTCAACCATGTTCACTCCAACCCGCAGGTTTGGGATGAGTTGTTCATGGTATGTTATCATTTTGTATATCCGATAGCTTTGTTATATTACATAAAAAAGTATTTAGTAACGTTTTCGTTTGTGATTGCGAAGGATGAATTCACTACAACATTCTATCATAAAGGTGATTCTACATATGATTGCTAAAAGGCTTTGTTTGGCTCGAGAAGATCTTGTACTAGTTGGAGCGATTATTATTAGCTCGAGATGGGGCCTGCAATGGCCGAACCTAACAGCGCAGTGCGCCGTTCGTCATACCGACTATGACAACAAAGAAGAAGTAACCTCTCCAAATGTTCATGGACGTAAACCATCGCGTAAGAAGAAACTGTTTCAGGAACTCGAATCCGTCCGTCTCCAGCAACTCACTGTTAGTGCGTAATCCAACTCAACACCCATCCGAAAGAACCATCCAAAATCAAGAGACAAAACACCTTTGTTTGGGTTAAAAGATGCTTTTCCAACAAGATCTTTCCCGTGATATGCTGTTATGAAGAAAATCAATAAACAATCTTCTTCATGTGTTTCTTCAAGCCCACTGAAGTTGACTTACTCACCTCTTGGAAAGAAGTGATTATGGATGATCGGTTTATGTAATAGATAATGACAATGGTAATCTTCTTGTTTTCAAAATAATTTTCGATGATGATCATTGTGAATTAGGATTAATTAATTTAAGCAACTGTTGTAATGTTTTATCACCATGACTCACATGGTGAGTAATATTATATTTTGCATATTATATTATGGTTATCATTTTGATTATGCGGTTGTGTTCCTATTTACTTTTCGATTTTGGCTTTTACAAGTTTGGCTTTTTATCGCTTTTTATAACCGTTTGATAAAGGTTGTGGTTTTGGGGATTAAATATTATGTACATTATTGATCATATTTAAATTAAGATGACATTTTATCCACTGTTTTATTAGAAAAATGAATTAATAAAACGAATAAATATGTGATGGAATTTAATGGTGGTAGTTCATCTAATCCTACCGATCATATTATTTAGTTTTTAAATTGCTTGTAAGGACTCCATAATGCAAGATATACAAAGTTCAAGAAGAACAGGTTGTAACCCATGAATTAAAACTCTTCAATTTATCACAAAAATAACATAACTTGGAGTGAATATAATTACACGAGCGGAGATATGACTAGTACGTATGATAAATACAACCATTTATATTAGACCGCATATTATTTCATTTCGGAAGCATGGATTCAAATCAATAAAAATAGCAAGAAAGAAAACATTAACTAACAATTTTTCATTATAATTATTGCAATAGCTCACCATAAGGTACTACACCATGTCTTCCATCATATGTCATAAGGTACTACAAATAGTACTATCCATAATTATAAGACCACATTATCTTCAAAAGTTTCAAAATATAACAGCTTTATATATTAGCAAAATAAAGTGCACATAGGCATCTTACACCCTTTCACTCTCCAACAACCGCACCGCATACAGGGGCCCTTGCTTCTTCCGTTAAACCCATGAAAATCTCTAGTCGGTCGTTGTGGGCACCAATAAGTTTAGTAGAATCAAGTTTATCTAAAATTGTTAATCCCGAACATTACTCATTAGATCGTAAATATGCGTTCTCAATTGATCAAGGTCTTTTTCATACCCAATTCTAGAAGCCATGGTCTCACGCCATTCATTAGTCGCATGACAAAAATTATTAAGCACGACACCCATAGACGACTCACTCGATTCTCGCTTTATTTTTTCTCTTCTTCAATGTATTGGATGAAGGTTGTGGTATCATGTCCTTGTCATATGCAGTGCTATTTTCTCCACGATCACCAACAACGAGTTGTTCGAGCGATGGATTATCATCATCATTCAAGTTCGTGTAGTTGTTATCCTTACCTTCATTTTCACCACTCCTTCCACACCCGGTCGTTGATTGCATCCGTGAGCGCATCATATTTGCAGCATCGTGCACATCTTCCACCACTTCACACGTTGCACGATCCAATCAACAAATAAAGGCCATTTCTTATACCTCATTCATTTCATTGTTGGATCTTTACGCATGATAAATTGAGTGAGCTTCAATAATAATTCATTTATGCATGCTAACCGATAATAATTAAATTTGAAACATTCACTAACTGCACTATCGACTCTTATTAGTCATCACCACTTGAGTGTGTTAATGGTTGTGTTAAAACCAACACCAATTTGTATCCCATTGTGCGCACACTAGTGAACCATATGTCTTCTTCTAAGTAGTGAGCTTCAAGACTATGTTGGTATCTTTTTGCAAATCGGTGTTTGAGAATGCCTTCTTCAATGCTGTTAGTATTTGAATTTGTATGCTTTGATGATGTTTCTAAAACCTAAGTGTATTAGGACCAGTTGAACTGTTAGTCACTAATGATCTAAATAGGTTAAAATCTTAGCTAAGGAAACCTTGCTAGGACCTGACCAGAAGACTTGAAGTTGTTGAGAATTGAAGATCAAGTCGGAAGATCTAGAGATCGAGATAACTAGAAGGTGAAAGGTTTCTAACAAGAAGACTTGGAAGTCATCTTGTACTTAAGGAAGTAATTGGCACAAGAAGCTTAGATTTGAAGAATGGTCAGAAGAAGAGATAAAAGTAATCTATGAAAGGAAGGTAGTCAAGATGGTTATGAGGAGGAGATAGCAAGGTTGAAAACCTGCTAAAGTTATCTTAGAAGACTTATCCAGTTCGGCGTAAGTTAGATTGTTAATCAACAAATCAAGTATCAATTAGATCCATTTATGAGAAGATCAAATCTATCAAGACAATCAATCAAGAGATAATTGATTGGATTCAATCAATCAATTATCTAAGTCAACAAATCAACCTAACGACGACTTACCTTACTTAGAAGACCTGATTGATAATTAGCTAACGACTAGTCAATTCCGAGTTCTATAAAGTGATGAGAAGGATTTCAATCAACTACGGTCTACGCGCGAGAAACTTACATTACAAGAAACCATAAATCCTATCATTCATTGCGATTACGCTCATTCATTTCAAGAATCAATCATATGATATTATTCTAAAGAAATTTATTCTTGCTAAGGAATTGTACATTCACCTTCCATTTTCTCAAGACAAGAGAAGGTTGATTACTTTTTAGATCTTAGAGATAATCAAGGACTCGAGGATCATCATTTTGTACCAAGGGCAAGAACTTGTAAAACTTCTTGTGGTCAAATCCTCAAGAAGACAGATGAGACAAGACCGGTTTTTTGGATAGTAAGGCCCCCGTGGAGTCGGGGAGAGTGGACGTAGGATTGTTATATCCGAACCACTAAAAAAATCTCTGTATCTTTTATTGCTTTCTACATATCTACATTTATAACTATTCATGCATAGTAAACTCTCAAATCGGGTTTAACATCAAGTTATCGATAGTTTGATAAAAAGAGTTTAAGTTTTTATAAAAGGTTTTTAACTACACTCACGAGATAAGCTTCCGCACCATCGGAAGACTTCGAGCTTTACGAAGTCTGTGACTACTCTTAGCACACTCGAGTACCTATTTGTAGAAGACTTACAAAGTCTTCTAACCTCACACTCACTCACGAAAAGTTGCAAAAAGTTTTGAGTGTGGTGATTCGTGTGAAAATTGCATGATTATTGAGTGTTTAATCTTCTTATTTTGATATGAATATCATGCTTAATTCACTCTTAAATTGGCTAATTGCATTTGATCTTTGGAGTTTATTTTGTGAGTTTAAATATGTAGGTTTATAGCTAGTTTGGAGGATAATTTCAGAGTAATGAATATTTCCAAATCAAGTGAAGAATTTCATGGATTGAAAGAGGACTGAAAGAGGGTCACAATGGAAAAAGAATCGAGTCAATTGGAGGTCGGATGCTCAAGTTACGAAGATTTAAAGTTGAAGTGACAATGCCACTCGGGTAAAGCCACTTGATTGGAGTGAATTGATGAATGATTTTGAGGTGTATTTTAGTGCAAAAAGTGATCAAAAGTGTTAGATTTTGTGCATAAATGTGTAGAGCATCACTTCTTTGCTTAAAAGTGTTACTTGATGGATAATTGATGTTTTTCGTCCGTTTTAGGTAAATCGGTGGAATTTGGTCAAACCGAGAGTACCGGCATTCTTAGGATGAAGAGACGATCAAGACGGACGAAAACGGGGTCGAGAGGTGGAGCCCGAGTCAAGAAAATTCCTGGACTCGACCACCGGTCGAGGTCCAGGAGCCTCGACTTGAGGGTGAAGGCAAGAGGTGAAAATTCGAAATTTTGGAGCAAACCTCGACTCGAGGGCTGAGCCTTGAGTCGAGGGAGGAGGCAAAGAGAGGTCCCTTGAGTCGAGGGCTGAGCCTCGACTCGAGGCAGGCGGAAAACCGCAAAATCATGATAGCGACTCTTGAGCCTCGACTCGAGGGCCCCAACCTCGAGTCGAGGGTGGCCCAAAACCGAAAATTTTGTATTTAACTCATTTTGAGCGGAAAACAGCATAATCCTCCTAGCATAGTTTAGAGAGCGGTTATTAGGCGGTTTTACGAGCGAAATTATCATTCCATAGCTTAATTCTCCTTGTAATTGGATTAGATTCTTAGCTTTGGATTGAATTCAAGTATTTGTACATTAGATTAGTGATTTGATCCATTAGATTTTCATTTTCAAGTTGTAATTGAAGAGGTGGAGATTGTAATTGAAGCATTTGTGAAGACTCAAGCATTCCTATTTTTATTAATTGAAGACAATTGGTGATGTTCTTCTACTTATCTCTCTTTAATTCATTGTTTGTGTTGATTTGTTCTTTAATTGCTTTCTTAGATTTTTCACCCATGGCTTTTGCTCTTAACACCATAGGCTAATAGTTTTGTACTTGGGATAATTAAAATTAGGGATGATGTGATTGTCTCATGCTACGATTGTTGATAATTGTGATAAATTGAGTTAGATTGCTTCCGAATTGTGATTCTCATTGTGCTTCATGCAAAATTATCTCTTTAGATTAATGGTTGATCACCCTAGCAATAGGCGAGAGTTGAGCTAACGTGATTAGGTGTTAATCGGGTTATAATTTTGCATGATTGTATGAATTGGGGACTTCTTAATTGAGAGATTAGAAGGACTAAGAATACTCACATTAGGCGTTGTGTTATTAATGGAGTGATTAATTTCATGATGGTTTATGCTTTCTAACTTGATTGATTTACAATTTGATACAATCATAGCTAGTTAATCATTGATTCCTTGATGGAGATTATCCCTAGCACCCCTATCCCCCATTGATCTTAGCTTATTTGTTATTGCATACTAGGTGTTTGTTCATTTGCTTGCTAGTTATTTGATTTTAATTCTTGCTATTATATTGTAGTGTTTAGAGCCAAATCCATTCTTGCAACAATAGTCACTAATAACTTGTATTCTTAGGGCCTCACTTGCATACTAATTCCCTTGGGTTCGATATTTTGATTGGTTTTAATACCGCTTGCCGAAAAACTACAAATCAAATGGCGCCGTTGCCGGAGAATTAGTTTTTGTGCCTATAGTGAGACTTAGGGATTGTTTGACGTGGCTACTTGTTGTTTTTATTTTTGCTTTTGCTTTGTTTGTTTGTGTTGGAATTGATACTTAGATTGGTGGTATTGTAGGTGTATGTTAACAAGGTCAAGTGGTATTCCACCCTTGTCACTTAATCCGGAGATAGAAGCTACATTGAGAAGAAATCGTGGTAGAAGAAGAAGGGAAGCAATGGAAGGAGAAGAGCTAAGGAATGAGGAGAGAGTTGTTGGTGAACCTCAAGTTGAGGAGTTGCATGGAAATGGAGAAGGAAGAGTAGACAATGGAGGTCATGGGAACAATTTTAATGCTCAAGTTGGCCCTTATCTCTAAGGGATGCCACCACAACATTTTTCCTACCAAAATCCATACCCCTACCCTCCACAAGCTCACCAATATTCATACTATCCACCTCATCCACAACAATTCCCACCATACTACCCTCAAATGCCATACAATCATGAGCCACGATATCAAGAGCCACCACACATTCCACATGCCCAACCACAACCCATGAATGAGCCACCACCTCAAGGGAGGCCATTGAAAGAGTTTTTTGAGCCACAAATTAGAGAGCACTATGATGAGATAGCAAGGCCGAGAATTGAAGCCAATAATTTTGAGATAAGTCCCGCTCTAGTGAGGATGCTTAGAGAAAAGCAATTTGAAGGAAAGGATGAAGATGAGTGCCCACATCAACATATGACACAATTTCTTGAGATTTCCGACACTACCAAGTACAACGGGGTGCCCGAAGATGCAAAGAAGTTGAGGCTTTTGCCTTTACACTCAAGGGAGAGCCAAAGCATGGCTTAATTCACTTCCTCCCGGGACCGTACGTACATGGGAGGACCTTTCAAAGAGATTCTTAATGAAGTTCTATCCACCATCCAAAACCGTGCAAGCTAAGGAGGCGATTTTTCACTTTTGCCAAAAGAATGGAGAGACAATACCGGAGGCTTGGGAGAGGTATGGTATGTTGCTTGTGAATTGTCCCCAACATGGCTTTCCGGAGGAACAAACCATTATGTACTTTTGCAATAGTTTGACGGATGAGGATTGATCAATTTTGAATGCTTGTGCCAATGGATCTATTTGGTCGAACACGGTGGGGCAAATGCACGAGATAATGGAGAACATAGCCCAAGATTCGTTTCAAGTGTCGGTTAATCGGGAGCACACCATAGGGTGTCGCATGTTGAGGAGATAGAGTCGATGAAGAGCATGATGATGGACCGATTGGGAGCTCTTACTACTTCCCAAAGCCAATAAAGTGTGAGTCCATCCATTCCTCAAGTTGATATATGTGCAAGTTCTATGCCGGTTGAAGAGGTTAGCTATATGGGTAGGCCTCCATTTCAAGGAGGCTATCAAGGAGGAAGTTATCAAGGAAATTTTCAAGGAGGAAGGTCTTATCAAATGCCATACCAAAATAGGCCACAAGGAAGCTATCAACCTCAACCTCAATTAAATGGCAACACTTGGAGGAGACATGAAAATTTTTCTTATGCCAACCCGAGAGCCGCCGTCCAATTTCCTCCCGGATTCGATCTAGGTGCCAAAGTGCCGAACAATGAAGGAAAGGCCACTACGAAGGAGCTTTTTGGGATGATAGTGAAGAGGTTGGAGACAAATGATTCTAGACTTGATGGCATTGGTAAGCAAATGGATACATGTTTCAAGACTATAGAGCATCAAGTGGGACAATTAGCCACTACGGTTGGGAAACTTTCTTCTACGGTGGACCACTTGCAAAACAAGGGAAGTATCCATCCACCACTGAGCCTAATCCTAAAGAGTTTTGTAGTGCTATTCAACTTAGGAGTGGTGCTAGTTATGAAGGCCCAAAGATGCCCAAGGAAGTGGAGATTGAGAAAGAGGTGGTGAAAGAGGAAGAAGCTAGTGAAGAAAGTGTGGTTGATTTCATTGAAGATGTATTGGTAGGAGTTGGCAAGCTCATCTTCCCGGTTGATTTCATTGTTCTTAACATGAAGGAAGAGCTTGAGGCACCTATCATACTTGGTAGACCTTTCCTTGCCACCGACAATGCTATGATCAATGTTGAGAAAGGGGAGCTCAAGTTGAGCTCTAATGGAGAGGAAGTGACATTTACTAGAGCTCATTTGGAAGAAGTTACTTCAAGAAAAGTGGAAAAGAAGACGTGTGGATACATAGAGATTATCGAATTATACCCTTCCATTGATAGGGATGATTCTACACCCTCTACTTCTTCTATTTCTTTAATTAATGAGCATTTTATTCCTTCATTAAAATAATTGCTAACAAGTCTTGTGTTTCTTTGGATGATTCTAGGGAGGAGAAAGCTCTCATGAAGCCTTTGCTTGACCCCGGTGATAAGCTTGAAGAAGAATGTAAGAAGAATGTGACCAAGCTTGAGCATGGCTCAAGTTTGGGGTGTTAGTAGAGAAAAGGACACCACTTGAGAAGAAGGAAGTGAGTTTTGAAGTTGGAGACCAAGTGGTGTGGAGTGAGTCCAATTGGAGCCGTTTACTTGGAGTTGAGAGACTCAAGGAAGTGTTGACGGTGAAGGAGATAAAAGAAGGAGGAATAGAGGACAAATGGGGAAGTTGCCTCTTTGCAAAAGACAATTTAGTGAGGCACAAGGAGGATCCTCATGTCTTCGATGAAAGAGAAGTATGAACTCCTTGAGCCTCGACTCGAGGCGAGGCGGAAAAAGCTGCAAAATCGTGATAGCGACTCTTGAGCCTCGACTCGAGGGCCCCAACCTCGAAGTCGAGGGAGGCCCAAAACCGAAAATTTTGTATTTAACTCATTTTGAGCGGAAAAACGAGCATAATCCTCCTAGCATAGTTTAGAGCGGTTATTAGGCGGTTTTACGAGCGAAATTATCATTCCATAACTTAATTCTCCTTGTAATTGGATTATATTCTTAGTTTTAGATTGAATTCAAGCATTTGTACATTAGATTAGTGATTTGATCCATTAGATTTTCATTTTCAAGTTGTAATTGAAGAGGTGGAGATTGTAATTGAAGCATTTGTGAAGACTCAAGCATTCCTATTTTTGTTAATTGAAGACAATTGGTGATGTTCTTCTACTTATCTCTCTTTAATTCATTGTTTGTGTTGATTTGTTCCTTAATTTCTTTCTTAGATTTTTCACCCATGGCTTTTGCTCTTAGCACCATGGGCTAATAGTTTTGTGCTTGGGATAATTGAAATTAGGGATGATGTGATTGCCTCATGCTATGATTGTTGATAATTGTGATTAATTGAGTTAGATTGCTTCCTAATTGTGATTCTCATTGTGCTTCATGCAAAATTATCTCTTTAGATTAATGGTTGATCACCTTAGCAATAGGCGAGAGTTGAGCTAACGTGATTAGGTGGTAATCGGGTTATAATTTTGCATGATTGTATAAATTGGGGACTTCTTAATTGAGAGATTGGAAGGACTAAGAATACTCACATTAGGCGTTGTGTTATTAATGGAGTGATTAATTTCATGATGGTTTATGCTTTCTAAATTGATTGATTTGCAATTTGATACAATCATGACTTGTTAATCATTGATTCCTTGATGGAGATTATCCCTAGCACCCCTATTCCCCATTGATCTTAGCTTATTTGTTATTGCATACTAGGTGCTTGTTCATTTGCTTGCTAGCTATTTGATTTTAATTCTTGCTATTATATTGTAGTGTTTAGAGTCAAACCCATTCTTGCAACAATAGTCACTAATAACTTGTATTCTTAGGGCCTCACTTGCATACTAATTCCCTTGGGTTCGATATTTTTGATTGGTCTTAATACCGCTTGTCGGAAAACTACAAATCACCACTCGGTCAAGTAGGATGCACTCGGCCAAGTGACTTTGTCTAGAACACTTCCTACTCGGCCAGGACCTCCCCACTCGGCCGAGTGAAGACACCTCGTTTGCACGAAAAATGTGAATTTCACCATTTCTAGGGATTTTATTGCAAATTTTGACCCTTGCCCTAGCCCAACACATAAATACTCCTTCAATTCATATTTTTATCATTCCCCAACACTTCCCACTCCAAAAACACTTTCTCCTTAGGATTAAATACATTTTCTTCTTCTTCTTCTTCCTTTAAAAGTTTTCATAGCTTAGCTTGCAATTTCATTTCAATCATAGATTAGTATAGAATAGAGTTTATCTTCATTGTAATTTCATCTTCAAGCAAAGAATCAAGTTTTATTGTAAGAATCATCAAGAGTTTATTTCAATTTCAAGAATTTAAGGTATTATGTATTCAATTAAGCTTTAATATGGTGAAATTAGCTATGGGTGTTGTTCTATTTTCATTATTATCTGTTGTTATGCTTCACTTAGCCATGGGCTGAGCTTTTTATGCTTTGGGTGGATGATTTGTGAAGGATAATGGTGTGAGGTTATTGTTTATGCTTTGAATATGCAATTGATTTGGTGATTAGCTTCTATTATTGTGTTTTGATTAATTGATTTTGTTGGGCAATTTTAGTAACTCTTGTATTGATTGGTGTATGCTACAATGAGAGTTGGGTGTATTTCAATTGATCATGTGATGAGGGATTTGCTTGGTTGAATTAAGTTTACTAATTGTTTGCATGCATTGAGAGGGGTAAATGGTTTAGACCACCAATAGTAGACATTAGGTTTCTCAAATAAACTTGGGACAACTTAGTGAAAGGGAAGGGATAAAGATTAGTAACCATGTTGAAAGTCTTTATTTTCTTACTTCCTTAGGAGCTTTTGGTAGTTAATTAGGTGCTAATTAACTCTAGTGATCACCCAAGCCTCAAAAGGGATAGATCTTCATTTAATTTGTGGTAGCCTTTAGTTAACACCAATGAAATTGCATATGATAAGTTGTTTTGTCTTGTTGAGCACCATTTGATTTCACAAGGATTCCATCCGAAGAATGTTTTTCTCATCTGCACTTCTCTCCGGAGTTAGTTTAATTGTTAATTCTTGTCTTGTGTTTGCTAGTTGTAATTGTTGTTTATTTCGTTTTTGCATAAGAAAACCGGTTAACTACTATAATTTCTACGACAACGTGCAATTTTAAGGATTCATTATTTTCCTAGTCTCATGGTTCGATAAATACTTGGTCTAAATACTTGCACACCACACACCTACACCATACTCTTGTGGTTAGTATTTGATTGCTAATTTGTGCAAAAATAGTCCTAGTCATGTGGTAAAGTCTATTCAACCCCCCTTCTAGACTTTACACCTCCTTTCACATCTCGTACGGGACCAACAAATGCTTCTTCGAGTTTAGTTAAATAGCCATTTGAAACCCATTATCGATTTTCATCTCGTTGCTCACTAAATCTTTTAGGGCCACAATCAACGCTGTTTCTTCCATGTTCGTCCACACTCGACGCGTGCCACCAGCCATTTCTTTATTCGTGCCTCGTCCCAGCTTAACTAGTGCATCATATGTATATCTGTCCATGCTAAAACAATAAAAAAACAAAAGAGCAATCCCGTAAAATTCAAAACATGGCGGTATATAACAATAACAATTCAATAACAACAACCAAGCCCATATTAGAGTACCCACAAGTCTTGAAGCAACTCAATACACAAACCAATTTCAATCCTCACGAACATCAATATTAACTAACATAATATCAAGGTTCAAGACACGTTCAACATTGCATGATAATACAATTGTTCAACTCGCTCAATCACATATTCTAGTAAATAAAAGTTACATATGAAGATAATAGCTAACACGACTACGTCCCATTTGTATATTCTCGCCCATATGGATTGAACAAACATCTCTCTCTCCACTCGAGCGTTGCTTCTACGGTAGAGATAAAATAATCGGGAGGAACTATATTATCGGTCGCCGCAAATTCTTCATCTACTCAGCATCTAGAGGTGACCATTTCATTTCGGATGAAATTATGGAGAAGAAAGCACGTCATTATTAGGCGTATTTGGGTTCGAGATTGGATAGTATGATGCGCTAGCAACAAGCATTCCCAATGCATTTTCGGGACACCAAATGCTCTTAATTTCTATAACATTGCAAGCTCTGGTATGTCGCATGTTATAATGCTCTTTAGGTGTGGCTGGTCTGTGAGCGTTTAGGCCCCATTCATTTAAATGATAGCGGACCCCCTATATGGTAGAATAAAATCCAGTATTATTGGCGTAGCCATTATCACACAAATAATAATAACCTACAAGAAAGATACATATGATGGACGAATGGAACATTAATTTGCGTCAAACAGCTAAATAAATATTGATCAATGAATGGAATTACCGGTAGGGACTTTCACCCATGAATTCTTCCAACCGCATCTCATAAAACTCCTGGCATCGAAGCCGATCCTTCCCAACCGTAGAACATATGAGAACTGCATTTCTCGTTTACAAACAAATAAAACATTATTAGATATTTGACCTTTTTGGGTCCTATACCGCCTCTCTCGGCTTCTCGGTATGTGTACATTTATATATGACCGTCTAATGCCCTCAAATAACCTCAGAACTAACATAAAACAAAAATAATTTTAATTACTCAAACTAGATCATAGTAATACAAGACAATGTGATCATAGAGTAGTAAATACTATACCTTGAACCACTTCCAACGATGGTTAGTGCAATCATTGGGTATGGGCACCGGCTTCACCAATAGGATCAAATGCGGTTGTAAGATTGCAGCTAGAACTGAATGGACATAATGGGAGATTGTTTGCCCGCATCAAGCGAAATCAATATTTTACCACTTTTTTTTTTTTTTTTTTTGTGGTGGGCTAGTATTGACAAATATATCACAACCTGCTCCTCAATTGACACAAATTTAACTCTAGACATAAATAACCAAATATAACCAACATAACCAACCAAATATATTTCGATCCATTCGAAGGTTATCAAAACAATATGAATCAAAGTCCCCTATCAATCTTTACTTTTCGTGGTACTTGGTATGGAATCCGTTCGATCATACTATACCTAGAGCCACATGAACATTTCCTCTGTTCTTTTTTCATGTGATCAATAATCAAAGAAATTACGACAATAGTATGTTGTATCATTTCTTCAAACAACAAGAACAAAATTTCATTCTCTTTTCTCAATGAATTCATCATACGTGGATTGTAAAACAAGTAGATGACTATGCGGACAACGACAACATAAAAGAAAAATCAGACACAAAGACACCAAAAATAAAAGAGATGAGAAAATCAGACACAAGTAATTATCTTTAACAAGTAGTAGTGGGCTCCAAAATTGAACGTTTCCCCCTTGGACATTCCCATAGCCAATTTTTTCAGCCTTGCTCCAACCTCGATCTCGTGGCTTTTCCCGTAGCCAATTTATGAAAATATGATAGCTTATCCAAATTAATCGCAAGATGATACAACACAAAAATAGAACTAAAAAAATCATATATTCACAAAAATATCAAAGAGAACGAAGCTTGATTTGCGAAGAAAAGGGAAGGAAGTGTCACAAACTATTTTTTTTAAAAAAATTAGAATATCTTGAAAAATAAATGAGAAATTGATCCTATTTATTTATGAAAATAAATAAGAGTGAAATTTTTGTAGGGTGTAATGTTGAAGTTAGGAGTTAATGTTAACCTCGGTTAATACTATTATGTGTTGTGCGAAGTTTGTTTCCTTTGCAGATCTTGTTAATGGGCGGCCTACGTCATCCTTTCTCCCTACTAGGGCTTACATCAGAGGGACCCCCTCTCGCCGTACTTAATTCTATTTGTCCGGGTCTCATTCTCGTGCTTATTCGGAGGAATGTTGAGGCGGAGTATTTTGCATGGGGTGCGCGTGTGCAGAGGAGAGCTCTGTGGTTTCAAGCTTGTTATTTTCGATGATACAATTATTGTTGGTCGGGCAATCGAGACCGAGGTTCACAAAGTTAAAGACATTTTGAGGTGCTATAAGTCGACTTCGGGACAAGCCATTAACCAAAGACAAGTCTCGATATCATGTTCAGTAAGGGCATCATAAATGAGAGATGTGATCATGTTGCTGGCCTATTTTGGAGTTAGAAGAGTACGTCAACATGTCATTTACTTGGGCGTTCCCATTAATGTGGGAGGTCCAAATCCGTGGTTTTTCGATCTTTAGTTGACAGGGTGGAGAAGAAGTTAAAGGATTGGAAGAGCAAAACTCTATCTCAAGCTCAATGTTGTTAGAACCGACCGACCGGCCAGCTTCAACGGAACCGATCACGGTACCGGTCCAATAACACCATAAAAACTATTTTTCCGATTGAACCGGTCAAAACCGCCCAAACCGATCAAACCGATTAATATTTATTTAATTTAAAAATAAAAATTTAAAACTCATTATTGGTTCAATGTGTGCTCACCAAACTTTTTTTTTAATTATTATTATTATTAATCTTATATGTAAAATTACTTTGTGCACACAAATGAATTGGAAACTACCACTCATTTTATAACCTAATAACTATGTTTATTATTCATCTCCACTCGATGTGGGATAAAACTTGTAGTGGGTGAGAGTGAGAAAGTATTCCTCATTTTATATCTCAATAATTGTGTTCGTTTTCATTCCCACTCGATGTGGGATAAGGCTTGTAGTGAGTGAGAGTGAGAAACTACTCCTTATTTTATACCCCAATAACTTTGTTCATTTTCCCTTCTCACTCAATGTGGGATAAAACTAGTGTGCTCATTGATCAAAATTCATGTAGAAATTTTATTTTGCATACTAAATTGCATTACTTTACAAATCCTCACAAAAATAAATAATAATATTATTATTATAATAATAGAAAAAAATCTTGCCAAACTCATTTCTAATATCTAATTTATGACTAATAAATTGTACAAAAAAGTGTGAAATGTATTTTTTTATTTAGTTGATTTTTATTATTTTGGGTCGCCTATTATTCTATTGTGTTTATTTCAATATGATTATGATAAGTTATAATTTTAATTTTAATTTTTTATTAGTTGTAATACCCCTAATTTTTCCAGTATTATTTATTACCTTTATTAATTTCAAAATATTGAATTTTATTAAAATTAAATATTTTTCATATCTTGCAAATTTTAATAAATAATATCTTCAATTTCATTATTTTCTAAAAAAGAATCTTTTATTTAAAATCAAATCTTGAGTTTTCCATGAGATACAAATGTCTAATTTTTCTCACTAGAAAATATATTTTCTTCCCTATTTTTAGATTCCATAAAGATTTTAATAATTAAATATTAGTCTTTATTTCACTCAAGCCCAAGTCCATGCCTAATATTTAATTATATAAGAGTTTTAACCTAGAAAATTACACACACAAAAACTAAAATCGTATTTTTCAAAGACGGCAACACCTTTTCAATTTCTCAAGAATAACGGATTTTCATTCTACCAAAATCTTTTCAATTCCTAGTCTTTAATTAATTAATATGATCACTACTATATTATCTGTTTTATTCTTATTGCATCTCCACGTTTAATTTGATGTACATGAGATATTAAATAATTTTATCCCTCGTATGATACTAATTATATATATATATATATATATCTATATATATATAAATACAGATTTATTAGTGTGTGTAGTGCTACGTGTGTGTGTGTGATGCATGATGGTGTGTGCGTGTGAGTATGAGCTGAGTGTGTGTGTAGTGCATGATGGTGTGTGCGTGTATGTGAACTGAGTATGTGTGTGTGATGTGAGATGTGTGAGTAGTTTGGTTTGTGCGCATGAGTTATGTGTGCAGTATGTATATAGGTATTTATATAATATTATATATTTTTAATTTATTTTATTCTATTAATATTAATTTATTTATTTATTCTATTCCATTAATAATTATATTTATATGATTAATTATGCAGTAATTCAAATCTCACTACTATTAATTTAGATATATATACAAGAACTACGTAAGATTAATATAGGTATTTTATTAATTTAAATTAAGTACTTATTTATTAAACTAGTCTTAGGAATTTCAAATAGAATTAATATAATTTAATTTGAGGATTTATTTCTATTAATTTCTAAGTAGAATTAATTATATTTGTTAGGCGACGGTAGCAATGAGGAGTAGGGCTTGAGACAATTGCATCAAATTCATACATGCCATTAATTTCGGGTGGGAATTTCTATCTTACTATGTTTGTCTCTATTTAATGCAATCTGCGATTATATTGTCATTCATGTGAAATATTTATGAGAAAATGTATGATTTTTGACCTTTATAAACGAGGTGACGATAAGTCTTCCGACCTTTATAAACGAGGTGATGATAGGTCTTTTGACCTTTATAAACGAGGTGACGATAGGTCTTCTCGACCTTTATAAACGAGGTGATGATAGGTCTTTTGACTTTTATAAACGAGGTGATGATAGGCCTTCGACCTTTATAAACGAGGTGATATTAATGGACTAAATATTAATGTGATTGATTAATTTAATTACTTATTGTATTTAGTTTAGACAAGCATGTCCCCACCGAGCCGTGGTTTGTTCACCCTTTCTTTTTCTCTTTTCCATTGAGAGCCAACGTGGTACATCGGAGGATGCATTACCCAGAGATTAAATGAGCTCACTTTTAATTATATCTAGGGGTGAAAACGGATCGGATACGGATGGATAGTGCTTATACCGTATTCTAAACCATATTTTTTTCTCGAATTTGGAGTCGAATACGGAAAAGCCGGAATTGGATACGAAATCGGACTATTCGGTATAACGGATACGGGACGGATATCGGACGAATCCGGGCCGAATTCGAATAACTATAATCGGATAATATATTTCATACGAAAATCATCAAAATGTGATTGAAACACATAAAAAAACTACCTACGAATGAATAGAAAAAATAAAATCAATACTCAAGTGATTAGGGTGAATAATTGCATGATAATTGTGTGTTTAATTGTCTCAAATTGATATGATCATGTTAATTTATAATTAATTGGTCCAATTGCATTTCATTGTTTGATTTGATGTTTGGAACTTTAAATTGTAGATTTGAGACCAATTTTGAGTGCAAATTGAGGATATTTATTGTATTCAATTTAGTGGAGCAATTGCATGGTTGGAAAAAGGGCTGAGAGACGGTCGTAACGCAAAAAGAATCGGGTCAAACGGATGCCGTATGAAGAAGTTATGCTCGAATGAAGTTGGGATGGCGAATCAATACACTCATCAGATTAGACAGTACACCCATAGCCGATGCGCCTACTACACCCACCTTTCGGATTAGTTCACCCATCGTTCTTTTTTAATATTTTTATTTTTTCTAATATTATATTATTATTTTAATATAAAATATAAAATAAAATATATTAAAAAAATGGATATCCGGATTTGCTATCCGGATAAATATCCGATAAAATATGGTAAAACTTCGGATACGGTCGGATATTATGAATTAGTGATCCAAGTCAACTATTCGTGATCTGAATCCGACCGGATACTTATTTTTTTACCGAATTCGATACCGACCGGATACGGCTCCGGATCGGTCAGAAATATCCGATCCGTTTTCACCCCTAATTATATCTAGTTAGTCATTTAAATTCTTAGTGACAAGTTTTAATTTTTATTGTGGTTGATACTCACTCGAATTTAATTAAATAATTTTATTTTAGAGTCTTTCGCTGATTATCAAATAGAGTTGTAGTTTTTTTTCAAGTTAAAATCTTGTTCACGCCTTTTATTTTAAAATTATTATTTATTTTCGAAAATCTTTATTTATTAAAATTTGGGCGTGACATTAGTATATATTTTTTAATGTAATATAGGAAAATAAAATATTAAAAAAATAGGCATAAATTAATTTTAACGGTTGGACCGCCCGGTCTAACCGGTCCTACCGATTGAGCGAAGTGAACCGATTGTCTAATCCGTTTGGTCACCGGTTCGGTTATGAAAATATTGCTCAAGCCGGAAAGCTCACATTGATCAAGTCTCGTGGCTCAGCCATTCCGACTTATCTCATGAGTTGCTTCAAGTATCCCCGATGGTGTTATTGACAAGATCGGAGTTGCAATTGTTAGGTTTTTGTGGGGGCAAAACGGAGAGGAAAAGATGACTCACCTGGATGAAATGAGAGGAATTATGTAAGCCAAAATTTGAGGGTGGTATTGGACTTTGGGACTTGGTTGTTTTCAATAAGGCGTTGCTAGCGAAACAAGGTTAGAGATTAATCCAAAATAAGAACTCACTTCTTGCTAGAACTTTAAAGGCTAAATACTTTCCGAGGGGCCGTTTTGAAACCGCTACGATGGGCTATAATTCTAGTTCTACATGGCAAGCCATGTTGGCGGAAGAAGAATGTTGGACACAGGCTTGTATGGGTTGTTGGACAGGAGATAAAATTAATGTATGGACTTATAAATGGCTCCCGAGTGCAAGCGGGAATGGTGATTACCGCCGTGGTAATTTCCCTCAAGATTGGATTGTGAACAACTTGATTAATCAAGAGAACTTAACATGGGATATCCAACTGATTAGGAGATCTTCAATGATGTGGATGCAACGGATATCTTATCTTTGCCACTCTCTCCGGGTGGCCGAGATAGACTCATGTGGAAATTTGAGAGAACCGACATCTATTCGGTGAAAACTAGTTATATTGAGTTGATGAAAGCACCGACCGAGCTTATCTTGGCAACACAAGGGAGGCAAATAGAAGGTGGGCTGGGTTTGGAAGCTTAATGTTATACCGAAGGTCAAACTATTTGTTTGGAGAGTCCTAAGGGGTATTATTCCATCAAACTCGAATCTAATCACAAGATACGTGAATTTGCCTCTGGAATGCAAAAGGTGCGGTGATGCTTTGTGGAATTGACGGAGCACGCTCTAAGAGACTATCCTGGTTGTCTTCATGCTGAACTAATCTGCTCTTTTCGGTAAACTGTTCGAATATGAGCCTCGAGCCGGGACGAATGGCTGCTACCGCCTTCCATGGTCGACCAAAGAAAGAGCACGAACTCCTCGCTCACACTTTTGTGGACAATATAGTGGGCGCACAATAATTTTATGTTTAATAATAGGGTGATGTCGCAGATAAAATCATGGAGATTGTTGCTCGAACCGTTCTTGATCATGAAGGCGTAGTACAACCCTCTATGTTGCGTTGCTATCCAGATCGTGAAATGGAAGGCGCCGCCGATGGGCTATTTCAAGTTGAATACCGATGCGTCTTGTCGAGCCGGGGATGGTGTGGGCACAGGTGGCGTTTTTACGTGATGCTATGGGAATTGTTGCATGGACCTTTGCTTTGCATCAAACCGTGATCTTAGCATCGAGGCGGTTGAGGTCATTGCAATACGAGAAGGAGTGAAATTAGCGATGCAAGGAGTGTGACTTCTATTATTATTGAGGTGGATTCCCGGCTTCCGCGCTTAGTAATCCAATTTCGATTTTTCTTATTTTGGTGGTGTGATTAATGAGGTGCTTGATTATTGCTAGTTTTTTGTTTCTCGTTGATTTTAGTTGGAGTACGTAGACAGGCAACTTGGTTGCTCATGGTTTAGCCCATTTTTCTTTTGGTTGCAATGTTTTGTACTTCTCTTGATGATTAGGATGAGATTAAAAGCTGCTCTTGATACCGATATTTCGGGTATCTAGTTAATATATTTACTTTTCGTTAAAAATAAGGGAAAATTACTACTAGGTGTAAATTCCAATACCATATTACTTGTTAGGTGTACACTTTTAAAAGATTACTAATAGGTAGAAAATAGCAACCAAAAATACCAATCTACCCTTGCTTTTCCAGCTTTTTTAAATTAAAGAAAATATTTTCGCTTCAAAATTAAAAACGCCGCCTCTCTCTCGACTCTTTCTCTCTCTCAATTTGGTACCCTAAACATGCTGGCTCTCTCTCTCTCGCCTCTCTCGGCTCGTTCCCGATCGACGGCGGCGACACTCCCCCAAGGTTACGGTGACGGCTTCTCGTTTCTCTCTCTGGGTCTTTCTCTCTCCCTCCCCTCTCTCTAAAAATCCACGCTGGAGGTTAACAATGGAGGTTTTTTTCTACGTATCTAGGGTTTCGACGCTGTTGAAGACGAATCGACGGTGGCGGCTCTTGTTGATTGTAAAAGGGTGAAGAGGTCTTTCAACTGCCGAAGGACGAATCGACGGTGGCGGCTCTCGTGGATTCTGCGGCGGCGGCGACGCTGCGTCGGCGACTAATCGCGCATAGAGGCGCTGTTTCGGTTTCAACGCTGAAGAGACGAATCGACGGTGGCGACGCGGTTCTTTATTGCGGCGGCGGCAGCGATGGTTGGTGAAGAGGCTGCTGTAGGTGATTGTAAATGGGTGGTCGGCGGAGGCGCGGCGGCGGCCGGGCACGCCGGATTGAGGCTGTGAAGGCCGTGGCTGAATTGGGGTTGCGACGGGAATCGGGAATTTGGGGAAGAAGGTGGTGGGTGCACTTCTCAAAACCGTGGGTGTAGTAGGTGGGTGCACTCACCAATCTGGTGGGTGCATCGGTTTGGGTATCGCTATTTGCTATTTTCGCCAATCAACTTCGTTTTTAGTGCATGTGCATTTTCTGTTGTGCATGTGCATTTTCGATGTACATATGTATGTATATGCCCTTGTGTGCATATTGGCACAGGACGTGCAAATTGATATGGACATATGCATATTGATGTGCATTTTCGATGTACATATGTATGTATATGCACTTGTGCGCATATTGGCGTGGACATGTGCACATTGATATAGACATGTGCATATTGATGTGACGTGTGCACATATATGTGTGAGGACACGAATTTAAAAAAAAAAACGCTCCAAAAAATGGGCCCGAAACAATAAGGCCCGAAAATACATGTACTTGAGAAAAAAATGGGCCCGAAACAATAAGGCCCGAAAAATGGGCCCGAAACAATAAGGCCCGAAAAAATGAGCCCGAAACAATAAGTGCCCGAAAAATGGGCCGAAAATAAGGCCCAAAAATGGGCCCGAAACAATAAGGCCCGAAAAAATAGGGCCCGAAAGTATTGGGGGAAAATTTAATTCAAATTAACCAAAATGTAAAAGAAAGGGTATTAATGTCAAAACACATTCCATTTTACACCTATTGGTAATAGCTTTTATTTTTTACACCTATTGGTAAAGTGAGTCTCCAAATTACACCTATTGGTAAGTCCCCCAAAAATAATCATTAACTCCCAAGTAGTATACAAGAGTATTTGTAATTAAAGGGTGGTATCTATATATATAATAGGAGAATCACTTTCTCCATGTCTTTGCCAGTGTCGACTCTCCGAGCTCTGCCATGTGTCCAAAACAACCTAATATTCCTATTTTTTTAATAAATCCTCCGCTCTGTGGAACTGGAAAAGAAAAGTGAGGAATCGAATTTGGAACGTTACATCTATCCCTTAAACTTCTCTCTTTCCATTTTACAATTTTTTTGAACGGTAAAAGGCAATTATCATTGCTAAGAGTACAAGTGGGTACTCAACCCATAACAAACAATCGTTTACAAGACGTTTAAACATCTCCACGGCTCACCTAACCAAGTACCAATTCCAAAGACCATCAACTTATTATCTCGCATTTAATCCAATTCCACACCCCAACTTTTATGAGATTGATTGTCCTATCTACATTTACGTAAGCATTATTAAAAATGACCTCATTTCTCAAAACCCAAATGTTCCGCACCACCCCAATCCATAATGATGTGGCAACTCTCCTCCTATTTTGTCTCCCCAAGCATTCACGTAAATGAATAAAATGTATACTTGGGTCCACATGCATTGCCGTAGAGATTCCAAGCCAACCGAGTATTTTCGCCCATATTCTCAATGAGGTCTTGCACCGGAAGAAAAGATGCGATATGGATTCATTTTCCTCCTTGCATAAGCCTGCATCTCTTACCATTGTCATCGAACTCCATTCCTCTCTTTTCCAGATTATCCACGGTAGCTATCCTCCCTT
Organism: Paraleonurus japonicus; assembly: GCA_030762865.1. Taxonomy (NCBI): domain Eukaryota; kingdom Viridiplantae; phylum Streptophyta; class Magnoliopsida; order Lamiales; family Lamiaceae; genus Paraleonurus; species Paraleonurus japonicus. Next base: position 43,197,124 of record CM061053.1, on the reverse strand, counting down.
TTAATATCTTCCATCTTTGTCGGGATCGAACTCGTCTTCGTCCGACTTTTCCATAGCCGATGAAAGCCTCGCCCTTTGCCTTTGCTTCATTTTCCCTTGACAATGATAACCCGACTCCCATGCTTGGTATGCTATGTTGACTTGGTAAATTCCGCTTGTTGAGAGTCTCCACCTCCAATGATCATTTTCCCCATTCTTGACTGTTCCTTGGTATGCTATGTTGACTTGGTAAATTCCGCTTGTTGAGAGTCTCCACCTCCAATGATCATTTTCCCCATTCTTCTGACTGCTCCTGCTCAAGCAATTCATCAATGTATTTAAACTTGTTAGATTTCTATTAGCAATAGGACGCCTCCACTTTAACTCCCATAACCAAACCCCATTCTCCCACCTCCCCATCTCACAAACTCTTGCAGTTTTTATCACTAAGTCTAAACAACCTAGGGAAATTCTCCTTCAAACACCCAACCTCTAACCAAGAATCATCCCAAAACCAGGTGTTCTCACCACTTCCTACCCTCCTCTCCAAATCCTCCCTTAGCCCATTACCATCCACCCCCAAAACACTCGATAAATGTCCCTCCACCATAATGACGATCTTGCTAGATTCCTCCCACTCATGACTCTATTTAATCCCCCATACCTCGACTCTACTACCTTTACCCATAGACTCTCCTTCTCCTCTAGAATTCTCCAAACCCATTTACCCACCAATGCTTTATTAAAAATCTCAATATCTTTAATCCCTAATCCCCCTCACTCTTGCTTTTACACACTTCATCCCACCGAACCCAAGGTATTTTTGAGTTCGAGCTATCCCCTCCCCAAAGAAAAGATCTTTGAACCCTTTTGATATCAAGTAAAGTGGTTTTAGGAAGAATGTAAAAGGAAAGAGCATAAATCGGTATTGCAGTAGATAACGGATTGAATAAGTGTTGCCCGTCCACCCAATAAATATTCCTCCCGTCCACATGGAAATTCTATTTTTGATCTTATGCACAAGCCAATTCCAGCTTTTCCGACAAATGAGGGTTTATTCCAATCTTCATACCAAGATAAGACATCACATTAGCTCCCTTTCGCAGCCTAAAATTGCTGCCCGACTTCCATAATCTCTTCTTGGATGTTCCATCCGTATAACATGCTTTTATTAAAGTTAACACTCAAGCCTGATGCCACCAAAGCAGACGAAGGATCCTTTTGATAATCTTCAAATTTTCAAGCTCGCCATTAAGCGAGGAAAAGCGGTATCATCGGCATATTAAAGATGGGAAATCGCCACCCTCTTCTTCCCAATCTCGGCTGGTTTCAATAGCCCCACCTCCACCGCTTTTTTTGTCAACATACTCGTGCCCTCTGCCACGATCGAGATAGAGAAGCGGGGAGATTGGATCACCTTGACGAAGCCCCTTCTTAAGTTTACAATTGTCTTTCTGTTTTCCCCACCACCGCAAGAGAAGTTCGTGATTGCTTTTGAGAAGGCGGTGAAGCTCTCTCCGAGAGATTCCAAAGCGTTTATTTCAAAAAAGCAGGCCCTAAGTTTTGAATCGAGAGAAGCGGCTAAGGATTGCGGTGAAGGAAGTTCGTGAATTCGGTCAACACCACGGTCTTAACCCTCCTATTTCTCCTTTGATCCAACAAAGGTTTAGCATCATAAATTTTCTCTTCCTAATTTATCGAGTTTCTCGATGACGAGACCCATCCTTTTACTCTACGCCTATTGTTCCATATGATCAAATCGGTAGAAAAAGGAGAAAGCAATCATTGCGGTGATGTTACACCTATACGACAAGGAACAACTCACATTCTTTGTTGTTGGTAAAAGAACTTCGATGAATTCTTGGTGCAAATGGAAATTGCCTTCTACGATATTATGATTTCTTTAAATTGCATAAAGTGCAATAATGATTCTCGACTAATTTTATTCCTCTCTTTGTCTGAGATATTGCTTGTGACCTATGGGTAACTAAATTTGTTAAATTCATTGAGCGGGTTTCTTACGTGGTTAAATTGGATTTGGATTTTTAATGTTGTCATTGCAGAAATAAATTAGTTAGTAATGCGGTATTGGTTTATTAATTTGGAACCAAACTGAGTTAATATAGAACAACTTGAGAAATTTATCTTTGGAATTTGGTTGAAGTTGACAAATATTTGTGATAATGAAATTGTTTGCAGCTGATGTTTCGTAGACTTTTGGGTTGGATTTTATTATTTCAGCCAATATAATTGAATGTGTATGAACACTTCTAAAAATAAGATATATTATTTTGCTTAGTATGTTTTATAAGTAACTATGATGTGGTGTTTATGTTGAAGTCTTGAGTTCTACAGTACTTTCACTGAATGGCTTGCTCATGCAATAGGTTAGGACCTTTGTAGAGTCTTTGTGATCGAGGTATAGTAAGACGGAAACACCTGTAACTTTTCAGAAATTATTTAATAGGATTTGCAAGTGGGAAATCCTGAGTTTTTACTAAAAATAAGGCTGGAGCCTACATCAAGAAGCACGTCAAGGTACTACTACTGATTTTTAGCTTGCCATTTGGATTTTTGGGTATCTAATTGAAATGAATAAATTTGTGGTAAATACTTTAGATTATGAATGATACTTCTTGTGAGCCCATACAAACACACATCCTTTGCTTGTATTTTGAAATATGCATTTGATCTATAATTATGTTATAGGGTTTTTTTTTTTCCATTTACGTTAGTCTCTTTTCATTGTATTTACAAGGTCATTTCTTAAATGGATAAACATTCTTTTGCGAGATATGAAAAAAAAGGGTATGTTTAGTTCTTCCACTTATGTATTCTTTTTTAGATCCATAATATGAAATTCTTTCCGTGCATGTACCTTTTGTATTTGTTTCTTTGGTGTGCTTTAATTTAATTTAGTTTAAATATATATGTATCTTTGTTATGATAGGTGTTGTGATTTGTCAAGGGGTTCTCATGGGCGGTTTATGATTGTAGGATTCCGCGTAAGTGGTATATCGAACCCAAGGGAACAAGTATGCAATGAGGCCCTAGGAATACAAGTTCTTGGTGACTATTATTGAAAAATGGTTTTGGCACTAAAAACTACAAGACAATTGCAAGAATTAAAATCAAACAACAAGCACGCAATAGATCAAACACTTAATATGCAAAAGCAAATAACTTGGTTTCAATGGGGATTGGGGTGCTAGGGATAATATCCATCAAGGAATCAATGATCAACAAGCTATGATTGAATCAAATTGCAAATCAATTAAGATAGAAAGCATAAAACCATCATGCAATTAATCACTCAATTAACTACACAATACCTAATGTGAGTATTCTTAGTGCAACTAATCTCTCAATTAAGAAGCACCCAATTCATACATTCATACACAATTATGACCCGATTAATCCCTAATCACGTTAGCTCAACTCTCACCTATTGCTAGGGTGATCAAATATTAATCTAAAGAGATAATTTGCATGAAGCACAATGAGAATCACAATTATGAAACAATCTACTCAATTGATCAACAATTATCAACAATCATAGGCATAAGGCAATCACATCATCCCCAATTTCAATTATCTCAAGCACAAGAGTATTAGCCCATGGTGCAAAGTGCAAAACCCATAGGTAGAAAATCTAAGTAAGCAATTAAGAAACTAATCAACACAAACAATGAATTTAAAGGAATAAAGTGGAAGAACATCACCAATAGAATTCAATGATCCAAAATAAGAATGCTTGAGTCTTCACAATATCTTCAATTACAATCTCCTCCTCTTCAATTACAACTTGAAAATGTAAAACTAATGGATCAAATCACTAATCTAAGGTACAAATGCTTGAAATCTATCTAAATCTATGAATCAAATTTTAAGCATGCCTTCTAACTCATCAAACAATCCAAATTAATCATCCAAAACTCAATTTCCGTCCACAAGCTGTTGCACATAGAGTGTTTGTAAAAATGCCCAAATGAAATCTCCACATAAACACAAAATTGGAAAAATTCACAATACCCGTGCAATAATCACTTCAAGGACGAAATTAAAGAGTCAAAGGAGTAGGAATTACGTACCTTAATCGATAATTTCGGCCTAAGAATGAAACTTGAAGAACACCCACACACTTCACAAAAATCCCCAAATTTGAATCTCAAAACCCTTAAAGATGCAATTTTGATGCAATGGATGATGATTATGTAATGCACAAGGGAAATAAACGGTGAAGATTGAGCTGAAATGGTAAAAAATGGCGAGGAATGTGCACAGGTCGTTGGGGAATGAGGGTTTCCTCGAGTCGAGTTGCTTTGCCAGTGGTGTTGAATCGCGATTTTTGAAAACGGCACCAGCCTCGACTCGAGGTCCACCCCTTGACTCGAGGGATTCAAAAAAATCAAGTTCCTCGACTCGAGGCTCAGGTCTCGACTCGAGGGATATGCAATTTTTCGAAAATTCACTAAGTCTGGACACCTTGACCCGAGGGTGGGTCACCTCGACCGAGGGTCGAGTCCAGGAATTTTTACGGATTCCTGGACCCACTCGACCCCGAAACTCCTAAAAATGACCTATTCGACCCCAATGAACCCAAATATGCAAAAACTAACCGTTTTGGTCCCTCGATTTAAGCCCGGTCGCTCATTCGATCGAGGAGACCGGGGTCTCTTCCTTTTGCTCATTTTTCACCAACTTTTAAGCTTTTCCTCTTTTTCGATCTTGAATTCCCTTGCAATTTCGATCTCTTTCCCATCAAATATAATGAGTGTACCTACAATCGGACATAACAATCATCAAATCATTACCACTAAGAGATGCATTTCAACAATAAATGATCAACACCCCCAAACTTGAATGATAACATGAATTCAAAGTTTGGAATGAGAGTTGATACAAATATATGCAACTCCAAATGATATCAACAATAAGCTCAATTCTTCAAATATATCCCATAGCAAAATATCACAATCTCCTAAGCTTGAGCAATTAATTCCAAAGCAATTCTCAAAGAAATGGACCAAAAACAAAAACAAACACACCAAAGCAACAAAAGGATGAGTTGCCGCGGACGGAACTCAAGGAGTTCATACTTCCCTTGTATCGAAGACATGAGGATCATCCTTGTGCCTCACTAGATTTTCCCATATAGTACAAAAAGGCAACATCCCCATTTGTCTTCTAAGAGGAGCTTTCCTCCTTCTTTAATCTCCTTCACCATTAACACCTCCTTGAGTCTTTCCACGCCAAGTAAACGGCTCCAATTCGACTCACTCCACACCACTTGGTATCCAACTTCAAAGCTCACTTCCTTCTTCTCAAGGGGTGTACTTTTCTCCTCTAACACCCCCAAACTTGAGCCTTGCTCAAGCTTGGTCAACTTCTTCTCACATTCTTCATCAAGCTTCTTATCACCGGGTCAAGCAAAGGCTCCATGAGAGCTTTCTCCATCCTAGAATCATCCAAAGAAACACAAGACTATTATTTTACAAGAAGGAATAAAATGCTCATTAACTAAAGAATTAGAAGAAGTAGAAGGTGTAGAATCATCCCTATCAATGGAAGGGTACAAATCGATGATCTCTATGTATCCACACGTCTTCTTCTCCAAAGTGCTTGGAGCAACTTCTTCCAACGGAGCTCTAGTAAACGCTACCTCCTCTCCATTATAGCTCAACTTGAGCTCCCCTTTCTCAACATTGATCATAGCTTTGTCGGTGGCAAGGAAAGGTCTACCAAGTATGATAGGTGCCTCAAGCTCTTCCTTCATGTCAAGAACAATAAAATAAACTGGAAAATGAACTTGCCAACCCCTACTAATACATCTTCAACGATCCCAAATGGATGAGAATATGATTGATCCGCCAATTGAAGATTGATATTTATAGGAGCCACCTCTCCTAGCTCCAACTTCTTAAAAATGGACAAAGGCATGACATTTATACTCGCTCCCAAGTCACACAAACCTTGGACGTTCCCATTTTCTCCAATCTCGCAAGGAATTATGAAGCTCCCTGATCCTTCCCCTTTTGAGATAGATGTCTCTCTAAAATCTCCTTGCACTCCTCTACCAATTTGATCATACCCTTTTCATCCTAACTTCTCTTCTTAGACATAATTTCTTTTAAAAACTTCTTATAGTGGGGTATTTGCTCAAGGGCATCTAATAGTGGAATATCAACATGCAAGCTCTTGAAAACCTCTAAAAACTTACCAAATTCCTCATCAAGCTTTTTCCTCCCAAGTCTTTGAGGAAATGGAACCGGAGTGGGCTTCATGGGAACTCCCCATGCATCTTTCTTGGACTTCTCTTCTTCTTTCTTGAAGTCTCCCTTTGCTTGACTCTCTTCACTTGCCTCTTTCTCCACAACCACACTTTCTTCAATTTCTCCTTCTTTCTTCACCTCTTTCTCAACTTCCACTTCCTTGGGCATCTTTGGGCCTTCATATCTCATACCACTCCTAAGTTGGATAGCACTACAAAATTCCTTCGGATTAGGCTCGGTGGTGGATGGATACTTCCCCTTGTTTTGCAAATGATCCACCATAGAAGAAAGTTTCCCAACCGTAGTGGCCAATTGTCCCACTTGATGCTCTATAGTCTTAAATCTCGTGTCCATTTGCTTTCCAATGTTATCAAACCTAGAATCATTTGCCTCCAACCTCTTCACTATCATCCCAAGAAGCTCCTCCGTAGTGGCCTTCCCTTCATTATTCGGTGCTTTGGCACTCGGATCAAATCCTGGAGAAAATTGGACCGCGACTCTCGAGTTGGCATAAGAAAAGTTTTTGTGTCTCCTCCAATTGTTGCCATTAAATTGAGCTTGAGGTTGAGGTTGATAACTCCCTTGTGGCCTATTTTGGTATGGCATTTGATAAGGCCTTCCTCCTTGAAAATTCCCTTGATAATTGCCTTGATAGCCTCCTTGGTAAGGAGGTCTTCCCATATAGCTAATCTCTTCAACCGGCATAGGACTTGAACACATATCAATTTGAGGGATGGATGAAATCACATTTTGTTAGCTTTGGGAAGTAGTAAGAGCTCTAAAACGGTCCATCATCGTCATCATCATAGTCTTCATCGACTCTATCTCCTCAACATGTGACACTCTATGGTGTGCTCCACGATTAACCGACACTTGGAATGAATCTTGGGCAATATTCTCCATTATCTCACTCATTTGCCCCACCGTCTTTGACCAAATAGAACCATTAGCTCAAGCATTCAAAAATGATCGATCCCCATCCGTCAAGCCATTGCAAAAATACATAATGGTTTGTTCCTCCGGAAAGCCATGTTGGGGACAATTAATAAGCAACATACCGTACCTCTCCCAAGCTTCCGATATAGTCTCTCCATTCTTTTGGCGAAAATGTGAAATCGCCTCCTTAGCTTGCACGATTTTGGATGGTGGATAGAACTTCATCAAGAATTTTTAGAAAGGTCCTCCCACGTATGTATAGTTCCGGGAGGAAGTGAATTTAGCTATGCTTTGGCTCTTCCCTTGCGTAAAGGCAAAAAGCCTTAGCTTCTTAGCATCTTCGGGCACTCCATTGTACTTGGTAGTGTTAAAAATCTCTAGAAATTGTGCCATGTGCTGATGAGGGCACTCCTATTCATCTTTCCCTTCAAATTGCTTCTCTCTAAGCATCCTCACAAGAGCGGGACTTATCTCAAAATTATTGGCTTCCATTCTCGGCCTTGCTATCCCATCATAATGCTCTCGAAGTTGTGGCTCAAAAACTCTCTCAATGGCCTACCTTGAGGTGGTGGCTCATTCATTGGTTGTGGTTGGGCTTGGGGAATGTGAGGTGGCTCTTGATATCGTGGCTCATGATTATATGGCATTTGAGGATAGCATGGTGGGAATTGTTGTGGATGAGGTGGATAGTATGAGTATTTGTGAGCTTGTGGAGGGTAGGAGTATGAATTTTGGTAGGGAAAGTGTTGTGGTGGCATCCCTTGAGGATAATGGCCAACTTGAGCATTAAAGTTGTTCCCGTGATCTCCTCTATTCTCTACTCTTCTTTCTCCATTTTCATTCAACTCCTCAACATTAGGTTCACCAACAACTCTCTCTTCATTCCTCCACTCTTCCCCTTCCATTACTTCTCTTCTTCTTCTCCCATGGATTTCTTCTAAGTGTAACTTCAAGTTCTGATTGAGTAGCAAGGGTGGAACACCACTAAACCTCATTATCATGCACTTACAATACCACCAATCCAAGTATCAAACTCCAACAAAAACAAACAAAACAAAAAAAAAAGTACAAAAACAAAAATAACAAGTAGTCACTTCAAACAATTCCTAAGGCTCACTATAGGCGCAAAAACTAAGTCCCCGGCAACGACGCCATTTTGATTGTAGGATTCCGAGTAAGTGGTATTAAGACCAATCAAGTATATCGAACCTAAGGAAAAAAGTATGCAATGAGGCCCTAGGAATACAAGTTCTTGGTGACTATTGTTGCAAAACGGTTTTGGCACTAAAAACTACAAGACAATTGCAAGAATTAAAAATCAAACAACAAGCAAGCAATAGATCAAACACTTAATATGCAAAAGCAAATAACTTGGTTTCAATGGGGGATTGGGGTGCTAGAGATAATATCCATCAAGGAATCAATGATCAACAAGCTATGATTGAATCAAATTGCAAATCAATTAAGATAGAAAGCATAAAACCATCATGCAATTAATCACTCAATTAACTACACAATGCCTAATGTGAGTATCCTTAGTGCAACTAATCTCTCAATTAAGAAGCACTCAATTCATACATTCATACACAATTATAACCCGATTAATCCCTAATCACGTTAGCTCAACTCTACTTTATTGCTAGTGTGATAAAACATTAATCTAAAGAGATAATTTTGCATGAAGCACAATGAGAATCACAATTAGGAAACAATCTACTCAATTGATCAACAATTATCAACAATCATAGCATAAGGCAATCACATCATCCCCAATTTCAACTATCCCAAGCACAAGAGTATTAGCCCATGGTGTAAAATGCAAAACCCATGGGTAGAAAATCTAAGTAAGCAATTAAGAAACTAATCAACACAAACAATGAATTTAAAGGAATAAAGTGGAAGAACATCACCAATAGAATCTTCACAATATCTTCAATTACAATCTCCTCCTCTTCAATTACAACTTGGAAATGTAAAACTAATAGATCAAATCACTAATCTAAGGTACAAATGCTTGAAATCTATCTAAAACTATGAATCTAATCCAATTACAAAGAGAATTAAGCTATGGAATGAGAATTTCGCCCAAAAAATTGTAAAATAACCGCTCTAATCTAAGCTAGGAAGAATATGCTCTGTTTTCCGCTCAAAATGGCTTAAATACAATTTTTTTCAGATTTGGGCATCCCTCGACTCGAGGTTGGGGCCCTCGAGTCGAGGCCTTTAAAGCGTGTTAACGATTTCTCGATTTTTCTCCTCCCACGAGTCGAGCTCCATCTCTCGATTCGAGGCTCTAGCTTTTGCCCTGTCCCTCGACTCGAGGGTTGAGCCTTGAGTCGAGCTTGCTCGATTTTTGAAATTCATCCTATTGCCTTCACCCTCGGGTCGAGGCCCCACGGACCTCGACCGGATGTCGAGTCCAGAAATTTTCTCGATCCGGACTCTGCCTCGACCCCTGTTTTCGCCCGTCTCGATCGTCTCTTCATCCTATGAATGCCGGTACTCTCGGTTTGGCCAAATTCCATCGATTTACCTGTAAACGGGATGAAAAATATCAAAAATACATCAAGTAGTACTTTTTAGGCAAAGTAGTGATACTCTACACATTTAGGCACAAAATCTAACACTTTTGATCACTTTTTGCACTAAAATACACCCCAAAAATATGCATCAATTCACTTCAATCAGTTTACTTTCCATTAGAGCGGTCATATATGGAGTGAGTGAAGTATGACAAAGGTTTGGGTAATTCTCCCCCAATCTTTCTGCATAATTGTGGCCACATGTGGAGTGAGTAAAGTGCAATCGATCAATTGAACTCTTGCACTTCTTGAGTTTCTTGGGTTGAATCTTGGCATTGTGAACCTTATGTATACTAATGATATCATTGGTTGTTTTCTTTGAGTACCCAAAAAGGGAACTGGAAAATAGAGTGAACCCATTTCAATGTTATGCATATAAGTTGCATATGCTCATTGGAGAAGAATTTTCTCGAGAAAACAACTTTGCAATATATATATATATATATATATAGAGAGAGAGAGAGAGACTATGAATTCTTTTAACATGTTATAGTATCCACTAATGTTGCATACTTTTTTTTTTTCAATTTTTCAATAATATTTTCGAGTAGTTTGAGAAGAACATAATGCTATAAGAAATTTTAGTTCTCGGATGGATAATTATAAGGATTGCTAATTATTAATATGTGCATGTAAGTTCTATATTTAAGTTTCGGTATGTGAGTTCTATATTTAACATCAAAATTACACCATCACTAAATAAATTCATTTCTATGTTAAGACACAAAACTTCAAATATGAGGCCTATTACCAACAGGCTTAGTTTTATTGCACGTTTATCATCAAATGATGTATTGCGGCTTCTTAGCGGTAACATCCGATTTGCATGGTGCAACTAAAAGAAAGAAGAAATAAACCTTGGTGAAAGCAAACAAGGTAACAAAATTCTATTTAGCCGCTTAACTTGATTTCATGAAGAGACCACAATGTTTTATTGTATTGAAAAAGGTTACAATTTCTATTTTTGTTGTATTAACATTGAAGAACTCATCCATTGCATTTGACTTTTTTTAGGTGAAAAAGGATGTTAATGTGACGATTGTGAAATTTACAAATCATGTGAATAGTCCACCAAAAGACATCTTACAAGTGAGTTTTAAGTTCTTTCAATTTATGCAGACAAATCCAATATTTATGGTGTTAATGTACTATGATTTTCTATATATGTGGAATACGGTTGAGCTAACCTTTGTTATTTTTAAGAAAATATATAAATTATTTGAGAAAGTATTTCTGTTTGTATCTCCTTCACGAGATACACCTATTATCTCTCTTCTCAAATATATTTTTGAAACCGCAAAACGACGCTTGATTTTTTTCTTGGAGAGTTGAGACAAGTTATTGCAGTAGCAACATGTAAATTTACACATATGTCTTGATCGAAGCTAATGGGTGTACCATCAACGACAAACCAACATCCACATTTGATGAATAAGGATGTGAATGCAAAACCGTACAGAGGCATATGACTCTACCGATATTTCTTTTTAAAAATCAACGTCAACAAGCAAAGTTTATCCTCCTGGTTTCTTTGGGATTGTTGAGCATTAAAAAAAGTTACTATGATGGGAATATAGAAAATCATTTAGTTATTCTCGGGTTTCTTTGAAAGGGTATGCATGTTTTCTTTTTGAATCCAACTTTAAATTAAAAGGTCAAACCTTTTTAAGTTTCCTATAAATTATTACATAGTGAAAAATTGTACTTTGATGAGAACACATTTACGTTGCTTCATCACAAGTGGTCCGTCACTTTTTAGGGTTTATGAATTTCTCAAACATAATACGGTTTTTATTTTTTTGTCTTTTTGTTTTGACGATGACCGAATGATTCATATTGTGGGAGTTTGAACTTTATGGAGGGTTTCCCATTTTAAGTATGGAAGTTATTTTAGAATGAATAAAATAAATGTGAAACTAACCGCTTGACGGAGATAGTATTATATTAAAAAGAAAAGAATGTCAATAGCAATAAAAATCAAAATATTTATACAGAAAAACTTAACATTAAAAACCTATAAATATAGGTGAATTTATTTATTTTTTCACACCACAAAAAATAAACCTACAATAGGCCCGTGCAATAACCTAGTTATTATAAGTACTTTATGTAAACACTGTCAACCCAAGACACCAATCTTCCTAAATAAATGAATTCCAAAAACGTAATAAATATTGTTGTTCAAATTCAAAATATCATCACAATCTTCAACAAATGTTCAAAAAAATATTGAAAATGGGTCCATCTCAAGCTCTACTGTTACCATTTCTCATTCTCTCTCTCTCCTCCACTCTCTCCTCCTCCGACACCTCCAGCCTCATCTTCAAAGGCTGCGCCAACCAAAACCTGCAGGATTTCAATGGTATCTACAAGCAAACACTCAAAACTCTAATCGACACTCTAATCTCCCAATCCTCCTCTGCGAAATTCTACAAAACAACTTCCGGTGACGGATCGCAATCCGCCTTTCTCGGCGTTTTCCAGTGCAGAGGCGATCTCTCGAACGGCGACTGCAACAATTGCGTGAAGAGAACTCCAAATCTGGCGCAGAAACTCTGCGGGGAAGCGATTGCCGCCAGGGTTCAGCTGAATGGGTGTTATCTGAGGTACGAGATTTCAGGGTTTAAGCAGGTAAGTGGGACTGAGTTGCTGTACAAGATTTGCGGGTCGACTCGGGCGAGTGGGGCTGGATTTGAGGACCGATTGGACTCGGCTTTGGGGGAAATAGAGAAGGGGGTGGGGGTGGGAACTCTGGGTTCTACGCGGGTTCGTATCAGTCGGTGTACGTGTTGGGTCAATGCGAAGGTGATTTAAGCAGCGGTGACTGTGTGAAGTGTGTGAAAAATGCAGTGGATAGGGCAAAGGCAGAGTGTGGCGCCGCTCTTTCAGCTCAGATTTATCTTCAGGAATGCTACATTACCTACACATATTATCCCAATGGTGTTCCCACTAATTCCAATCAACATTCTTTTTCACCATCAGGTAATCATATACTCTCCCTCCATTAAAAGTTAAAAGTATGTTCTTTTGGTTTTGACAGATTTTAAGAAAACGTAATAAAGTAGATAAACTAAGGTTATTTTGGGGAATTGTGTGGTCAATTTATAAGTTAAGTGATTGTTTATGAGTATAAAGTTTAAAACATGTGAAAAATTAAGTGATGGTTAAACGATGAAGCAAAATAAATTATTGAAAAAAACAGTGTGAGCATACTTTTGGTGGACAAGAGTGAGTAGTTTTTCTTGCTTTGGCCAGATGGTTGTTTGAATAAGTTTTGAAACTGCTTGGTTTACATATTATTAGTTGTTTCTTTAAACTGTATTACTTGTTTATACTATGAACTAGTTAATGACTTGACAACAATATCATTTACCTTTTACTCAATTCATCTACTTTACTGATTTTTTAAAACATGTGTTCAATCTATTTGCTTAATTAAAATTGGACTGAGGAAGTATTAATCGGTATTAATATGTAAACCAGAAGAGTAGTTCATACAAGCCCAACTTCTTGCTTTGACATTTAAGGATTTAATGATGGTGATTAATTTAATGCAACATCATGATATGGTCGAATGTCTCCATCTATGTTTCTGTAATAAACATGAGTTTCCCTTTTTTATTTTACGGAGATCATTCACTACTATATTTATGAAGCTAATCATGATTCTTTTAGTAGATTCGATCTTCGAAAATGAAGTGTCACCTATTAATTGTTAGTATTTCCTAGTAGGAGTGAATCTATCTTTGGTTCGAATTGCAAAAGGTTTTAAATGAGTAAGTCTTGCATGATATTGTCTCACGATGAGACGGTATATAATTTGACAATAACGTTTTAACACTTTGGAACATATGGGTGTTAATTTGTCTTGGTTTATGAACCGTGTCACACAAATTTTTGCTTTTTAAATTGAAGTTTCATTTATTCAGATTCAAAAGTTCAGATTATAGTGCAATTTACGAAAAAATTATGATTTTTTTTTTTTTTGCAATTATACCTATTTATAATTGTGAAAATTTTAGAATTGTGTTTGAATGGGGGTGTAGGGACAGGAAGAACTCCAGAGAAGACAGTTGCGATTGTGCTTGGAGGATTAGTTGGTGTGGGATTGGTAATGGCTTGTTTGTTGTTCACCAAATCAACCTTGAAGAAAAAGTCTCATGGTTACAAATATGGTGGATGAATGATGATGGAGGTTAGTCACTTATTTCAACATTTTTTCCTTCGAGTAGGTCCTGTATGTTTTACCTACACTGTAAAAATTATTGTATATTACTTTTCAGTTTCATTCACTTCTTAATATTTTTGATCAAATACTTGATACTTTCACTTACACGGTAAGATTATCGTGCACCTAATTCAAAAAATTTAAATGTCAGATATTTGATCAGCAGTATTAGAAATCTCACCAAGAGCATAAAAATTAAAGTGATACACTGTAAGCTCACCTTGTACGTGCTAATACACAAGATTTTGCCTAATTAAATTTGATTTACTCTATAATTGTTGTTGGCAGGGACGGACGGGGTTGTGTTTTAAGGATAATAGTAGGGGTGGTTTAGGATTAAAGGTAGTGCATTGGAAGTTGTAAAGAGGGGAGATTTGCTTCACTTTTGTCAATGGTGTAAAGCTTTTCTTCATCTTCAAGTTTTGTTATTATACCTTTCTCTCTTTATGTCAGAAGAAAAAGAGGCAGATAGCAATAGCATTAGTGTAAAAATGGGTCCTTTTATGTTAATGGGATGACCAGACCAAGTGTGTATATGAATGCAAAATGATGATGTTGCTTTTATTAAAGTAGAGATGACTTTACACAATTACACTCTCAAAAGCAAATCATATTTGTCTCTTTATACCAATATTTTAAAGGAGGCTGTAAACCAGGGATGAGATTGAGGTGATGATGTGTGCCCCAAGACAAAAGAAAAAATGAGAAAAAATAATTTATAAAGAACAAAGACAAAAAATAAAAGTTAATGAGAATAAAATATGATCAATGTCAAGGTAATCATTATCTAAATTACAAGACAAAAGAAAAATGAGAAAAAATAATTTATAAAGAACAAAGACAAAAAAATAAAAGTTAATGAGAATAAAATATGATCAATGTCAAGGTAATCATTATCTAATTTTGATTAATTTTTTCTGCTCTTATCATAGTTTCTCCTCAATTATTCTCTTTCACCACTACTATAACCTTCTTTTTGTCTCACTTTTTTTAAATTAGAAGACAATACGTATGATGTAACCACCATAAAAATAATTCTTTCTCTAATATTTTAAAGGTATAATGAAAAATATATTTTATTTTCATTCTAATAGAAAGAATTTTCAACTAAGCATAATACAAGATATATAGAAGGTCTATAAGTTTGTGCACAATACCCTTTGTCTTTTGTATTATTTAAAGTCGATGTGGCTTTTCAATTACATGATATTATATAATATTCGTATTTTGTTTTATTAGTACTTATTACCTGTAAAATTGTATTAAAAAATATATATGTGTATATATTATATGAAAATGTTTCCCCACTTATTGTGGACCATGATGTAATTGAGAAAGAATTAAATTATTTTTAAGAAAAACATAGTTAATTAAAGTAGAAAATCAGGGGTATGAGCTGTTGTTTTTGGGCACAAATTCAATCATCAACTCAATTGCAAAGGCTTGTAAGCGCCTAATTTCCTTTAGGCTCCATTTAGATAGGGTGGATTTGAAATTAAGGGATTTGATGATAATACACATGTATTTACAAATTAAAATGAAGTAAAATTAAATGAATGGATTTGGTTCACACAAATTTTACTTATAAATGAGAGGATTTTAAATACCCAACAAAACGTAGTTATTTGAAATCCTCTCACTTCTCCCATTTGTGCTTAATACTTGAGTAAATCAAACTGCTCATTTAGTTTTTCTCCATTTTGGTTTATGTGAATGCATAGTACATTATCCTCAAATCCATTGATTTCAAATTCACTCTATCCAAATGGAGCCTTTACTCTTTTGGTTTGTAGTAAGGACTTCGTTTTATGATTACTTCCACCAATAATGAGTCAGAAAAGACTTGAAAACCCCCAAATGATTTCTAATACAAAAACCAAGTCTTTCTAGAATTGAACCCAATGAGGCGATACTCTATGTATCACTCGGTGACGGATCTAGAATTTTAGATTTGGGGATACGAAATATAATAAATACAATATTATTTAATAAATGCAAATATATTTTAATTTTTGGGGGACAAATAATTTTTTTACATAAAATATTAATGAAAAATTTTCAATTTAGAGGTACAACGTGTAACCGCTTGTACCCCTTGTATCTGCCACTAGCATCACTATTGTTAACTCTCTCTCTCTTGGTCACGAACCACAAAACCCATTGAATATTAGGGTTGTATACGAATTAAATATTTTTGTTTGATTCGGTATTCGTGCTCAAAATTCGATATTCGTATTCGAAATTTTATGATTCGGATTCGATTACAAATATTCGATTTGATTTGATTATTAAACAAATACAAATACAAATACAAAATTACGATATTCGATTCGATATTTGTAAATATTCGATTCGATATTTAAATATATATTATTTTTATAGAAAATATATATAATCTATATATTAGTATTATATAAATATATCAAGGCTCCTTTCAAAAAAAAAAATATCAAGGCTCAGGTATTTGCACCACATATTTTGATAAATACACCAAACCACTCAAATGAAAATACATATTTTGATAAATACACCACACCACTCAAATTAAGGCTCGGGTTATTTGCACCATATATTTTAGCTTGGTGGAAATTTTAAGAATCGAAGTTTAACATTCTATCCAAGTTAGCTCGAAATGTTCTTCCTATTCCTATTAGTACAATTGCTTTGGAGGCCACATTTAGTGCAGAACTCAAATATTGAATACTTATCGCCCAAGGTTAACTCTGACATGGTAGAAATTTTGATTTGTGGAGCAGATTGGGTTTGTCGACTTTATGGGATCAAGAAACTCATTATGACATATGTAAGTTTTTTTAGTTTTTAATTCATTTGAAATATATGATGTTTTTATGAATAAACTGATTTTAATTATTTTTATTTTTTATTTAGGAGCAAGAAGAGTCTAATCATGTCATGTTGGAAACAACTTGAATTTGGTTTGCAATATTGATGGGAGATTGAGTTCTCATTATTATTATTATTTTTTTTTTTGTATTTGATTATGTAACTTTTGAATTTGTGACTTGTATTGTGAATTGAAATAACGAAATTAATTTTGAATTGAATACTCAAAGAATATTGTTTAAAATATGTTTGAGAAAAATCGATTCGAATATTCGATTCGAGTATCCGAATAGTTCGAAAAATTTGATATCAAATTCAAATCGAATATAAATCATATTTACTATTCGAATTCGATATTCGAAAAATTTAACGAATAAAAATTCAAAATAGTGTATTCGATTCGATTCGTATACATCCCTATTGAATTTGCTTAGTTCTTTGCATTGAAACTTGCATCAACATTCATTCTCGAGGTCCCCAAAACTGGTTTCAACCATCTTCTTATACCTTTTCCTGCTATCGTGGAAGATGGATCTGCATCACACGTTGTGTAGGTTGCGAATGAGTTAATTAGTGAAACAAAAAATTTATTGGGGTGGTGAATATACTTTTCCAAAACTTTTTGTGTACTTAGTTGAGGGACAGCTGACTTGTGAGACACAACTTAAAATCACTAAGATTGTGCAGTGTTAAAGCTTGAGGATGATAACTATCATACCAATTGTTTAAATAAGCTGATTAGAACCAGGTGGTTTAGCCCACCCGGCCACCAATTCCTCACTTTAATGGGAGATCCAAATTCGATTATCTTTGAGAATGAATTATGGTAACTTGGAGAAATGTAGGTGTGTTTGGGTGCTTGGTGAACTAACTACTAACAACTAACATTTACCGATAAAAAAAGGCTGATTAGTTAGACTACTATCACCAGTTCGATTCCCTTTGGGAACGAATTATGGAGTTATAAGTACTTGAAGAAATCTAGGAGTGTTTGGGTGTTTGGTGAACTAACTACTAACTAACATTTACCGATAAAAAAAAATTAATTATTTAGACTACTATCACACTTAACTTGTGTGGAAAGTGTGTAGACCCTAGTTACTCGTTTTAAGCTTGTAAAAACGTTCAACTTTTAGAAGAAAACTTGTGAGTATAAGAGTGCAGTCGATTGGGTGCGAAAGTCATCTAACTTGATGTCAACTAACAAGATGAGTTGTATACTTTGATAAATAAGATGTAATGACAATTAAATATATAAAGCAATAACAACACATAGATTTGCTTTTTAAAAAAATAAAAATAAATAATAACAAATAAATTTTAAAAGTGTTTTGTTTTCTCAATATTTCTACACCCACTCTTCCCAATTCAAAGCTAATTAGTGTTAGTGGATATTTAGTCTTATCTCTTCTCAATAGGATTCAACTTATTAGAAGTTTATCAAGGTCTTTTCATCTCTTATAAATTAGTCAGTCGAATCTTCTCAACTTACTAGTTAACGCTTTTAAACATTCTCTCTCGTTTCTCTTGAAAGTAGAATTTGAGATGGTCCCAATTTAATATTGATTTCATTTACAATGTTACACAATGTTAAGAATATAAATTCTCTAAACATTGGATATACAAAGTATGCTTAGATATAAACTTCAAAGTACTCAAATAAAATCCTAGAAATTTTAAGTATACTTGATGATTCTTGCACAACATACATCTATATAAAGAAAAGTGATATTAAAACAAAAGTATAACATTATCTTATATAAAGAAAAAAACCTAGACCCCCGCAGATGCTGAGTACAATTGGGTATAAATAAAATTGAATCCGACATCATAACATGGGATATGAATCATGTGATGCCACCATATGCTCTATAACATATTTTTCAATAGTTTGATTTTTTTTTTTTTTAAGCAAGTGAATTCACCAACATTAAATACTTAAAATTCCAACATCACATGTAAAGAAATAGTGCAATGTCGGATGAGTTGCATCCCATGATTACTTTCGTAGAGAGAAAACGAGTAATTAGGGTAGAGATTTGAGGGTAATTTTGTACACTTTTTATAAAGTAAAGAGATGAGATAGATTGTGTGTAGGTGTAGCCAAAAAATAATGATTATTTATTATTATTATTTTTTTAAATTGAGAATATTGTAAGCGTGTAGTTTATGGAGGATGTTTCATTTTAAGAGTGCGAAGTAATTTTGGGAAGGACGAAAAAGAAAAGTGAAAACATAATCGCGGGACGGGGAGTATAATTTACAGTTAGTATGATCTTAAAGTTTTAATTAATTGTAATTTTAATTTGTATCTCTTAAATAATTTAAAAGGTTGTTTGTCCACCTCTTGTTGCCTAATTTAGAAGTTGTTTAGGGTTGGTACAATCCTGTGATAAGAAATGTGCTGCTATGAACTGGGACAAATTAAGTGACATTGATGTTTCCTCATAACCTTTATCAGCTAAAAAAAGTACTCATAGGTACATTTTGGTCATCTTCAATAAAAACAAGGTATAATTAATTAAAAAAAAAAATTGCCAGCTTTACATTGTTTATTAATTACGATTTTTTTCTTTTACAATTCGATACACCATTCTTTTAAATTTTACAATTTGAACCACGAATTCATTTTTCAACCTAACTTAATCCTACGTGGCAGTTGGAACCGTCATTTCTGCCACGTGAAAGTTCATGTGGGACATTGTTCTTCTATTTTTTTCGATTTGATGCAACTTTCTGGTATGTGTATGTTCCTTCGCCAGAAATGGATTACTTCATTTTTTTTTTTGTAATTTTTTCAATTGGATTTACTTGCTTGAGATTTAGGATTTAGTTTTGCGAACATACAACCTTTGTGCAAAGTTGATCATGTTAAGGAATAAGAGTTTAAAAACACGAAAACATGGATTAAGTTTTAAAAAATAATGTAAACTTGACATCCCACATGACAAAAAGGTGGCTCCGACGATCACGTAGAATTATGCTAGGTCGGAAAATGAATCCATAATTTAAATTACAAAATTTAAAAAGATGAATTATCGAATTGAAAAAAAAATTAAGAACCTTGGTGAACTTTTTTCAATTAATCCTAAAAGCAATTAGGATGCTTATGTGTTTGAATTGCAAGATTTAAGAACGTATTTAAAGCCTACAAAATGTTCTAGATTTTTTTTTCAAAGTTGGTCGATTAAATTTTTTTTTTTTTAAAGTGATTTTGGATTCCTTGTCTCATATACAAACACCACCTTAAAACTGATAGTAGCACTTTTTGATTGATCTGGATTTAAAAATCCATCACTCTATTTTTGAACAAAATTTTCAGGATCCACTTTAGTTTGCGTGGGTTAGGAAATTCCCTGAATTTTCAATATCCCTTAATCCAAAGAAGAATACAGTACAAGAACAATTTCTAATAGCATCCAAACACTATGCTTCAATGTATATAATAATTTTGTTTATTTTATAAAAGTGTGATTGAATGAGTACTCATGTCTCATTTTATTAATTGAAGAATTTATTTATTTGATTTAAAAATTAAAAGAGGTTTACTTGTAAAAAAAATAGTCCAACATCCAATTTGTAAACAACACTAATTCAAGGTCCACTTTGTAAAAAAATAACTAAGGATTCTCGTGTAAAAAATTACTCCCTTCGTCCCATACTCGTTGTGTAACATTTATCAAAAAGGCATGCCCGTACTCGTTGCATCATTTTCTTAAATGATAATAAAACAAAATTTTCACTTTTATCTATATCCCTTAAACACTACAATATTACATCATATGCCACTACTTTTCCAAAACTAACCAAATTTAATACTATTAAACAACTCTCTTATTAAAGTTGAAGAGACTACTCTACCCCCATAAAAAAACAACTTATATTATTAAACAACTCTTACATTAAAACTTATGTCAAACAGTAAATATCACAACGAGTATGGGACGAAGGGAGTAATTAAGATTCTAATTTATACATAAAACACTAGTTTAAGGTCCAAATTATACCACATATTATTAATCAATGCCATCTATTATAAAATAAACTGAAATAATAAAACCGACATGGTTTTAAGCATTGTACACACTTGCACTTTATAATTGGCGAGTTAAAAGCTATATACCACAAAAATATCTTTCACACTTAGTTTTTTCGTCCGCCTCACATTACCTTTCACGTCCTTAATATAAAAAATCATTCATAAACTCCATCACAATTTATACAAAATGTCATTACTTTTTGACCCACCCATTAAGACAATACAACCAATTTCTTTACATTATGCATAAAGAATTATAAAATTAAACCTCGAAACCCAATCATTACTCCTCTTTCATATTTTGTGTCTTCTTACCTGTGAAAGGTATTCCGAGACAGAGGGAGTACAAGGTTTTCAGTATTTACCGAGAAGCTCAAGATCCCAATCCACTAACAATACATAATACCTATTGACCAGCAACCAAACATCCTTACAAAGATCACCAGAAGTTGCTAACCAATAATTGCACATTATTAGTTGGAAAGCATATACGCAACTGATTGATATCTTCAAGAAGTTCCTGATCCAGCTATTGAAAGAAGTTAAATGCCTAGTAACATCCTGTACGCAGAATGTAAAAGTAGTGACTGTCTAGTGTCTATTCCTGAAATGAGATTTCATGATGTGGTCTCTAAGAACGACATGCGGAAAGTAGAAACCATATGAGAATAAAAGATGATCAATTCACTTTCATTACACTTCGTACGGGCTAATAAGACTCAAAATAAGTTAATCATAGCCCATTTTGATTAACTACCTCACCTTCTATAATCATTTTTCCTCAATTGTTCCACTATTCCTAATGTTCCAACAATCTTTTTTTGTTCTATTTATTTCAAAATTAGAACAACACACTAACAATGTAACCACCATTGAGACAACCCTTCCTCCAACATATCCCTTCATTGCGAGGCATAGAAGGAAAACAAACTCTCATTATTATTATCATTCTCATTGACGAATTTAAACCAAGCACCCCTTCTATGCCAAACGAGTCATACAAAAAGTAATTTTATGTACAGGTGATATGTCAGCGTGAAGGGTTCTGTCATCTGATAGCAAACTGCAGCCAGGGTAAGGAAACACTCAACTAGATAAGAAATGTAATGTGGTCTGTTTTAGTTGATCAGGAATGATGTAAGTTGTAGGCTGTTAGCCTAGGCTAAACCCCTCATTCACCCTATCCATATCATGCTTTTAAGCATTGTAAATCGAGGCAATTCACTTGAAAACGTGTGCTCCTACGAAGCCAAAGAGGCGCACGTCTGAGACTCAAGAGTAAAACGCATCACAGGGTTTGATTCTTGGCTTAAAAGTCGAAGAAAGTAAAGTTAATTTAGCTTCTCCTACAACTATATCTGAAACCACTGAGCAGACCAGGGATAAGTAATCATCTTATGGCATCTCTAGACCAATAAGCAGAAGAGTTTAACTAATCTCTTTCATTTCGGCATTAGAATACAACTCCAAGGGAACTCTAACGATATCACTTAGCAACATAGTGCAGGGGAGAAGAACACAGTGCAAACTACAACGAAGCCAAATAACACACTTCACAAGAATAAACACTAGTCTATCAAATTATAACATACAAGAGTTCAAAAGAAAATCCACAACCAAACGACATTGAATTCCAAGGTCATTACATTTGAAATCATGCTAGCCAAAACTCCGTAATTATAATGATTTTAGACGGTACATCGATGGCAGACTTTAACCCTAAAAATTCAGAACGTTTAAAACACTAATTATTAAAAGAGAAGAAACGGGCAATAGTAAGCAGCTGGTGTCAAAAACATTCGATCTGAAAGCGAACAACATACAATTTAGAGAGTAAAATTGAATTACTTAGGGGAGAGCCAAGCAAGCTAGCCTGTTGCAGCTCAAGCTCGTTAAACTGCTGCTCACGGTCCATCTCGATAATGAGGGGCACTACAAGAACGAGGAATGTGGTGCCGACGATCCACGCGGCTTTTCCGGTGCTCTTCAGGAGTTTCTTGGCAACGAAGGCGGAATCAGACGCCGCTTTCTTGCCTCGATAAACGATCGGAGATTCGGAAACAGTGGAGGAAACGCGAGAGAGGATTCCACCGGAAGACATTGTGAAACGGAGCTCGATAGGAGGGGTTTCTTTCTAGGGTTTTAAATGAATAGTATGAGGTCTATTACTCTACGTTGAATTTGATATTCAGTTTTTCATCGGATAAAAGGTGATTCGAATAATATATTTTTTTTTTTTTGAAAATGACCTGATATTCAGTTTTTAGCTATGTTTTAAAAAGTGGTTCGGATCGGCCGGTCGGACCGGTTCAACCGCTACTCGAACAACCCACCGTACGGCTCAAAAGCATTGGACCGCCTATCTTTCAAAGCGCCTCGAAAGCGGTCAAAATTGGGAAAATTGGGTCGAACCGGTCGCCGATTGAACCGGCCGACTCGGCGGCTGACATTTTTAAAGAAAAAAATCAGATATTTACTTCGGTCTTTTTGTTTTTTCTCTGTTCTCTAAATTCCTAATTTATGTGGGTTATCCATAGGCTACCCACATCTTTCTTCCAATGGACAACACTGAAATCATTCTGGCATAGCGGCGCAGAGTTCAAAATAATTGCGTTTAAAAGAAATTACCTGGACAGAAAAATTTCAAAATGTGAAGAAGGAAAAGAAAAAAATTCCAGCGGCGCATTGTAAAACCCTTAACAGTGAGTTTTGGAGAGAGAGAGATGAAGTTGTGCGCATATATTTAGGAAGAGTGGATATGTGGATGTCATGGACTTGAATTGTGTGCATCTTATATTTATTTGATTATTTTTAAGTTGTTAAATAAATATTTCATTTTTTTATTCGTTTTATAAATTAGGCAGATTATTGGGCAATGTTGTGGTATTTGATTTTAATAAAAATGGGTCCAGTGATTTTAGACTGTATAATTAAACTTTAAATTGCAATATCAGGTGTATGATTTTAGACTGTGCATATGATTTATTACTACAAGAGAAAAATATTTATATATTTATAAATTTTATATTTAATTATATATTATATAATTATGACGTCATAACGGCTCAACCGCTTTACTAACGGCCGACTCCGATCCGACCGGTCCGACCAAAAGCGCCGAGGCTGTCCGGTTCAACCTCCGCTTCCGCTTTTAAAACATAGGTTTTTAGTAAACGGTTTTGTGTGACTTAATTTGACCAAAAAATAATTTACAATTAATACTTTATGATAAAAATAATTAATCATTCAAAATTAATATTTAATAGTATATAAATAACTATGCAAAATATGATTTTTTTTTCTGTGGTAAGTAATACTCCCACAACTATTTATACTGATTAGTGGACACGAAGGTTAAAAATGTATTTTTTGGGAGTTGACCATATATAAGTGAAGAATATAATTGGGAAATCCTGTGTATACGGTAAAACTTCTATAAATTAATAACCTTGGGACCATGAAATTTTATTAATTTAGAGAGATATTAATATATCGATAAATTAATATTTTATTAATTAAAAGAGAGACTTTTAAATTCATCACACTCAGTACATATGTATTGAAAATAAATGGATTCATATATGTTTCATTGATTATATTTATGCATCGGCCAATTTTTGTAACTAATTAAATATAGAGTTGGCCTCTTGTGAGGTGAATGCATGCATGCACTCGAATTCTATTATGATACTTTTTCTTAATTTATTGTTACTTTTTATTTTTAGTTTTCGGGATACTATTATTTTGAAAGTGAGTGCATACATACACTCACCTCATATGGGATCAAACCATAAATATATTCATGTATAATATCAATTCATTATATACAATTAACTATTATATTTATGGATGCATGTATCAATTTATTAGAATGACTTAAATAACTATTATAGTTAATTAAATATATTCATGCATGATGAATGAAACATATACTATGTAAGTCTCAATATAGCTAATATAATTGTAATATTTATGAAATTATTAATTTAGAGTTTTAATGGGGCCTAATATTTATAAAGGGATTTTTCAAAATGTTATTATCTTATTATCTTATCGAATTTGATGATTTTTTACAAAGGTCCAAGTCGGGACCGGAAGATTTTATTATTTTAAAGAGTTTATTAATTTATAGAGTATTAATTTACAGAGTTTTACTTGTATAAAGTAAAGGGTTAGTTAATTGAGTAGAAAAAGTAATGACATTGATGTAAATAAATGTGTATTGTGAAATAGTATAAATTTAGTAAGGCTCCATTTGGATGGAGTTGAATTGAAATCAAGGGATTTGACATAATATACTATGCATTCATACAAACTAAAATGGAGAAAAACTAAATGAATTGATTTGATTCACTCAAGTGGGAGAAGTGAGATGATTTCAAATGACTAAGTTTTGATGGGTATTTGAAATCCTCTCACTTATAAGTAATATTTGTGTAACTGAAATCCATTCATTTAGTTTTTCCCTATTTTGATTTGTAAATGTATGGTGTATTATCCTCAAATCCATTGATTTCAAATGACTCCATCCAAATGGAGCCTAAGAGTTTGATATTATTATTTTGTTTGGTAGGTAATAAAATTAGTTCATACTAAATTAATGATTATCTCAAACTTCCTTGATAGGAAGTAATAAAACATGATAATATTTTGCTTGGTACACCATATTATATGACCTTTTACAATAAATATCCCTAAATAATACACATAATTGCCCAAATAAATGTCACTGCTCAATCAAGATAAATTAATAAGGGGGTGGTGCCGGATAATTTATGTAAAAGGGAATAGTGTTTTCTCAGATTATTTACCACCTTATATAGGGTCGGTAAGATAAAAATATAGATCCTCGTATAATTTATATGAGCTACCAAACAATACAAAGTTTTTAATATACCCCATAATATGGGACTTATATAGCATACCAAATGGAGCCGTGAGGATGTTAAAATTAGAAGGTGTTTTTATTTATATGTGTGCAAACAATTAAGGGACGTACGAATAAGGTAAATGTGCAAACACGTATGGGACGGAGAGAGTACAGTTTAATGATAACATGTGACAAAATTAATTTTTTCGCAAATAATAATTTATCATACTAAATGTAATACTGTTACATTCTATATGTAATACTCCGCCCTTTGCGTTTCATTTATTGATTATATTTTTTTGTAGTGACGAATCGTGTATGTGTTTTATGGAATTATATGGAATGATATATTACATTAACTTGAAGGATTTACATGTTAAAATGATATATATACACAACGAAGGAATATTCTAGATACATAATATATTAGATATTAATTCCTTGGTTAGCTCAGATTTTTTTGGCGATTCATCATTGTCTTGAGGTGAGTATGCGAGATCTCGAATCCTGGCTTGGTTTAGAAGCATATCTCTAATAGGCCCCCTGTAAGGTGGAGGATCCCTCGAATACACCAACTTTGGAATGACACACAGTGTATTTTGAAGTGGAGAGTGGTTTTATAAGAATATCAACTAATTGATCAACATCTGTGACATACGAAACACAAAAGAAAACCTGCAAGACATGATTGCGCACGAGGTGGTAATCGATTGTAATATATTTCATGTGTGGGTGAAAACAAGATTAGCACATATAAACTCAGAAAACAAACATTCAAAAAGAAAAAAATTGATTGGTAAAACTAAATTATTTTCTTTAATGGAAAGTGAGACTCACTATTGCACCACATGACAAATGTATTTTACTTGTTTCTTTTCTTACTTCTATTTTCATATATATATATATATATATATATATGAAGTACATAAAGATGAAAGATGAGAAACCTCCATACAAAATCATAAAGTTCGGGTTTCGGGAGCGTTAACACAATATTTATATAATATAAAAAAATTAGAGCCATATGGAGTATCAAATTTTGGGAGTTAGTATATCATGTGAACAAGTTTTATTGTGAAATTGATTTACAACTAATATATTCAATGAAACAACAAATATTTTTAGTGAAACAACCGATACTTCAACTAATATCATTTATTGAAAACACTAATAATCTAATATCATTCAAAATTAATATATAATAGTAAGCAATTAATACCCTCTCTTTGAAACAACTAATACTCTCGAAATAAAATTTAAAATGAAACTTTTTCACACAATATTTTGTCAATAATAACCAAATAGCATAATTGCATATAGTGTTAGACGATTTAAAATAGGGTTCATGTTCTTATTATATTTATGTTAAAGTAATTTAATTGAGATAAATAATTATTATGTGTTGTCCTACTTTTTTTTTTTGCTTTGAGAACTAAAAATTATGATTTCTTTTACTCAGTTTGCATTGAATTATATAGCTTTTAAGTATTAAATTGATGTGGCGTAAATATGCTATGGGTGACTTAGGCCCATTTGAGGCTAAAAGGCCGAATAATTAGCAAGAGCCCAATAAGAAGCCCGAAGGAGGAGATGATATAACCAAGCCCATAATTTTATTGTAGGCTCGGATATACGGGTATAAGGTGAAAGCGGTTGGGATAGTCTCACGGAATAGTCTTTGGCGATTAGCAATAAATCTGCAAAAGAGAGATCATTCAGCTTAATATACCAAGACTCGATCGAAATAGAGCCGATAAAGAGTCTCCTAAAGATCTAGAAACGGTTATTCTCGGGAAACGGAGGAGTGGGACGTGGGAAAAAGATGAAACGTGGGAGGAGCACGATGAAGAGTGGAGAACTTCATCGGAGGGTGGCAATAACCGTCCTTTCTCGGGTATTATTTATGTATGATCAAGATAGGAAAAAAGGTACGAATTCACTTATCTACTTATCACACTTTGAGCACGTTAAACTATCTCTATTAACACTTATTAAGCTAGCTTGTGTTAGCTCCCAGCAGGTCCCTAACCGAGTATTTAGGGCCCTCCTTTTACACTCTTTCCGATCATTGACTTGAGCGTTGGAGTCCCTACGCCTGGGATCCCTCCGGTGTGTTTTGCAGGTACTCGGAGCTCGGTGCGGTCCGGATTGCACGGTTGTAGTACGTGTTTGAAGGGTGATCTCGCGAATCTCCGGTGCGGAGTTCGATTCTTGTTGACGTAACATTATCGTGACGCATCAAGTGGCACCGCCTCTGGAAAACTTGAGTCTAAGACGTGAGTTTCCTTTATAATTGTGATTACTATGGTGGAGGACAAGATGAATCTAAGAAGGATGTGGTGGAAAAAGTCGGCCATCTTTGGCTGTCCTTTTCCGCCACCTACGGCTGGAACAGTAGTAAGAAGGGAAGTGGTGTCGTCATGCATGATGGTGGGTGGTAGCCTAGCATAGAAAGGGCTCAGTAGGACCTCCCTACACCTCATCCGCTAAGGGAGGAGTCAAATGTGACTCCAGGAGCAAATCGAGACTCTAGGTGGATCGGAAGTATGCGGGGAAGAACCCCAGCTCCACCGCTTGCCGGACAAGGCGAAAGCTCTGTCTTGGTGGTGATCACCGGTATAGGGGCTTCTATCTCTCAAGGACTGTCGCCCCTGAAGTACCGACGGTTCTTAGGGAGCAGATTGATGTCACGGTGAAAACCATGTTGGAAGCTCTCCTTAGGGAAGGGATTCGATTCCCTTTGCCTGCGGAGGGGAACGAGAAGGAGGTTAACAGAGAATCGGTGTTGGTGTCATCCCGACATGTAGATCTGATGGAAGAGACAGAGCTAGGGCTCGAAGCCTACAGACAATGATGAGGTGATTTCGGAGCAATCATCGAAAGAGCCAGAGGTAGAGATCTGCGGAGCGTCCCACCGAGAGAAGGAAAACGGGGGAAGCGGTGGAAGGTAAAGGTGACTCTCACCTGGGACACAAGGGGCCAAATCTCGGCTCTCCGTAAGCGATTGACAGTATGAGGAGACAGATGAATACTCAGGTTAGTGATTCTCGATCTGTATCTGGTTCTCAATTTTCTAATGAGATTTTACAGACGAGCCGCCTCGAGAACTTCAAACCCTTGAATTATGAGTACGATGGGACTTCGATCCTTATGAGCATTTGGTGCGATTCGAGAATTCGGCCCTCTTACACCGTTAAGAAGGAGTCAAGTGCGTGGTCTTCCTGACCACGTTGGCTAAAGCCGCTCAACAGCTGATTCAAACAATTGGGACCCAACACCATAAGCTCGTTTGAAGAGTTCAGCAACTGTTTCTACATCAGCTTGCTAGCGCATGAAGGCGGCCTAGGACGACGTTGACGTTGTTCAACATGCAGCAGGGGAGGAAGATAGTTTGCGGGCCTTTTAAAAGAGGTTCAATCAAGCTACTTTGGAGGTACCTTCGGCATCGGCAGAGGTAAAAATCAATGCATTAACTAATGGTTTACGTGATGGGGATCTGTTCTCCTCTTTGGCAAAGAAGCCCGTTGATATGTTCGATGAGCTACCGATTGCGGTAATCGGGTAAGCGATTTTAAGACAACCAAGTATATCGAACCCAAGGGAAAAAGTATGGTCGTGAGTCCCTAGAAATACAAGTTCTCTATGACTATTGTTGCAAATGCGGTTTAGGCTCCAAAAATAAAATATAAATGCTAGAAATAAAAAATCAAACACTAAGCAAGCAATATATCAAACACTTGGTATGCTACAACAAGTAACAAAGATCAATTGGGGATTGGGGTGCTAGGGATAATCTCCACCAAGGAATCAATGATCAACAAGCTATGATTGAATCAAATTGCTAATCAACTAAGATAGAAAGCATAAAACCATCATGCAATTAAGTCTCCATTAATCACACAATGCCTAATGTGAGTATCCTTAGTGCAACTAATCTCTCAATTAAGAAGCACCCAATTCATACAATCATACACAATTATACCCCAATTAATCCCTAATCACGTTAGCTCAACTCTCGCCTATTGCTAGGGTGATCAAACATTAATATAAAGAGATAAAAATGCATGAAGCACAATTTGAATCACAATTAGGGTACAAACTATCTCAATTGATCAATAATCATCAACAATCATAGCACAAGGCAATCAAATCATCCTCAATTTCAATTATTCCAAGCACAAGAATATTAGCCCATGGAGCAAAGTGCAAAATCCATGGCTACAAAATCTAATTGCAAAATCACAAATCTAATCACAACAATTAAT
Organism: Paraleonurus japonicus; assembly: GCA_030762865.1. NCBI lineage: Eukaryota > Viridiplantae > Streptophyta > Magnoliopsida > Lamiales > Lamiaceae > Paraleonurus > Paraleonurus japonicus. The sequence goes on along the minus strand of CM061053.1, from coordinate 43,167,109 downwards.
AAATTGAAATGAGTAAAGAGGAAGAACATAACCAATTGGACCAAAATGATCAATAATAGGAATGCTTCAATCTTCAAGAGTATCTTCAAAAGTAAACTTTTCTCCACTTGAATTACAAATTGAAATGGAAAAACTAATAGATCAAAAGCTAATCTAAGGTACAATTAATGGATATCTATCAAAAACTAACAATCTAATCAATCTACAATGAGAATTAAGCTATGGAACCGGAAAATCACCCTAAAAACTGCTAATAACTGCTATGGGAAAGATTATGCTCTGTTTTCCGCTCAAATGGCTTAAAAATAAAAATTCCGAAGTTTACGCACCCTCGACTCGAGGTTGGGGCCCTCGAGTCGAGGCTCTTGATGTCGCATCCACACTTTTAAAAATAACTCCAGCCTCGACTCGAGGTTGGGGCCCTCGAGTCGAGCTTGTCGCTTTTCCCCTGTCCCTCGACTCGAGGCTCAGCCCTCGAATCGAGCTTCCTTCAATTTTTCGAATATCTTCTCCTTACCAGCACCCTCGGGTCGAGGTCCCTGGCCCTCGACTGCAGGTCGAGTTCAGAGAATTTTCTCGAACCGACTTCCACCTCCGACCTCCATTTTCGCCCGTCTCGTTCGTGTCTTCGCCGTATGAATGCCGATTACTCTCGGTTTGGTCAAATTCCACTGATTTACCCGAAAACAGGACGAAAAACATCAAAAAATCCATAAAGTAATACTTTTCAAGCAAAGTAGTGATACTCTACATATTTAAGCACAAAATCTAACACTTTTCACCACTTTTTACACTAAAATACCCCCTCAAATCATGCATCAATTCACTCCAATCATAATACCCCAAAACTTAAAGTGTTGTTCGTCCTCGAGCAACATAGCAAATAAGCACAAAGAGTGAATTAATTGCAATTATGTCTCATGGCACCATAGATGAAAAATAAGACAATCAAACTTATCAATGAACTCAAGTATCAATGCCAACTCTCAACTAGCAATCTCAATTAATCATGCTCAAACAAATGCAACTTCAAATACTCAAAACATTGCTTCTTCCATGGAGTGTTTCTCTCTTCTCTCAAGTGTATCAATGTGAAATGCACTCAATCATCAAGTTCACAAACATGCATCCCATAAGCTTGCCAAAGGACTCAATATCAATCATTATCATTTGTGTTCAATCAAGAATCAAAGAGGTCTTTCATCAAGGTTGTAATGTAAGCTCTTTTGGAATATGTGTGTTAGGTAAGAGTGACTCAAATAGTAGAGAACTTGAATGATAGCTAACACTTCACTACACTTCTCTTTCAATTTTTGATCAATCACACTTTCTTTCTACTTCATGCTTTTCAAAGTTCAATCACCACCCTTCTTTTAAGCTTTCTTTCTCATAAGCTCACAAATTGAATTCTTCTTCTCTTCACTTGCACACTTTTTTTTTTTTTTTCACAATTCAATTTTTTCATCTCAACCTTTTTCATTTTCTCAATCATCAACTTAGCTCGTCACTTTCCACCACACTTTACATGCAAATCACCATCTATTAGCTAACAATCAAGCTCTACTAAGCATAGGACAATAAGGCTCATAAAAATAGGTAAATGACTTCAATTTCACTTGGCTTGCCAAATAATAAGGATATTAAGCTCAAAATGGCTCACTAAGGAAATCAAATGTTTTTGGTGGGGAAAAATTTGGCTAGGTGACTTATCAATACAAACATGACCTCTTATCATATTCATGAAATCACACAAAGATTAATCTCAACAAGTCCAAAGACAAGTTCTAGCATACAAGTCAATGAATGATGCACTCACAAAGAAATCATATCAACCGTATAAGATGTACGATTATAAAGGCACAAAAGCTCACGGGCTAAAATTGAGCAATGAGTCAACCATTTTCAATCACATTCATCATCACACAATCATCAATCATGCTAGCTTCAAGCCACAAATCAACTCATGATCAAATCAAAATTCAATATATCTTGCAATCAAGCACAAGTGCACATGTACATAATCTCAAGCACATTCACTATATCAACAATGATCACTAAAAATATGCAATAAATCCACAATTAAGCTCAATGATCAATCCAAGAAATCCAAAACAACAATATAGCATAATCATCCAAATCATCCATAAACAATGAGCTCAACACATCCAAATCCATAAAAATCAAGAGACTAAATACAACCCAAGCAACCACAAATCATCAATTCAATACAAATCAACCAAGAGGATTAACCAAGAGATAACTAAAGAAAACTAGAGGAGAGGGATCAAGAAATAGGGTGAATCGCCCTAATCATTAGTCGGAGGCGGTGGAGGAGGGTAGTGGCCCGGTCCGAGGTTCCACGAGCTCATATCTTTGGAGGAGAGAGTACATGTCTTGCTGGTTCTTTAGATACTCTTCCTGCATCCTCCGAGTCTCTTCATTAAATCGACGGGTCTCCTCTATGACTCTGAAACACTCGTCACCCGTTGCGTCGGACACTCAAGCCGCATCCTCTCGATCAAGCCGGCCCATATCTCTTCCGTGAGTGTCCATTGTCTCTCGCGACGAGCTCCCGGCCTCATACTGCCGACTCCTCATCTCATCCCCGCCGGTAGTAGTTGATCTCGACATATACTCCTCCATCCCGACCGGCTCCTCACCCAACTCATCCTCTTGACTTCCTCATTCTCATTCTCTTCATCACCGGCCTCTGCCTCATCCTCGAATCCGGATCCTCTCTGCCGCTCCTCCTCCTCCTCATCATCATGGAGATTCACCCGTGCTCTCGAGTATAGGCATCGATCGCCTCGGTGTGTCGCCGTGACCACATCACGGAGGTTAATCGTCACCGCCTGCGGCTCCGAACACCGTAGTCAACCTCTTATTAGGAAGAGGGAATGCGCCACCAAGGTACTGCTGGAAACACCAAGTCCGACCGATGGGATCTAGTGTCTTCATCCTCCTCATCGTGTCGGCCGTCAAGTCCGGCCCCTCCAACGCTGTTATATTATGCATCGAGAATCTTTGAAGTGCTTGGCTATCAAGGTGATCAATCCTCCAACTGAATCTTTTTGAATCGGGTGCTCTTCACCCTCTCAAACAAATAACATAGATAAGCGGCAACATTGAATCGATCCCGTGGAGGAAGCACCACATAACATATAACTCTTCGACACTCTGCTCCTCCCTCGAGAACGGGTAAATATGGTTCGGAGAGGATCTTCTCCAAGTATTTCATAACAGAGTTGCGGATCCGGGTACTCTTCGACTTTTCGGAGTGAATTGCGGCCGCTCTGGTGCCCCGAATCCGATATCCATCTCCAAAACTTCTTGGCATTATACTCCCGTCTCATGTTCAGTAATGAGCCGTCCGGATCGGTCGGTGCACCAAGTATCTCATTGATCTCATTCATCGACAGTGTATACTGCTCCCTACCAACTCAAAAGTGATAGCCCGCAAGAACTTTGCCTTCCTAGCCTTGTCGAAGGTCACGGTGCACAAAAACTCGAGAGTGAGCCCCAAATATGTCCGTGGCCTCTTGGCCAAAAACCCGGACATGCCAACCTGCTCGAACAACCAGAGGATATCATCCTCAATCCCCATCGAGAACATACGGTCATGGTCTACAAGGCATGTCTTCACCACCTTGTTATAAATCTCAAAGATACAAAATGGAGTGCTTCCTCCATTTGTAGTCATCCCAAAGAATCCCCAACCGAGCCGGCATCTTGTTAGTGAATCTCACGGCTCTCTCTCTCTTACAAAAGTCCTCATCGTAATAGTCGTGACCGTCGGCTCCTCGAAATATTTTTCTACAAAATTCCCAAGACAACAATTAACACATAGTAGTAGCAATACGAGCAACATATGACATCAATTAAGCACGAGCGACAATCATCACACTCCAATCTCAATAAGTCCTAAGTGAATAAGCAACTAGCTCAAACAATTTGGTCAAACATCACCATTCAAGCAATATAGATAATAGGAGTGCTCACTAAATCCCCGCATATATGCATACTCAATTAAATGGCCCCATCAATCAATGTCAACAATTAAGCTTACACAAATATCCAATTAGGCTCAACAAATTTACCCAAACAGAATATGCCATCTAATCGAGTAATTAGAACAATATCAATCACTAATCATGCACTTCTATCATCAATCATACAAAACTTGACCAAATACCACTATATTAATAATGACAACATGAAATATGGTTGTTTCATGCACATCCATGGTGGTAGGTTATATGGAATTAGTATCACGGGCCATGTGCGGTGAGACACACTTATATTTTTATACGGATTAAATCTGCCTAAGGTCAACCTCAACCGAACATTACGAGGATCCTTAAATGGATTAAATTTGTCCTTCGTTCGACTTTCAGAATGTCATCTCATATGACAAGCCGACAAGCCGTCTCAATCTTTCCAATCTAGGTTTAAGTGGAAAATATCATAATCTCTTTCCTGCTATCTTTCTTATATTACCGGTAGGATGATTTTCAAAAGTTTGCCACCTATGTTTGTTGCATATTTCATAAGAAATTCTTCCCTCATTCAGCCGCTAACTAAGAGTGCAATTATTTGGACACACATCGATCTTTTCATAACCAAGTCCTAAATCCTTCATCAAATTTTTGGCTTAATTATAAGATTTAGGTAACCATTGCTTATGAGAATACATCTGTTAATAACCCTAAATCATATAGAAAACTTTATTAGAAAATCCTCCAAGATATTTTAGGTGCAACAAACGAATTATGAATGAAAGTTTTGAGAACTTTTCACATCCTTTATACAATTTATATTTAGAAGCATCAATCAACTTATAAAACTTTTCAATCGCCCACGATCAATTTACGCATCCTCTTGAAAATTATTTGTGCATTGCATATCAAGATGCTCTTGTTGATCTCCAAAAATATCATTAATTAGACCTTCAATGTCTTTAGCATTTGTTGAAATTCCTGGACAATCATGTTGAGGTTCAAACGAAGACGACAAGCCCCTAGGAAGCTCACCATAAGCTAACCATGTATCTTAGAATAAATTCATTGTCAAGTGTTCAAATGCATTCTTTTGGCATGCAAACACAAAAATCTTGCAACACTTGCATTAACATAATATTCCATTCAGTAGATGCATTCAAAAGAGAAAAATTTAAGAAATAAGAGGTTCTAAGTAAATGTCAATATTATTCCTAGAAGCTAATAGAGCAGAATTAATAATGACAACATAAAATATGGTTGTTTCATGCACATCCATGGTGGTAGGTTATATGGAATTAGAATCACGGGCTATATCTTTGTGAGACACACTCATATTTTTAAACAGATTAAATTAATCAAGCGAACCCCAACAAAACATTACGAAGATCCTCAAGCATATTAGGAATGTAAAATTTCAAATGTCTACCATGTTGGGGAATCAAAGCATGATGTCTAATATGTTTGTCCTTAGTGCGACATTCAAAATGTCATCTCATACGACAAGCCGCATGCTCATATGATATAATAATTTATATATATATATATATATATATATATATGATCGATGTTCGATCAAATTTTTCATGATAGTTCAATTATATTAATTTTAAAAATTGAATCGATGTTCGATTCAAGTTGATGTTGGAGTTGAGGGTTGATGAATTGTTTGGTATTGTTTCTTTGTAGAGATGTGCGTTCGACTTGATTAATTTTAATTAAGTCGGAAATGGATGCACTAGGATTTAACTTGATATATTAAGTGGGGAATACGATAAAATAAAACAAAACTCGCCGAAATTTTTAGAAAATTTTAATTATTGTTCTGAGATGAGCGGACCGTCTGGATCAAGGGGACGATCTGGATCTAGAGGAGATGGGTCGAGCGGACCGTCTGGGTCGAGGGTCGAGATGGCAGGGGTACCGATCCGGTGCCCTTTATTCGAGAGGAGGGGGACGACGAGGCTGTCGGCCCCGAGGCCTATGATGACCATCATCCGGCTCGGCTCCGGCTCCGGTGGGGAGGGTCCTGGATATATGGATCTACCAGTGGCACGTAAGTTAAATACTTGTGAATAATAAACTATGTCATATTTATATGTCTATTAATTTTGCGTGTTTATTCCCTTTTTGCAGGTTGATGCCATCGAATGCGGTATCCAGGACTATTCGGGAGATTATGTCTCAACACATGGAGCCCGGTGCATTCACTTTCCGATGATATCTCCCGAGAGGTCGGTTATGTACCGGGAGACATTTCAGTACATTATATTTTGTTATTCGCTATTTAATTTTGATTAATTTATAAACTTTAACTCGGTGTTAAGTACAATAATATTTTGTTTGGCGTAGAGAGACTAGGTGGGACCCATCCGTTACGAACTCAACGGAGGTGTATCACTGTTCCTTCGTAGGGCAGCAAGTAGATACACTGATATGCCGAACAACGTGAGAACGTTGTGGGTCACCAAGCAAGAGGCCTGGATGGGATGACGCCGTCTGGAATGGGCTGCTCGCTTCGGGATAGAGAAGACGTGAGAGCAAAAAGCCGGCGGTGTCGCACGAATCGCATGTCGGAGCCTGGAGGCACAGGTACCGGCATCTCCGTCATAAAGGCGGATCCCGTGGATCAGCCGAGTATGCATATGACTATGTAAGTATTTTTTTAATGCTAGTTCAATATTTTAATTAAACACGTGGTTCTAATTAAATAAATACGGGAGAGGAGGCATGGAGCCCCCACGGACCGGGACATAGTGCGGCATTACCACCGGTATAATGACGGGAGTACACCTACGGGGCTATTAGTGACACACTTGTAAGTATTTTCATTTTATATTATGTAATAATTTATAATAAAATATTATATATATATATATATGTCTATTTTGTAATCTAAAATTTTAATTGTCGAAATATTCGTACAAAGATGAAGTACAAGAGGTGGCCTCCCGGATGCCCTCCGAGGGGTCGAGCTCCGAACCCCATGCCGACTTATCCCGGATCTATGTCCAGACGATTGGAAAACAACACGGGAGGGTTCGGGGTCTTGGTCGGTTAGGTAAGTCCAGACGCATCCCCTCGGCTCCTGCTCATCGGATGCTCCTATTGGCGGCACCTACGGCCAAGCCGATGTCGACCGCATGCTCCAAGAGGAGCGTGAGAGATCGCAGAAATAAATACAAGATGTGCGAGGCGGAGATGGAGCGAAGAGACGCAGCCTTTGAGAGCGGAAATGCAGCGTCAATTCCAAGAGTGGATGCGAGGGTACCCGGGTTCCTCGGTGGTGGTGGTAATCCACCAAATGGTCCGAGTGGTTACGATCACTCATCTCGTGGGTCTCGGAGGCGCCGAGTTCATTATATACATTTAAAACTATGAATTTTCTGAATATTGATTGATTAAGATGATGAATTTTAATTGTTTAAAGTATTAATTTTAATTCATGAAAAGTGCATATATAAACACATGATAATATAGTTCACAACTTAATTGAATATATATATATATATATATATATATATATATATATATATAATAACAATTATAGAAATGATAATATATATGTGTGATAATAATAATAATAACAATTATAAATGATAATATATAGTGAATATATAATACAATTTAATTGAGTATATGTGTGATAATAATAATAATAATTATAAACATGATAATATATATGTGTGATAATAATAATAATAATAATAATAATAAATGATAATATGTATATAGTGAATTATAGGATACAATTTAATTGAATATATACAATATTAACAATTATAAAATAATAATATATATAGTAAATATATATATAATTTAATTGAATATAGTATATAAACATGATAGTATAGTTATATGTGATAATAATAAATATTATAAAATAATAATATATATAGTAAATATATATAATTTAATATACATGTTATAATAATAAAAATTTAAAAATGATATAATTTAATTAAATATATATAGTAGATAATTTAATTAAATATATAGTATAAAATTTAATTATAAATTAAATATATATAAAATATTGAACATAATATGATATTAATATAATTAAAAGCAAAATTATATCGAATGATTAGTTTTGCCCAAGCGGTAAAGCGTCCAAGCTCTCTCCTCCACTCTCTCGGAGGTCGCGGGTTCGATACCCGGCTCTCGCGAAAAAAATCGCCCGGCCAGCCCCGAGCCGCGGCCGAGGCGCGGGTTCGATCCCCACGGCCGCGATTCTTTTTTTTTTAATGTTTTGATATTAGCGAGGGGCTAGGACGAGGGGCCCGCCCTCGCCACGGCTGGCCCTCGCCAATCGAACCTCGCCAAATCCCTCGCCAACCTTGCCCTCGCCAACTCCCTAGCTAAATCCCTCGCCAATAAACCTCGCCAATTCCTCGGCAATTAGCGAGGGCAGCCCTCGCTAAGGGTTACCGACGACGATTTTACCGAGGGCGGTCTCCTCGCTAAGGCCCTCGCCAAACCCCTCCCCCTCGTTAAATCCCTCGCTAAATCCATTTATTTTTATGGTGTTCATAAAATTTTCTAAGTACATAAAGCAGTAAATAAAGCCGAGAAATATGAAAGGAAACGCAGATTTCATTAATTACAAAGCGGTGCGGCCGGTGGCCGAATACAAAGATCCTAAACCCTAAACCTTAAACCAAAAGAAAAACAAGAATTACAACGGCAGCGGGGAGTTCAAGATATCCCTTGAAATTCAAGGTTTCTATTAAAAAGAGAGTAACGACGGTGGCGAGAACGAGAGTTCAAAGTACCCTCACTCCCGCTAGAGCCCGGCCGCCGCAAAAGCCGAGGGGGCACGGGCGAATCCGTTGTTGAATACTTTCAAGAGACATATGGATTCGTTATTCACCGGTGCCCCCGGCAAGAAGGAAAGCTTTGTTAAGCCTCGCCGCCCGCGGTCCCGGTCTCCCGGCGCCCGCTCCGTCTGCCTCCGCCGGAAGTCCAGCCTGTTCTGAGTCGGGGTACCTGGAGAGAGGTCCACCCCATGGTCCCTCTCCGGATCTTTGATCCCGGTGTTAGCTCTTCGTGGAGAGGGTGGGCAAGGGCGTACTCACGAGTACCTCTCCATGGCCCCGGTTGGGTCGCCGGCCTTCTTCGCCGCGTGGATGAGGTCGGCGGAGGCCATGTAGTACGCGAACTCCCCATCACGGCCGGGTTCTGGGTCGGGGGAGGACGACCGCCTCCGAGGGTCGCATAGGCCGCGGCCAAGAAGTGCTCGGATTTGGCCAGCCTCTCTTCCAGCCCGGCCTTCTCGCCCACCGGCCCGAGCAGCCTCCTCGCGTCTTTGGTCCCTTTCCCTCTCAACACAGGCGGCCGCGGCCGTTCGGCCTTCAACTTCTCCGCGGCCGACCTCTCCACCGCTGCCTTCTCGGCCTCCGGCCGCTCGCGGACGGCCGCCACCTCCTTCTCACCCTCGGCACGGCGGCGGGCGACCTCCTCCTTCGAGGCGGGCCACCTCGGCCTCTTGCTCCCGGAAGGCCGCCGGCGCTTTCTCGGCCTCGGCACAGGCTTTCTCAGCCGCGGCCCGTGCTTTCTCGGCCTCCTTCCCGGCCCGGTCCCGCTCCCGGCGGACCTCTCGGTTCCCTGGCCACCTCCCGGTCCCGCCCGTCCATACATCGCTCCGGGACGGCGGTGCTCAGAGACCCGGGACTGGCGAGCAGCGCTCTCGTATTCCAAGAAGAGTGCATCCACCTCGGTCGTCGGGGCCGACGGGACCTTCTCCATTGTCCTGGATAACGTAGTCGGAAGCTCGTCGGGAGCTGGGTCCCGCCGGGAGGTGAGGAAATCCACCACGGGAGGCGTTTGCGGCCGCCGGCCAGGAACTGAAAGGGAAATCTTCGCAATTCATCAAAGAACCGAAAGCCGAAGAAGATAGAGAAGTGCAACTTACTTCTCGTAGAGGCCGAGTCACGCCCCGAAAGGAGTGGTCATCCGGGTCCCGGGCTCGGCTCGACCTCGGCGCCGAGCCGGATCGGCTGCGGCGCCGGGGACTCTCCTCGACGCGAGGTCGCTTACCGCGGCGGCGGGATGACGGAGTCCTCCACGACCTCCACCGAGGCCTCTCTCTCCCTTCGCGCCCCTCGGGGATACAGGTCGGTCGGCCCCTTGGCCGAGGCTGGAGCATCCACCTCCCGGGCCGGAATCGGACGGCTGGCTCGGCGGGAGGCCCAGGCAGCGTGCTCGGCGGTGGGCTTGGCTGCGGGCTCGGCGGCTGGTGGGGCGGCGGGACCCCTTCGGGGACTTGCTCGGCGGCCTCCTCATCCGCCGATTTCTCCTTCCCGCGAGGCTTGCTCGCCTTCCTTACGCGGATCTTCGCCCGGCTAAAGAGGTCGGGCACCGCCGACATGATTACCGAATGGGCGGAGCGAAGCGGAGGATAGTTGAAACTCGCGACATACGAGACGATTAGTTCTCGCTCGCCACGGGGTCGAACACAAAATGCAGCCAGTCTAAGTTCGAAGTCTTACCGGCATCCCGGCGAAGGTGGCGAGGATAGGCCGAAGAATCGAGATTCAAACCTCGATTCGTCGTTATTGACCGCCGAACACTTCTGTCGGCCGACGGAATGAGGGTTAGCTTGGCAAGTGCGAGCCGGAAATCGGTGTACGGCTCTCCCTCCTTAGGAACGAAGCAGCTCTGCAAAGAGAAGGAAAAATTAGATCGGTAATAATTGTTCGAGTTCAAATAAAGAAATCTTACTCTTGGGTTTGTGCCCAAAGACAGATGGGACATCCAGATTAGAGTCGAAGTCGACCCGGCGTGCCAGGCCCCGTGACAAAAACCACCTCGGTGCCAGTCTCGGAGCTTGGAGGATTCCATTGAAGAACGTCCCACCTGCCGAGTCCGTATGAACAGCTCCCTCTTGGACTCCGACGGGGTGAAAATGAAGTTCACCTCGGCCGGGGTCGGCATCCTGTCTGATCGGAACTTCCCCAGCCAAATAAACAGCGTGAGAAGGTTCATCCACCCGTTGGGATGAACTGAAAAGAGCGACATTCCAGCCGCGAATAGGTGCGAGATATTGGGGTGGAGAGGAAACCGAGCCCGCCTCCATCATATGGTAGTTCACGGCGAGCATCCCTCGCGGGGCTGTGGTCGGGCCTCTCGTCGTCGGCGGGCACAAAGAAGTGCACATCGAGATGGGACCTACCACCTTACCCGCCAAGAAGCCAAATCGGCCTCCGACACCGAGCTTTGCCTCGCCTCATCGTTGGCCGGCCCGATCGAGGCTTCCGCCATTCGGAACATCCGGCGAGTCCGCTCTGGCGAGCATACGGATGCTCCCGCGAGATATGCACAGTAGTTAAAGGTGGGGACCGGCCCGCCAATTTATCAACGTCTTGCTCCCGAGGCGGAGTAGGCGACAGTGACCTTCGCGGCGGCTTGTTTGCTCGCCTCTTCATCGGCCTCTTCTCCTGGACTCTCTCACTCTCGCCTAAGAGCTCGGCGGCCGTAGGGCTCGGGGACCGGCGAGGTCCCAACTACACCTCCAGGCGGTCCTCTCGTCATCACTTCCCCGGAGGAGAAAAGCTCGACCACTATCTCCGCAGTGGCCCTCTCCAAATCAACATCGACTAGTGGGCATCCCCGGATCCTCGCCGATCCTCATGTCGATCCCCGGATCGGCGAGGTCGGCAAATGGGGCATCCCCATTGCTCCCAAACCCCCTCCACTGGTGGAGGCGGCGCTTGGACCCCCAAGACGGCCAAAGGCCGAGATCGAAGGCCATCGCGATCGGAGCAGTCCATATCTCGGGCGGCGTCCGCCATCCCCCGGGAAGATTCCCCTCTTACGGTGGCTCCACGTGTCGGAATACCCGAACCGAGTCCCTCGAGAGGAAGCTCCTCGATCTCACCATTTCGATCGGAGGAAATGAAAGAAAAACGGAAAAGAAGAAGTTTCTCCAAGAGATGAAGGGAAATTACCGTTTAAAATGCGGATTAGAAGCTCGAACACCGAAGAAAGCGGAAGAGATGCACTGAAACCTCTCAAGGAAGCTATGGAAATCACTCACAATGCTCTGAAAATCACACAAGGTAAGAAGGTTGAAATGGAGAAGGAGACTCCTATTTATAAAAAGCGGGAAGGACCTCCTTGCAAAATTCCCGAAACTTTTCGAATTGGGGCAAAAACGCAATTATTTTCGCGAAAGGTCAAGTGACCGTTTTGGCACCGTGGGGGCATGCCACGTGTCCGTGCGTGGTGGTTGGAGCGGTCACCTCCAAGCGCCACGCGCTCTGCTAAAAATCACTTTTGCGGGGCACATGGGAAATATGACCCCCTAGTCAAATCCAACCGCCATTTTTTCCAAGTCCAAATCCAAATCCCATCAGTCGGACCCCAGGGTACTCGGCATGAGGAAGCTCGGCAACGAAGGGGAACAACTCGCCAAGAGACTAGCCGGCCTCCGAACACCCTCGGAGACCGAAGCGTAGGGCAATTGTTGTCTGACGATTTATTCGCCCCTAGGCCCAATGGCAACCGGACCGGCCCATTTAAGCTCGGCGCGGCCCGAAGATTTCGGCCCTTGAAGTCGACCCGGCGGGTCGTGGCGAGCCAACCCGACTATGTCGGGAGAGCTCGGCACGTCCGAGCGGCTTCGGCACCCCAGAGACAGTCGGCGGGGCAAGGCGAACAAGCTCGGCCTAGTAGAACGGACCCTCGGGCCACGCCCGCCGAGGATCCCGCCCGCTGGCCGAGGCGGGCTCGCCGTCTGGTGAGCAAAAGAACTCATTGAACGATGAAGTCACGATTACAACGTCAAATTGCGGGCTCGGCGAGGTCGCCGCCAACCAAGCTCGGCGGACGAGGCTTGCCGACCACGCCACGCCCGAAATGGTATCGTGTACAAGGCATCGGCCTTCATTTAATGTCAACTTATCCCGAGAAAGGCAAGAGTATTCCCGGCCATCGAGAAGATCCCCGCCAGGGACACAGCGGGGGCAGCGAATGGCCCGCCTGCCTATTGCCAGGCGGTACATCCCAATTAATTGGGATGGTACAACATTTAAGTTATTTTGTACTCTATTGTACCTTTGGTACGCCAAAAAGACAACCAAAACCATGCATAAATAAGACCTATAAGGCGTAATAAACGGATCACGAAGCATCCATCCTTAGCACGGGACTAACACTCCCAAAGAATCCTTGTGTTCTTATTTGCACTCCTGCATTTATTATCACATTCATTGCTCATCATTTCCATTGATTGTTCTTGGGTGTTTATCCTCATAAATACTCCAATCAATATTGTTTTTAACCGACTCCAAGCCACATTTAACAAGCATTAAATATTTCGGTTAACAACAATACCATTATATAATATACATGCATTTAAAAAAAAATATCTTATAACTCTATTTAGGAATAACCCCCACTTAGGAATATTTTTGTGGTCCAGGATATATTTATAGAGAGGTTTTCTTGTAATATATTATATTTAAATTGTTTTGTAAATAATATTTTGTTATTTACCATTTTACCCCCTTTTAAAAAATTTAAAATTCTAAATACTTAAAATTTTAGAAATCTAAATAGACGACAACATAATTCTTTATGTTCTACCTTCGACCACCGCTGTTGTCACCATACCTCTGGACGGCATCGCCGCAACCTTCGCCCTACCACGAGTTCCCGTCTTTATCTTATTTAGGGCTTATTCTTTCTCCGGTCAACTTCTCTCTCCCGACGCCCTTCGACGTAGCTTGCACCGTTCGTCGTGGCCGCCCGTCCAATCGTCGTCACTATCTAATCATAAGTTTTGGCAGTCGTTGTCTCTTTTTTAATCAGTATGTGGTTTTTAGAAAAATTATCATGGTAAAACAACGAGAATCAATTATCAAAATTTTTGAAAACTGAAAGCTAAACAGATTTCGGAAACCCGGCAGGATTTCTTGCAAACATGGAGAAATCGGTGATTCTGGTGGGTTTAGAAGAAAGTGAACACAGTTTTTACGCTTTGCAATGGACTTTGCAGCATTTCTTTTCTCCAGCGGAGAATTCCCCTTTCAAACTTGTTATTGTGCACGCCAAGCCTCCCCTTCACCGTCGTCAGCTTCTCCCTAGTATGTTCTTTGTTAATCTAATTGTGTATTGATCTTAATTCGGTTGCAAATATGGTGTTGTTTAGTAATTCCCTGCTCTGTTCTATGTTTACTCAATTGTGTAATAATCTTAATTCGGTTGCAAATATGGTGTTGTTTAGTAATTAATTCCTTGAATGTTGTGTTACAGATATGGTTTATTGTCTAGGATTATTTACTGCCAGGAACTCCATTTTTGAAGTTCGATAATACCAGTAACTGCCAAGACTAGTTCAATAAATAGACTTATCTAGATTTATAGAAAGCAATCCAAAATTCAATTTGGGATGTAAAACCGCAATGAATTGGATTGATAATTTAGATTTTACGGTTTATTTTGTAGCTGAAGTGGTGACATATGTGCTAATGAGTTGAAGATGATTGCGACTAGGGTATTGGAGAAGGCTAAAGAAATTTGTGCTTCTAAATCGATACCTTTGTGTATAACTTATGAATTTTTAGTTACAATATTATGTGATTAGATCAAACTTGGGAGATAGTATATGCTAGGTTTCAATTAATTTGAGAAGGTTTATGATTTGTTTATCACTATGCAAAGGAGGATAGACTATTTTATTTGTTTAGTGTTAAATGTAGACTATTTCTTAACTGCTGAATCCGAGCTCATAACAAGCTGAAATTCATATCAATTACGATTCAAATTTCTTGCAATTAGTACTCAAGATGTTGTCTAATCCTTATCATGGAATTCCAAATCATCGATTACATATTAACAATACACTTGATCTAGATATTCGTTCGTTCTAAATTTCTAGTTTCACGCAAATTAATGATGCCATATGCGAGGTTGTGGATGGCGACCCTAGGAATGTTGTCTACGAGGCAGTGGAAAAACACCACGCCTCTTTGCTGGTTGTCGGTAGCCATGGCTGTGGAGCTATGAAGAGGTATATATAGTTTTCTTCTTAATTCTCACCAATATGAATTCAACTAGTTTTGATGATATGTGTGTGTGTTTGGGGGAGTTGTTTCATGTCCTATCCTCTGATAAGCAATTTTTTTCTTCTTTTGGCGTATTTGCTTGCAGGGCTGTTTTAGGTAGTGTAAGCGATAATTGCACTCGTCATGCTCATTGCTCTGTGATGATCGTAAAAGACCAAAAATCAAGCACTAAATCTACTGCATTTCACCTAGATTTCTTGTCCTGGTGATGTTTCAACTCTGTAATAACTACACAAACATCAACCTTCCTAATGAACACTAAAGAAGAAAGAGCTAAATGGCCGAAAAAAAAACTATACATAATTAGCAACCGGCAATCCACGAGCTGTCATCCCAAACTGTGTGCGCCAAGTGCCAAAGAATTTCTACAGTAACTAGCAAGGGTTACTTTCGAATATGCATCTCCCCCATTGAACCGCGTTATATTTGTATGTAATGTCTGCTATAATATATGGTGTACCAGTTATAGATTGAATTATGAATCTTTTCTCTGGATCAAACATATATTCTTTTTGGAAGGAGGAACATCGCAAGTTTTGTTAAAGAATCTACAACATGTTTTAATATTCAGCAGGTCAACATTGCTTTTGTGATGAGTGAGTTTTCAATTACCACTAAAATGAAATGAGAGCCCACAAAATCTTCCACGAACTGGAAACAAGATATTACAAACAATGCATATTTTAGTATGATAAATGTAGGCAGTAGACCTGCGAAAAACTAAAGCCACAAATTGCAAATAGTGCAGATTTTAAATCTCGTATTTCATTCATATATAATGCACGTTTTGATTGTTCATATTAAACCAAATTCGCTCACCATTAAAAAAACAATAAAAACTCCCAAACTAAGCTATGTTACAATTAGCTTCCTAGTACAATTAGTGGCTACCTAGCCAATCATCAAAACTGAAGGAGAAATTCCTAAGTTCATTTCTACTGAGTCAACTCCTCCAGCAATTTAGCCAAAGACGTGCTTTTACATCCTCCAGCACACACCAGTGGCCACAATTTAGTAAGTAACAAATTATTAAAAAAAAAAAAACTAGAAACAATTTTAATCAACTCACAATATCAATCACAGAATTACAAAACTTGAATAAACTCAAATTGTTGAAGATGAGATATCATCATTATAAGGATCCTCATCGCCTTCATTGAAATGTGTCATCTTCTGTTGCTCAATTTTACTCTTCTTTTCTGGATATCCCCCAATTTTATGTCCTACGTGTCTGAGAAATACAATTACAAAAATTTAATGTCAAAAACATTACTTCAATAAGGACTATTATGCACAAACAATAAAAAATTTATAATTTGTCACAGACCCACAATACACAGCTCTGTATTTTATTTCGAGGTGGTCCACGGGACTCACTCTTCGAAGGATTATCTATACCATAATTTTGTGGCTGCCTAATGGGGTCTCGAACTTATAGTGCTCACCAACCGTTTCTCATTTGCATACATCAACATAATTTATGATATACATTTATACTTCAGTGCTATATAAAAAAGATAGTTAGTTCAATGAGTAGTACAATAGGTAGTAGATCATCCATTTTAAATCATTGAATTTTAGATCTAACGGCCCATATAAAGCTGACGATTGATAGTCAGCACGACACCCTAACTATTGTGAGAAAGCCCCTCAGATGGGACAAATAAAATGAAATAATATATGAAATACAGAGAAAATAAATGAAGTGTATCAGATGACAAAGTGTAGAGCAATAGAAGAACTACAATAACTTAGTCATTAGATTATGCAACTAGAGTCCAAAACCCAAAGTACACTTGAACTTTAGTAAAATATGAAATTAAAGCCATCACCCAGAATAGAGAAGTAATATATCATCCACAAGATTCTGAAAAACACTAAATCAAATTAACAAATTTGAAATTTCTTCTCACTTTCACTATTAAACTTCTTACTCAAATTAACATATCATTCGTAAGATTTTGTAAAACACTAAACCAAATTAACAAATTTGATATTGGACATATTTATCAAAAGCAGGATACGTGTAAAGCTTTCATGTCTCAATTGACCCACATTTTCGAATTATATATATATATATATATATATATATATATATATATATATATATATATATATATATATATATATATATATATATATATATAAAATTTGAACGTATATCTTCACCAAAGTTTCCAAATCAACAACATCCGACCAACGAAGAAGATTACATCACGAAGCTCAAAGATGTTTGCACTTACATGAAAATTTATTTTAGGCATTATATCAAACACATTAACCGCACAAATTCATGTACTACTTACTATTTTCATCATATCTTTAACACATTCACCCCAAGAAATAATAGTTCAAGAGTTCTCTTAGACACAATTCAGGTAACTAACCTTTAATTTCGATGGCAATGGAGGGTTGGTCAGAACTGTATAGAAATAGATTGGCGCTAGTCACCGGGAACGATAGATAGGCGGTGGAGGATCCCTTTCTCCCAGGCGTGGCGGTGGAACGGCTTCGATGATTAGTCGCACATAGAAACTGTGGCGAGTGGGAGAGGAGATTTACCAGCGGCGAATGTGAGAGGAGATTTACCAGATGGTGGTGGCTGAGAAGAGCGGAGACTGAGTGATCAGATTATAGAGTCAAGAAGATGACGATGGCAATGGCAACGATCGGTTGCCGACACTGGACCTGAATCTTGAGATTGTGTCGATGGGTGAACGGGGAAGAAGAAGCGAGGAACACAACAATGTGTGTTAATTGAAGAAACCTAGATTATTAATGATTATTTTATGTTGAAAGAGATTTTTATTATAAATTAAAAAGGGATGAAATTGTAAATTAATAAATTATATTTTTTAAATTATTGAATTTATTATAAGAGTGCGATACACGATACAAAAACGATATTTAATACGATATATTACGATAGCTAGTTCGATGAGTATGATGAGAACCACGATTTTCAACGATGCACCGGAGCTCGACTCAGGCCGGCAAGCAACGATGTTTGCAAGATAAACGAACTATTTCGGCGACACTCCGGCTCGGGCCGGCAAGGGGCGTCGGTTGCAAAATAATATTGCAAAGCTAAATCTTATTTCTCATATCCAAAACAAGAGCTACAAGTCTCTATTTATACAACTCTTCAATCATGAAATGAAGAGTACCAAACAACCAATTAACCCCTAACAAACTAAAAAACTAACCAAGAATCTAAAAAGAATTACAAAGAACAAGTGGAAAAAGTTAATGGACCAATAATGAAATACTGAATTCGCATCATTCCCATCCCCTACGAGATCGTCCTTGTCCTCAAGGACCAGCTCTTGATTCCAAAGGGTTGCTGGATCCTTAGGATGGTAGGCCTGCATACTATAGACTTGAATGGAACAATTGTCTCTGAAGTTTTGCTTTGCATCCAATAGCATATGCATCGACACAAGCCTTATATGGTAAGTTGTAGTTCTATTTTTCCACCAGCCAAATAAAGAGTATATCACTTCCATTCCATCTTCGTACCTTTCAATAAATTCTTGCAACAGTCTCTTAGCAATCAATCTCAATGCATCTTCTGCAAAATGCAACTTCACTCCATTCACTTGGAACATTTTTTGTACTGCTTTCCTAATGCATTTTTAGGCTCTGTTAAAACCTGAACAAGCTGCTCCTTGTCACCAAAACTCCCATGGCAGAATCGATATCCCCATTTACCAACCCAGGAGTGGCCATACGCAATTCCATAAAGCAATCGAAGGTCCATCATATGCTTATTTGACGAATCTTCGACTATAATCTGCCTCACAGATCGAATGCGGCCTTCGAGTTCTTTGTGGTATAAAAGCTTTTTCCAGTAGTTAACAATAGCCGACTTGCGGCGGCCGGCGTCATCACTCTTGGTAGACATCATCGATTTTCTTCTTTCTTTTTCATTCTTGCCATAGCTATACTGATTCCACCAAGTTCTTGAACAGTAGAGCTGGTATCCAACTCAAATCCGTTGTTAGACACAGACGAGTTATACAGCCTGCTGTACTGCTCAAATCGTTGTCTTTCGTCCCCATACTCTAGTGTTCTCTCCTTAATTCAATTGATCACCCAATTTAAATTCTCAACAACAATTGGGTCAGTCGCACGAGATGTAATCTGGTACACAATTTCCCGTTCAAGAGTTCCATCTACATTAACATCCCTTCGCCATTTTATCATGTTCTCCTGGGGTAAATTTGGATTTTCTGAAAGTGAAACCGCTGCAAAATTCTGGTAATTAAGAACTTCATGAACTAAGTGTTTGAATTCCTCAAGTGAATTCCGCTGGTCGTGTAAGAGAAATGAAACCCTGTTGCTTTCTTCCTTAAATGAAGCTAATGATTCTGGGGTTTTCTTCACTTTTATTTCATGCTCTGTTTTCAATTGGAGTTTTTGAGATTCAGATTCTTGCCGCACAATGGCGACGGCCACGTGCTCCGGCGGTGGCTGTAAAAGGGTTTGTTGTTTTTCTTCATCTGGGATTAGCGCCGACGTCGATGGTTGCTTAGAAATTTGATGAGGCGGTGCTAATTCTATTATGGGAGGAGTTTCTTCTGCCATATTTGGATGAAAAGAAACTGGATATTTTTCATGAGATTTCCTGCATTTAGACTTGGCCATGGTTCTGCGGTAATCAATCTCTACGTTCTTGTCGCCTTCAATTCTTGGTTTATTCTTTGACTGCCGCCCGCCCTTCTTGTGTTGTCGCCGGAGATATCTCTTCAACATTCGCTCAATTCGATCCAAGGAAGCATTGATTCGATCCATGGAGTTACCAATCGCATTCGTACTCATAACTCCAAATTGAAATCGCGGTTCTCGATACTCTCAATGAAAGTACCAATGATGAGAACCCACGATTTTCAACGATGCACCGGAGCTCCGACTCAGGCCGGCAAGCAACGATGTTTGCAAGATAAGCGAACTATTTCGGCGACACTCCGGCTCGGGCCGGCAAGGGGCGTCGGTTGCAAAATAATATTGCAAAGCTAAATCTTATTTCTCATATCCAAAACAAGAGCTACAAGTCTCTATTTATACAACTCTTCAATCATGAAATGAAGAGTACCAAACAACCAATTAACCCCTAACAAACTAAAAAACTAACCAAGAATCTAAAAGAATTACAAAGAACAAGTGGAAAAAGTTAATGGACCAATAATGAAATACTGAATTCGCATCAGTAGTATTGCAACAGGTAGCAGGTCATTCATTTTAAACCATTAAATTTTAGATCTAACGACCCATATAAATTGACTATTGATAGTCGGTAGCGACACCGACTATTGTAAGAAAGTCCTAAGTAATTTTCACTCCAATTGAGAAGTGAAAACGAGTACTACAACATAAAAGAAACAAAAAAGAGAGAGAGAGAGAGAAAAGACTGCAGAACTACGGCGTATAATGTCCAACACAATGTAGGATCCAAATCCCATTAAAATTACATAAGTATGTCAAGATTTCCAAAACAGCTAAGGAAAGAAATATTTCAATTATGACAATTATTATTTGCAAAGATCTAAATTTCAAAAATACGTTGATTAATTAAGTAAATTTTTTTCTTCTTCTCGTTCATAAATACTTAAGAACCAAAATTCCTGTACATATAAATTAAAGAATCAAGAAAAGAAGAAAAGAAAGAATTACTCTCTCAACCACGTGTTCTTCAAGGTACATTGCATTTCTCCTTCTTCCTTCATGATTAACTACTGCTATTAATTGTTTTTAATGATTTTCCTGATTGCATGATCCATATATAATTGTTTTTAATATTAATATCGTTTATAGACATTCCTAATGTTAATTCATAATTGTTTTAATTTTGGGTAGTGTACAATTAGTTCTTGATCAGTTTAATCGATGATTTTCCTTTATAAAAATTAATTAATAAACCCTAAACTTTTGTTTTTGATAATTGTATTGATTTTCCTTTTGTTCTTTAATTTGTCTTATATGTCTCTCAAATGTTATTGATTTTATAACAAAAATTGTACGAGATGTGTTTCGTGTTTTATTTACTTTATCATATTGATACGAATAAAAATGTCGGGCCCAACTACACGTAGGGCCCATATACGACCACCCCAATAGGGCCCAATGGCGTAACCAAATACCTTCGATAGAAGGAGAAAAACCAAGATGGGCCCGAGCCCGGATCGATCAGTAACAAGGTCAAAGCCCCGAACCCACCTACAGGTGGGCCACGAGGCCCAAACCTAACCACGAGATAGGCCACGAGGCCTAAACCTAGCTACAAGTGGGCCACGAGGCCCAAACCTAACTACGAGGCCGCGAGGCCCAAACCCGACTACAGGTGGGCCGCGAGGCCAAAGGCGAGATTTGAAGAGCACGCGGATATTTGATTAGGCCCATGTCGGTTACTTATTTGATAAGACCGAGAAACGTGAGAAGTAACGAGCAGTTGAGATAATTGAGGCCCAAGTCAAGGAATATCTCCTATATTCTTCATTGGTAGGTCCAACCTCCGTCCGGGGGAAAACGTAGGCACAATCAGATTTCTTGAGAGAAAAGATATCCACGCACGACACCATGAGGAAACGTGCGGGATAATGCCTAGAAATCGTGGTGGCGGTTATCACTCTTAACGTGCGTATAAATAAGACTCTCGAAGGGAGGTAACGGTATCGATTAACTATCACTCTTACTTAGCTACTTCCTACGTACTTTCTTGAGTGTTTTACGGTGACCTGACTTGAGCGTCGAGTGCCTACGCCGGAGAACCCTCCAGCGTGTTTTTGCGGATACGTACGAGAAGAGCTAGGAATTCTCACTGCGTAAAGGCTTTACCCACGTGGAACCCGGAGTGCGGAAACGGGCCCATGTCGGTTTTACGCATCAATTAGCGCCGTCTATGGGAAAGAAGAGTGAGACGTGAGTTTTAACTTCTTTTCTTTTCGATTATCTGAAAGAAAGACATCGGGATCGGTGAACGTAAACCCATGAGACCGATTGCACTAGTACCGGCTCGAGGAAGGACAGCCCTCGCAAACCCAACGCAGGTGAAGCTGCGTCAATCCCGTGCCACCTGTTCTTGTGCCCAACATCGGAGGACCACCACTTGTTACGGTGGTGCAAGACAAAAGCTCAACTCTGGCCAACGCTATCCAGAGCAGTGAGCTCACGCTAGAGAGAGAGAGAGGCTAACCCACCTACTTCCTCCTCTGCGATTCCAAAAGGAATCCCTATAGCGGGGGTCCTTGGGTCCGCCAATGCTCCGACCGGGGATACCTCGAGAGAATACCAGAACAAGCTGCCTCCATCGCCCTCACTAAGGAGCGGTGGATGACATGATAGCTCAAGCCGTAGCAAGAGCAATGGCGGAGGGGGAAGGACCCCCACTGTAGAAAGGACTGGAGAACCGGGACCGGGAAACTGCCTGCTCGATCCTAACTTGGGGAGTAGGCGGGGACGAGCATCAAGAAGAACGAAGGAGAGAAGTGGAGTCCAGAAACCGGGAGGAGGTTACGGGAGCGGAAGGAGTCCAAGAAAGAAGGTCGGCCAGCCTAGACTTAGGGAGGCTGGTCTCAAGAAGGCTGCACGGGGAGGAGACAGCCCCCTGCGGCGAGAGTAATATCGAGGATGAGGAAGAGGGTACAGGAGATACCCGGTCGAAGCCATGAAAGACCGAGATCAGTCTTTGAGGAAACAAATGGATAACATGAAGCATCGGATGGAAAATCGGGTCGGTATGCCTCGACCCGTGACAGTTGCTAATTTACCGAGAATATCTTACAAGATGAGTTGCCTAACAATTTTAAACCTCTTAATTATGAATATGATGGTACGACCGACCCTTATGACCATTTGGTGAGATTTAAAAATTCGGCCCTCCTCCATCGATATGGGGAGGGTGTGAAGTGCGAGGTCTTTCTTACTACTTTATCTAAGGCGGCCCAAAGAAAGTGGTTCAAACCATCCGGAACCCAATTCCATCAACTCCTTCGAGCAGTTTGGAGAATTGTTCTTGCACCCGGTTCGCTAGTGCAAGGAGGCAACCTAGAGCTACACCGACATTGTTCAACATGAAGCAAGGAGAAAATGAAAGCTGCGGGCCTTCATGAAGAGATTCAATCAGGCGGCATTGGAGGTTCTAACCGCCACCCCGAGGTAAAAATTAATGCTTTTACTAGCAATTTACGAGATGGGGACTTGTTCTCCTCCCCGGCAATGAAGCTAGTCCAGACGTTCGGCGAATTGCTAAGGAGAGCGGAGAAGTACATCACACCTTGGAGGAAGTGAGGAAGGCGAAGAGAGCCGAGGTCAAACCTAGCGGACTGAGAAAAAGAAAGAATCATCAAAGAAAAGCTCAACAGTGGAGCCGGAGAAAAGCGCAAAATCTGGACCTCGCTCCAGGGTTTGACAAGTACACCCCCGAAGCTCGAGCCGGCAGAGCTACCGGAGGTAGCATCTCACCATCCTGAAATGAAGTTTCCATGGACACGATCGAGGGCCTCGAAGCCCAAGTCGAGATAAGTTTTGTTGTTTCCATAATGAATATGGGCATGGCAATAGCAACTGTTTTCAATTACATGATGAGATGGAAATGATGATCCAAGTAGGACATCATAAAGAATTTATTTACAGAGATCGGGTCAGCTGTGGGGTAAAAAAGAAAGGACGTTGATGACAAAGCCGAGGAAAAAGGAAGGATGATCGAAGGGAGGCAGGAGAAGAAACCCTCCCGAGAAGAGAGAACTTATCCAGATGATAGTAGGAGGTCCAGAGAAGGAGACTAGTTCCGTGCGCGAAAAGGCCGGAGAGAGGATCCCGAGGAGAGAGGTGGGAGAAATGTCAAGAGACGAGAATCGAGGGAAGCAGGTCATGCGCCGGATTCACTTTGGCCCCGAAGACGGAGGTCTCGAGGAAGGAGGACCACGGTGATGCGTTAGTCATCACAACCGATGTGGTCGGGTATCTTGTTGCGAGGATCTTCGTAGATACGGGGAGCTCAGTAGATATCATCTTCTTGGAATGTTTCAAGAAGATGAATTTGAACATAGAAATGCAACCGGTGGATACAACATTGTATGGATTTACCGGAGGAGCGAAGGCACCCTCTTGGTCGGAGTAACCCTCCGAGGTGGGACTCGTTGAAGCTCCACGGAGGAGGGTAGTTATGGCGAACTTTTTGATTGTTGATGTACCCTCATCTTACAACATGATCTTTGGTATTTCGGTGGTCATATCAACTTATCACATGAAACTCAAGTTTCCGGTGAACGATGAGGTGGGTGAAGTAGTTGGCGATCAGTGCACCGAGAAAATGTTACGTGGAGGCAGTAAAGATGGCCGACAAGAGCTGCATCGCAGCTTGAAAAGAGACAAGGAGGTGGACCGAGAATCCAAGAGATGTAAGATTACGGAGGAAATTGATCCTCCAAAAATGAAAGCTGACGAAGAGTCGATGATGATCAAGTTGTATCCAGACAAGAAGGGATACACAACAAGGATCGGAACCAGTGGAGCTAGAGCTAGAGAGAGACCTGCAATGCCTTTACGAAGAAATGCGAGATGTTTTTATTTTTCTTCCTCGACATGACGGTATCCCCGAGGAGGTGGCAATGCACCACCTAAACGTGGACCCTAAAGCTAAATCGGTGAAGCGAAACTAAGGGTCTTTGGATCAGAAAAAGATGCCATTACGAAGGTCAAGCAGAGAAACTACTGGAGGCGGGACATGTCAAGCGAATCCAGTTTCCCACCCGGCTGTCCAATGCGGTGTTGGTGGCAAAACCAGGGGGAAATGAAGAATGTGCATAGATTTTGAGATCTGAACAAGGCTTGCCCTAAGGATCATTATCCCTTGCCTAGGATTGACCGGATGGTCGATTCTACATCTGGATTTGAGATGGACGCCTATCAAGGCTACCATCAAATACAAATTTTCCCTCCGGATATTCCAAAGGTATGTTTCAATATTGCTAGTGGAACTTTTTGCTATATTAGAATGCCCTTTGGATTGAAGAATGCAGGAGCAACCTATAAAAGAATGGTTGACAAGATGTTCCAAGACCAGCTAGGGAGGAACATGGAAGTCTACGTTGATGATATGCTTGTGAAAAGTGTGAAAGGCTGGAGAGCACGTGGCTGATCTGGAGGAAGCTTTTTCAGCTAAGGAGGAATGGCATGAAGAAGTCAATCCGCCAAGTGTTCTTTTGGAGTGAAATCGGGAAATTCCTCGGATATATGGTGACCCGGTGGGGAATCGAGGTTAACCCCGCCAAGGTGAAAGCTTTGCTCGATATGCA
The DNA here is from genome assembly GCA_030762865.1 of Paraleonurus japonicus. Lineage (NCBI taxonomy): Eukaryota > Viridiplantae > Streptophyta > Magnoliopsida > Lamiales > Lamiaceae > Paraleonurus > Paraleonurus japonicus. The sequence goes on along the minus strand of CM061053.1, from coordinate 43,141,750 downwards.
GCCTCCTACTAACATCAAGGAGCTGTAGAGACTGAATGGAAGAATTACATTGAGCGGATTCATAGCCGGATCTGCAGAGAGGAGCCACCCCTTCTTCAAGATTCCGAGGAAGGATCCAAGTTCGAATGGGATGAGCGATGCCGGCAGGCGTTTGAGGAGCTTAAGCGGCACCTAGCCCAGCCTACCTACGCCGACAAAGCCAGTCTTGGGGAGACACTTTACCTCTACCTCTCTGTAGGTGGGGTCTCACTTAGCTCCGTGCTTTGGTGAGGGAGGAGGGGTCAACCACAGAAACCTGTTTACTACATCGCAAACTTATTCAAGGAAGCGAGAAAAGAGATACTCGGAGATAGAGAAGGCAACCACGACTATAATGGTCACGGCTCGGAGGTTACGACCTTATTTTTTATCACATAAAGTCATTGTTCGACTAACTACCTTCTGAAACAGTGATTGGAAGAGCTGATCTCTCGGGGAGGATGGTCAAGTGGGCCGTCAGGCCCCGGGAGAATATGGCGTGGATTTCGAGCCACGGAGGACCATTAAAGCACAAGCCCTGTCGACTTCACTCGGGAGGGTACTGCGTCTGGAGGAAGGAGAATTGAAGGTATATATTGATGGCTCTGTATCTATTCGGGGTTGTGGAGCGGGATCGTAATTATTGATCCGAGGGTCAGAAACACAAGTTGCGGTGAGGTTTGAATTCATTACCTCCAACAACGGAGCCGAGTACGAGGCCCCGATTCGAGGAATGGAGATGGCCGCGAGCCGGGAGCAGGTCGGGTGGTCATATTTTCGGATTCCCAACTTGTAACCCAAAGAAAGGTTATAGGTGGGTATGAAGCTAAGGACGAGAAAATGATAGCCTACCTTCGGCGAGTAGGCGAGCTGCGAGGAAGGTTCGGTTCCTTTGAGGTTAGACAAATACCTCGAGAGGAAAACTCCGAGAGCGGATAGCCTTTCAAAGTCTGGCGAGTTCCGCAACACCGCAGAGAGGGGGAAGATCACCCCTGGTACTGCTAAGGCAAGCAACGGCTTCTCGGTAGGGTCATCGGAGTCAAGATGATTGGAGAACTAGCATATATCGAGTATTGCGAACCCGGAGAGCTGCCCAGATAAAAGAAAAGCTCAGACTGGAGAATCCGATACACGATGATCGGAGATAAGATATACGGCGGTCCTTCACGTAGCCTACTTGAGGTGTTTACCTCAAGAAGGGAGGTACGTAATTAAAGATATACATGAAGGTTGTTGCGCTGATCATGCAGGGCGCGGGCAATAGTCCGGAAAGCCTTGAGGGCTGGATACTTCGGCCTACCATGACCCAAGACGCCAAAGATTGGGTGAAGAAGTGCAAGAAATGCCGAGGCATGGCTGCCTTATCCACCTCCCAGCGAGAGGAGATGGGGACCATGCACTCTCCATGTCCCTTCGCGAAGTGGGGGATTGACACAGTAGGCCCATTCTCGATTGTAGTGGGCCAGCGGAAGTTCCTATTGGTGACAGTGGACTACTTTAGCAAGTGGGTCGAAGTTGTACCTCTAGCGGGGATCGAAGAAGGTAACATAATCAAATTTTTATGGAGATATATTTTTTGCTGCAGGTTTGGCATACCTAGAATCCTGGTATCGTATAATGGGACCCAGCTTTATGGAAAACATGGTACGGGAATGGTGCGATAACCTCAAGATTGTCCAGAGATTCACATCGGTGGCACACCCTCGTGCCAATGGCTGGGTGGAGGTCACCAAATGAACTATTGTGAAGGCGGAATACGTGCCCAGTGGACAAAGCTGGAGGGAGGTGGGTCGATGAGCTAGAGTCGCTTTTGTGGGCTTATCGGACCACCCCCAAGGAGCCAACAGAGGAGTCCCCCTTTCACCTAGTGTATGGGCAACATGCGGTCATACCTTCGGAGTGGGGATGGAGACACATCGTTTAGCCCACTTCCGGGAGGGAAGAAATGAAGAGGCGATGAGGAGAACCTAGACATGCTAGAGGAGGAGCGCGAAATCGCCCACCCGAAAACCGAGAAGTACAAAAAGACGCATAAAGGCCGCTTATGACCGTAAAGTCATAAGTCGGAGATTTGAAGAAGGAGATCTAGTCTTGAGACAGCCGATGCATTGAAAAATATTGGAAAGCTCGATCCCAAGTGGGAAGGGCCGTACAAGGTGACCAAGGTCCTCCGAGGAGGAGCTTATGAGTTACAAGACATGGAAGGAAATCAATTGGCCAGACACTGAATGTCTGCCGATTGAAGAGGTTTTACACCAAGAAAGTACTCCGCCTCGCCGCAAGTAGGTGGTTCTTTTTATGCAAGAGTTGTTTTATGCATGTTATTTAAATTCGAATAAATTGTAATTTCGTTCCACTTTGGTACTCTTTTTTCCCCGCTGCGGGTTTTCCACCGGGTTTTACCGCAGGAGGTTTTTAAAGAGGTCGGCCGAGTTAGTTCTCGACTTGTGTTGATGGATTTGGTCAATGGAACACACCCGTTTGATAATTAATGAAAGCGATTTTTCATTATCCATGAGTTTATTAGTTCATTCTTTCGTTGATTATGATTGAAGCAATATGATTGCATGCTATTCGATTCGATTGCATCACAACACACGATTGATTATATGAGAATTGATAACTTGCAAAAAAGTTAAATGAATAAATAAAATGCACGAGAAGCATTCAATGAGAAATATGATGAGCATTCACGAAATGAATTCACATCAAAACAGCGAGAAAGCGGAGCTAAGAGATAGTTTCAAAACACTAAAGTTAAACCTACAGAGAGGGTTTAACCCACCTAAACCCAGAGAGGGTTATGAGAAAAGAAGCTAAGAGATAGCTTCAAACACTAAAGTTAAACCTACAGAGAGGGTTTAACTCACCTAAACCCAGAGAAGGGTTATGAGAAACGAAGCTAAGAGATAGCTTCAAAACACTAAAGTTAAACCTACAGAGAGAGTTTAACTCACCTAAACCCGCAGAGAAGGGTTACAACAAAAAGAAGCTAAGAGATAGCTTGAAACACTGAAGTTAAACCTATAGAGAGGGTTTAACCCACCTAAACCCAGAGAGGGGTTACAACAAAAAGAAGCTAAGAGATAGCTTCGAAACATTAAAGTTAAACCTACAGAGAGGGTTTGACCCACCTAAACCCAGAGAAGGGTTATGAGAAACGAAGCTAAGAGATAGCTTCAAAACACCGAAGTTAAACCTATAGAGAGGGTTTAACCCACCTAAACCCAGAGAGGGGTTATAACAAATAGAAGCTAAGAGATAGCTTGAAATACTAAAGTTAAACCCACAAGAGAGGATTTAACCCACCTAAACCCCGAGAAGGGTTATGAGAAGAGAAGTTAAGAAAGAACTTCTAAAACCGAAGTTAAACCCGTAGAGGGGTTTAACCTATCTAGATACTGAGGAAGGTTGCAAGAATTAAAGTCAAGGATAGCTTGAAAGACCTAGGTAAACCTACAAAAAGGGTTTAACCGACTAAATGTAAAATATGAGATAAGACTTTAAGAAAGGCCTTGATTAAGCCTACGAGAAGGACTTAACTAAACCCCCATTGAGAAAGGGTTTTAAAATCAAACTATGACAATTTCGGAGACGTTAAAGTTAAACCTACAAGGTTTCACTAAACCTACGTCTAGAGAGGACTATAATACTTAAGGCAATGAAAGTCTTGGAAAATCGAGTTAGATTTACCAAAGCTTAACCAAGAGATAATTTGATGCGGCAAAGGTTTAGTCACCCGAGCTTAGACAGATTCTCGGTATAAAAGCTGTGGAAACGGCTACGAAGATATAAGGTTAAACCTACGAGAGGGGTTTAACCGCTCAAAGACAATTACGAAGGTAAAAGATTGAACCTACGGACATGGTTCTACCAAATTCAAAGGGATTTGAGACCCGTCTAAGGCATAGCCTTGACAAGACTCAAACCCGAGGGAGATAAGAAATACTCATTACAGAGAAGAAAGACAGCTTGAAAGACCTAGTTAAACCTACAACAAGGGTTTAACTCGACTAAGTGTAAAATATGAGATAAGGCTTTAAGAAAAGCCTTGATCAAGCCTACGAGAAGGGCTCAACTAAACTGCACCTAGGAAGGTTTCGAGATTAGACTCGTAGAGAGGGTCTTGACTAATCCAAACCTAAGAAGGGTTTCGACAAGGGTAAAAACAAGTTTAGCCTATATGAAGGTTCTAAACTTACCTAAAGTAAGGAAGGGTCATTTCGGAGAGATCAGATAAGACCCATGAAAGAAGAATTTAAACCATGGCTCGAGGAAAGCCTAAGAAAGTGAACCTTAATTAGGTTTTACTCGAAAAGGGTCTCCTAAGGAGAAGCTAAGAATTTAAGTTAAGCCTGTGAAAAGGTGTTGGTGATCTAAACCTAGAAAGGGTTTTTCGAAATGAAACTATGTTGAATCTTCGAGAAAAGATTTAACTAACCTTAGAGAGTGTGCCTAGTCAAAGGCAAAAATTGCTTAAGAAAAGCTAAACTTCAAGCCTGGATAAAGGTCTTCTCGGAAAGTTTAAACCAATCCTACAGAAAGATTGGGGTGACTTAGAACCCAAGAAGGGTTGAGAAACTAGAAAATAGAAACCTACTGTAAGGGTTTTTACCTAACTCGAGGCCCGAGAAGGGTCATGAGAGAGGAAGCTAAGGAGGCTTCGAAAACACTAAGTCGAGCCTACAAAAATGGGTTGAACTTACCTAAATTGGAGAAAGATAGGGTTTTTAGCTAATTTCCTCGAAGGGAAACTAAGGCTAAACCTATAGAAGGGATAACCTTGAGCTTAAAAGAGCTACCTAGAGAAATTCCCGGACTACGAAATCAAGGAAAAATCTAAGAACCTAAGGCATAAAACTCCTAAAAAGAGGGGAGTATGCAAGCGAGATGAGTTATCAACCTATGAGAAAAAGGATACATTCATGCTACAAGCTAGTATTATGTTCCTAGTACTTAAGTCATGCATATAAGCTAACAGCCTTAAAGAGCTAGACAAACTTGAAAAATATGCAGAGAAATCAGGCACGAAAATCACGGATAAAAGCATGCAACTCCCGGCAAGGGAGGACATAGACATACATCCAAATAAAAGCTCCCGGCAAGGGAGATAAAAGATACTCCCTCCGTCCCAGAGAAGTGCGCAGGGGACTTTTTCACGGTTTTTGTGTGAGAATTATTTCATAGTAATATGTATACAAAAATTATTTTATATGAATGATATGCTAGTTAATAAGATCAACTAACATATCATTCATATAAAATAACTTTTGTAAATGTTTTACTATGAAATAACTCTCACACAAAAACCGTGAAAAGTCCCCAGCGCATTTCTCCTGGGACGGAGGTAGTACTGTCAAAAGCTAACTCCCGAGAGAGGATAAACATTAGCTACGAAAATAAGCTCCCGGAAAGGGAGGAATGCATCTGTTTGTGACAAAAAGCCCCACGGGGCAGCAGAATTTAGAAAATAAAACTCCCAACGAAGGGAGGACAGAGTTTGAGTGCTAAACCAACACATAAAATAAAAAATAAAAGTATGCATTACAAAATATTGTTTCAAAAGGATTACTTGAAAATCAAGAAGGAGGAGGAACTGGGGGTTTCTTACGCAACGCCGTCGGTAGGGGCAACTTGCTCAGCAACCGTCTCAAAGGCTCGCTCCATGCAGAGCCTCTTACGGAGAAAGAGAAAGCGTCTAGAGTGTGAGGGCAAAGGGGCTGATCCATAGGCGCTGGGGTGGCAGGACACCTCTGTCTTTAAGAGATCGGAAACCACCCGACTCATGATTGGGAGCCACCATGCCTCCTCAATCGATCGGCAGCATCCCCCTTGAAATGGGGAGGGGGAGTGGGCATTGTGGCAAGAGGGCCGATCCTATCAAATTCTCCTGTAAAGGACGGAGCTGCATGTTCTTTGAACGGCAACATTGAAACCAAAGTCATAGAAATACCTGATATAGGGACCCATGTCCCCTAACAAATTCGGGTCTTTGGAGGTAGTTATCCTTCAAATCAAACCAAAGAGAATGCAGGAATCTTTGACCGAGGCTCCAACGAAAAGGTGTCTCAAAAAGGATCGCGCTCCCTCTAGCGGGGCTTTTTATGGATTTCGGACTCATGCGGGGAGTAGTGGACAGCCAATTCGTTCATCTCTCTTTCGGTGATTTCCCAGCTGGTGGGCCTTCTTGAGTCCTTCGCAGGTATGCCAAATCGATTCCGGCTTCTTGATGCGAAGAGCGAAAGGGCGGATTTCTTTCTCTCGGCCAAGAGAGAGTCCTCCAACTCCTTCAGTGGGAAGAAGGGAGGAGATTAGAAGGGCCCCACAGCCCGAGAGTAGCACACCAAGCTGTGAAATACTAAGTCGGTAAGCAAAAATCGAACCCGCAAAGTGCTTATAAACTAGCATGAGGGAGGAGACTAAGAATTTACAGGCGAAATGGTGGCGGCTGATCTTGTTGTTGGTCCGAGGAAGGCTCGGTGAGTCTGTCGCAATCTGGTTGGATACCAACTCACCGAAAAATTTGCTAGCGAGAAAGGCCCGATGAGTAAGAGTCTACATCGATTGGGGCTGAAGAAAGGCCACGACTTCTTCGAGTGGGGTACTTCCTACGCACGTATCCTTAGAGTGAAGGGAGCCTTGGTTGGCGATGCCTTGCCTTTGCTAGTCTTGGCCTTCTTCTGGGAGGCAAATCGGTGTCATGATCTTCGGTTTGAGCTGGAGTCGGAGAGGAAGGCGGAGCTTCATGCGTTCCATCTTGAGTGGCCTCGAGCCGGGAGGTGAGTCGGAAGCACCAACGAGGATCTTCCAGGATCTTAGATAACCACAACATTTCTGGAAACAGAAAACAATACGCATGTAAGTAGCGAGTTATATTCTACTTACATAGATAAAGAATTATTACAAGAAGATTATTACCATCATTCGGTTCGAGGGGAACCCTCACTGGACTGAATTTAAAATGTGAAAGGAGGCGTGAATTGGAGGCAGAGTTCGGGTAAATTGAAATACCCATAAGTATTTACATGGGCATTCAACACTCGAATGACCCGGCGGTTAGTAGAGGAAGGAATCTGGTTAGAGGGAGCCGGGAAGATGGGTTTTTGTAAATCCATCTCTAGTGCTTGAATGGCCAAGGGCGTCGGGAGTGATAAAAATATAGTGATCATTCCACTCTTTGTTAATGTTTGGGACTTTCCCAAGAAACAAGCATTTCCCTTTTACTCTCTGCTAACTACGTAGAAAAAAGGACCCGTAGTTTTGCGGTTAAAGCGGGAGAAGAACAACTCGGCGGATGGTTTCCCTCCATTCCCCTTGAGGAGAAGGTAAAAGGAAATCATCATCCGAATCGCATTTGGGGTAAATTGATTAGCGGAACCCCATAAAGGTCTGAAATTTGACATAAAAACTTTGGAGGAGGAAGCTTTAGGTCGGCCTCAACCGGCATGCCAAAAGGCGAGAGTAGGAGGAGAAGATAGATTTGGACGCTCATCTCGAGCAAGGAAGAGACACGTGGTAACCCGAAGAAATCAGGTTTTTTCAAAGTAACTACCTAGGGTTTTGGCTTGAGTTTGGAGGAACCCGCGAATGAATCCCGAAATGAGCCATGTCTACCTCCCGAGCCTAAGATACGGGGAGGACTTCGTACAAGGGGCAAGGACGGGAGAGTGATGAGAACTTTGAGAAGAATTATGGGTTAGAGGAGGAGTCTTAGAAGAGCTTGACTCCGACATTACTCGAGATTCTATGTGTGGAAAATAAACAAGAAAATGAAAAGATATTTACCTGACTCGATGAACGGAGCGAGAGCAAGGAAGGGATGCTTTTGCGAGAGGAAAACCCACGATGAAGAAGGGTTAAATGCGAAGAAATTCTCGAGAAGGGGAAGAAGAAGCGGAAATGATCGATTTGAAATAAAGAGGGAGTTAAGTGAGGCGTGTATCAAGAACTAAAGCGAAGCGCAAATACATGCTCGGCAATTTGTGACGCAAGAACCGAAGAGTCGCAAAACGCCAACAGAACTAGCGAGGGGGATGTATCCGGACGCCGAAGGCTGCAGTGGAGGATGTCCCAAAGCCGAAGCTCCAGGAGGATGTCCCCAAGATCAAAAGCTGGGGAGGATTGCCTAATCTTCCTTATTCTAGTGTGCTCCGGAGTTCCTCACCGAGTAGGGGGAGTGGTTGATGCGGATAAAAATGTCGTGCCCAACTACACGTAGGGCCCAATACAACCAGCCCAATAGGGCCCATGACGTAACCAAATACCTTCGATAGAAGGAGGAAAACCCGAGATGGGCCCGAGCCCAAATCGACCGTAACAAGGTCAGAAGCCCGAACCCACCTACGAAGTCGGCCACGAGGCCCAAACCTAACCGAGATAGGCCACGAGGCCCAAACCTAACTACAGGCCGCGAGGCCCAAACCTAGCTGCAGGTGGGCCGCGAGGCCCAAAGTAGATTTGAAGAGCACGCGGATATTTGACCAGGCTTATTGTTGGTCCCGATTAGTTGAGCAGATTGGATAAAGTGTGTATCACCTTCTAAGAAAAATCTAGAAGAGGGTTGAATAGATTTTTCGATTTTCCAAATCTTTCAAAATTTATTCAAAGTACCAAAGTAACACAAAAATTTAATATTAATCTCAACTTTATTAAGATCAAAAGCAAACCGATATTTTGATTTTAACTTTGATTCTGAAATTAATCTTCAAATAACAAGTGGAAATTGAAATAACAAGTAAGTAAAAGAAAGCAATAAAGAACAACAGATTTATAGTGGTTCGGATTATGAATAATCCTACATCCACTCTCCTTCTCCAACTTGAAGAAGGGACCAGCTTACTACTTTCTTACTCACAACTTACAGCTTACAACTTACAACTTTCTTCAAATCTTCACAATACTCCTAACTCCTTCTCGTGAATCAAACAATTACAGTGAATATTGGATTTTGAAGATTACAGGAGAAGTGTTCTATAAACACTTGAAACTTTTGAAAACTCTTTTGAAAACACTTGTGAATTGGTTGAGATTGAAAATTGAATAGTGAATAGTGTGAAAATCAAATTTGCATAAGTGTGTTGAAAAAAATAAAACTAGATCTATTTATAAGTCTGAAAAGACAATTAGTTTGTTAGTCGGTTCTAACAAAGCTGAAGCTACTCAACAAACTTAATCTTGAAAAGCTGCTCTTGACCTCGGTGATTTCTTCTACTGCCTGCGGTGACTTGGTGAAGACTTGCTTTTCTTATTCTACTCAGCTTGTCTTGACCTCGTCGAGCTCTTCATAATTGTCTCCTGCAGATGACTAGACTTGAGCTTATCTCTAAATGACTTGCAATCCCTAATCTCGGTGACTTAATCGGTCCTTGACCTAGTCGATCGGCTTAGTATGAGCACTTGATCTCGGTTTTCTTCATAGTTGTCTCGCTCATCTGGATTGATCTTTTAACTCATCAAAACTTTATTTGATCTAACAATTTCCCCCTTTTTGATGAAGTTAAAACCTACAAGAAAGAGACACACTCACTGAAGTTAGTTTAGAGTTAATCAAGATTTATCGAGATAGGTATTTCATAATACATTTTCACTTTAATCAAATTCATTCAACATAAAGCACATAAAAAGAATCTTTAAGTCTTTTAGACTTTTTCAAAGAAATAAAACTTTTAAGTCTTAGGACTTAGAAAATTTTTAGAGTTAAAAAAATTTTTGAAAATTTTAAGTCTCGAGATGATAAACTTCTCGGATGATATATACTTAGAAAATTTTTTAAGTTTTCTTAAGGCAAGAAAAAACTTTAAGAAAATAAGACAAGTAAAACTCATCAATCAAACATAGGTTTATTCACATCAAATTTACATGATACAAAAATATCAAAAATAAGAAGATAAAGAAAAGAAAATGATCCCTGTGATCGGACTCCCCAGCGATAAGCTTCAGAATGGTCAACCAGGTGAAGACCCTTTTCCTTAGCTTCTTGAGCTCTTCTTCATCCTTCAATCCACGACTCTACTTCGCTTTGGCAATGATGCCTTTGATCCAATTCATGTCAATAGAGCCATCAGATTGGTTTTAGGTCTGCTGTCTCATAAGCCGAGGCACAAAGATCAGCGTTGAAGAACTTATCCGCTTCGACAATCAGCCTCTGGTAAAGATCTTTGTCTTCTTTTTCAATCCACTCATGCCACCTCGAGGTCCTCGTCAGCCTGCGAGAATCGGAACTCTTCAAGATGTACCAATGATACATCCATCCGACGTCTAGATTCTTATCTTTGTATTCTTTGAACAGCTTTTCCAAATGACGACCTTCGACGGATTGAGTGTCCCTGTGATATGGTCTCAAGTCGGCTTCATCCGCCCATTTCATTTCTCATTTCCTTACCTCCTTGCTCCACCTTATCTCTAGCCCTTTATTCTTCTTTTTTCCCGCTTCCTCTCCCTTTCTCCGTACTCAAGCCTACTCTCTCATTATCCTGTTGATCTGTTCTTCGGAAGATTTGAATAGTCGGGCTCCCTTTTTCTTTTCTCGGTCGGAGTGAGCTTCGGACTTAGCACTTTAGGTGAGCCGGCTCTTCAACAAGCTTTCCCTTGCCCTTTCCTTTCACCTCAGTGCTGATTTTTCGAGACTTTTTATTTTTGCAAGCGGCTAGCGAGACCTATCCTCCTCTTCCTTCTTTCTTCTTTGTCTTCCCTTAGAGCTTCCTCCAGTTGGCTGACCCTCACCGTAGTGCAGCCACTCATCGATTTGATGCGAGCTTTTTCCCCTGGCTGCCTCCGGCTCAGTCTTGCCTTAGTGCCCACTTCTTTTCTCGTCTCATTCACAACAGTGAGGGTCTGCTCTCTTTCTTTCACCTCCTGTTCCCCCTTTTTACTTCATCAGCTAGGATAGTCGGCTTCTGTCTCAAGATCTTTGCATTTGACTCGAAGTCTGATTTATCCAACGCCAATGAGTCCACTACAATTGCGTTGTAGTCAGGACCTGACTTTTCAGCCCTTGTACCTCCTCCTCCAAGGCTTTCACCTTCTCGGCAAACGAGTTAGTAATAGAAGTAATCTTCGAATAAGATTTACCTCTACTTCTCTCATGTTGGAGATCATTGCTTCAATGATCGCCTTCACCATCTTCCTCGTCTTCTTCTTCATCTTTTTCTGAAAGGTTTGCTTTATCTTCTTTTCCATTTGAGCTACGATGGAAGTTATGGCTGAGGTGGGGCTGAGATCATCGTCCTCATCCTCGTAAGAGGATTCGGATGAGGAGGAAGTTGGAGTATGGGGTTCGAAATTTGAGGGAGAGGGATGGCAAGCTCATCTGGATATCTTCCAGAAAGAGTAGGAAGAAATTTCTATTTCAAGTGGAGGTGTGGTTTGTGTTGGAGAAGTGGAAGGTTGAGTTTGAGATGGGGTATGGTAGATGAGGTTGGTTGTTCGGTTTGTGGGATGATGGTGGGAGTGGGGATGATTTCGGTTTGGGTGGAAGGAGGGGTGGTTTCGGATGGAGTTGTGGTAGATTCGGTTTGTGTTTGGAATGTGGGAAGTTGGGTGATGATTTGGGGCAAGCTGTGGCTGTTGAAAAGGCTCGAGGTGCCAGTAGGGCACACTTCTTCATTGCAGTGGAGATTGAGTTAGAGAGAGAGATGAGTTGGTACCTTCCTCCTGGATAGGAGAGAGTGCAGCTTCCTTGGCCGGGTGAAGCCGAAGCTCCAACCGAGCAACCTCCATTGCAATCTCTAGAAGCGCACTTCTTCAAGAAGTAAGGTTGAGGTTTCCATCTGTCGGCTGAGCCGCCCGAGGATTCAGACGTTTGAGATGTCTGGAGGGCCTCCTCTGAAGGATAAACTGATTATCCTCATCTGAATCCTCGTCGATTATTGGCTGGTAGCAGGCTTGAGAAGACCCTACGAGACGGCTTCTTTTCAGCGGCTTTGACTAGCCTCCTCCTCGACCTCCTCCTTGGAGACCTTCTGCAGATTCTTTGCCTCCTCATTGTCACTTCAACTACACTGGATCCTCGGCTGGTAGAGCTTACGCCGCGAGCTCGGCGACCTCATTTCTGGAATTTGAGGTTCGGCCCGCTTGTCTCGAGCCACCGCGGCCGCCGCCTGCTTTCTCTGCCTCCTCGCATCTTCCGACTCATCATCCGAGTCTGCAGTACTCCACCTATCCTCTCATTCTTGGTTAACAAACCCATTCGTTTTGAATACTTTTTCAGCCCTTCCCTCGTCTCAAACCTTTTATTCGGACCCTCCATCAATACCGTGATCTTGTTAAAAAGACTCACAGTTGAAGACACATTCCAGTCTCCTCCATCGAGATTGTACAAGTAGCCTCGGCTTCTCCTCCTTGACCTTCTAAACAACGAGATCAACCCAATCCACCCTAACTCCATCAAATATTACCCTCATACAGCACAAACGTGACTTAGTCACTCCATCATGAGAGCTTTGATCTCCCAAGATTGACTTTGTCATGATTGTCATCGATATCTGAATTTTCTCCTCGGAAGGTGTTTCTTCAAATCTCTCCTTGTCCCTCTGTATGTGACCCTTGCAAAAATATCAAACGACTCCTCCCATTCATCCTCCTTATATGACGGAGGATTTACCCCTTCCATCGAAGTATCAAGAATTCTTGCCACATTCTCCTTCGTATACTCCAGTTTAGTACCTTCTACGGTAGTCGTGAAGCTATTCTCTGTGAATACGCTGTTGTTGGCAGAACTTCTGCTCCAATGAAATCTGCAGCTTTGTTTTGTGGAGATTTAAGTGAACAGAATCCTCTCAACCTCGAAGCTACCAACAAATCAAAGATTACTCGACTCTCTGTCATTGGTTGTTTCAAAATCGACAAACATCTCAGCTTTGAGTTTATTCTTCACAGCTTTCTAAATTCATTTTGAAATCGATTTTGCAGAGGTTATATAAGTAGGGGGTTTTGGTGTTTGGGAAGAAGAAGAAGCCATTAAATAATTTTTGTGAGGAAGAAAATTTTGCAAGAAATTTCAACGAGGGGAATGTGAAAGTGAAATTTTAAACGATGAAGGTAAGTTTTTAAACGAAAGGGAGAGAGAGGGAAAGTTGGGAAGATGATACGTGGCACGATCTCAAAAATTGAATTTTAAACCGTTAATCTAAAAAGCGCGTGTCAAACATCAATGGTTAAGCGAGAAAACCGCTTCAACTTCAGCGCGTGGCCTCTACGCTGTCTTGATTTGTGTAAAAGGTAACCGTTTATCCTATGGATTAGACGGTTAATAGGTCTACTTTATACGAAGTAATTAGTATACACGAAGTCATCCTAGGGTTACTTTACTGTATAAAGGTTTTCTAAAACAGATCGGGTTTATATCGGACTTGGTCAAAAGTGACCTTGTCTTGTATTTTTGAAAAATTTCTCCTAGCCTGATTTTGAAAAACATAAAAATTTTTTTAAAACAACACTTAACACAAGATTTCCACTTATCTGATTATTTTGAAATAAGCAGACTTATGAAAGTTATTTGAAAACAATAGTTTTGAGGAAAAACAAAGTGAGGGTTTTCTGATTGAAGAGATTTAGAAATATAGGTGATACACTGTTCTCGCAAATAAACTCATCAAAACTATTAGTAGTGAGGTAGATCGAGATAGGGTGCGAATAATCATCTGCTTTTCTAGAAATCAGTGACTATTGTGCCCTACCGATTTACCGAATGTCGATAAGTAATCATCAAGTCGATAAGGTCAATATGACTAATCCTTGATTCTTGATTCCTAAGAAGGAAATCAATGATATCACTACCCGATTGTCCTTTGACTCATATCTAGTCCGATAATTCTTTCTAGACATTAATTTAAAGAATAGAAATGACCAAAAATAAGGAATACATTAATCGATGCAAGCAATTTAAAAATCAGCTAAAGATGCATCAAGTAATCCTAATTCTAAGCACAATTCTTTAAATCTAGACTCAGCTAATGATTTTGTAAGAATATCTGCTCTTTGTGATTCATGGCTATCTTCTCAATTCTAATGTCATTCTTTTCCACATGATCTCTAATGAAATGATGCCTAATGTCTATATGCTTACACCTAGAATGCGAGAACGAGATTGTAAGTCATAGCTATTGCACTATTACTATCACGGTAAATAGGAACAGATGATGTTTGAATGTTATAATCTCTAAGTCATTGACTAATCCAGAGGAGTTGAGAGCAACAACTTCCACCGCCATGTATTCAAGCCTCGGCCATTGTGGAGGTAGCAACAGATGTCTGCTTCTTAAATAACCAAGAAATTAATTTGTTGCCTAAAAATTGACAAGTTCCTGAAGTGGATTTCCTATCAATCTTACATCCCCCAAAGTCTGAATCAATAACCCGCCACTCAAAGTTGTCATCACCGGGTACCATAACCCTACTTGCAAAGTTCCTTTGAGATATTTAAGAATTTTCTTAGCAAACTCCGGATGAGTTTTCTTGGGATTAGACTGAACCTTGCACATACCCCAACCGCAAAGGCTATGTCCTGCCTACTTGCAGTGAGATAGAGAAGAGATCCAATCGGCCCACGATACTCCATTGCATCCGTGGGTATCCCCGCTCATCTCAATCCATAGAGAAGTTGTCATAGGTATTTTAACTTCTCTACTAGTAGTCATTCCAAATTTCTCAATTAGATCCTTGGCATATTTAGATGATGTATAAAAATACCCTTACTCATCTCTGTTTAACTGTAAGCCTAGAAAATATGTTAATTCACCCATCATTGACATTTCAAACCTGTTTTTCATGAGAATACTAAACTCTTTACATAATTTGCATTAGGTGAACCAAAGATTATGTCATCTACATAAATTTGAACTAATAAAATGTTACCATCTACTTCCTTTCTAAACAAAGTCCTATCAATCTTACCTTTTGAAAAACCATTTGATGTCAAGAAATCGATAAGGTATCATACCAAGCCTCGGGAGCTTGTTTCAGTCCATAAAGGGTCTTATTGAGTTTATAGACCTTGTTATTGATCTTAAACCCGTGAGGTCTGCTCCACATAGACTTCCTCAAGTAATACACCATTAAGGAAGGCACTTAACATCCATTTGAAAGACTTTGAAAGATTTATATGCGGTAAATGCCAAGAACAGCCTTATTGCTTCTAATCGCAACTGGAGCATAGGTTTCATCATAGTCTATCCCCTCGCACCGTGAGTAACCTTGAGCTACCAATCTTGCCTTATTACGAACAATAATGTTGTTCTCATCTGCTTTTGTTTTTTAACACCCATTTGGTGCCTATAATCTTTCTATGTAAGGGTCTTTCCACTAATTCCCAAACATTTTGCCTTTCAAACTCGATGCGATTCTCCCGCATGGCCGTTATCCAGCTTTGGATCGATAGAGCTTCCTCAATAGACTTGGGTTCAAGAAGTGACACATAACTGAATGCAGACTTTGCAGTCCAGATCATTCATGTCTCGCACACTACCAGATGGGTCTCCTATAATCTGATCAGATGGATGGTAGCTTCTCATCCTTTTGCCTATATGAGTAGAAGGATCCTCATCTTGAGACTCGAGGCAACTCCTCCGACTCTACCCGAGCCGACGTTCCCCTTCATCACCGACCCCGCCGATCACCGGTGTCAAGGGTGTCTCTTCAGATGGAGTCTCGATCGAAGTTGTCTTCGATTATCGGATGGGGATTCTTCTTCATCTGAGTCTGAATCAAGACTAGGTAGATAGACAGGTTCTATGTTTAGTCTTGGTTAGTTCAATTTTATCTAGACTTTTAGAAATTTGATTCACTTTATCTCGAGAAGGAATACAACTCATCAAAAATAACATGAGGAGTTTCCTCCACACAAAGGGTTGTCTTGTTGAAAACTCTAAATGCTTTGGAAGTGTTAGAATATCCCAAGAATATTCCATCACCGCCTTAGCATCAAAAGTTCTTAACTTAGATTTCCCATTATTATGGATGAAACACTTACAACCAAAAGCTCTGAAATATGAGATTCTTGGAATCTTACCCTTCCAAATCTCATATGGAGTCTTACCCTTGTCTTTAACAACCAAGCACCATTCGGGTATAACAAGTAGTATTGATGGCTTCACCCAAAATCTGTGAGGGGTTTCATACTCGGCTAACATGCTCCCGCTGCCTCTTTCAAAGTTCTATTCCTTCTTTCAACCACTCCATTTTGTTGAGGAGTTCTTGCCGATGATGTCTCATGAATAATTCCACACTCATTGAAATAGTTAGATAAACAAGAATTCAAAAATTATGTGCCCTTATCACTTCTTATTTTAATAATATTAACACCTTTTTCATTTTGAATGCATGCAATGCATCAGGGGATCTTGTTTATAGTCTCATTTTTCTTGAAAAGAAATATAACTCAAGTGTATCTAGAAAAATCATCTACTACAACAAGAATATATTTCCTTCCACCTAAACCGAGAGGAGAAATCTGGTCCAAACAGATCCGGATGAAGTAGTTGTAAAACTCTTTCAGATGAAGAGGTGTTAATACTCTTAAATGAGTGTCTAGGTCAATTTACCTTTTTGACAAGCATCACATTTAAGATCGGTAGATAAAAGTTTCTCGGTGTAATCCCTTAACAAGATTCTTTTTAGCTTGACTTACTAAGGGTCTTGAAATTCAGATGACTAAGCCTCTTGTGCCATAGCCACCGAGGTCATCTCCACCTTTAGCTATCAGACAAGTATCTTTAGGACAACTATTAAAGTTAGCCACATAGACATTACCATGTCTCAAGCCGATTAAAAGTACCTTATACGAGGAACTATCTAAGATATCACATTTATCCTTAGAAAATTTGACAAGAAAACCTTTATCACAAAGTTGGGAAACAGATAGCAGATTATGTTTCAAACCTTCAACAAAATATACCTCGGATACCGAATATCCTTGATAATCAGTACCTACTCCTTTAGTCCTGTCCACAATTATTGTCTCCAAATAATACTCTTGGACCATCAATGTTCTGGAAATTTGATAGTAGCCTCTTGTTATAAGTCATGTGTTGTGAACAACCACTATCAATGTACCATATGGAAGCTAAGATCTCTTCCTTGAGTGATGATCCCTGTGAATCCTGAAAAACAGATTAGTTATAAGGTACCCTAGTGATCTTGGGTCCTTGAAGGTCAAGCATCACTTTAGGTAACCAGACAAAAATCTCATTTCCAAATAATAAATCGAGACTTGGTCTCTCTACCAAATCATGCCTACAACTATATCACTTTTTAAATGATAATTTGTTGTATTCGATTTAGTAATTTTCCGAGCTTAGGAAATGTGGGATAACATCTGCTTCTCCCATCAAAAGGATTGTAATAAGAATTTCTTCTTCTTATTTTGGTTCTTGGATTTCTCTTAGTCTCGATAAGGAGTCCTCACTGAATTTTTGTTTTCAAGTGGGAGATGCGATCCTTATTTGACTAATTGGTTTCTAAGGACCAATTCTAACCTCTTTTGAGTGATCGATGCTTTTACAAATTTCCTAGGTTTTTGAACATCTCGATTTACTATTTCTGTCATAACCAAGGCCTGTTTTGTCATGAGATTTTTGAGATGTATTAAAGATGTGATCTATTACCGACCGTGAATTATTAAGTTAACTAATTTTGAAGACTAGCTTCGATTGTCTTTCTTAATTAATTCATTTTCAAAGATGATTGTTTCAAATTTGTCTTTCAAAGACTTCAATTCACTTTCTAATCTTTCGTATAAGGTGGTTGATGTACTAGCCTCGGCTGGGAAAACATTCCCCCTTGAATGTTTTCTCGGTTTACTGAGTAGTTCATCACACTGCTTTCCTTTAATTAGAATTTCAATTTGATCCTTTAAAGTCAAATTCTCTGTCTCTAGCTGTTTATAAGCAGCCAGAGATGTCTTTAAGTCTCTCAATAATTCATGAATAACAGTTTGATCATTATCGAGACAGTTTACAAGAATCATTATCGGAAGATGAATAATAGACTACCTCTTTAGCCATGAGACAAACTTCATCATCCGATCCAAATCGGATGAGGATGATGATGATGATTTTCTTGACTCCTTTTCTTCGGCTAGAAGAGCCCTTTGATTAGCAAATCTCCTGTCTCTCTTTTCCTTTTCTCTTCCCTTTCTTTAGGAGTCACCGAGGACAATCATAGTGAAGTGTCTGGCTTGTTGCACGTGTAGCAAGTGTCACTCCTATCTCGATTTAGGGCTGGAAGGATTTCTCTTAGCAGGGATCTCGAATCTTCTCGTATGGCTCCTATTCTTGTCATCATCTCAGACTCATCTTCCTTTCTTCTTGATTTGGATCTCAATCTGCCCTTACCGTAAATCTCAATTTATTTTGTTTATACTTCATTCTTAATCATTCATACCTTTTGGTGAGCAGAGCCATCTCGCTCCTTCAGTAGATAAGTCGGCTTCACAGATTCGGGCTTGACATCCCGTCTTCTTTGCCGACAAAGGCAACAGACTTGGATGAGGTGCTCGACTCCATCTCATCCTCCTCATCTTCTATTTGAATGTCATACTCTAAAGCTTTAAGATGAGAGAATAAGGTATGGTGAGTAATAGAAGATAAATTTTGAGTTGCTTTAAGGATATTAGATTTTTCTCTCCATCTCTTGGTTAAAGATCTCAATATCTTGTTATTAATCTCCTTCTCTGTATAGTTCTTTCCCGTATCACCGCTTTGTTGAGGAGATTCGTCAACCTTACATCTAGGCGATCTACGGTTTCATTTTCCTTCATCTTGAAGGTATCAACGGCGTGTAATACATCGTAGCTTATTCTCTTTACTTGGTCCGATCCTTCACAGACATTCGCCGAAGCTTGCCACATTTCTTTGGTGATTTGCATCTTTTGACCTTCTCAATCCAGTCTTTACTCGTAGTCTCAATAATTTCAGTCCTAGCTACTTGATCTAGGTTGTGGATTTTCCTTTCATCATTTGTCGGATCGTAACTCTTTTTCTCTTGTCGACTCTCGATTCACCGATTCGATTACCATTGCTAGTGCCTCCATGATAAAATTTTATAGGTCCTTCTTCAAGAACCTCCTCCATCCTATCATGGATAGCCTTGAGATGATTTTCCATTCTGAATTTCCAATAATCATACTCTTCAATTGAAAATTCGGGTAGATTCCTGGATTTCTTGCTCTTGCACGAAGACATGATGAGATAGAAAAACAAAACACTCCACAAACTTGTTAGTAGCACGCTTAGTAGTAAAGAAAATGAAGAAAATCAAGAAAATTTCAGAATCTTAGTTAAGACCTAAAATCAATATCGTAAACGACTTAACCTCGCTCACGATACCACTTGTTGGTCCCGATTAGTTGTGCGATTGGATAAAGCGTGTATCACCTTCTAGAAAAAATCTAGAAGGGGGTTGAATAGATTTTTCAGATTTTCCAAATCTTTCAAAATTTATTCAAAGTACCAAAGTAACACAATGGAAATTTAATATTAATCTCAACTTTATTAAGATCAAAAGCAAACCGATATTTTGATTTTAACTTTGATTCTGAAATTAATCTTCAAATAACAAGCTAGAAATTGAAATAACAAGTAAGTAAAAGAAAGCAATAAAGAACAACGATTTATAGTGGTTCGGATTATGAATAATCCTACATCCACTCTCCTTCTCCAACTTGAAGAAGGGACCACTTACTACTTTCTTACTCACAACTTACGACTTACAACTTACAACTTTCTTCAAATCTTCACAATACTCCTAACTCCTTCTCGTGAATCAAACAACTACGGTGAATATTGGATTTTGAAGATTACGGGAGAAGTGTTCTATAAACACTTGAAACTTTTGAAAACTCTTTTGAAAACACTTGTGAATTGGTTGAGATTGAAATCTGAATAGTGAATAGTGTGAAAATCAAATTTGCATAAGTGTGTTGAAAAAATAAAACTAGATCTATTTATAAGTCGAAAAGACAATTAGTTTGTTAGTCGAGTTCTAACAAACTGGAAACTACTCAACAAACTTAATCTTGAAAAGCTGCTCTTGAGGATAAGAGGCGGCACGAGTGGATGGAAAAGGAGGATGTCGATCTGTATGGGAAGGCTGCTTGATGAGGCACACAATGTGTTCAATCGCGACTTAGTTGCACCGACCTATGAGCAAGTTACCCCCAGTGAAAGAAGACGGCTCTCCCGATCCGGAATGGGTCAAGACGGTCATAGCCAAAGCAGAGCGGGAAACCGGGCTCACGAGATGAAGAAGAGCTTAAACGGCTAAGAGCAAGGATTTTCAAGCGGCTGAACATTCCAGAGGCCAGCCGATGGGGAATCCGATAGAGCAGATTTTCTTTCCTTATCTTTTATTTTCTATCGGTTCTTCTTTTTGTAAATTTGTAAATTTGTGAATGAATATATTTGGACTTATGTGAATTTCGTATATCGAGTTTCTTAAAAGTTTTTGTTTTAAGAAAGTCTTAAAAAAATTTTCTAAGTATAAATCATCTCGAGAATTTTATATCTCGATTTAAAAATTTTTTTTTCCTAAAAATTTGTCTAAGTCTTAAGACCCAAATTTTTTTAAGTATCTCTAAAAGAGTCTAAAAAGACTTATTTTTTTATTTTGAAAGTGAATGAATCTGTTGTGAAATGATTAAGTGCTCGATATACCTATCTCGATTGTTTTAACTAATTCTAGTACTAACTTCAATTGTGAGTGTGTTTCTTCCTTATAGGTTTTAACTTCATCAAAAAGGGGGAAATTGTTGAATCAAGAAGTTTTGATGAGTTAAAAGAAGCGGCTCGATTGATCGACGATCGAAGACCAGTGAGGATAAGCTAAATAGATCGAGACAAGGTCTAGAACCAATTGATCAGTGAGATCTAGTCATTTGCGGGAGACGATCATGAAAAGCTCGAGGCGAGGTCAAGACAAGCTGAGTAGAATAAGAAAGGCGAGTCTTCACCAAGTCATTTGCAGACGAGTGGGAAGAATCACCGAGGTCAAGAGCGATTTTCAAGAATAAGTTTGTTGAGCGGTTTTCGTTTGTTATAACTAACTAACAAACTAAGCGTCTTTTCAGACTTATAAATAGGACTAGATTTTATTTTTCTAGACACTTATGCAAAGTTGATCTTTCACACTATTCACTATTGATTTCACAAAGTTTTTTTAAGAGATATTTTAAATATTTTCTAAGTGTTTATAGAACACTTCACTTCACATCTTCAAAAACACATCTTATTCTTAGAGTTAGATTTCGTAAAGTTGATTAAATTTTTGAAGTGTTGAAGACCAAGTTGTAATTTGTAAAGTTTGTACGGTAAGTAAGTAAGCGGCTAGTGAAGACCCTTCTTCAAAGTTTGGAGAAGGAGAGTGGATGTAGGATTGTTATAATCCGAACCACTATAAAATCCTGGTGTTATTTCTTGCTTTCTTTAATTTCATTCAAGTTACAATTTTGTTAATTCAAGATTAAAATTCAGAATCTTATCTAAAATCAATATCGGCATTGCTTTTGATCTTGTTAAAAGTTGAGTTCACAATTATATTCCATTGTGATAATCTGATTCTTTGAATTGATTTCGAGAGATTCGAAAATCTACAAAATCTATTCAAACCCCCTTTCTAGATTTTGTTCTAGAAGGCTAACTCGAGGTTTTATTCAACTCAACATTTCGGGACCAACAAGCATGACTCAAACAACAAGATGAAATTTTTTAATTAATGTCTTAATTTGTTTCTTTACCTCGATGATGGTTACATTGTTAGTTTGTTTTAATTTTGAAATAAAGAAAATAAAAAATGATTGTTAGAATACTAATTAGCAATAGTGGAATGATTGATTAAAAATGACTATTAGAAGTGAGATAGTTAATCAAAATAAGTTAATAATTAATTTATTTTGAGTCTTATTAATCTGTATAAAATGTAATGAAAGTGAATCGATCATAAGTCTTTCTTCATTCAATAGCTTGATCAAGAACTTCTTGAAGATTTCAATTAGTTGCATATATATGCTTTCCAACTAATGACATGTGCAATTATCTATTAACAACTTTTGGTGATATTTGTAAGGATGTTTGGTTGTTGTTCAATAGGTATTAGGTATTTTCTGTGAGATTGAGTTTTTAGGGATAATTTTGTAAATTTTTATTTATAAAATAAAGAAATTGGTTAGATTGTTTGTATGTGTGATGGTGTGAGTTAGAAGTAATGATATTTTGTATAAATTTGTGAAAATTGTGATGAATTAGTTTATGGAAATTTTTTTATTATTATGGGATGGGAAAAAAATATGAAAGATATTTTGGTATGATATATAACTTTTAACTCGCCAATTATAAAATGCAAGAATGCGCAATGCTTAAAAGCATTGATCAGTTTATTTTATAATATATGACATTGATTTAGTTTGGAATATGTATAATTTGGATCTTGAATTAGTGTTTCGGTATAAATTGGATCCGGATATTTTTTTGTACAAATTCGATCTCGAACTAATATCTCGATTACAAATTGGACATTTGACTATTTTATTTTATTTTTGGGATAAATAAACACTTAATTTTTAAAATTAAATAAATAAAGTTTTTCAACTAATAAAATGAGACATGAAGACCCTTCAAGAACATTTTTAAAAAATAAATAAAATTATATATATATATATATATATATATATATATATATTTATTGTAAACGTAATAGTTTCATATTTTTTAAATAATTTTTATTATTATTTTTAATTTAATATTACTCCCACCAGAGCGACTCTAGCATTTCAACTAATTTGTGAATTCGTTTCTTTGTTCTTAAATGATTTTCCTAGTTACTGGCCGTATATATTTCCGAGAATTTTGGAAAATTCACGTCAATCATTAATCATCATTTTATGTTATCTATATATGGGGAAAATATTTTTGGCCCCATAATTTAGGGTTTGTGTTTTAAAAATAATAATTTTACGGATACGTAAATGTAAGATATTATGTTTGAAAATTTGTAAATATAAAACAATGGAACCTAATTAGTTCAAATCGAGCTCAATCTTTCGTGAGTGACACGATTGTCTTACATTAAATTTGTAAATGTAGAACAATCGTGCATATCACGTGACATTTGAGTGTGGTTTAGGTTTATTTGGGCTTAATTTGTCTTATATTTATAAATTTTAAAATATAATGTTCTACATTCATAAATTATTATCCTTAAAATACAACCCTAAGTTATGGGTCTAAAAACGTTATCACTCTATTCGTGGTGTAATTATTTATTTATATAATTCTTTATTTTTTAATATAGAAGGGATATGGGGAGAACAAAGTCGAATATAGAACTAATTCGTAAAGAGAAATCAAGAAACATAACATTCAAGAAAAGAAAAGAAGGCCTAGTCCGAAAATTGCACGAATTCATCACTCTGTGACGTGGATGCATGCATGATCATCTACGGCCCAAAACAAGAAAACGGGCTTGTCGAGCCCAAATCGCCTAAAAATCTCAATAAGTCCGTCGAATAGTCGACATCTACAAATCGAAGAAGAAAGATTCCGGAAACAAGACGTTCGGGCTGAGTGATTTCTTCCACGAGAGGAAGCGAAAGATCGAAGACGAGCTCTCGAAGCTTCGAAAATGAAACATTGAAGCTCGGTACCCCACACCGGTGAAGTTGCTAAACTGCATGAACGAAGGGCAGTTAAGGGAATTCGCATCACCGCTGGATTGAATAGTCAGTTTTACCCTCACCACCTTTCTATTAATGACATGCATGTCCCCATCTACTACCCCACCATTGATCACCACCACCAGCAGATGCATTCCGTTAACCACAACTCCACGATGATGCTTATGATGTACGGTGGAGATCAATTTGGATGTGCCTCATCTAGCAATAGTGCAAATATCCAGTTTTCATCGTTTAAGCAACAGATTTTCTACGAGAACCGGAGGGTGCCGCCGATGCCGCTCTACTATGCGCCGCCGCCGCTTCCGCTGCCGTTCTCCGGTGGTTGGGAGATTAATAAAGATGAGGATATGGTTAAGTATCATATGAAGAATTGAAGTTTGTTTAGTTTTCGTTTTTCTGCTTGTTTTTCAATTTCGTACTTTAAATTTATGTTGTGAATGAACTATTTTATATTTTTTATTTAATTAAGATATATGTTCATCTTTTGATCATGTGAAAGTCTACTTCATTTGATGGGATTAATACTCGATGACATAGTTAGTTCAGATTATAATATTGTTCAAATTGTTAATTTTCAAAATTAGGTGATATGTTTGGATCGATGGATTATAATTTTTATTGTTGTGTATTAAATTATATTTTAAAAGGATTGAGAGGTGTATCTCAAATAATCAGTAGCATTGGTGAAGATGTCTACTAGAAGTGTTAGTATTTGTGTGTTGAAGTATCAATGATCAAGTAAGGGGCAAAATCAGTTTTGGAACATAAACCGAAAGTTAAATAACTAACTAAGCGAGACATTGTGTTCTTTGGTGCAATGTTTGAAAGGTCATATCTAGAGTTTGACTTATCGATTCAAGTGATATTTGTTACAACCGAAAGCCCACGTGGCAGGCTTCAATTTGGAGTGGATAACTGCTTTGGCAACTAGGAAGATTCTGGAGTTAATTAGCTATCAAGTTACAAAACACACAATTATCAATTTCTTGTTTAGAGTATTCTTGAGTGTATGAATGTTCTTTTCATACTGGAACTCATTTGTACTCTTGTATAATCATCATCTCGAGAGATAATAAAAGTTTGTAGAGGCCCTACAGCTTGATGTAGATCTTTTAAGATCGAACCACTTAAATCGTTTGTGTTCTTTGCATTCATTTCAAGTTTGGCATTCAATCTTCTTTTGATTCTTTGTTAAGTGATCGGTGTATTGCATCTATCAGCAATCACATTGATTTGGAGGCTTGATAATCTTGACAAGGATAAATTACATTTTAGTCCAAAGAGAATGAGTGATTTGCAAAATGGTCCTTATTTTACACTTTTGGTCCCGTAGTTTTTAGACATTTTTAGTCCAAAAAATTGCAATTTTGGTCCCAAGAGAATGATAAATTGCAGTTTTGGTCCTAAAAAATTAGATAAAATAGCAGTTTTTGTACTAGAAGTTTTTTTGTTTTTTTGTTTTGTTTTTTTTTAATTCTTCTTAACCCCACCAACCAAAGTACCAAACTGGTTAAATATGAAATTCTGAGTAATAGATTGATTATTCTATATTCACATTTGAATGGTTGTTTGATTGAGGGATTTTGCACATGTCAAATAATTTAATTTTTTTATATTTTTAGTCCACTCATCCTAAATAAATAATAAAAAAAAATTAGGTACTTTGATGAAAGTGAAAGTCTGATGTGATTATAGAAGTCGTTTCAAGAAGTACTGTAACGTGACAAACTCCATTTCTAGAAATGTCATCAATTCGAATATTAATTTTTTTTTAACACATTCGAATATTAAATTTAAACACGATATTTTATACTAGTAATATACCCTCCCGTTCAACAATAAATTAGGGTAAATTGCGTAAGCGATCACATGAGAATTCTCAACCAACACCTTTAGTCCCACGTCCTTTTTTAATTCTTTTTTTAACGAAATGGTCTTGTCCGTTAAATTTTTAACGGTTTCCGTTAATATTTTAAATTTATTATAAAAATAAATTAGTTATGTAATTAAATAAAATTATAAATAAAAAAACTATAAAATTATATATAAAATTTGGATATTATTTAAAATACAAAAATAAAATTTAAAAATCTGAAAATTTATAAAAATATATAGAATTGAATATAAATTGAAAATACAAAAAAATCTTTAAAACCAAATAATAATATATGTAAAACCTATAAAATAAAAACAAAAATATATTCATAGAATTTAGTTATAATGTGAAAATACAAAAAAAAAAAAAAAATCAAAACAAGTAAAGTTATGTAAGATCTAAGAATTAAATTTGGATAAAACTAACTATGATAATTTTAAAAATTTAAAAACTATATATAATAACTTAAAAGACTAAATATTTAAAATAAAACATAAGATCTAAAATTGTAGTGAATCCCCTTTCCCCGCTACATTCGCCGCCTACATACCGTCACCTCTACAATGTCACCACCACCGCCTACATACCGTTCTTAGTTCTAATTTTTTTAAATGTTATTGTGATAAAATAAAATAATTATTATTGAATTTTAATAAATTATTAAAAAAATCTAATATCATTGAATTCATATAAATCTAATATCATTATGATTAAATAAAATAATTATCATTGAATTATGATATTATTCTAAAATATTCAGGATTATATATTAATTTTAATAATTATAATAAATCTAATTAAAAATATCAAATAAAATTGAAAAGTATTAATCATAATTTGTTTAAATTTAAATTATGATATTATTCTAAAATATTTAGGATTATAAATGGAATAATTACTATGGGGTACAATTGATCCCCATTTTGCCCCTCCTTTTTAATTTTTCCATTAAAAAAATAATTTCTAATAAAGCTACATCCCAAATCTCACACATTTACACTCGACTCTCTCTCTCTCTCTCAATCTGCTTTCTCTCTCTTCCTCTCTCTCGTCCCAACTCCCAATCCCACCACCCCCACCGCCCCAACGTCCCAACCCCACCGCCCCACCGCCCCCACCGATGAAGATGAAGGCGGCCCCACCACCGCCTCAGCCCACCGCGCCACCCCCATCGTGCGGCGACGATGGATCTGCTCGAGAAAGACGATGGACTGCTTCGAGAGAGACGACGGCGGATCTGTGCAAGAAGACGACGGCGGCGGATCTGCTCTCTTCTTCGCCTTCTCCCACCATCTCCGCCGTCGCCGGCCGCTATTGGGTTGTCGGCTGTTGTGGAGTGCGGCCGTTCAACCCAGCCACCGCCCTCGCCCACCGCGCCCACCCACGGCCCCCACCTATGAAGACGACGGTGGTGAGGCGACGGCGCCACGATCCGCCATACCACCCACTACCCACCGCCTCGGGCGACCACCCACCGCCCACCGCCCCACGGCGACGAAGAAGCAGCCCGATGAAGATGACAATGAGACCGGGCGATCGCTCCTCTCGTCTCCCAGATCGACGGCGACGCACTGCATCGACGGCGGTTCCCAAATCTTGTAAGGCGAAGTTTCAAATTTGTTATGGAATTTATCGAGATCCGAGCCCTAATTTAAGTATTGAACTCCTAATTCTTGTTTGGTTTTTATTTTGGTTGTTTGTGTTTTCTCGCACATGTTTGTTTGGTTTTTTATTCTCGTTGTTTGTGTTTTCGCACATGTGCATTATTTTTTTCTCGCACATGTGTAGAATTTTTTATTGTGGCAATAATTCTGAAATGTATTTTTGATTTGTTGTGTGTTGATTTTGGATTTATGAAAATGTATTTTTGATTTTGTTGATTTCGAAAATGTATTTTTGATTTCTGGAAATATATTTTTGATTTGTTGTGTCTTGATTTTTGAATCAAGATGTAACGGAAAAAAGAATTGGAAAGAGAAAAAAATTGAAACGGATTTTGTTGATGCAAATGTAAATTGAAAATGATATATGTGCGTAAAATCTATTGAAAATGAAAATGGCAGAGAAAATTGAAAATGATATATGTATTTTACATCTATTGTTGAAGTAACGGAAATTGAAAATGATATATGTTGAAAAGTGATATAATTTGCACAAGTAAAAAAGCACAAATATTAAAAATATCAGCAACTTGATGGAAAGTGAAAGTTGAGAATATAATTGACGTAAGCAGTGTACTTAAAGATGGAAATGAAAAAAGTGGAAAGGCCAAATCAACTCTGCAGGTGGAAATGAAAAAGTGGGAAGGAAGGGTAAATTGGGAACTTTGACCAATAATTTTGTACCTACAAGTAATTACTAATTCTATTGTAGTAGATAGTAATAAACCACCCAATATTGTAGTGGATAATAAGTCACCCATTATAAATTAATTTTATTAATTATAAAAAAATCTAATAAAAATCATCAAATAGAATTCAAAAATTTTAATCATAATTCTTCAAATTTAAATTCTGATATTATTCTAAAATATTCAAAATTATAAATTAATTTTAATAATTATAAACAATCTAAATAATTTAAAATATAAAAAAATTTATATAAAAAGATTCAAATTAAAAATAAAAAGATACATGTTAAAACTTAAAATGTAATCTTATGGGACTAAAAGTGCTAACGGAAACCGTTAGTTTTTAACGGTAAATTCGTATGGATCCATTTTTGTTAAAAATGACCATTTTCGTGAGAACCTATTCTCATGTGACTACTTCTCCAATTTACCCAATAAATTATCAATTTACAAAAATATGCATTTCAAATGATATAACTATCACCTTCGTTTATAAAAATCTACACTCCAAACTAGAAAATTGTATGATAATAACTATCACCTTTTATTTATTTTGGGGAAAAATACGATCATTATTTTCTAAAAACAAAAATTTCAAAATGTTTCTTTCAAGTTTAAAGAATAACTTATTACACAACAATTAAAAATTATAATCCATCAATCGAAATATATCACCTAATTTGAAAATTAACAATCCAAACAATATAATCCGAACTAATTATGTCATTAATCCCATCTAGTGAGGCAAACTTTTACATGATCAAAAGATGAATATATGCATTGAAAGTACGTAAATAAATAATATTATTATTTATTAATTTAAATTAACACATGAAAGTGATATTTCCAGAAGTGACATATTAGAGAATCAAGTTCTCTCTCTTCTTATCTCTCTGCCCCTCAAGACAAAACGTCAAAGATAGAATACAGAAACATGAATTATGTTTTTTGTAATATGGATCACATGGATACACATATTTTCTCAAGACTCTTAAATTATTAAAAAAAAATTGTGAATCCATTCATATGATTACGTTCAGATTTTTAAGGATCACAGTTCATACTTAGAATTATTGTTGTAAAAATCGACCTAGGGGCTGCCCCGATTTTGCCAAATTTAGGCGTTTTAGGAGGTTCTAGGTGGGCTAGGTGGCCGATTTTTTTTTTAATAAAAGTTAAAAAAATTCAGCGGCACCTAGAGAACCTCAAAACGCCCGATTAATGATTTCCGACTTTTACAACCTTTCTTAGAATTCAAATGGGTTCGATAAATTACGCTAATAAATTTTAACCATTATTTTGCGACAAGTCTTAATTAAATAAAAAAGATAAAATAGTTCATTCACTAGGCGAGACCAACATAAACTTAAAGTACTTAATTCAAAAACAAGCATAGAATGAGAAACTAAACAAACTTCAACCTTCATGGTTCTTCATATGATACCTTGAACCATATCATCATCTTTATTAATCTCCCAACCACCGGAAAATGGCGGCGGAAGCGCGGCGGCGCATAATAAAGTGGCGGCATCGGCGGCGCCCTCCGATTCTCGTAAAAATCTGCCGCTTAAACGATGAAAACTGGATATTTGCACCATTGCTAGATGAAGCACATCCAAATTGATCTCCACCGTTCATCATAAACATCATCGTGGAGTTGTGGTTAACGGAATGCATCTGCTGGTGGTGGTGATCAATGGTGGGGTAGTAGATAGGGACATGCATGTCATTAATGAAGGGTGGTGAGGGTAAACCGACTATTCACTCCGGCGGTGATATCTTGTTTGCAGCTTGCCGATCTCTTCAACTCCTCAATCTTGCTTTTCACAAGCTCGGCTTTGTTGCTCAAAGGCGATGCGAATTCCCTTAACCGCCCTTCGTTCATGCGGTACAACAACTTCACCGGCGTGGGGTACCTAGCTTCAATGTTTCGTTTTGAAGCTTCGAGAGCTCGTCTTCGATCTTTCTCTTCCTCTCGTGGAAGAAATCACTCAGCCCGAACGTCTTGTTTCCGAATCTTTCTTCTTCGATTTGTAGATGTCGATGATTCGTCGGACTTCGTTGAGATTTTGAGGCCGGATTTCGGGCTCGACGGGCCCGTTTCTTGTTTCGGGCCATAGATGATCATGCATGCATCCACGTCACGCAGGGTGGTGAATTCGTGCAATTTTCGGACTAGGCCTTCCTTTCTTTTCTTGAATGTTATGTTTCTTGATTTCTCCTTGCGTATAAGTTCCATATTCGGTTTGCCCTCCCCATATCTATATTTCGAAAATTAAGAATTATATAAATAAATAAATAATTGCACTATACAAGAGCTGATTCAGAATTTAACAGTGAGGTGGGCCAAAAGTAAACACTTCAAAGGCATTTAATTTTATGCATTTTAATATATTTCGATGTTCACATACATTGTACCCAATGAGATTTTAAAATATAAAATTCATCAATAATTGAATCTATATCCATATATTTAACAAAATCTCTTTCAATATAAAGCTTTAACAAATTTCGTAGCTTACTGGCATTGGTACGTAATAGTTACAGAAGGTAATTAACTAATTATATGTGGCTGAAAAAGAAAAAAAAAAAGGTAAATTTAAAATTCCTGGACCTTTGTGGAGAGCTGCTAGGCCTTATATATTATTTTGGGCTGGGCTCTATATTTATAAAAACACATTGCATATGGGTTGTGTTTTAAAGATAATAATTTATAAATATAGAATATTATATTTTAAAATTTATAAATATAGGACAATTGAGTCCGAATATGTTTCAATCGGACTGAAATGTCACGTGGCTTCAATGATTTAACCTAAATTTACAACTTAAAAAAATAGTGCTATACAATCTCTACAAGAAAATAACGAATTGGCTAAGCAATCTTTCAACAAAACTAATTTTGTGTTTAAATGGTAAAGATTGTCTAAGTCTTGCCTACACATTTTTATGATTTATTTTACAATATTTCACCTATAGAATTACCTACGGAACAAGCGAAGGTAATTAAATACCTACTAAATAGTCTATAAACAAAACAAACCTATAAGATGACTTTAGAACACATTGACAATTGCATACGAAATATTGATATGTAATTTACATATGGATTACATTTTCGTAAGCAAACAAATTACCTACAAATAAATTCTCTACAATTTTTTTCGATGATATTCCGTAGACCAATATAAATGCTTACAAAATTGTGATTATTACGTACCTACAAAATATTTCATAGCCAATTCTTTATTTTCTTGCAGTGAGTTACTTAATTAATGTAGAATAATCATTCAACTCATACGTGATTTAGTCGATTTGAATTAATTCAACTCGATTGTTCTATATTTAAGAATTTTTAAATATAATTAATTTCTTATATATATTTACATGCATGCCTATAAAATTATTATTCTTAAACCAAACAAATATTTTTCCCATATATATAGATAAAAATAAAATGATGATTAACGATTGATTCCAATAGATATATACGGCCAGCATAACTAGGAAAATCATTTAAAAAAATAAGACATTAAAATGAAGGGTCGCTGATCTTATGAGACGATCTTATATATGAGTCGGAGTTTCACCTTGTTATTTGAGTCATTGCATCCTTAAAATACAACGGGACTGTAGCTCCATAAAAATCCATAGATCATATGACAAAGTAAATGAAACACGTCTTGTACAATTTTTTTATAAATCAATAATAATTAAGAGACATATAACACAAATGAACGAACAATTGGGAAATCAATATAATTATCAAAAACAAAGTTAGGGGTTAATTAATTAATTTTTTTAAAGAAGAATCATCGATTAAGCAAACTGATCAAGAACTTGTGCCCTTCGTACCCAAAAACAAATTAAAAACCATATAAAAACGATATTAATATTGTGATATAAATTTATCCATGAAACTATAAACAATTATGTAGGAAAATCATTAAAAACAATTAAAAGCAGTAGTTAATCATGAAGGAAGAAGGAGAAACGTATATTGTACCTTGAAAAGCAGAGAGTAAATCATTATTTTGTTCTTGAATTTTTGTTTGTGTGCACAAAAATCTTGATCTTTAAGTATTTGAGGACAAAAGAAGAAAAAGCATTTATACTTAATTAATAAACGTATTTTTAGTAATTAGATCTTTGCAAATAATAACTGCCATAATTGAAATATTTCTTTCCGGATATTTTGACATACTTATGTATGTACGTCGATTTTATATAGATAAAACATCAATTGACTGATCAAGAACATAAAATGCGAAAATATATACTATATATATGTGTGTATATATATATAGAGTAATATTTTTGTGCATATTGTGCACAATAAAAATTGTATGCACAAAGTTTGGTTACAATGTAGTATTATTTCAGCCTTTGTAGAGTATTAGTTTGGTTACGGTGTAGTATTATTTCAGGCATTATATTGTATTAGTTTAGTTACTATGTAGTATTAGCAACATTGTATAGTATTAGTTTAGTTATATTGTAGTATTAGATAAAAACATCGTGCACACTATTTTTTAGTGTGCACAATGTGCACACAAATATTTGCCATGAGTAGTATTTGTGTGCATATTGTGCACAATAAAAGATTTTGTGCACAAAGTTTGGTTACAGTGTAGTATTATTTCGGGTACTATATAGTATTAGTTTGGTTACGGTGTAGTATTATTTCGGGCACTATATAGTATTAGTTTGGTTACGGTGTAGTATTATTTCGGGCATTGTATAGTATTAATTTAGTTAGTGTGTAATATTAGCAACATTGTATAGTATTAGTTTAGTTACGAGTGTAATATTAGATAAAAACATTGTGTACACTATTTTTTAGTGTGCACAATGTGTACACAAATATTTGCCCCATATACATTGCGGTAAATATTTATGTGCACATTGTGCACACTAAAAATAGTGTGCACAATGTTTTTATCTAATACTACACTTTAACTAAACTAATACTATACAATGTTGCTAACTAAACTAATATTATACAATGTTTGAAATAATACTACACTCGTAACCAAACTAATACTATATAGTACCGAAATAATATTATATTGTAACCAAACTAATACTATACGCATGAAATAATATTACACTATAATTAAACTTTGTGCACACAAATACTATTCATATATTGCACAATGTTAGCCATTTGCA
Source organism: Paraleonurus japonicus (assembly GCA_030762865.1). NCBI lineage: Eukaryota > Viridiplantae > Streptophyta > Magnoliopsida > Lamiales > Lamiaceae > Paraleonurus > Paraleonurus japonicus. The sequence goes on along the minus strand of CM061053.1, from coordinate 43,108,669 downwards.
TTCTCTGTGTATTTAACGACCAAATTATGTAAAATTTATTTTCAATTAATTTTAAATTAACTCCGCCGACGATCAAGTTTCAATAATCAGTTTCAACTATTGTCTTAATGGTCCACTAAGATGTGGGCTAAACGGGCCACTAACGGGTTCTATAAGACAAAATATAAAATTGTAGTCGTAATTTAATATTGTTCAAACTTAAAATCTAAATAGTATTTTGGTTGCAACTTTTTCTTGTAAGTATATTTAAGACCCAATCAAGTTATCGAACCCAAAGGAACTATGTCGAGCCTAGGATCCCTAAAGCTAAGAGTTGACATGGTATTATAGAGTCGGAACTCGGGTATTCCAAAATTAAATCTAAATAAATTACTAAAAATAATCAAGAGATAATAAATATGAGAAATATGTGTTGGGTGCAAATCACCAAGGAATCCTTAATTACGAATCACACATGATCGGGGTTTCAATTAACGAGGGATAATAGGAGCTATCTAGCATAAAATCACATATCAACCGTACTGGATAAGCCTAGGTTTAATATATCAAAGAAACACGTAAGATAGTTTAGAGACGACACCCTAAGTCTCCTCACTTAATCACAAGAAATAAATTCAAACAATTAACGTATTCTAATGTAGGTTCTAATGAAAATTAACCAAGTCTCCTTGCGTTAACCCAATATTGAATTCAATTGTCAAACCAAACCTAACACCTAAGAATCAATTTAATAAACCAAATCTCTTTGCGCAAATTAAATCAATTAACAAAGGATCAAAATCTAATCTAACAATTAAATCATGCAAATCACAATAGAATAATTATTCACCTCAATAAATGAAACACCCAATCACATGATCATCAAAATTAATTCACCCAAGGATCATCACACCCAAACACAAAAGGAATTTAGCCAATCATCATGAATTCAAGAAAACCCATGAAAATTGAAAGAATTGAATGAGAAGAAAGCATAATAAATGAAAAAGAATCCACTATTAATGAAAAGAATAAGGTTTGATGTCACCTTGAATGTGTAGAATACTTGAATTAATCCAAAATCTATTCCTAAATTGCAAGAAATTGAAAAGAAAATCAAGAACACCCTAACTATGTGTGTTTGTGTGTGATTTCTTCTCTCCCAAGGCTAAAAGCGCTACCCTAATTCTAATCTCCGCTCCTTTCTTTTCTAATCTACTCCTCTCTTTCTAATGCATTTTATGCTTGCTTTTAAAAAAGCGTATTTACGAAAATCTCGCTCCTCAGTCGAGATTCAGCCCTCAGTCGAGGGATCTCATTTTCAGCCGCCCTCGGACTCGAGGTTCCTCCCTCGAGTCGAGAATCTATTTTCTTGCAATCTTCTCTCTCCGAGCGTATCCTCGACTCGAGGGATTCTTCCACCTCGACATGCTCGAGACCAGGATTTTTACGAAATACTCCGCCTCCGACCCATTTGTGCAGTGTATTCGTCTCTTCATTCTAAGGCCGGTACTCTCGGTTTGGCCAAATTCCACCGATTTACCAGAAAGCAGAACAAAATACCTCAAGTGATACTTTTTAGACAAAATAGTGATACTCTACACATTTAAGCACAAAACTAACATTTTTATCACTTTTTGCACTAAATTAAGCCCCAAAAACGGGTATCACTACACTCCAATCAAACACCCCCAAGTCTTAAGGTGTTGCTCGTCCCGAGCAACAAGACAAATAAACACATTAAGGAGAAATAATTGCAATTATGTTCAACGAGCACAAGAACGAAATAGGACAATCAAACCTCTTCCAATGAAAACAAGCATCAATGTTAACCTTCCACTAGCACTCACAAATGTCATGCTTTGACAAATTCAAGTTCAAATGCTCAATTCAATGCTCCTTCCAAGGAGTGTTTCACTCATCACTCTAGTGTATAAGGACAAATATGCACTCAATCATCAATCCACAAAAATGAACACCATAGGCTTGCCAAAAGACTCAATCTCAATCAAATCGATTTGTACTTCAAACATGAATCAAAGAGGGCTTTCTCAAGGTTGTAATGTAGGCTCTTTGGACAAGGTGGGTGAATTTTAGGAAAAGCAACTCAACAATTAGTAGAGCAAATGAAAGTTGATCAAGCAATACAATTGATTCAACTCAAATCTCTACAATCATCACTCTTTCTTTCCTTTTTCATTTTTTCTCAAATATAATTCACCACCAAACTCCTTTGAGACTTTTCTTGCATTTTCAAGCACTCAATTGAATTTTCCACTATCATTTTTTCTCATCTTTTCCACAATTCAATTTTTACTTCAACCTTCTTTCTTTTTCTCTACTCAAACTTAGCAAATTAAACCCCCACACTTCTCTTTTCAAACACCATTCTTTTGTCAACAATCAAAGCTCTACTAATCATAAGGACAAAAAGGCTCATAAAGATAGACAAAATGGCTTCAATTTCACAAGCTTGCCAAAGAAAATAAGGCTTTTAGGCTCAAATTGGCTCACTAGGAAATTAATATTTTTGGTGGGGTCAAATTTGGCTAATTGAAACTCTAAACAAACAAGGCCTCTTATCATATTCACAAAATCCACACAAAACTCAATTTTGACAAGTCTCTAAGCAAGTTCTAGCATGCAAATTCATGAGCGATGCACTCGACAGGAATCAAACCGTATAAAATGTCACGATTTAAAAAGGCACAAAAGCTCACGGCTTAAAAATGAGCAAGGAATCAAGCATTCTCACTCACATCCATCATCACATAACAATTCATCATGCTAGCATTAAGCCACAAATCAACTCATTATCAAATCAAAAAGTCGATATGTCCACCAATTAAGCACACATGCTCATGAACATAATCTCAATCATATACCCCTACACATACCAACGCTCTCCACAACTACTCTCAATAAAGATAAACTCAAATATATTCAATTAATCCATAAATAAGCTCAACTTCACAAAAATTTTTTCTCATGCTAATGAGAGGCAAGTTAGTGTGCAACGAAACTAAACTAACACACCCCCAAACTTATTCATTGCTAAGCAATTAAAAGTTTGGTAAGATAGTTAGCAGTTGAGTTGCACACAACTACCTACTACTAAGAAATGAAAAACACGAAAGAGGCACACCTCCCCCAAACTTAGACAAGTCCAAGTCGGAGAAGGTCTTTGTACCTAAAAGTCTTCAAGTACTCTCTCTCCTTCAAGCATTTGTATCTAATTGTCTCACTTGTACCCCTCGATCTCTGAAAAGCAACACACAACACACTTATTAAAAACAATAAAAACAAAAAGCGAAAATAAAGAAAGCAGGTAAATGATGGGTTGCCTCCATCCAGTATTATTTTTATTGTCTATGCTTGAGACTGAACTCGATGAGTTCACACTTCCCTATCGAAATGGCCACGGATATTGGTCCTCCTTCCCATTGTAGCTCATCCTTTGCGCTTCAAAATCATGGAGGCCAATATGTAGGAGAGACCCATCATCCATACATATCTTGCACATTTCCCTTGATGGATTCTCCTCTTGCTCTCTCACCATCCTCCTTTTCCATTCCTTTCTTCCAAGGATGCCAAAGCATTTTATCAATTCCTTCCTGTAGTCAAAATGCACAAGAGGTAAAATAAAATCAATAGAAGCATCAATTTCAATTAAAGTACAAATCGAAGAGTCAAGAGGTTTAGAAATGCTCATTTCGTTCTTCAATTCTTCATTTGGTGCTTCTAGATTTTCTTCTTCAATTTTGCTCATGTCAATCAATCGACACTCCTCTTCATCACTTTCGACCAGAAATCGTCAATTTCATCCTTCATGCTTGGATCCTCTTCTTCTTGCTGGTTCTCCATGGTGGTTATGTGCTTGACTTCAAGTGAGAAAGAGTCGAGATGACTTATTAGAGCAGTGAATTGAACTTGGGTGATCTCCATGTTCTCATCTATCAAGACATCAACTCTTTTCTTTACATCATAGATGCTCTCATACAAGGTGATTATTTCTTCAAATCTTGAGTCATCTTCCTCAATTTTCTTCAGCAATATCTCAAGCAACTCCTTCAAAGTAACTCTCACCTCATAGAGTCTCCAATCATGATCATGAGAAGAAGGTTGTGGAATTTGATATTCATACCCCGGCTTCTCCCATTATTGTAGCCATATCCTTCATAGTATGGAGGATAAACCATACTATTTTGGTAATAGTATGGATTCCACGAGTATTGATTATATCCATCCATCTTCGCAATTAAGCTCTTCCTTGCATCTTTCGTAGGCTACAAAAAAACAAGTATCAAATTCCCAAAAACAACAAACCAAAACAAAAATAAGAAGAATAAAAGAATGACTCTACTAACACCACTCAACAAACTCTAAGTCCCTATTAGCACTCTAATTAGTTCCCGGCAACGGCGCCATTTTGGTTGCAGCTTTTTCTTGTAAGTATATTTAAGACCCAATCAAGTTATCGAACCCAAAGGAACTATGTCGAGCTAGGATCCCTAAAGCTAAGAGTTGACATGGTATTATAGAGTCGGGCTCGGGTATTCAAAATTAAATCTAAATAAATTACTAAAAATAATCAAGAGATAATAAATATGAGAAATATGTGTTCGGGTGCAAATCACCAAGGAATCCTTAATTACGAATCACACATGATCGGGGTTTCAATTAACGAGGGATAATAGGAGCTATCTAGCATAAAATCACATATCAACCGTCTTTGGATAAGCCTAGGTTTAATATATCAAAGAAACACGTAAGATAGTTTAGAGACGACACCCTAAGTCTCCTCACTTAATCACAAGAAATAAATTCAAACAATTAACGTATTCTAATGTAGGTTCTAATGAAAATTAACCAAGTCTCCTTGCGTTAACCCAATATTGAATTCAATTGTCAAACCAAACCTAACACCTAAGAATCAATTTAATAAACCAAATCTCTTTGCGCAAATTAAATCAATTAACAAAGGATCAAAATCTAATCTAACAATTAAATCATGCAAATCACAATAGAATAATTATTCACCTCAATAAATGAAACACCCAATCACATGATCATCAAAATTAATTCACCCAAGGATCATCACACCCAAACACAAAAGGAATTTAGCCAATCATCATGAATTCAAGAAAACCCATGAAAATTGAAAGAATTGAATGAGAAGAAAGCATAATAAATGAAAAAAGAATCCACTATTAATGAAAAGAATAAGGTTTGATGTCACCTTGAATGTGTAGAATACTTGAATTAATCCAAAATCTATTCCTAAATTGCAAGAAATTGAAAAGAAAATCAAGAACACCCTAACTATGTGTGTTTGTGTGTGATTTCTTCTCTCCCAAGGCTAAAAGCTACCCTAATTCTAATCTCCGCTCCTTTCTTTTCTAATCTACTCCTCTCTTTCTAATGCATTTCTGCTGCTTTTAAAAAACGTATTTCTGAAAATCTCGCTCCTCGAGTCGAGATTCAGCCCTCGAGTCGAGGATCTCATTTTCTGCCGCCTCGACTCGAGGTTCCTCCCTCGAGTCGAGGAATCTGATTTTCTTGCAATCTTCTCTCTCCAGCGTATCCCTCGACTCGAGGATTCTTCACCTCGACACGTGCTCGAGACCAGGGATTTTTACGAGAAATACTCCGCCTCCGACCCCGTTTTAAATGCAGTATGTTCGTCTCTTCATTCTAAGACTGCCGGTACTCTCGGTTTGGCCAAATTCCACCGATTTACCCGTAAAACGAACAAAATACCTCAAGTGATACTTTTTAGACAAAATAGTGATACTCTACACATTTAAGCACAAAACTAACATTTTTATCACTTTTTTGCACTAAATTAAGCCCCAAAAACAGGTATCACTACACTCCAATCATATTTATAAACTCATTAGAATTACATCAAAATGATTAAGGACCGATTACAAACGAGGTTCAAAAAAATTAAATTACATGCACGGTAGCACAAAATAAATTTACGAAGCACAAAAATATTTATATAATGAATTTATTTACAATTTTGAAATGCTTTTTGAATATATTTGTAATAATTCCAATAATTAAACATAATTATAAAAGTTCAAGTAATTCCTAGTATGATAAATATCTTCACTCTTCAATTTTCGGCATTCGATGAAAGATAATTAAGTAAGAATTAAAAATAATGAACTAAAGAGTAATTGATTAATGGGTGGATGATTATTAGGTACAATATTGTAAGTGTCATAACTATAAGATACAATTTTTTTGTAAATTACTTGGGGATACAACAATTTGATGTGTACTTCCAAGTTTACCCTTATTTTTGTCCACTTTCCCTGGCTCATCTGCCATTTTGTACGACATTTGCGGCTTTACCAAGAGAAAGCTTTTGCAATTGAATCATTTTTCATTCCATCATTTCGTCTCCTTTCTTAGGAATTTCATTTCATTGTTAGTAGAAGCAACGAAGCCCATTTATTTACGCACATTTCTTAGTTTTTTTATATTTCCAAATTTCTTCCTAGTTTTGGGTTTTTATATATTTTTTTTTGTGTATACCCAACCGAGAAAAATTATTTTACTGATTCAATTATTTTACATATGTGCAATAATGCTGCAGAAAGGAAAAACAACCGATCCAATGTAGAAACCATCCATCCAATGTAGAAAATCACCAAACTTGAAGATCAAATGTAAAAAATAGAGTAATTATAAAATCATCAATTCATTGCACATGTGCGGCTTCATTGTTCACAATTTAGAATTCAAAACCGATTATTGTTCTCTATTCTTCTCTCATTTTTTTATTTCCATTACGTATTTTATTTTATCCGATTAATTTCAATTTTAGCATTGCACATGTGTAGCTTCATTGCACATGAATTGCACATGTGCAAAAGAAAACAAATCTGCACATTTGTTCCCAAATGTATACAAACAACTTTCATAAGAAGAAAAAAACAAGATTCATGGAATCAAACAAAGAATCGATCTAGAAAATCAAGCAAGCCACCATTAAAAAATAAAATCAAGAAAAACTTCAACAATGCCGAACCCAGCATTCATTAATATAAAACCAAAAGATGAAAACAAATGCAAATCAAGAAAATCACTGGAGCGCTCCCCATTTCTCGCCATTACCCGAACCTGGCGTCATCGTCGCCGCCCCACGGCGGTGCCCTAAGTCAGCGCCACCGTTCCACTGCGTTGCACGGATCCGATCTTCATCACAAATGCGGAAAAAACCCTAGCACGGCGGCGGCTGCTACACGACACATAGATCTACATTGACACCGCCTTAGATCCGCCGACCACCACCGGATCGAGATGCGCTCCGAGCGCGGCGGCCGCGGTGTTGTGCATCGCATGCTTCGAAGGATGGGCACCGGCGAGTGTCGCGGTGGTTGGTCAAGGGTGTGCCATGGGTTTGGCAACGCTTGCTAAGCGGCGTCAATCTGCGGCGACTACATCGTCGTGGTGGTCAATTGCGGCGCCGATCGCGGTGGTCGATTACGCACGTTGGCAAAATTCAAAAAATAAGAAAAGTATATCTGCAATACATTCTTGAGAAAAGAGAGAGAGAAAGGTAGAGAAGAGGAAATGAGAACGTGGGAGAGAGAAATGTGAACTTGAGGAAAGAGAAAGAGACGTGCGTGACTTTTAAGGGTAAAATGTGAAGTGGAAAATATTGATTGTAGTGGGGAGTATTAACTTTTTGACATAGTACCCTATAGCAATAAAAATCTAAATATAGTATCTTATAGTCATAATTCCTTGATTAATTGTGAATTTCTGATAAAAGATAATGAACTAAAAATAATGAAAAAAAAACTAATGAATTGTGAAGTGTAGTGCACATAGAGTTTAATAAATTAATATAAGAAATTAATTATTTTCTTAAAAATACCGGGCTAACTAATTTTAATTTTTTTCAATTTAAAATTTAATTTTATTCATTTTATCTCAATTCAAATCTCAAAATTTACAATTATATTAAAATTATAAAAATATAAAATAGGTGTATCTCTCCTATTGGAGGTACATCTGAACAAATCCCAAAAATACTCCCTTTGTCCTAGGTTAATGATGAGAACTTAGCCAACAAACCTAGCAATTGAGTTGCTACGAATTTTGCATTTAATCCTTTAACTTTTTGTATTGCCTATTAGGAACTATGTTGCAAGAGTTGTATTTTCTTATTGGTTGTTAGTTGGAGTTGTTAGGAGTTAGTTAGTTGATTAGGTGAAATTTTTGCCTATATAACAAGTTGTATAAGCTCATTTGAGATATATGAAAAATATAGCAAACTAGTTCTTGAAGCAAATTCTTGCTTTGTAGATTGATTCGAAAGCTTGCTAGAGCTAGAGCTTCGAATCGGGTTTTGTTGCTTGCCAACCTGAGTTGGGGCATCGAAATTACGTGGGTTTGAGGAGTTCGTTGCTTGCCGACTGAGTCGGGGCATCGAAATCATTAAGCCTAATTCGCGGTTCTCATCGATTAATTATCACACAGATTTGGGCATACACTTTAAAAAAAGTGTAATTAGTGAAATATTGATGGTAATTTTATAAACTTTTATTGTTAAAGTAAAAAAATTTTTATATTAAATGTAAAAGTAATTAAATTTTGTATAAATATGCGAATATTGTGAGGTTGAAGTTTAGAAATGAAGTTCATTTCTTTGGGTGTGAAAACTAATTTGGACAGGGGGAATACTAATTAAAAAATTTGTCTCATGAATTTCATTTTGTGAGACCTATGTGAAACAATTCATGCAAAATCTCTCCATTTAAATATTCTTATTCGTAATAATTTTTTTAATTTTATTCGTCTGCCTTGAATTTAAATATGTTGGGCGGACCTACCTAGTGACAAGGGGTACAAATACACCTAATATTAGGTTAGAAAAATTGTAGTATTTCATATAATAATTTTAAAAGTGATTATAATTGCAAGTTTATTTTAATATGAAATATTTCACGGATGTAGGATCCATAAAATAACTCATATAATAAAATTTGTGAATCATAGGTGGATCGGGTCGGATCCAATGAGCATTTCAAAAAAAAAAAAACTCGCAAGGTAAAAATAAAATTTCGCTATCGTGTGCTTCCTGTGGTGTTAATATTAGGTTAAACATGTGTTACTATAACGGTAAAAATGTTGTGTTATTGTAAAATATATAATACATATTTCTCTAAAATACTCGTCCAAATGCAAAAATAAAAATTAAAAAATAGTCAAATAAGTCTCTAATCTTATATGTGTGGATCAAATAGGTCTCTAATCTTCGAAAACTTTATTTTCACTAATAGAGTGTGATTCTATTAAGATGAGAGACTTATTTGATCTCAACATTAAAGAAAAATAGTTTAAATGTGTCAAGAAAAAGTCGTAGGTCTATTTGATCCTCACGTATAAGATTTGGGGTAAACATGTGTTCTGTAAGGACAAATATGTATACTAAACTCGTGCAAAAATAAAAATAAAAAATCACTCTCGGTGTTGTTTTACTATAAGGTCAAACACGTGTTATTGTATGGAGAAAATGTGTTATTATATGAACAAAACAAGATAATACATGGACAAATATTTTATTTCCTTAAGGACTAGTAACACGTACTTGCTCCTACTGATTGCACGTATTTGTACTTATAGTAACATATATTTAACCTTATAATAACACATCTTGGAACGAGATTTTATTTTTATCTTTGCACGAGTTTTTTTTTAACAAAATATGTTACTATATAAATACAAATGTGTTCTAATGTATGAAGAAAAATGTGTTACTATATGAACAAAATCAGTTCAACACATGGATAAATATTTTATTTTTTAAGGACCAAGAACACGTACATGCAATTATATTAACACATGTTTGACTTTATATTAACACACTTGAGAATGAAATTTTATTTTTGTCTTTGTGCGAGTTGTTTTTTATTTTTTGAAAAAATGTGTTACTAATATGAACACAAATGTGTTACCGTATGGAGAAAGATGTGTTACTATATGAAAAAATCGAAACAGGGTAATATTGCGATATTAATTTCGCTTTAAGACGAAGTGGTATAACTCAAGTGGTTAGAGCTCCACTAGGGTTCGAGTCACGATTTGTCCAATAAAAAAATTCAGTTTAAACCGAAATAAAAATTTATCATCGAAGTTCGCATAAACTTTGTATTCATCACTATTTAAGTTTTCTTCACTATTTTTCATCAATTGGATCATTCAACAGCTTGATTATCGGCAATTTTCAAAAAATTCATTCATGTTTCTTCATTTTTTTCCTGTATTTTTGCATGTTTATCCTCAATTATATTCGATCTCCTAGTTGAATTCTCGTAGTTGTCTTCGTCGAATTTCACTTTTTATTGTCTCCGATCGCCGCCGTTTTTGTGCCGTGCCGTGATTTCGACCTAATTCGCAAGAAATTTTCTGTTTTGACTCGTTGTTTATGTGCGACCCACGAATTTTCTTTTCTTTCCTTGTTTAAGACATATTTCGAAGAGACTCGCCCTTTTAATATTACTTCCTCCATCCCACATCAAGTTTCACTTTTTTTTTTGTCCCACATTACTTTTCACACCCTAAAAATAAATTTTTCCTCAACTCCACTTTCAAAATATTCACATATTTACACAAAATGTCGTTACTTTTACATTTAATTCAACAATTTTGTTTACTTTAATAGTAAAAATTTACAAAATTATTTTCCAATACTCCACGCATCACTTTTTTTTTTCTTAAAGTGTGTGTCAAATTAGTGTGAAAACTAATCTTGGACTAAGGGAGTATATTTTTCTTTGATTTTTTTCTTTATGTGTGTGTGAGAGAGAGATTGGTCTTAAGACAAATATAACTTAAGTGTAGTTTTACTCACTTGTCTATGTCACATCCCGATTTTCAAAGGCTTATTTTTAAAAATAAACTCAATTAGCAACTTATTCAAAAATTAATTTTTGTTGTAAATAAACTATAAAGTTTTGATGATAAGTGCAATGAAACTTTACACAAAATTTTGAAGAATAACGTAGATAAAAAGATTTACCACAAAGACTCATATACTTTATAAAAGGGAACTAAAAACCAAATAAATTTTTATAAAACTTGCAACGGAAGTAAATAGTGAAAATATTAGTAAGTTCCAAAGTGGAACATAATCAAAAGAAATTAATCTAATTTATTTTTAAATATAAACAAGGTTTAATAAAACAAATGAGATGCAACTCTTTTGAAAATAAACATTTAAAATCCTAAAGTTTGAACTTTAAATAAAAAGAATTAATTCTAAACATTAAATATTACATGTCACACATCCACCGGCCCTCCACCGCACTCCTTATTAATCGAAAAATATTAATGAGATTGGGTGAGCAAAACCACTAGCAAGTAACTCACACAACATGCATAAATGTAATGTGTTAATATATTGGTGTTAATCGGTATACGATGGAGTTGCCTCCAAGGAGCTTTCCCTCCGTGACCGTAGTCCCCGCAAGGTTACAACGACCTTACCGTCAAAGTAACTAAATAATGTATGTAATATGTGTATATGTTCAATTAAAATTATACATATATAAACAATAAAAGTTTCTAAACATTTACAATCAGTAAATTAGTACTTAATATGTCACATAATTATTTTTCCAAAAAAAAATATATCTCATAATTCTATAAGTTACACATTACCTAATAATAATAATTAACAATATAAACATATATGATGCGCATAAAAGTGACGGGCCCAACTACACGTGGGGCCCAGAATATTCAACCCAATAGGGCCCGACGACGTAACCAAATACCCTCGATAGAGGAGGAAGATCCAAGGTGGGCTCGAGCTCCGCTCCCGGCTGCAAGCGTGCCACGAGGCCCAAATCTAACCATAGATGGGCCACGAGGCCCAAACCTAATCGAGGTGGGCCACGAGGCCCAAACCTAATCCGCAGGTGGGCCACGAGGCCCAAACCTTATCGCAGATGGGCCGTGAGGCCCAAGCGAGGTTTGAAGCCCTTGAGCGGGTATTGACCGAGGCCCACGTCGGTCACTTATCCGATAAAGACCGAAAAATATGAAGAGATAGCGAGCGGTTGAGAAGATTAAGGCATAAGTCAAGGATATTCGATACTCTTCATTGGTCGGGTCCAACCTCCGTCCAGGAGAGAATACGTAGGCACAATGCAGATTTCTTGAGAGAAAAGATATCCACGCCACGACATCATGAGGAAAGCGTGCGGGATAATGCCCTGACACCGTGGTAGCGGTTATTACTCCAAAAGTACGTATAAATAACACTCCAAGAAGGGAGGTAACGGTATCGAATCACTATCACTCTTACTTAGCTACTTCCTTCGTACTTTCTTGAGTGTTTTCCGGTAATCGACTCGACTTGGCGTCGGAGTGCCTACGCCGAGAACTCTCCGACGTGTTTTGCGAATGCGTTCATGAGAAGGAGCTAGTGATTATCTGCGTAAAAGCTTTACCCACGTGGAACCCGGTGGAGAAACGGGTCCATGTCGGTTTTACGCATCAATTGGCACCGTCTGTGGGAAAGAAGAGCTGAGACGTGAGTTTCAACTTCTTTTCTTTTCTCGATTATACGAAAGAAAGACATCATGGCGGTGAACATACACCTTTGAGACCGATTGCACTAGTACCGGCTCGAGAAAGGGCAGCTCCCCTAAATCCAACCCAAGGAGAAGCCGCATCAAACCCCTTGTCACTGTTGTTGTGCCTAACACCGGAGGAACACCACTTGTCACGGTGGTACGAGATGAAAACTTAACTCCCGGATGCGTGCCGTCCAGGAGTAGGAGTTCGCTAGAGAGAGAGAGGCTAACCTACTCGCTTCTCCCTCTGCGATTCCGTAAGAAATCCCTTTAGTGGGGTCTCGGGAGGTGCCAATACTCTGTTATGGGGGACACCTCGAGAGTACCAAAGACCACTTCCGTGGCCCTCACTCAGAACAGTGGATGAGATGATAGCCCGAGCCGTGGCAAGAGCAATGGCAGAGGGGAGGACCCCCACTGCAGGAAGGACTGGAGAACCAGGACCGGAAACCCGCCCTGCTCGATCCCAACTTGGGGAGTAGGCGGGACGAGCATCAAGAAGAACGAAGGAGAGAAGTGGAGTCCGTAAAACCAGAGGAGGTCCTGGGGCAAGGAGTCCAAGAAAGAAGGTCAACAATTCCTCGGCCGAGGAGGCTAGTCTCAGAGGAAGCCGCACTGGGAGGGAGACTCGCCCTCACAGCTAGGGAAGCAAGATCAAGGATGAAGAAGAGGGTAAAGGAGATATCCAAATAAGCCATGAAAGACCAGATCGAGTCTACGAGGAAACAGATGGATAACATGAAACACCGGATGGAAAACTGGGTTAGTATGCCTCGACCCATCACAGGTTGCCAATTTACTAAGAATATTTTAGAAGACGAATTACCTAACAATTTTAAGCCTCTTAATTATGAATATAATGGTACGATTGACCCTATGACCATTTGGTGAGATTTGAAAATTCGCCCTCCTCCATCGATATGGGGAGGGTGTGAAGTGCGGTGGTCTTTCTTACTACTCTATCCAAAGCGGCCCAAAGAAATGGTTTAGCCACCGAGCCCAATTCCATCAACTCCTTCGAGCGGTTCGGAGAACTATTCTTGCACACCGATTCGCTAGTGCAAGGAGGCAACCTAGAGCTACATTGACACTGCTCAACATGAAGCAAGGAGAAAATGAAAGCCTACGGGCCTTCATGAAGAGATTCAATCAAAGCGGCATGGAGGTTCCAACCGCCACCCCGCAGGTAAAAATTAATGCTTTTACTAGTAATCTCCGAGATGGAGATCTATTTTCCTCCCCAGCAAAGAAGCTACCCAGACATTCGATGAATTATTGAGGAGAGCGGAGAAGTACGTCACACTGCTGGAGGAAGTGAGGAAGGCGAAGAGAGCCGAGGTCAAACCCGGCGGACACGAGAAGAAGAAGGAACCAGGGAAGAAAAGCTCAGCGGTGGAGCCAGAGAAAGCTGCAAAATTTGGACCTCGCTCCAGGTTTGACAAATACACCCCCACGAAGCTTGAATCGGCGGAGTTCTGGAGGTAGCATCTGACCATCCTGAAATGAAGTTTCCATGGAGACGATCCAAAGGGCCTTTGAAGCCCAAGTCGATAAGTTTTATCGTTTCCATAATGAATATGGGCATGACACTAATAATCGCTTCCACTTACGTGATGAGATTGAAAGGATGATCCAAGTTGTACATCTTAAAGAGTTTGTTTACAGAGATCGGGTCAGCTCAAGGGGCAAAAAGAAAGGAAATTGATGACAAAGCCGAGGAAAAAGGAAGGATGATCGAAGGGAGGCAAAAGGAGAGGCCCTCCCGTAAGAGAGGACTTATCCAGATGATAGTAGGAGGTTCGGCAGAAGGAGACTCATTCCGCGCACGAAAAGCTAGAGAGAGGATCCCGAGGAGAGAGGTGGGAGAAATGTCAAGAGACGTGAATCAAAAGGATGTGGCGGATATACTTTGCGAGGATCTTCATGGACACGGAGCTCAATGACATCATTTTCTTGAAATGTTTCAAGACAATGAATTTGAATGTGGAGTTACGGCCGGTGGATCTGCGCTTACGGATTTATAGGGGAGCAATTCACCCCCTTGGTCGTAACCCTCCGTGGGGCTAGGCGAAGCTCCACGGAGGAGGGTAGCAATGGCGAATTTTTTTATTGTTGATGTACCCTCATCTTACAACATGATCTTTGGTAGGCCGGATTGAATTTATTTCAGTGGTCATATCAACTTATCACATGAAACTCAAGTTCCCGGTGAACGATGAGGTGGGTGAAGTAGCTGGTGATTAGTGCAGTCCAAAAAGTGTTACGTGGAGGCAAGTAAAGATGACAGACAAAGAGCTGCACCGCAGCTTGAGAAGAGACAAGGAGGTGGACCGATAATCCAAGAGATGTAAGATTACGGAGGAAACTGATCCTCCAAAAATGAAAGATGAGGAAGAATTGATGATGATCGAGTCGTATCCAAACAGAAGGGATACACAACAAGGATCGGAGCCCACCGAGCCGGAGGCCGGAGAGAGGCACTGCAATGCCTTTACGAAGAAATGTAGATATGTTTGCTTTTTCTTCCTCTCGACATGACAGTATTCCGGAGGAAGTGGCAATGCACCACCTGAATGTGGACCCTAAAGCTAAGCCGGTAAGGCGAAACTAAGGGTCTTTGGACCGGAAAAGGATGTCATTACGAAGGTCAAGCGAGAGAAGTCTTGGAGGCGGGACATGTCAAACGAATCCAGCTTCCCACCCGGTTATCTAATGCGGTGTTGGTGGCAAAACCAGGGGAAATGGAGAATGTGCATAGATTTTCAAGATCTTAACAAAGCTTGCCCTAAGGATCATTATCCTTTGCCTAGGATTGACCGGATGGTCGATTCTACATCCGGATTTGAGCCGCTAAGTATGATGGACGCCTATCAAGGCTACCATCAAATACAAATTTTCCCTCCGTATATTCCAAAGGTAAGTTTTATTATTGTTAGTGGAACTTTTTGCTATATTAGAATGCCCTTTGGATTGAAGAATGCGGGAGCAACCTATCGAGAGAATGGTTGACAAGATGTTCAAAGACCAGCTAGGGAGGAACATGGAAGTCTACGTTGATGATATGCTTGTGAAAAGTGTGAAAGCCGGGAGCACGTGGCTGATCCGGAGGAAACTTTTTCAATGCTAAGAAGAAATGACATGAAGTGAATCCGCCAAATGTTCTTTTGGAGTGAAATCTGGAAATTCCTCGGATATATGGTGACCCAACGGGGAATCGAGGTTAACCCCGCCAAGGTGAAAGTCGTGCTCGATATGCAGCCTCCCACCAATATCAAGGAACCGCAGAGACTGAATGGAAGAATTACGGCGTTGAGCAGATTCATAGCCAGATCTGTAGAGATGAGTCACCCCTACTTCAGGATTCCGAGGAAGGGATCTAAGTTCAAGTGGGATGAACGATGCCAGCGGGCGTTCGAGGAGCTTAAACACCACCTAGCCCAGCCTACCTACATTGACGGCCAAGCAGGAGACACTCTACCTCTACCTCTCTATAGGTGGGGTTTCACTCAACTCCGTCCGGTGAGGGAGGAGGGGTCAACTCAAAAACCTGTTTACTACATCAATAAACTCATTCAAGGAGCGAGAAGAGAGATACTAAAAATAGAGAAGGCAGCCTTGACTATAATGGTCACGGCTCGGAGGTTACGATCTTATTTTTTGTCACATAAGGTCATTGTTCGGACTAACTACCTTATAAAATAGGTGATTGGAAGAGCTGATCTCTCGGGGAGGATGGTCGAAGTGGGCCATCGAGCCGGGAGAGTATGACGTGGATTTCGAGCCATGGAGGACCATTAAAGCACAAGCCCCGTCTCGACTTCATTCGGGAGGGTACGCATGCGCTGGAGGAAGGAGAATGGAAGGTATATGTTGACGGCTCTATATCTATACAGGGTTGTGGAGCGGGGATCGTAATTATTGATCCAGAGGGCCAGAAACACAAGTTGCGGTGAGGTTCGAATTCATTACCTCCAACAACGGAGCTGAGTACGAAGCCCCGATTCAAGGAATGGAGATGGTCGTAGAGCCGGGAGCAGGTCGGGTGGTCATATTTTCAGATTCCCAACTTGTAACCCAAAGGTTACAGTGGGTACGAGGCCAAGGACGAGAAAATGATAGCCTACCTTCGGCGAGTAGCAGAGCTGCGAGGAAGGTTCGGTTCCTTTGAGGTCGACAAATACCTCGAGAGGAAAACTCCAGGATAGCTGTCACAAAGTCAAGCGAGTTCCGCAACACCGCAGGAGGGGGAAGATCACCCTAGTGACTAGTAAGCAGAGGCTATGGTTTCCTCAATAGGGGTTATCGGAGCTGAAGATGATTGGAGAACCAGCATTTATCGAGTGTTGCGTAACCCGGAGAGCTTCACGGATAAAAGGAAAGCTTAGAATTGGAGAATCCGATACACGATGATCGGAGATAAGATGTACCGCGGTCCTTCACGCAGCCTTACTTGAGGTGTTTATCCCCAAAAAGGGAGGTACGTAATCAAAGATATATATGAAGATTGTTGTGCGACCATGCAGAGCTCGGGCAATAGTCCGGAAAGCCTTTAGGGGCTGGATACTCGCCTACCATGACCCAGACGCCAAAGACCGGGTGAAGAAGTGTGAGAAATGCCAAAAGCATGGCTGCCTTATCCACCTCCTGCGAGAGGAGATGGGGACCATGCACTCTCCATGTCCCTTCACGAAGTGGGGATGGACACAGTGGGCCCATTCCCGATTGCGGTTGGCTAGCGGAAGTTTCTATCGGTAGCAGTGGACTACTTTAGCAAGTGGGTCAAATCTGTACCTCTAGCGAGGATCGAAGAAGGTAACATAATCAAATTTTTATGGAGATATATTTGCTGCGCAGTTCGGCATAGCAAGAATCCCGGTATCGTATAATGGGACCCGATTTATGGGAAACATGAGTACGGAATGGTGTGATAACACGAAGATTGTCCGAGAAGAATCACGTCGTTGGCACAACCTCGTGCCAATGGCGTAAAGTTCACCAACGAGAACTATTGTGAACGGAATACGTGCCCACTGGACAAAGCTGGAGGAGGTGGGTCGATGAGCTAGAATCGATTACGTGGGCTTACCTGACCACCCTAGAGAGCCAACAGAGGAGTCCCTCTTTCACCTAGTGTATGGGGCGGCAAGTGCAAATCATATCTTCCGAAGTAGGGATGTAGACACATCGCCTAGCCTACTTCCGTGAGGAGAAATGAAGAGTTGATGAGGGAGAGCCTAGACATGCTAGAGGAGGAGCGCGAAATCGCCCACCTAAAGGCCGAGAGGTACAAAAATCGCATAAAGGCCGCTTATGACCGAGAAAGTCATAAGTCGGAGATTTGAAGAAGGAGATCTAGTCTTGAGACAAGGCCGATGCGCCAAAAACATTGGAAAGCTCGATCCTAAGTGGGAAGGGTCGTACAAGGTGACCAAGGTCCTCCGAGGAGGAGCTTATGAATTGCAAGACATGGAAGGAAATTAGATCGCTGCACTCGGAATGTCTCTGTCGATTTAAGAGGTTTTACACCAAGAAAGTACCCGCCTCGCCGCAAGTAGGTGGTTCTTTTTATGCAAGAGTTATTTTATTCATGTTATTTGAATTCTGAATTTGATGTAATTTTATTCCACCGGTACTCTTTTTTCCCGGTCGCGGGTTTTCCACCGGGTTTTACCGCAGAGAGGTTTTTAAAGAGGCAGCAGAGTTAGTTCTTAACTTGTGTTGATCGATTATGGTCAATGGAACAAACTCGCTTATCGATAAACCTCGCTTATCAATTAATGAAAGCGATTTTTCATTATTCATGAGTTTATCGATTTATTCTTTCGTTGATTACGATTGTAACAATATGATTGCGTGTTATTCAATACGATTGCATCACAACACACGATTGATTATATGAGAATTAATAACTTTCAAAAAAGTTAGATGAATGAATAAAATACACAAGAAGCATTCAAACAAGCTAAGAGATAGCTTGAAATGAATTCACATCAAACAACGAGAGAAGAAGCTAAGAGATAGCTTGAAACACTAAGTTAAACCCACAAGAGAGGGTTTAACCCACCTAAACCCAGAGAGGGGTTATGAGAAAACAAGCTAAGAGATAGTTGCGAAAAACTAAGTGATGCGGATAAAAATGACAGGCCCAACTACACTTAGGGCCCAAATATGCCCAAAGACAATAGGGCCCGATAACGAAACCGAATACCCTCGATAGAGGGAGGAAAATCCAAGATGGGCCCGAGCCCGCATCAATCGCAAAAAGGATGTAAAGCCACTGAACCTACCTACGGGTGGGCCACGAGGCTCAAGCCTCGTATGCAGTAATGGGCTACGAGGCCCAAACCTAACTACGAGATAGGCCACGAGGCCCAAACCTAACTACAGGCCGCGAGGCCCAAACCTAGCTGCAGGTGGCTGTGAGGCCCGTGCGAGATTTGAAGACCGCACGCGGTACCGACTGTGCCCATGTCGGTTACTTATCCGATAAGACCGAGAAGCATGAGGGATAACGAGCGGTTGAGATAATTAAGGCCCAAGTCAAGGCGTATCTCCCATATTCTTCATTGACTGAGTCCAACCTCCATCCAGGATGGAAAACGTAGGCACAATCAGATTTCTTGAGAGAAAAGATATACACGCATAACATCATGAGTGAACGTGCGGGATAATGCCCCGAAACCATGATGGCGATTATTACTCCACAAGTACGTATAAATAAGACTCTCGAAGGGAGGTAACGGTATCGATTAACTATCACTCTTACTTAGCTACTTCTTACGTACTCTCTTGAGTGTTTTCCTGATCCGACTTGAGCGTCGGAGTGCCTACGCCGGAGAACCCTCCGGCGTGTTTTGCAGTACGTTCGTGTGAAGGGAGTTAAGGATTGCATTGCGTAAAGGCTTTACCCACGTGAAACCCGGTGGGAAAACGGGCCCAGGTCGGTTTTACGCATCACTAAATTAAACCCACAGAGAGGGTTTAACCCACCTAAACCCAGAGAGGGGTTATGAGAAAAGAAGCTAAGAGATAGCTTGAAAAACTAAGATTAAACTCGCAGATAAGGTTTAACCCATCTAAACCAAGAGAGGGGTTATGAGAAAAGAATCTAAGAGATAGCTTGAAAAACTAAGTTAAACCTGCGAGATAAGGTTTAACCCATCTAAACCCAGAGAGGGGTTATGAGAAAAGAAGCTAAGAGATAGCTTGAAATACTAAGGTAAACCTACGAGAGAAAGTTTAGCCCATCTAAACCCGAGAGAAGGGTTATGAGAAAAGAAGCTAAGAGATAGCTTGAAATACTAAGTTAAACCCACGAGAGAGGGTTTAACCTACCTAAACCCGAGAGAAGGATTACAAGAAAATAAGCTAAGAGATAGCTTCGAAAACCTAAGTTAAACCTGCGAGAGAAGGTTTAACCCACCTAAACCCAAAGAGAAGATTTACGAGAAAATAAGCTAAGAGATAGCTTGAAAAACTAAGTTAAACCTGGAGATGGTTTAACCCACCTAAACCTGCAGAAGGGTTACGAGAAAATAAGCTAAAAGATAGCTTCGAAAAACTAAGTTAAACCTTCAGAGATAGTTTAAACCACCTAAACCCAGAGAAGGGTTACGAGAAAAAAGCTAAGAGATAGCTTCAACAAACTAAGTTAAACCTACAGAGAAGGTTTAACCCACCTAAACCCAGAGAAGGGTTACGAGAAAAGAAGCTAAGAGATAGCTTCAAAATACTAAATTAAACCTACGTATAAGGTTTAACATCACCTAAACCCGAGAGAGGGTTGCAAGAATTAGAGCTAAGAGATAGCTTCGGAAAACTAAGTTAAACCTACAGTGACTAAATTCAAAATATGAGATATGACCTTGAGAAAAGCCTTGATCAAATCTACGAGAAGGGCTTAACTAAACTAGCACTCGAGAAAGGGTTTTCAAGATTTGAAACTACGAAAGTTTTGAAAATGTCAAATTAAACCTATAGAGTTTAACTAAACCTACGTCCGAGAGAGGACTATGTTACTTAAAGGCTACGAAAGCTTTGAAAAATCAAGTTAGATTTACCAAAGTCTAACTAAGAGATAGTTTTCTGCGGCAAGGGCTTAATCAGCTCAAGCCTAGGCGAGATTTTCGGAATAGAGGCTGGGAAATAATCTCGTAGATATAGGATTAAACCTACGGGAGAAGGCTTAATTATTGAGAGACAACGTCTAAAGCATAGCCGTCTAAGGCATAGCTTTGACAAAACTTAACCTAAACACGAGAGAAGGGTTGCGAGAAAAGAAGCTAAGAGATAGCTTCAAAACACAACTAAACCTACAGAAAGGGTTTCGATTAAGCTAAACCTAAAGAAAGGTTCCTGGAGATAGAGGCTAAGAAAGCTTCGTAAATGCTAAGTTAAACCTACAAAAGTGGGGTGAACTTATCTAAATTAAGAAAGGGTCTTTCCTAGAGAAATTAAGGTAGACCTATGAAGAAGTGCAATATTAGTGGGAACCCGAGAAAGAGGGTTCTACAAATAAAAGTTGAAGTCGTTTAAGAGGTTTGAATATATTTAAGCCCTAGAAAACAAGAATTCGAGACATGGCTCGGAGAGATCCTAAGTCAAACCAGCAAAAGAGAGGACTAAATCAGGTTTTACTCAAGAAGGTCTCTCAAGGAGAAACTAAGTTAAATTTGTAAAAAGGTGTTAACTAGTATGAGCATGAGAAAAGTTTTTGAAGAAAATTTATGTTAAATCTACGTAAATGATTTAACTAACCCTAAAGAGTGTGCCAAGTCGAGGGCAAAAGTTGCTTAAGAGAAGCTAAACTTCAAGCCTAGAAAAGCTATTTGTGGAAACTCTTAGACTATGAGGTCAAGAGAAAATTCGAAGAATGCGAGGTCCAAGCAAAACCTAAAGCATTCACTCCTAAGAATGAGAAAGGGAGAATTCTAAGCACATGAGTTGTCAACCTATGAGAAAAGGTATACATTCAAGCTATAGCTAGGGTGATGTTCCTAGCACCAAAATTACGCATTCAAACTAATGTACCTAGAGGCTAATGGTTTGAAGACATGTAGATAAAATCAGATGCATAAGAGATGCAAATAATGAAGCATTCAAACACAACTTCCAAGGGAGGACACAAGCACACATGCAATAACTAGCTCCCGGCAAGGGAGGATAAACATCATATACGAAAATGAACTCCCGATAGGAGGATCACATCTATTCACCAAAGAAAAGGCCTCCAAAGAAGGGGGCAACATAATTCAAAAATAAAATATAAACTCCCAACAGAGGGGAGAGCAGAGTTTAAATGCCAAACCGACATAAGAAAAGAGAGAGAGAAGAGAATTCATTACAACCCATGAGGGGGTAAAAGAAAGAGGAATTGTTTCGAAGTGAATTGATGCATGATTTGAGAGGGTATTTTAGTGCAAAAGTGATCAAAAGTGTTAGATTTTGTGCCTAAATATGTAGAGTATCACTACTTTGCCTAAAAGTATTACTTGATGGATTTTTTATGTTTTTCGTCTTTTCAGGTAAATCGGTGGAATTTGGCCAAACTGATAGTACCGGCATTCATAGGGTGAAGAGACGAACGAGACGAGTGAAAACGGGGTCGAGGCGGAAGTCGGGTCGAGAAAATTCCTCGACTCGACCTGGTCGAGGCCGGGGACCTCGACCCGAGGGTGCTGACAAAGAGTTGGATTTTGAAAAATTAAAGCAAGCTCAATTCGAGGTTGAGCCTCGAGTCGAGGATCGGGCAGAAGCGGCAAGCTCGAGTCGAGGGCTGGAGCTCGACTCGAGGCCGGAGGCAATTTTAAAAGTGCATCCACAACTTCACGAGCCTCGACTCGAGGGCCCCAACCTCGAGTTGAGGGTGCCAAAATTCGAAAATTTTGGTTTTAAGCCCATTTGAGCGGAAAACAGAGCATAATCTCTATAACCTTCATTAGAGAAGTTACCAGGTTTTGGGGCGATTCTCGTGCCCCAAGCCAATTTCTCCTTGTAGGTAGATTAGATTGGTAGATCTAGATAGATTTTCATTAATTGTTGCTTAGATTAGACATAGATCATTTAGTTTTCTCAATCCAAGCTTGTAATTCCTTTGGAGAAGAAGTACTTTGAAGATTCAAACATTCCTATTATTGTTCATTTTGATCCAATTGGTGATGTTCTTCCTCTCTTCTCATTTCTTTTGTTTAATTGTTGTGATTAGCACTTTGATTGTCCTATTAGATTTTGTACCCATGGATTTTGTTCTTTGCACCATGGGCTAATACTCTTGTGCTTGGGATAATTGAAATTGAGGATGATTTGATTGCCTTGTGCTATGATTGTTGATCAATTGAGATAGTTTGTACCCTAATTGTGATTCTAATTGTGCTTCATGCATTTTTATCTCTTTAGATTAATGTTTGATCACCCTAGCTATAGGCGAGAGTTGCGCTAACGTGATTAGGGATTAATCGGGTTATAATTGTGTATGATTGTATGAATGAGTTCTTCTTAATTGAGACATTGGTTGCACTAAGGATACTCACATTAGGCATTGTGTGATTAATGGAGACTTAATTGCATGATGGTTCTATGCTTTCTATCTTAGTTGATTTGCAATTTGAAACAATCATAGTTTGTTGATCATTGATTCCTTGATGGATATTATCCCTAGCACCCATATCCCCAATTGATCTGTGGTATTTGTTCTTGTCTTCCAAGTGTTTGAATAATTGTCTTGTTGTGTTGTTTGAGTTTATTTCTAGCATTTTGTTATGTTTTTATTTCGAAACCGTGATTGCAACAATAGCCATAGAGAACTTGTATTTCTAGGGCCTCATTGCATATTTTTTCCCTTGGGTTTGATATACTTGGTTGTCTTAAAATCGCTTACCCGATACACGCAATCAAAGTGGCGCCGTTACCGGGAATTAGTTTTTGCGCCTTAAGTGAGACTTAGGAATTGTTTGAAGTGGCTACTTGTTGTTTTTGCATTTTTGTTTTGTTGTGTGTTTTTGTTGGATTTTGATACTTGGATTGGTGGTTTGTAGGTGCATGATTACAAGGTCTAGTGGTATTCCACCCTTGCCACTCAATCCAATTGAAGCTACAATTCGTAGAAATCGTGGGAGAAGGAGACGAGAAATGATGGAAGGTGAAGAGTTGATGCATGAAGAGAGAGTTGGTGAACCTCATGTTGAGGAGGTTAATGGCAATGGAGAGGGAGAGTGCAAGAGAATGGAGGAGGTAATGGGCACAATTTGTCTTTTAATGCTCAAGTTGGCCCTTTCCCTCAAGGGATGCCACCACATCAATTTCCCTACCAAAATCCATACCCCTACCCTCCACAAGCTCACCAATATCCATACTATCCACCTCATCCACAACAATTCCCACCATACTATCCTCTTATGTCATACACCCATGAGCCACGATATCAAGAGTCACCTCATATTCCACAAGCCCAACCACAACCGATGCAAGAGCCTCCACCTCAAGGTAGGCCATTGAGAGAGTTCTTTGAGCCTCAACTTCGTGAGCATTATGATGGTATTGCAAGGCCGAGAATTGAAGCGAATAATTTTGAGATAAGTCCCGCACTTGTGAGGATGTTGAGAGAAAAGCAATTTGAAGGTAAAGATGAAGAGGAGTGCCCTCATCAACACATGGCACAATTTTTGGAGATTTCCGACACCACAAAGTACAATGGAGTGTCCGAGCATGCAAAGAAACTAAGTCTATTTGTCTTTACTCTTAAGGGGAGAGCCAAAGCATGGCTCAATTCGGTCCCTCCCGAACCGTTCGTACGTAGGAAGACCTAAGCAAAAGATTCTTGATGAAGTTTTATCCACCATCAATGACGGTGCAAGCCAAGGAGGTGATTTCACATTTCCGCCAAAAGAATGGAGAGACTATACCGAAGCTTGGGAAAGATACGGCATGTTGCTTATTAATTGTCCCCAACATGGCTTTCTAGAGGAGCAAACAATAATGTATTTTTGCAATGGCTTGACAGATGGGGATCGATCCTTTCTAAATGCATGTGCTAATGGTTCGATTTGGTCAAAGACGGTGGGGGCAAATGAATGAGATTATGGAGAATATTGCCCAAGATTATTTCCAAGTGTCGGTTAATCGTGGAGCTCATCATAGAGTGTCACATGTGGAGGAGATAGAGTCTATGAAGACTATGATGATGACGATGATGGACCGTTTGGGAGCCCTTACTACTTCTCAAAGTCAACAAAATATGAGTCCATCCATCCCTCAAGTTGATTTGTGTCCAAGTCCTATGCCTATTGAAGAAGTGAACTACATGGGAAGGCCTCCATACCAAGGAGAATATCAAAGCAATTATCAAGGCAATTTCCAAGGTGCAAGGTCATATCAAGTGCCTTATCAAAATAGGCCTTAAGGTAATTTTTAACCTCAATCTCAAGCTCCATTTAATGCCAACAATTGGAGGAGACATGAAAATTTTTCCTATGCTAATCCAAAAGCAATGCTCAATTTTCTCCCGGATTTGATCCGGTGCCAAAGCACCTAATAATGAGGGGAAGGCAACTACGGAGGAGCTTCTTGGGATGATTGTGAAGATGTTAGAGGCTAATGATTCAAGGCTTGATGATATTAGTAAGCAAATGGACACTAGATTCAAGACTATTGAGCATCAAGTGGGACAATTAGCCACAACGGTTGGAAAGCTTTTGTCTACGGTGGATCATTTGCAAAACAAGGGAAATATCCATCTACCACCGAGCCTAACCCAAAGGAGTTTTGTAGTGCTATCCAACTAAGGAGTGGTGCTAGATATGAAGGCCTAAAGATGTCTAAGGAAGTTGAAGTTGAGAAAGAGGTGGAGAAAGAAGAGGTAAATGAAGAAAGTGTGGTTGAAGAGAAGGCAAGTGAAGAGATCAAAGCAAAGGGAGAGTCCAAGGAAGAAGAGAAGTCGAAAGATGTATGGGAGTTCCCATGAAACCCACTCCAGTTCCCTATCCTCAAAGACTTGGGAGGAAGAAGCTTGATGAGGAGTTTGATAAGTTTTTAGAGGTTTTTAAAAGCTTGCATGTTGATATTCCACTTTTGGATGCCCTTGAACAAGTTCCCCACTACAAGAAGTTTTGAGAGAGATCATAACAAAGAAGAGAAGATGTGATGAGAAGGGTATGCTCAAATTGGTGAAAGAATGCAAGGAGATTCTTGAAAGACATCTACCTCAAAAGCTAAAGGATCCGGGAGTTTTATTATTCCTTGCGAAATTGGAGAGAATGAGAAAGTTTAAGGCTTATGCGATTCGGGAGCTAGTATAAACGTCATGCCTTTGTCTATTTTGAAGAAGTTGGAGTTAGGAGAGGTGACTCCTACAAATATTAATCTTCAATTGGCGGATCAATCTTATGCTCATCCTTTTTGGGATTGTTGAAGATGTATTAGTAGGGGTTGGCAAGTTTATCTTCCCGGTTGACTTTATTGTGCTTGACATGAAGGAAGAGTTTGAGGCACCTATCATACTTGGTAGACATTTCCTTGCTACCGGCAAAGCGATGATTAATGTTGAGAAAGGGAGCTCAAATTGAGTTTTAATGGAGAAGAGGTGACATTTTCGAGAGCTCCATTGGAAGAAGATGCTCCAAGTACTTTGGAGAAGAAGACGTGTGGATACATAGAGATCATAGATTTATACCCTTCCATTGATAGGGATGATTCTACACCTTCTACTTCTTCTAATTCTTTAGTTAATGAGCATTGTATTCCTTCTTGTAAAGTGATTGCTAATAAGTCTTGTTTTTCTCTTGATGATCTTAGGAAGGAAAAAGCACTCATTGAGCCTTTGCTTGATCCGGAGATAGGAAGATTGATGGTGAGAAGAAAGTGACCAAGCTTGAGCAATGCTCAAGTTTGGGGGTGTTAGAAGAGAGAAAGACACCACTTGAGAAGAAGGAAGTGAGCTTCATAGTTGGTGATCAAGTGGTGTGGAGTGAATCGAATTGGAGTCGATTGCTAGGAGTGGAAAGACTCAAGGAGGTTTTGACGGTGAAGGAAATCAAAGAAGGAGGAAAGCTCCTATTGGAAGACAAATGGGGATGTTGATTTTTGCAAAGGAAAATCTAGTGAGGCACAAGGATGATCCTCATGTCTTCAATGAAAGGGAAGTGTGAACTTCTTGAGTTACGTCCGCAAAGGACGTTAAACCTAGTGCTAGATGGGAGGCAACCCATCATTTTTGTTGCTTTTGTGTGTTTGTGTGCTTTTTGTTTGCCTTTTGTTTTTGGTTTTTGGTGATGAGAATTGGCTTTGGATTTCATTGATCATGCTTAGGGGATTGTTATATCTTGCTATGGGATTTATTTGGTTTTGAGCTTATTGAGACCACGTGGAGTTGCATATATATTTGTATCACTCTTGTCCCAAACTTTGATTTCATGCTTACATTCAAGTTTGGGGGTGATGTTCGTTTTATTGGCTAATTTGTGACTCTTTGTGGTAATGAGTTGATGATTCTTGTGTCCGATTGTAGGTACACTTGCTACATTTGATTGAAGAGTGATTAGAATTGCAAGGAAATTCAAGATTAAAGGAAGAAGTGCTTAAAAGTTGGTGAAAATTGAGCAAAAAGGAAGAGACTCCGGTCTCCTCGATCGAATGAGTGACCGGGCTTAAATCGAGGACCAAAAAGGTTAGTATTTGCATATTTGGGTTCGTTGGGGTCGAATAGGTCATTTTTAGGAGTTTCGGGGTTCGGGCCGAGTCCGAAAATCTGTAAAAATTCCCTGGACTCGACCTCCGGGTCGAGGTGACCAATCCCGGGTCGAGGATCCATACTTAGGCATTTTTCAAAAAATTACTCATCCTTCGAGTCGAGACACGAGCTTCGAGTCGAGGCGAAATTTTGAATAGGCAGCACGACTTGAGGGCTGAGCCTCGAGTCGAGGGTCTTCAATTTTAGATGCCCAGTCGAGGGCTGGAGCTCGACTTCGAGGTGGGGACAATTTTAAATATACGCAGCATCAATTCGCAAAAACACGACCCGTGCCCTAGCCCCTCGATCCCCTTTGCATCCTCACTTATTTTCGACCCATTGCACTCAAATTCACCATACATTCATCGGTTTTTACATCATTTCATCATCCATTTCATCACATTCATAACTTGTGAGGGTTTTTGTGAGAAATTGTGGGGATTTTTGAAGAGTTTGAGTGGGCGACTTTCATTTTCGTTCCAAGGCCGAATTCATTGAACAAGGTACGTAAATCTCACTTCCTATCCCTTTACATTTCGTTCTTGTTGTGATTATTGCTTGGGTATTGTCGAATTTTGCCAATTTTGCATTTATGTGGAAAGTTCATCTGGGCATTTTGACAAACACCTTATATGCATTGTCTTGTGGAAGAAATTTGAGCTTTTGGGTGATAGATTGGATTGATTATTGAGTTAGAAGGCATGTTTAGGGTTAATTGAGATGATTTATATT
The DNA here is from genome assembly GCA_030762865.1 of Paraleonurus japonicus. Lineage (NCBI taxonomy): Eukaryota > Viridiplantae > Streptophyta > Magnoliopsida > Lamiales > Lamiaceae > Paraleonurus > Paraleonurus japonicus. The sequence goes on along the minus strand of CM061053.1, from coordinate 43,080,634 downwards.
ATGCCTTTGTGAAATTTTGGCCTTGGGAATGAATTTGCTTACTTGTTTGAGAATTCCTAGTGAAATACTTGGGGAATTTGGTCATATTTTCTTAGTAGATGATAGGAGTGCATGCTAGTTGATCGTTAGAGTTAATTTACTTGCTAGATGGCCATATTATTATAATGTTGTTGAGCTTAATTGCATATCATTGTGAGCTTAAGGGTTGATATTGATTGTTGTGGCTATTCTATTAAGTATGCATATTTGTGGGGATTTATTGATGCACTTCTATTACCTTTTGCTTGAATTGTGATATTTGACCGAATTGATTGAGATAGTTTCTTATTCACTTAGGAATGATTGTGATTGGAGTTGTGATGCTTGACTCGTTCATGTGCTTTAATTGCTCTCATATTTTGCTCGTATTGCTACTACTCTGTGCTAATTGTTGCCTTGGGAAATTAGAGGAAAGATGTTTCGAGGAGCCGACGGTCATAACTATTACGAGGAGGATTTCCGTAAGAGAGAGGGCCATAAGATTTGCGAATAAAATGTCGGCTCAGTTGGGGATTTTATGGGATGACTACAAATGGAGGAAGCACTTCATTTTGTACGCCAAGATTTATAACAAGGTGGTGAAGACCCGCCTTGTGGACCATGACTCGTATGGTCTCAATGGGGATAGAAGATGACATCCCCTATTGTTTGAGCAGGTCGGCATGTCCGGATTTTTGGCTAAGAGGCCACGGCCGTATTTGGGGCTCACTTTGGAGTTCTTATGCACGATTACATTCGATAAGGCTAGGAAGGCAAAGTTCCCACGAGCGATCACTTTTGAGCTAGTAGGGAGCAGTACACATTAATGATGAATAGAGATCAATGAGATTCTCGGTGCACCGACCGATCTGACGGCTCATTGCTAAATATGAGATGAGAGTATAACGCTAAGAAATTCAGGAGAAGGATATCGAATTCGGGGGCACCCGAGCAAGCAGCCACGCTCATCCCGAGAAAGTCGAAGAGTACCCGGATCCACAACCTGTTATGCGATACTTGGAGAAGATCTTATCTAGCACTATCTTTGCCCGTTACGAGGAGGAAGCGATTGTGTCGAGAAGAGTTATATATTATGTGGTGCTTCCTCCACGGGTTCATTTTAATGTTGCCGCCTATTTGTGCTACCTATTTGAGAGGGTGAAGAGCACCCGATTCAAGAAGATTCATTTCGGAGGTTTGATTACTCTCATAGCCGAGCACTTGGTATCCCGACGCACAACATGAGAGCTTTAGAGGGGCCCGACTTGACTACTAACACGATGAAGCGGATAAAGACACTAGACCTCATCGGGAGGACTTGGTGTTTTCAAAGCGACACCTCGGCGGCGATTCCCTCTTCCTAATAAGAGGTTGACCAGCGTGTTCGGGCCGCGAGGCACGTGACTATTAACCTCGGATGTGGTCGCGGCGACACATTGAGGCGATCGACACCTATACTTGGGAGCATGGAGTGAATCTCAATGATGATGATGATGAGGAAGAGCGGCGAGGAGAATCCGGATCGGAGGAAGAGGCCGAGGCTGCAGATGAGGAGAATGAAGAGGACGAGGAAGTCAAGAGGATGAACCGGTTGAGGAGCCGAAGGATGGAGGAGGATGAGGAGTATAGGCCAGAGATCAACTACTACCGGCAGGATGAGATGAGGAGTAGGCGATTTGAGGCCGGGAGCTCATCACAGAGCGGTGGACACTCACGAGAGGAGATGTGGGCCGGCATCGAGAGGATGCAGCTTGAGTGTCCGACGCGACAGACAGACAAGTGTTTTAGGGTCATGGAGGAGACTCGTCGCTTTAATGAAGAGACTAGGAGGATGCACGGGAAGAGTATCCGAAGAATCGGCGAGACATGTACTCGCTCACTCCAGCAGATGAGCTCGTGGAACTTCGGGCACAGCCACTATCCTCCTCCACCACCGCCGACTAATGATTAGGCGATTCCCCTATTTCCTATCCCTCTCCTCTAGTTTTCTCTAGTTTTCTTAGTATTTCCTCTTGGTGATTAATTTGTATTGAATTGATGATTGTGATTGCTTTGGGTTGTACTTACTTTCTTGACTATTGATGGATTTGTGGGTACTTGATGATTTCTATTGATGATGTGTATGGATGATTTGATGGTTTTGGATTTGTTGAGCTTATTGTTTATGGATGATTATGTTATCTTGATGATTTGGATACCTTGCATATATTTTTGGCATTGATTTATATTGAGCTTTAATTGTGGATTTATTCGCCTATTCTTGAGTTATCTTTATTGACATAGTGAGTGTGCTTGAGATTATGTACATGTGCACTTGTGCTTGATTTTGCAAGATTTATTGAATTTTGATTTGATCATGAGTTGATATGTGGCTTGAAGCTAGCATGATTGATGTTTATGTGATGATGAATGTGATTGAAAGTGCTTGATTCATTGCTCAATTTTAGCACTGTGAGCTTTGTGCCTTTAAAATCGTACATCTTATACGGTTGAATTATTTCTTTGAGAGTGCATCATTCATGGATTTGTATGCTAGAACTTGTCTTTGTACTTGTTGAAATTGATCTTTGTGTGATTTCATGAATATGATAAGAGGTCATGTTTGAAATGAGAAGTCACCTAGCCAAATTTTTCCCCACCAAAACATTTGATTTCCTTAGTGAGCCATTTTGAGCCTAGTATCCTTATTCTTTGGCAAGCCAAGTGAAATTGAAGCCATTTGCCTATTTTTATGAGCCTTATTGTCCTATGTTTAGTAGAGCTTGATTGTTGGCTAATAAATGGTGCATTGCTTGAAAAGTGTGGTGGAAAGTTGATGAGCTAAGTTGATGGTTGATGAAAAAAAAGAGGTTGAGATGAAAAAAATTGAATTGTGAGAAAATGATGAACATGAAAAGAAGAAACAATGACAGTGATTGAGATTGAAGAAAAGCATTGAAAGAGAAGTATAGTGAAGCGTTTAGCTATCATTCAAGTCTCTACTATTTGAGTCACTCTTACCTAAAGTCACCTACCCATTCCAAAGAGCCTACATTACAACCTTGATGAAAGACCTCTTTGATTCTTGATTGAAAACAATGATAGTGATTGAGATTGAGTCTTTTGGCAAGCTTATGGGGTACATGTTTGTGAATTTGATGATTGAGTGCATTTTACCTTGATACACTTGAGAGATGAGAGAAATACTCCATGGAAGGAGCAATGAGTTGAGTATTTGATGTTGCATTTGTTTGAGCATGATGCATCTTGATTGCTAGTTGAGAGTTTGCATAGATACTTGAGATCATTGATGAGTTCGATTGTCTTATATTTCTTCTATGGTGTCATGAGACATAATTGCAATCAATTTACTCCTTTGTGCTTATTTGCTACGTTGCTCGAGGACGAGCAACACTTTAAGTTTGGGGGTATTATGATTGGAGTGAATTGATGCATAATTTGAGGGTATTTTAGTGCAAAAGTGATCAAAAGTGTTAAATTTTGTGCCTAAATGTGTAGAGTATCACTACTTTGCCTAAAAAGTATTACTTGATGGATTTTTGATATTTTTCGTCCCATTTTCAGGTAAATCGGTGGAATTTGACCAAACCGAGAGTACCAAAGCATTCATAGGGTGAAGAGACGAACGAGACGGGCAAAAACGGGGTCGAGGCGGAAGTCGGGTCGAGAAAATTCCACTGGACTCGACCTCCGGTCGAGGGCTAGGGACCTCGACTCGAGGGTGCCGACAAAGAGTTGGATTTCGAAAATTAAAGCAAACTCGACTCGAGGGCTGAGCCTCGAGTCGAGGATCAGTGGCAGAAGCAAGCTCGAGTCGAGGGCCGGAGCTCGACTCGAGGCCGGGAGGCAATTTTGAAAAGCGCATCCACGACTTCACGAGCCTCGACTGAGGGCCCCAACCTCGAGTCGAGGGTGCCGAAATTCAAAATTTTTAGTTTTAAGCCCATTTGAGCGGAAAACAGAGCATAATCTCTATAACCTTCATTAGAGCGATTACATGGTTTTGGGGCGATTTCTCGGGCCCCAAGCCAATTTCTCCTTGTAGGTAGATTAGATTGGTAGATCTAGATAGATTTTCATTAATTGTTGCTTAGAATAGACATAGATCATTTAGTTTTCTCAATTCAAGCTTGTAATTCCTTTGGAGAAGAAGTACTTTGAAGATTCAAGCATTCCTATTATTGTTCATTTTGATCCAATTGGTGATGTTCTTCCTCTCTTCTCATTTCTTTTGTTTAATTGTTGTGATTAGCACTTTAATTGTCCAATTAGATATAATTTCCAATTAAGAAACAAGTTTCATTCTAATTAGAGAGAGAAATTATGAGAGTCGGTGAGTTTGAGAGACGGGGCGGGTGTGAGATTAGGGTCCCATTTTTCCGAGAGACATCCGACAAGGTAGAAAAGATACCCTAGTTACCCTTACCCAAGCCATAGGATAGGCAATGAATCAATCTAGGAAAATCGATTGGTCTAAGGTGTGGAATCCAAATAACGGATGTTTAACGTTCTTCTTCAAAAATTTTCTCGAAACACGCACGGTGGAGATGCTATACAAGCGGTTCAGTTGATATAGGAAGGGTCGAGATATTTTCATCCCAAGAAAGAGAGACGAGAGAGGCCAGAGATATGGATTCGTGAGATTCGGCACCGACGTTGAGAGCAAGAGAATTGAAGAGGACCTAAACAAAATCTGGTTTGCATCGTTCAAGTTAAGGGCAAATAGAGCAAAATTTGAAAGAGGCGCGAAAACGTAAGAAATAAAGTACAAGGAATGAAGTTTTCGGAGAGGGGTCATACAATATATCAACCAAGCCGAGAAATGAGAGGAGATCTTATGCTCGTGCAACCACATCACATAATACTGCTGGTGCTCTAAACATAAATTCGGAAAACAATAACCCTGAATTTAATGGGTTGAGATTCGAATCGAATAAGTTGGAAAAGGATGAAATCAAGAAGTGTTTTATTGGGTGCCTAAAAGAGAATCTAGAGTGGTCGTAATGTGAAGCTAATTTTCGTCGCTTATGCGACAAGTATTTCAAGGTTAATTATACGGAGGGGACATGATCTTGCGAGACCACCGGCACTCAATATCCTTGGAGGCTATCCCAAAAGACTTATATGAATGGGTAGACTTCATTAGACCATGGAATGAAAATGATGTATCTCTCGTAAAAGAGTCCTGACTAGATGGTACGGAGTCCCGTTACACGCTTGGACGGAAAAGTTTTTCAATCTGGTGGCGACTAGATTTGGGCCGATTATTAAAATTGACAAAAACACATTAAACAAATCGAATCTTACGCTCGCAAGGGTAATGATTCGAACCCCTTTGCACAAGATTTCCGATTCGTGAAGATTATGGTAGACGGCACGTTGTTCCATATAAGAATAGTTGAGGAAGTTGAATCCGATTACCATGGCTGGAATTTGATCGGGACCGGAAATGCAACGGTAAGCGGAGAAGGTAAATCGTCACATGGGATAAACGAAGAGGCGGAAACATCAAGCGTTCCATGCATGGGGAGCAAAGACACAATAATTAATGCAGATATTTTCAAGCGGTACACGTGGAGAAAGTGGGAAGAATGGCGGCGGTAGTGGATTCTAATCCAGAGGAGAATGTGGGGAAGCATCCAAAAGCGAGTCAAGATTTGAATATAATGCGTTGGAGGCCCCACATGGTTTGGGCCTCGGTGTGTGTACAAGCCCAATCCAGCCTATTAATATAGGCCCGATGCTCGAAAAGCCCTTCTAAGAATACCCGAGAGATTAAAAGGAATTTTAAAGGAAAAAGCCTGCAACAAAAATCAAAGACGGCCCACGTTTCTTTTATGGAGGAAATCACGAGTAAGGAGGCGTAAGAAAAGGAAAAAGGGATTCCAATATTTTCGACCTAAATTCAGCAGAACTTGAGAAATCGGCGAGAATCGAGATAAAACAACCGAGCAAGATTACATCACAATAGTCGATCAACAACAGGAGATGGAAGTCGAATTGTCAAGCGAGAGTGAAACCGAGCAGAGCATTGATTCTGAGGCGATTAGCGGCGGCGAAGAAGAAGGAATTTGAATTATTCAGAGCACGAGATCGAGAATCGAAAGGGGAAAAGAAGAAAGCAAAAGGGAAAAAGAGAAGAAGGAGCAAAATTAAGGATCAGTTCAACTTTGAAGAAAGAAGGCTTGAAAAATTAAGGGAAGATGAAGATATCCATGAAGAGGCGGTGGAAACATGGAATACGGCCAAAAACTGGACTCGAGAGGAAAAATTTGGACGAAGCCATGGTGGAGGAAATCGCCAACTTAGAAAGGGCGAGAGAGACGTGGGAAAAAGAAGGATATGAAGCAATCGAGTAAGGGAGAAAAATCAATGACCCAATGAAGATGTTTAGTTTCAATTCAAGAGGTATGGGGAAAAAGGCTAGGAGGAGAGAAATTCGGAATATGCTTATAAAATGTAATGTTGATGTTTGTTGTATTCAAGAAACTAAGTTGGAAAAAGATGGGGAAAGGATGTGCAAATCACTATGGAAAGACAGAGTATGTGGTGGGCTTATAAGGAAGCGGAAGGACGATCGGGGGATACTTACAATCTGGAACGAAAATGTGTTTTCCAAAACAAGTGCTTGGCATACAAGAGGGGTTCTAGTGGTGAATGGATTTCGAAATCTGATGGCACCCTATGTTGCATACCGAACGTGTACGCTCCTTGTCAACCGTCCAAGAAAAAGGAATTGTGGGAAGTAATTTACGGAGTAATAGAACAAGTGTAGGAGATTCGTGTGTACGTGATCGGCGATTTCAATTCAGAAGAAACTCATCCGAGAGGGTTGGTAGAGGCAATGGAGGAGACACAAGGGATATATCACTTTTGAGGATTTCATTCAATCTAACAAGTTAGTTGAAATTCCGTTAATTGGCAAAGTTTTTACAGTATAGGCCGATGGTACTAGTAAGAGTAGATTGGACCGTATGTTTGTGAATGATGAGTGGTTGGAAAAATGGTTGAACCAAAGTCTCAACGGCTTGGGGAGGAGTTTTTCGAATCATAGACCAATTTTTATCGAAATAGCGGTGTGGATTGGGGACCGAGACCCTTTCGATTTTGAATTGCTTGGACCTCTCATCCCGATTTTATGGAGTTTATTAAAAGTAAATGGGAGAGCTCTTGTGTGAGAGGATGGGGAGGTTACATCCTTAAGGAAAAGTTAAAGCTACTCAAGAACGATCTTAAGGTGTGGAACAGAGAGGTATTCGGCTTACTAGATGATAAAATTAAGGAAAAGAAGCACCAAATTGAGACACTGGATTTGGTTGGCACGCCTTGGGGTTGGATGAGAAGGAAGTCGTGGAAAGGAATAAAATCACGCTTGAATTAGTGAGGTGCTTAAAGCTGGAAGGAAAATCGCTTAGTCAAAAACAAAGGCAAACCGGCCGGAGCAGGGGATACAAACTCTAGCTTCTTTCATAAGTGGATAAATAGAAGAACTAAGAAGAACGAGATAGTGGGCATTCATTATAATAACATGTGGTTAGAAAGTGCAGACTCGGTGAAACAAATGACCCTTTAATACTTTAAAGAAACGAGTTCTCAACCGAGAAGCAAAAGTGTATGGTCGTCATTGAAGATTTAGTTGGCAACAAATTGGAGGAGTGTGATAACATATTCCTAGAAGTAACATTCTACAAGTAGAGGTCCAGCAATGATTTGGGCATGTGCATCCAATAAAAGCCCGGGCCCAGACGGGTTTACGTTTGCATTCTTCAAGAATTCTGGGAAATCATAAAAAAGATGTGATGGCTGCAATGGAGGAATTTCACAGAACGGAAAATTAGTGGCGGGATTAAATACATTATTTGTGGTGTTGATTCCAAAGAAAGATGGGAGCAATAAATTTGAGGATTTCAGACTCCATTTCTCAAGTGGGAAGCATTTACAAGATAATCTCAAAGATTTTAGCGAGGAGATTGGCAAAAGTCATGGATCCATTAATTTCGGAAAATCGGGCCGCTTTTGTGGGCGAGAAGACAAATTTTGGATGGGATTGTGATATTGAACGAAATTGTGGATGAAGCAAGAAGAAAGAAGATTAGCGATTTGTCTTCAAGGCGGACTTTGCGAAGGCGTACGGTCCGTCGAGTGGAATTATTTGGAAGAAATGATGGTGAAGATGAATTTTGGTAGAAAATGGTGCAATTGGGTAATGGAGTGCGTCCGAACAAAGATCTATATCAGTTCTCATCAATGGATCACCTTCGGGGATTTTAGAATGGAGAGGGGTTTAAGACAAGGTGACCCACTTTCACCATTTTTGTATCTAATTGCAGGTGAGGGCTTAAGCCTCCTAATGAAGAAGGCGGTGGAAGTTGGGGCATGGTAGAATCGACAATGGTGGAGGAGAAGGAGTGATGGTGTCGCACCCGCAATTTGCAGACGACACGATTTTTACATGTTCGGAAAGTATGAAAATATTCGAGCAATCAAACAGTTGAGAAACTTTGAACTACTCTCTGGCTTGAGAGTGAACTTAAAAAATGTTGCCTTATTGGGATGAATATTGAGGAGGAAGTGGTATCCAATTGTGCTAATTACTTGGATTGTTCGGTTGGAAAATTGCCACTACAATACTTGGGAATGCAAGTTGGTTTAGAGCACAAAAAGTCAGCCTCTTGGAATAAATTAATTCAGAAGGTAAAGGGTAGATTGGATGCTTGGAGCGACAAAAACATATCGTTAGGAGGAAGAGCCACTTTAGTTCAATCTGTGCTTTCGGCGATTCCGATTTATAGTCTATCCATGTTCCAAATTCCAAAAAACCGTTGGGGATCTCATTCAAATCCAAAGGAATTTCCTTTGGGGTGGGTGTGCTTCATATTCTAAGATTCCTTGGGTTAGGAGGGGTGAGATTTGTAAGGAGAAGAAGCAAGGGGTTTGGGGATTAAAGACTTGGGGAGATTCAATATTATTTTACTCAAAAAATGGATTTGGAGATTCTTGAATGAACCGGGTAGATTGTGGGTGAGGGCGTTAAAAGCAAAATACGGGGTTTTGTGAAAAGAGGGAAAGAGGGAGGCCGAGGGTAATGGGTGAGAGTAGTGTGTGTAGATGGGGCTGTGTGTCGGGTTGGCGGAAGGACATTAGTAATTTGTATTTTGGAAGTGATGGGAGGGGTATGTCGAAGGAATTAGTTAGAGTAGTTGGAGAAGGGAGAGGGTATCCTTTTGGGATGAACCTTGGTGTGAGGGTAAGGTGTTGAGGGAGGCTGTTTCCTAGACTTTATAGGATTAGTGACAACAAGCGAGAATAGGATAAGTGAAGTGGGAAGATGGGAAAATGAAGAGTGGAGATGGGAGTTAACTTGGATTAGGAACCCGAGAGAGAGGGATTTGAGTTATGTTAATGAGTTGTTGAATTGTATTAACAGGGTCAAATTGAAGCCGAACACGGAAGACTATTGGAGCCGGACGGGATCAAGCAAAGGAATTTATAACACAGAGCAAAGATACCGGAAAGAACAGGAGGAAAATGGAGACGATAAGGAGCAGGAGAAAACGGCAGCCTTCAAGGGATTGTGGAAGACAAGTGCGCCAAGGAGAGTTCAAGCAATAGTTTGGAAGATTTTGAAGAATAGACTACCGACTAGGATGAGCCTTCATAAGAGGAGTAATCGATGCAACAACAAATATTATGTGCCCGATATGTTTGGAAGAGGAGGAGACGATCCATCACTTGTTTTTCAAGTGTCCAATTGCAACAAAAGTGTGGATGATTTTTACAAATAGATAGGTATCCAAATGTTGAGAAGATGATTAGAGAAATCAAAGCCAAGGTGTGGACATGGCAAATGAATTCGGAATTGTAGGAAATAAAATATCATTTAGAGCATGGTGTCAAAACATGGAAAAAATTATATAGAGAAGATTTAGTCAAGTAGAAGTTGTGAGGGGATGAAAAATTAAAAAGGGTGTTAGAAGTAGAATGTAAAAGGGTTAGAGTACCCTTGTACTCTTTTATTAGTGAATTCTTTTTGCACGATCAAAAAAAAAATTGTCCAATTAGATTTTGTACCCATGGATTTTGCTCTTTGCACCATGGGCTAATACTTTTGTGCTTGGGATAATTGAAATTGAGGATGATTTGATTGCCTTGTGCTATGATTGTTGATGATTGTTGATCAATTGAGATAGTTTGTACCCTAATTGTGATTCTAATTGTGCTTCATGCATTTTTATCTCTTTAGATTAACGTTTGATCACCCTAGTTATAGGTGAGAGCTGCGCTAACGTGATTAGGGATTAATTGGGTTATAATTGTGTATGATTGTATGAATTGGGTGCTTCTTAATTGAGAGATTGGTTGCACTAAGGATACTCACATTAGGCATTGTGTGATTAATGGAGACTTAATTGCATGATGGTTCTATGCTTTCTATCTTAGTTGATTTGCAATTTGAAACAATCATAGTTTGTTGATCATTGATTCCTTGATGGATATTATCCCTAGCACCCATATCCCCAATTGATCTTTGGTATTTGTTCTTGCCTTCCAAGTGTTTGAATAATTGTCTTGTTGTGTTGTTTGAGTTTATTTCTAGCATTTTGTTGTGTTTTTGTTTCAAACCGTGATTGTAACAATAATCATAGAGAACTTGTATTTCTAAGGCCTCATTGCATGCTTTTTCCCTTGGGTTCGATATACTTAGTTGTCTTAAAATCGCTTACCCGATACACGCAATCACAGTGGTCGGGGCATAGAGGGGGATCGGCGGGGCATCTCCGCCGCAATCACCTCGCCTTCACTAGTTCAGCAACCATCTTGTTAAGAACTGGAATCCACCATTCTTCCTCGATTGATCGGGAAGAGTCACCTTTGAAGTGAGAAGGAGTAGGCATGGCTGCAAGAGGGCGGTCTTATTAAATTCCCCGTGAAGGAAGGATCAGCTGCTGAGCAGTACGCATTGAAGCCGTACTCATAGAAAAACCGAATATATGGACCCATATCCCCAAGAAAGCTGGGATGGTCCAAGTAAACTTTCGTAGAGTAGACCACGGGAGTGCAAAAACGCTGACCGGGCTCACGAACTAAAGAGGCTCCCAAGGCGGGACTTAGCTCCCTCTATCAAGGCTTTGTGATGGACCCGGGACTCTGCAGGCATAGTGCACAACTAGGTCATAGGTCTTCTTCTCGGCGGCCTCGCGAGCTACCTGGGCCTTCACCAATTCATCCTCAAGTTTTTAATGCGGAGAGAGACAAGAGTAGCTTTCTTCTTTTCGGCCAAGAGGGAGTCCTCCGTGTCCTTCAATTGAGAAGAAGGAGAGAATTGGAGGGACCCCAAAGGCCGGAGAGCATGACACCGAGCTGCGATATGAAATTAAGGCTGGTGTAAGGAGTTTTAAAAAGGGGAATATAACGAATGAAACGAGGAAAAGACAAACATTACTCGAGCAAAATTGCTTGCGGCCTAATGTTGTTCACGGGTCGAGAGGAAGGCTTAACAGCCTTTCACAATCTTGAGTGGACACCAATTCACCGAAAAACTTACTCGCGAAACACCGAAGAGTAGGAGTCGACATCGATGGGGTAAGAGATACCTTGGTTATGCCTGGTGGGGTATTTGCGGCGAAGCAGTCCCTCGAGAAGGAAGGGAGCTCGACTAGCGGGGCTTTCCCTTTTCCGGTCTTGGCCTTCTTAGGGGCTGGAGCATCGGCCTCCGAATCCTCACCGGATTGGGGTTGGAGAAGGAGGTGAAATAGCGGGAGCATCACCTTGAGAAATGGTAGGCGGGAGTCTTGAATCGGAGGAATCCATTTGGATCCTCCAAAGTATTTTGGATAGCCACAACATATCCGGGAAAAGAAACAAAAAATTAGAGGTAACTCTATTGTATTCAAAATACGGTAACACATTATAAGGAAAGCAGTTACTATCGCCGGCTCGAGAGAAATTCTCACCGGGCTAAATTTGAAATGAGAAAGAAGACGGGGATTTGGGCATAAATCCGAAGATAAAAATAGCCATGTGCGTCAACATGGGCATTAAGCATACGAATGATCCTACGATTAGTGGGAGAAGAAATTTGAGTGGAAGGTGCGGAGGGCATGGGTTTTTATACACCCACCTCTAATTCTTGAAGGGCCAAGGACGGTTAGGAAACAAAGACGTAGTAATCACTCCAATCTTTGTTGATGTTAGGGGCTTTCCCTAGAAACAGATATTTCCTTTTACCCTACCACTAACGTAGTACAAGGGGCCAGCTTTGCGGTTATATTGGGAGAAAAATAACTTCGGCGAAAGGTTTCCCTCCATTTCCCTTTAGGAGATTGTAGAAGGAAATCATCATCCGAATCGCGTTCGGGACAAACTAATTGAGTGGAACTCCGTACAAGTCGGAGATTTGACATAGAAATTTAGGAGGAGGGAGTCTCAACCTCGCTTCAAACCGGGCATGCGAAAGTGAGGGCTGGGGAGTGGTTAGATTAGGCCGCTCACTGGGCCGGGCATGGATATATGAAAACCTGAGGAAATGATGTTATCGGAGAAATAATTATTTAGGGCTTTTTTTTTTCGCCGAGGAACACGCGAAAAGAGTCCCGAAATGACTTCTATCCACCTCGGGAGAAGACGAGGACACCGGTGAAGCATCCCCGCAAATGAAAGGGATCGAGAGAATGGTGGGAGCTCTGTGAAGAGTTACGAGTGGGGACGGAGTTCTAGATGAGCTAGAAGAAGGCATGAGTCGAAACCCTATTCTACACAAAATAAACTAAGGAAGAAGGAAAGGAAAAATTACACCTGGAGATGAGGAGGAGAGCGAAATGTGAGAGGAATGATTTTCGCGAAAAACTTATAATAAGGAAGAAGCAGTGTGAATGAAATTATGATGAAGAAAAGGAATAGTGAACGGAGGTGATTTGAAATAAAGAGGGAACCGATAGTAGCGTGTATCAAGAACCGAAGTCAAGAGTAGGTGCATGCTCGGACACCTGCCTAAGCCTTGAAGTCGAAGAGTCACTAGACTCTAACAATCAGCGAGGGGATGTATCCCGGAAAGCTAAAGCTATAGGGAGGACTTCCAAATCTTCCTTACTCCAGTGAGCTCGAGATTGCTCACCGGAGTAGTGGGAGTGGTTGATGCGGATAAAAATAACGGGCCCAACTACACATGGGGCCCAGGAATATTCAGCCCAATAGGGCCCGGCGACGTAACCAAATACCCTCGATAGAGGAGGAAGATCCAAGGTGGGCTCTCGAGCTCCGCTCCCTGGCCGCAAGCGAGCCACGAGGCCCAGACTTAACCATAGATGGGCCACGAGGCCCAAACCTAGCTGCGAGGTGGGCCTCGAGGCCCAAACCTTACTGCAGTGGGCGTGAGGCCCAAGCGAGGTTTGAAGCCCTTGAGCGGGTATCGACTGTGCCCACGTCGGCCACTTATCCGATAAAGACCGAGAAATATGAAGAGATAGCGAGCAGATTGAGAAGATTAAGGCCCAAGTCAAGGAATATTCTCATATTCTTCATTGATTGGGTCTAACCTCCGTCCAGGAGGGAATACGTAGGCACAATGCAGATTTCTTGAGAGAAAAGATATCCACGCACGACATCATGAGGGAACGTGCGGGATAATGCCCCGATACCGTGGTAACGGTTATTACTCCAAAAGTACGTATAAATAACACTCCAAGAAGGGAGGTAACGGTATCGAATCACTATCACTCTTACTTAGCTATTTCCTACGTACTTTCTTGAGTGTTTTCCGTAATCGACTTGAGCGTCGGAGTGTCTACGCCGGAGAACCCTCCGACGTGTTTTGTAGGTACGTTCGTGAGAAGGGAGCTAGGGAATTATACTGCGTAAAGGCTTTACCCACGTGGAACCCGGTGAGGAAACGGGCCAGTCGATTTTATGCATTAATATATATCAAAATTATAAATGTGAACATTTAAAAAGATTATTTTTAATTAATACCTTTGAGTATGTAAAAATTCCAAAAGATTAAGATTGATTGTAGATTAATTTAGTTGCAGCAAATAAATATAATTTAAATATATTAATTGTGTATTTAATTTTTTGTTTATTTAACATATTGAGTTGAATATAATTAATCGAGTCGACTATGCGCGTACATATATATAAAGATGTCAAAAAGTTTCAAAAAGTAAAATTTTCATCTAAAAAATTTCTTTTTTTTTTATATATATAAAATATACATTTTATGTGTTTGATATCATTAAAATTATAAATATAATATATCAAATTATATACAAATTGAAGAATATAGGCAAGAAAATTAGAAATAATAGATCTGGCTAAATAAAATTAAAGGACCTGCGCTCATAATTCACAAATGAACTCACGAGATAGGAACATTTTGAATTAATCTATGGGCGAAGTCTCTTGTGAAATATTTCACATGAAATATAAGTTAAAAAAGGAAAAAAACTCGCGGGTCAAACCATTAAGAACGCAGATTAGCGCACAACGACGACGACAATCTACACCGAGACACGGCGCGATCATGAGATAATAAAAACAATGAAATCCGACGAAACAACAACGAAATTCAACTACGAGATCAAATTGAGGAGAAGAGAGCAAAAAAGGAGAAGACATGGATGATTTTTTAAAAAATTTCCGAGATAATTAGGTGTTGGATGATCCGATTGATGAAAAAGCAGTAGTGGATAAAATTTAAACGATGATTAATACAAAGCTTATGCGAACTTCGATGATAAATTTTTATTTCTGTTTAAACTGGAATGAATATCGCAACTCCTAATGCAGTTACGATTTATTCATATAGTAACACACATTTTTCCATAAAGTAACATATTTTTGTTCATGTAGTAACACATTTTTTCTTCATATAGTAACACATATTTCTCTATATAGTAACACATTTGTGTTCATATAATAACATATTTTTTTCAAAAGTATGTGTTACGTAAGAACAATTATGTGTTCTTTGTAAGGGTAAGTACGTGTTACTAGTCCTTAAAAGAATAAAATATTAGTTTTGTTCATTAATAACACATTTTTCTTCATACAATAACATGTGTTTGACCTAATAATAACACAACCCGAGAGTAAAATTTTATTTTTACCTTCGCACAAGTTTAATACACACATTTGCCCTTACAATAACACATATTTACCCAAAAAAATTTATACTTGGGGATCAAATAAACCCATGATTTTTTCTTAACACATTAAAGTCATTTCTCTTTAATATTGAGATCAAATAAGTCACCATCTTAATAAAATCACACTCTTTTAATAAGAATAAAGTTGTCGAAGATTAAATACTTATTTGATTCACACATATAATTAGATTAGATATTTATTTGACCATTTTTTCATTTTTATTTTTGCATTTTGGCGATTATTTTTAGACAAATACATATTATTTGTTTTATAGTAACACATATTTATCGTTTAAGTAACATATGCGTAACCTAATAGTAACACCCACAGGAGCACACAGGAAGCGAAAATTGTATTTTTGTCCTTGTGCGAGTTTTTTTAGCCAAACACGACCTAACCCGACCCAACCCGCCTGGGATCCGCGAATTTTGTTATATGGGTAATTTCACGGATCTTAGATCCATGAAATATTGTATATAAGAATTTGTCTTAATCTATATAGTCAGTGGAGGGTCCAGGATTTGATATTGAAATGGACTAGGTCAAAATTTGGGGTGGATCAAATATTAAAACTAATTTTTTGACAGAAAATATTAAAATTAATTAATAGTATCGTAGAATTTTTGTTGGGTTGCCCTGAGCTGAAACCCACTGTTGACTAAGGTTGCATTTGTCCTTGTCTATACTTATATAAGAATATAAAAATGGAAAAAAGTAAAGCTAGCTTCAAAAATTCAATGTCCAAATTTTTATTATTTAAAAAAAAATTGGAATCATAATTGGCGCATGCAATTCATGCATGAAAATGACTTTAGCAGATGGCAACATGGCCAATGATCGATGCATTTTTTCATACTTCTCACATTTTAAGACTCTCGATTACTTTAATTTGAATTCATATTTTTATATGTAAAATTAAAATTCAAATATGAAATTTATTGTTTTAAAAATTAAAGTATTTTCCGATTGATATTAATCATGTTAGTTGAATTTATGATTAAATTTTGTTTGTGAATATGAGTGTTATTAAATTTGGATATAATTTTGTGAATTTTAATATTGCGGAGAGTTTAGTTTATACTATAACTAAAATTATATTATTAATTAAATAAGTATATGATACTATCTCGATTCACGTATTAGTAAAAAAAAAAATAGTGAGTAGATGGACCGAATATATATAATTAATATAAATTTATTTCACAATTCATTTCATATTACACAATATTTTATACTAAAATATTAATATTCAAATTGTGAAAATTTCTAATTCAACTAATAATCAAACGATTGAAATATTATAATATTAAATCTCAAAAATATTTCAAATTGGATAGCGCATTTTGCTTGACTCTTAGAGCAACACTTGTGTGAACCAAGTGTTCTACAATAAATTTTATTTTTACTATCACCGTCATTCACATATACTATTATTATTATGTACATACAAAGTATAATTATAATGTAAATATGACGGTAATAGTTTTTTTAATCGAGACAAAAGCAAATTTTATTAATAAGTCTAAGGTATGAGAGGTACCACAGGACACAATTTATAAATATAACATCGATAGTGAATGTGTATAACAATAATAGTAAAAATAGAATTTTTCATATATATGTAATTCACATAGATTTTTGTCATTTGTTTCGTGGTTTTTATCTGTACAAGTCCCGAAAGATATGTTAATTATCAATTTGGGGCTTGAATGATAGAATTTATCAATATGCGACTGAAAGATATTTATATTAAGAGATTTTTTCAATCCGATACCTAAAAGATGTTTAAATTAAGACACTTAATTGATAATTGTCCTATCTTACGGTCCTAGATTGATAAATTTTATCTTTTAAGCCCCGAATTGATAATTAACATATCTTTCGTCACTTTGTACCGATAAAAATCCTTATTTATATTTTCGTAGCTTTAAAGACATTTCAACAATCGTCATTCTTTTGGCCTACTCATCTGCATCAACCAATAGAAAAGTATAATGTACCGATCAAAAAAGAAAAGCATAATGTAATTGCAAGCATCAAGGACCGAATGTTTTTCGGTGAAGAGTAGGAATGTTGAATAGAAAAGTATAATGTACATCTCAACTAGTTTTATGTAGTGAACCGATCATCACCACAAGAATAACTTATATTTTTTAGATTTTCTAAATATATTTGAAGAGATGATTTAGAAGTAGAGAGAGATTGAGAGAGAGATAGAGAGAAAATTGAGAGAGAGAAAGAGCCGAGAGGGATAAGAGGGTGAGAATTGAATATTTTCTTTCTAGTTTCATCACTACACGCATCTGGAATTTAAACCCTAAACAAAACTAATGGGCTTAAAGGCTACAAAATAAAGCCCAACATTAATTAAAAGTCCAACAATAAATAATAATTCAAATGGGCTAGTCCCTTAATTAGAATATCAATTAAGATAAGTTCAACTCTAAAAATAGTCTCCAATATGCTCATGACAATACTCGCCCGTTTTTAGATCCTTGTCCCCAAGGATCTAAGATGATGATTCTTCCATCCAAAACTTGATATTCGTGCTCGCCGCTTGCTAGAACTAATACCATTTTAGCACCTCTTATTATTAGTGCAATAATGATGTCGCTTCATGTCTTTCATACCCAACTGAAGCTTCTAGTAGAATGCTAAAATCTCCTTCCTGATTCCAACTTGTACTGATAACAATGAGTGTTGATATGTTTTGCTTGACAAATATATCGGTGCCAACCCGAGTTGTAAACATAGTTATATTGGGATCATTGTCGTGTGGCCCTATCAATCCATTAATTATGCAATCTTGATGTCCACATGGCCTTTTAAGACTTCTACTAATCTTGGAAAACAAATAATGCTTCTCCTCAAGTAAAGAACACCAAAAGAATTCAAGAAGTTGATCATACCAAACAGTGACTCTAATTCCCAAAGACAGGGGACAATTTATATTGCATTTCCCTGGTCACATACAAGGAACCATGAATCATCTTGCCATAATGCTTCTCGATACAATAATAGAACTCAAAGAAAGAAATTATTCCTTCCCAGAGATAATGATAGTGCATGCGGTATATATCCAAAATTATGTCAATCCACAATAACTACAGATTGTCTACACCAACCGACCCTCTTGACAACCGAGAGTAGGAGCTAATGAATTAACCATATCCATTATCCAATTACACTTCTTTGGTGCCCACTCCTCGACAATGTTCAACCAATTTACAACAACACCATCAACACATGATGACTTCATATTTTGAAATTCCTCCTTAATACCATCGAAACCATCAATCGAGAGTTTTTTTATTAATGAAGGCACTAACAAACCTCAAATAAACAGAAGATATGAGAACACGGTGAGCCTAATTCCATATTTCTCAAACTTTTCCACATAACCTGAGCAAGAATCACTAAGCCTTAATTTATCAATATCAATATTAAATTCAACTTCCTTCAACTCCTCAATTCTAACATATTCTATTTCCTCAACAACAACAATACCCAAGTCATCATCACGGCCAAAAATAAACAAAAGAAATCACAGGGGAAAAATGGTGAAATTATAGGGGGTGGCTAGTACTAATCACCAAGGAATTTATAAGAGGGAGGCAATTCTCTTATCTCGTTCAATGACATAACTAATAACAATGCTTTACCCGATAACATCACCGCAATGACATAGCCACAAGCATCGACTAATTCAACGAAGGCTTTGCAAGCTTTGGCGTCAATTAGTTTTGGCCCTCCTTCCATTATCTGGTTTCGTGACCTCTATAACCGCAGCCTTCTAGGCCCATTTGACTACTCAATTTTGATGAGAGCGAAAATGGAACGGGCTCACGGCTAAACGTCGGATGAGGAATTATCGACAAGCTACAACTTACGCTTTGGTAACCGATCTCCTCTCCTTTAACATCGTCGATACCACTGTATCAATCAACTCTTTTGCGTCTTCCAAATTATTTACCACCAAGTGAATCGAGTCATTGTAGCATTTTTTTCGATCTCGATCGAGTTTCAGATTTGAATCCTCGTGGAAACGGTCGATGGCATGTTCATCGCACACCAACTCCCAACACTTAGAACCGATTTGATTTCCAAATTGACCTCTGTTGTGAACAACTGCACCCGTGCCTTCTTTCTCAATATTCGGAGCGAATCAGCCGATTCTTCATCCACTCCTTTAAAATGTAGCTCTATTTTTTCAAGCATTTCTATTATCCGATCAAGCCTGCTATCCACAATCTCCATTTTGTCTTGTAAATTAGAAGCAAATTTCTGAAATTTTAAATGAATGTCCTCATTCGTGAATGGTTGGCTAAATTTCTCCATGTTGCCAAACCCATTCTCGTTGGCTCTGATGCCAATTGTAGTGAACCGATCATCACCACAAGAATAACTCATATTTTTTAGATTTTCTAAATATATTTGAAGGAGATGATTCAAAAGTAGAGAGAGATTGAGAGAGAGATAGAGAGAAAATTGAGAGAGAGAAAGAGCGAGAGGGATAAGAGGGTGAGAATTGAATATTTTCTTTCTAGTTTCATCACTACACGCATCCGGAATTTAAACCCTAAACAAAACTAATGGGCTTAAAGGCTACAAAATAAAGCCCAACATTAATTAAAAGTTCAACAATAAATAATAATTCAAATGGGCTAGTCCCTTAATTAGAATATCAATTAAGATAAGTTCAACTCTAAAAATAATCTCCAATATGCTCATGACATTTTATCATGAATTTATTTGTTTTTCGTGGTATATTTTTAAGTAATAGTTATTTAATAAAAATATTAATTTGACAATAATATTATATAATGAAAATAACTAATACTCTACTATTTTGTATTGTACGAGTGTTGTGACACGAATATTTCTTAAAATACTCCACCTCATTAGGCGAGCCAAGGTCCATAGGGTGTCCCGACCTTGGCCTCATCGAGCCCCTGGTCTCGGATAGTCAACATCACCAAAGATATCAAAGTACGACACCCTTACGAGAAGAGATAAAATCAATTAATGTAAAGTAGATCTTGTTAGGATTTTAGATCAACAGCTATAAATAAATCCTAAAAATAAAAGATTTATGTTTATATTTACCTTTTTAGGTGGTTCTATAAATAGAACTCCAACCCTTTGTAAAGAAAAACACAATTCATTAGCATCCCCAACATACATACAACAATAGACACAAGACTAGGATCTTATTGGGACACTCAAAGCCATCTTTGAGGGAAGAACATAGCCACATTTATCCATAAATCTCTCAAATTTAGAACGGGCAACAACATAGAATAAAACTGATTTAAAGGAAATTTACTCATTTTGAATAATAAGAGCACAATGGAGAAAATTATAAATATGGAATATGTTCCAATATTCAATATTGACTTACAATGTTAAACAATATATATTAAACCTTTCCATTGAATAAATAAAATGTTGAATTCCAACTCCATATTTTCAAAGTCATCTCGCATGCCCTAGAGGATAATTATATTTCATGCTCCCACGGGCATGACAATTAATTACTAAATTTAAACACTAGTCAATATTATTAATTTTTTTTTTTATAAACAATAGTATTAATATTGTACGATTGACATAAATAATAGTACTTCGCCAATTAACTATTCACAATGTATAATCAATAATCATTCGAGAATGATGCATTTATTATTTTCCATGAAGAGTATTTAATAAAATCATCTTATCCCTGTTATATTCTAATTGGGGGTTATTTTTTTGCTTATGTGTCATTTATGTGTTTTCATTGCCACAAATCAATTATATATTGAGTTTATAAAAATTAGTAAAACAAAAATTTGAACCTTGCTTGAACCTTTTGTTGAGTAATTATGATGCTTACCACTAAACCAATTTATAAATATTTATGTATTTTGAAAAACTCTTTTCTTTAACTTCGGTCTATAAAAATATATAAAAGTTTTGTTGTAATGTTTTATCTCTATTATATTTGAGAAAATTCAATAATTATTAAATATTAAATTTTGAGTATGTATTTCAAACAAGTGAATCCCCTTATGTGTGTATTATATATATATATATATATATATATATATATATATATATATATATATATATATATATAAATTGATTAAATTAAATTAAATTATATATATATATGTATATTTATCAGTATTATTAAAAAATTAAAATATAATTATATATGATATTTATACATCAATTATACAAGCCTTCTTTTATTAATAATTATTTTTATTAATTGTAAAATAAATTTGAAATGAATTTTATAATATATTTTCACATGCTTATAATTATTATTTATCTAGCATATGATATAATTTAATAAATTAAATTAAAAATTAAAGTATAAATAAATATGTTATTAATAATTTTATTTACCATTAATTAAATTATATATTATAATTATATGAAATTAAATATATTATATAATTAAATTATATTATTATTTGATAAAAAAATATTAAATATAGAAGGAAAAATTACAAATAGGTGTAAAAATTAGTAAAATTACAAACAGGTGTAATGTGCAAATTTTTTGTGCTTAATGCAAAAAAATTTGTGCTTCATGCAAATTTTTACACCTAGTTGTAATAAGGTTTACCTCTTTCTACCTTATTGTAAATGGCCCAATATAGAATATATTAAGTTGTAAAATTAATATAACGAACATTCGCGTAAACGCGAGGTATCATCTAGTTATAAACTAACTGGGAGTTTTTTTGTGTTGATGTGTCATTTTTATGTGTCAATTTTATGTGTTTTTATTGTCACGTGTCGTCTCTTTGTGAAGTCTATTTATGTTTGTGTGCATGTGACAATTATATATTGAGTTTACAAAAATTAGTAGAGTAAGGATTTGAACATTTAACCTTTTGTTGAGTAATTATGCTTAATACCACTAAACCAATCCATAATATTTATGTATTTTAAAAACTCTTTTATTTAACTTCGCTCTATAAAATTGTATAAGATTTTTGTTGTAATCATATCAAATTTTATTTTATCTTTATTATATTTTGAGAAAGCTCAATAATTATGAAATATTAAATTTGAGTATTTCAAACAAGTGAATCCTCATGTATATATATATATATGTGTGTGTGTGTGTGTACACACACATATCGATATTAATAAAAATCCAAATATAATTATATAATTTATTTATACATTAATTTTATAAGACTTTTTTATTAATAATTGTTTTTTATTAATTGTAAAAATAAATTTGAAAGGAATCTTATAATATATTTTCACATAATAATTATGTATCTAGCATGCATTATGATATAACTATAATAAATTAAATTAATAATTAAAGTTTAAACAAATATGTTATTAATAATTTTAATTATCATTAATTAAATTAAATATTGTAATTATATAAAATTATGTATATTTATTATATAATTAAATTATATTATTATTTGATAAAAATATTATATACATAATACATTATATATGTTGTAAAATTTAATTTAAAGAATATTTTACGTAAACGTGAGTTATCATCTGGTTGAACTTATTTGTTAGGCTTTAATTCCATCAAATTAACTTGAGTCTTTCAGAAAATCAGAATAATAACACTTCTGTGCTACTTAATTTAGATAAATTAATTTAATTAGTAATATTTATGTGCAACTATTAAAATTTTAACCTAATTTTGATCAATTTGCTAAATAGATATCTTACCCAAAATGAAATGTAAAGACAATTTTTTTCCTCGAAAACAAATTTATAAAAAAATGATAGAAAAGTATTTATTTATATAATAAAAAAATAATTTGTATATTCGTGTCTCCATAGGTGTTTCACTGTATCCGTGTCCAATTTAAAATACATTATATTTAAACAATATACTATTATTTATAATTTAAAAATAGATCGAAAGAAGACATATTGCAAACATATAACATTAAAAAATAAAAGAACATGATGACTATATTTAAAATGAGGTAATTAAACATAATAAATGTTTCAAATATTTAATTTAAAATTAATAATTTTTTATCCCATGTAATGTGTGAGGATTATTACGTTTTAGTTATAACAAGATATATGAACATTAACAAAAATAGCTTAAATAATCTCAAACAAAGAGAAGAGTTGGTTAAACTTAAAAGAACTTGATTTTTATGAAAATATTTTTTTATTAATAATTTCATACGTAAATAGTCTTATGGCAGGTGTCCCCTACCTTCTTTGTGTCTACCCTTGATGAAGGTCCAGTAGTAAAAATGCAAATAAAAAAAGAATTATACAGTTCGTGGAAGAAGACCACTGACAATTTCATTCAAAATTCAAGTGGAATCTTTTAAACAAATAATATATATTGAGTTAAGTATTTTGTAAAAAAATTTACATATAAAATTGGTTTACAATAAATATTTTTAGTGAAAGAACTAATATCTATTAATGAAATAATTAATACTATCAAACTAAATTTAACGATCGATGAAACTTGTTCACACAATACTATTTAATATATTTTCTAAAATAAAAAATAAAAAAATAGAAAGTTTGATTTTGCGTGAACCAGTTTAACCGTGAAACTCGATTTACAATTAATCCCTTATAGTAAAACAACCGATACATTTTAATGAAACAACTAATATTGATAATGAAACAACTAATATCATTCAAAACTAATACATAATATAAAATAACTAATACCCTTAAATTTTAAATATATTGCCCTTCCAATTAGTTTAACGGTGAAATTGGTTCACACAAATCTTATATCACAAATAAATAAATAAAACCATGTGACAAAGTCTTATGTGTCTCGTATACACCGTAAGCTTACAATATTTCACCGATAATCTTGGTCAAATATTTGATACTTTACGTGTAATATTTCAACTTCATCAAATTTTTATACTCTTGGTCAAATTTTTGATACTCGATCAAATATGATATCATTGAAACTAATTGTTGATACTTGATAAAATTCTTAATACTCTTGACCAAATAATTGTTACTTTAACTTTTTTAAAAGTGATAACATCGTAAGTTTATCGTGTATACGAAACATAAGAGACATACTTTTTTATCCTCACAAAGGCCTACTCAAACCAAACCATGTAATGTCATAGGTGGATGGCAATTATGTAATTTCACTAACCGCAGCATCCAGGTAATGAGAGTTGCCTAATAAATCAATAGGTTAGACGTTGGTCAGGTCAAAAATTCAAAGCAAAGACTCCACTTTTCACATCCTTTTGACGAAAACACCCTTTTCAAACTATAACTCCATATGTGACCTAAGCCTATATGCACACCAGTTGACACATTCAATTGGCACAAGTAAAGACTTTTTCCCATGCCCTTGGTCAACATGAAAATGCAGAAATTTGCTAATGCCATTCAACTCATGGCATTTAATTTAATTCAATTCAAACAAAGTTTGCATTATAAATACAACCAATACATGCATATTCCTCCATTCTCAATTCACTACAACTTAT
Source organism: Paraleonurus japonicus (assembly GCA_030762865.1). NCBI lineage: Eukaryota > Viridiplantae > Streptophyta > Magnoliopsida > Lamiales > Lamiaceae > Paraleonurus > Paraleonurus japonicus. The sequence goes on along the minus strand of CM061053.1, from coordinate 43,055,993 downwards.
CTTTTTCTATACTTCCAATTATCAATATTATTACTAGTGTTTCATACTTTGAGATTCTCATAAACATGAATTCAAAGAGAACAAGCATTCTTTTGATTATTTTTGTAATGTATATTGTATGTATGAGCAGAGTACAAGTCGAAGGAGCGAGAATTTTGTCGGAAGATTTCTCTCAATCGAACCGCCTCGTTACAATTCCAAGAATGTACGACAGTGCTAGAGAAACAATGTCATTTTGGATTCAACGACTAGCTTCCTGACCTAGCCCTAGAGGCCCCGGCCATTAAGTGCTTTGGAATTGTTGGTGATGATCGAAGCATTAAAAAGGTCATGCGGGGTCATGATAGACAGTTATAGTTATTATCTACGTATCGTAAATATACATATAAAATTAATAATTTATGTATTATTTTTAGATTTTTTAAATTTATTTTGTTTCATTCTTTCATTTGTTGTAATTGAAGATGCTTATAATATTGAGAGACACAAATTTATCGATTATACATAGAATTGTTTTAATTAGTGCTTGAATTTTACATTGGAATACTTTGAAATTGAAAAATATTCGAAGATAACTTTAATATTAAATCGCAATGCGATGATTCATATACAAATCAACCCGCTAACTATTCGAAGATAAATTTAATATTAAATTGTAATGTGAAAATAAATTGAAAAATATTTGAAGATAAATTTAATAGAAATTGAGGTGATGATTCATATACAAATCAATTTGCCAACTATTTTTATGTTCAATTAATTTTTTATAAATCATTTTCATCGTACAACTCCAAAAATTATGAATTATTTTTATTATATATAATCTAATATTATTAAATTAATATATTAATTATTAATATTATTAAAAGTGTTTGTGCGTAAGAAATAACCACTATTTATATTATGTTACACATTTACTTCCATAGGTTGTCTTCACAAAATCAAAGACAACATCCACACACACACACGCACGCAGCACACAAGCACACACACACACACACACACACATATATATATATATAATCTTTAATACCGAATTTCCGAGGCCACGTTTGGTGGGGCCGATAGGCCACCGATTACCCACTAATCGGACCAAAAATGTTGTTTGCTTCATATCTCATTGACCCGCAATTAGTGCATGGGCCCATGACAGAGCATCTTGTTTATGCTAGATAATGGGACACACCTCAACGGGCAGATTAGCTCTATCTCATCCCTTTTTCGCACTTATTTTTTGACGGATTTGCCCTCGACTGATTTTTGGGTTTTCCCCTCAAAAATTTCATTTTCGTCTCTGAGATTCATTTGGAGATCTACCACGCTGGGGAGAGGGTCAAATATCCGGTGCGAATGTTCTTGGACGAAGAAAGGATTGTAGTCGGTGGGGTTTTCGAACAAAATTACGCGCAAGTTCATACTACTTTGGGTTGGCTTCATCGGTATTTTCGCTACCAATAGGTACTTATCTGACCTAGTTCCATTTTGTAGATTTTTTCATTTGAAATCTGCTAACTATTCGAAGTTGAATGGGACGGTTGCTTGGAATACGCTCGGCTCACCACCTCCACCATTTGGCAACGTGCACATCGAGACTCCTGTTTGATTTGGTAAGTTCGAAAATTTTTCGCCCATGAAATTTCCATCTCTATATATTGTAAATTAATGTACAAATCCACGATATATAATGCAAAATACACAAACAAAATATACAGACGAGTAATGCAGTGGCGCTCTAATTAGCTATAAAAATGCAATATGAAAAGAAAGACTAATGGCCTCGCCCAACAAAGAAAAGAAAATCAAAGGGATAAATGTAGCCGTTAATCGATGATGAATTATAAAAATTGAAAAAGAAGTTGTCAATGATGGACTTTTCTATTAAAGTCATCGGTGTGCATATATTTTATTTGTTGAGGATTAGTTTAGAATTATTTAGTAATTCACTAGTTGGTGTTTTATACAAGTTCCGTGCCAATCAAGTTTTATAATTTCTCGTTTTATACAAGCTTTGTAACTAAGTGCTCAGTAACTAATTCTCTGAAAAAGCATAGCACATAATTATATTTAGTAGGATTGGCTCCAAAAGTACACTGCTCACCAATATGTGGTACTTTCTTTTTTTTTTTTTTTTTAATTTTGTGAGGAGAAATATGTCCGTCAATTTGATGACTCTGTTTTGAAGCTTTATATATTATTGGTTGCTTAGATCTTGGTTCATTGTTGCTTTGCTATGTTTGTTGCTTCGTAATTAATAGTCCGGTTGTAAATTTGTGGCATACTTATGGGTGTTTCTCCATTGATTTCTGATTGATTTATCACCATATGCAGTGTCGATTATTTTATTTCGGTGAAACACGAACGATGAACTCTATTGCAAAACAAAATGAGATTTTGCTCTTGTTATTTGAGGATATGATGCAATACACTATAATCGTAATTTATTTCATTATCGAACACACGAACAGAGGACAGAGGAAGCGTACACGTGCGTATAGTATGATTGACCGGATTCCCTACCAAGTTCAAGAAATGGAGAGATTGGTAGGGAATTATGATTCGTATTATTTTGATAACCTACGTATGGATCGAAACGCATTTGGTAGGCTTTGTCTGTTGCTTAAGAATTTAGGAGGTCTCACCGGGGTAAGTTTGTGTCTATTGAGGAGCAGTTGCGATGTTTTTGTCAATACTAGCTCACCATGAAAAGAATCGGGTGGTAAAATATAGATTTCGTGATGCGGGCAAACAGTATCCAATTACGTGCATTTAGTCCTTACCGCAGCTTCTACGACTTCATTCAATATTACTTGTTAGGCCGACTCGACCCCAAATGATTGCACCAACAACCGTTGGAAATGGTTAAAGGTACACATGTTCTACCTTGTTAAAAAGGTCATGTAGGGTCATGATAGACAATTATAGTTGTTATCTACGTATCGTAAATATACATATGAAATTAATAATTTATGTATTATTTTTAGATTTTTTTAAATTTATTTTGTTTCATTCTTTCATTTGTTGTAATTGAAGACGCTTATAATATTGAGAGACGCAAATTTATCAGTTATACATAGAATTGTTTTAATTAGTGCTTGAATTTTACATTGGGATACCGGGCTGAAATTGAAAAATATTCGAAGATAACTTTAATATTAAACCGCAATGCGATGATTCATATACAAATCAACCCGCTAACTATTCGAAGATAAATTTAATATTAAATTGTAATGTGAAAATAAATTGAAAAATATTTGAAGATAAATTTAATAGAAATTGAGGTGATGATTCATATACAAATTATCCCGCCAACTATTTTTATGAAAGGTTTCCCAAATAATACGAACGGAGCAATATAAGCCCGAATCGTATTGTTGAAATGTGTTGTTAAACTAGATACTTATTGTTAAGGAACAATTACAAATCTGAAATAAGGAATCACAAAATTAAATATCCATCATCCAATATAAGTATTTAAGGAAATCAAAAGACACCCCAAAGCCCTAATGACCACTCCAATCGGCAAAACGGGCAAAAATGGGTTCTAACAGCATTCCAAATACTTATATTAGGCCGCTTATTTAATTCAACCTTTCGATTCGACCCAACATATTGATTCTAGAAATAACGTATTGAAACAACGTGTTGATCCATAGATTATATTACTTAGTTGTCTTATTCGAGAACTAAGTTATAAAAACCATAGCCAATATGACCTTATATAGTTCGGACATAATTTTAACACTAAGGATCTAGCTATTAGGCTCATCCTTAGAACTATAATAATAAAAGAAAAGAAAACTTACGAAGTTTTTGGAGGACGCACCACCTATACAAATAGTCTTTTTATTCCACAAAGTAGATTACAAGAGAATATGTTACAAAGGAGAATATCTAGAGAGAGAGAGACATTGGCCAAAGCCTCGCTCTTACAAAGGAAGGGCCGCTCTTATATAGACGCGGACGCCAAACGAAAAATTAAAAACGAAAATGAACAAGAAAAGTGAACAAGAATTACCGTTCAAAAGTCAAAAAGTAAACAAGAAATTACTGTTTTAAACAGATATCTACCGTGCAAACACCGCTTAATTACCGTATATGAACAAGAATTTGTCGGCCATCACCTATTTTTCCTTTCTTCTCAATTTTTCTTATCTTTTCTTGTAGATGATTCATCTTTGTCCATTTCTTGGAGCAATCTTTCCATCTCATCATCGGAAAGTAGTCCTTCATTAGGATCTTGAGCTTCGTGCATTGATATTCCTTTGGAAGATTCAAAAATAATATATTCTTCTTCATCAAGATCATGAAGTAATTCTTCTTTCATTCTGTTGAGATATAACTCAATCATTTCTGTTTGGATAATTTATCCACACTTCGCATTAATTTTCTCGGAAATATTATTTTTAGTGACTAATTGTCTGCTTTTCTTTTTCTCTTGGCTATAAGCCATGCATGTTTCAATTATTTTAGTCATAGTATCAATACCAAAGTATTCTTTAGTACTTGGGTCTATTTTGACCATTTTCTCCCAGAATTTTGTATAAAAATTCTTTTTAAACAAGGAATTTCGTTGGTATTACCAACTTTAACTTCCCATTTCCAAATCCATGGAATGGAGAACTCAATAAAGAAGTGCATCGGGGCTTCCCATGGTACAAACATATTGCTATTAGCAACATGATTCCAATTTTGGACTAATATGTTTGTATTCTTTGAATTCTTCAATCATGATTTCCTAAGAATTTCTTCGATGGACCAAATTTTCGCCACCATTTTTTAAACCAATTTGGTATCTCTGAGTTATAAACTCTCTCACATACCTTTATCATCCAAGTATGCTTCTTTTTATCATTTTGATAATAAAAGACTTTTTCAAAAGCTTGGATATAATCCCAATAATTATATTTTATCACGCATTATTACTAGCCGTAAAAGATTTTTCTACAAATGGAGATATTCCCCATTCTTCAAATTAAATTAGCTGTTTAATTATAATCTTTGAGAAATTATAAATTTCTTTTTGGGTTCCACTGGTCATATGTGTTATATCACATGAATGACTATTATTGAGAATATTCTCATAATAACTTCTGTATTTATAAACACCGCATTAAATTCCCGTATAGATATGTATCTTTCAAGGATTTTCCAGGAGTATTTTCCCATTTCAAATCGGTATTACTTATTAAGAAGATAGTCTCTTCTTTCTCCTTCTTAAAAATCCTTTATTAGGATCTTTTTCATCTTCGCAACAATATTTGCGTAAGTTGAGATGTCTGAGAGGGGATGTGGATTCCTCCATAGATTTGGAAGTATTACTTCCTTGAGATTTCTTTCATTTAAGAAATTCTTGGTATGACAAATTATCATCGTAAAGATTTGCAATTTTGGAAGCAACCAATTTTTGCTTTCCGTGTTGTGCCAGAATATTATTCTCGATCTCGTCCACCTCTTCCCTTATAAGGGAAAGATCCTCGGCCTCGGCCTCGCATATCTCGCAAAATTCATGACAGATATTCACGAGTTAAATAATCAGGAAATAATTTTCTTCTCCTTTTTATAAATAATTTCAAAATCAAATGGGGCTAAATGAGCTTGCCACCGAACAAACATTTGCTTGGAGACATCATGTTTAAAATCTTTATTAAACATATGTTTCAACGCTTTGCAATCAGTTTTAATAATAAATTTCTAATTATATAAATCATTTTGAAATTTTAAAACACACTTTACTATGGCTAGAATTTCTTTTGCTATAGTAGCATAATTTTTCTGGCTAATATTCCATTTTCCGTAATAAAATCTAACCAAATATTCTTTTTTATCAATATCAATTTGTTTTAAGATACCTCCATATCCAATATCCGAGGCATCTGTTTCAATAATTTTATCCCATTTGGGATTAGCAATAGATAAGCAAGGTAAAAATTTTACCTTTTCCTTAATTTTTTTAACAAGATTGGTATGATCATTACACCAAGGCTTAGGATTCTTTTCCAATCTATCATATAAAATAGCGATGTCACCGCAAGATTTTTATAATAGGGAGAAATATAATTCGACTTCCTAAAAATCTCTGTAATTGAGTTTTATCCTTGATATCATCAGAAATTTAGAAGCAAATTCAATACTTCTATTGATAGGAATAATATTACCTTTTTCAATATTATAACCCAAAAATTTAATGTTAGTTTGGAATAATAACATTTTTGGTTTAGATATAACCAAACCATTCTCAATAACAATTCTTTTAAAAATTTCTAAATGTTTAAAATGAGTCTCAATATTTTTTGAAAATATTAATATATCATCAATATAAAAAACTATAAAATCACTATAAGGAATAAAAATATCATTCATAATTTTACAAATTGTAAGGAGCATTTTTTAAACCAAATGGCATGACATTCCATTCATAATGTCCAAAAGGAACATTAAAAACAGCTTTTATATCTCTGTCAGTATTAATTTGAATCTGCCAAAATCCAGATTTTAGATCAAATTTAGAAAATATAATAATCATATAACCTGTTAAGAAGATCCTTCTTGTTAGGAATAGGATGTATTATCCATTTTAAGACTTTATTAAGAGGTTTGTAATTAATAACCAACAGGTACACCTCTTTCTTGTTCGAATGTTTATTAACATAAAAAGCAGACAAGACCAAGGTGATCGAGAAGTAGCAATAATATTTTTTTCTAGAAGAGATTTAATCTCTTTTTGCACAATTCCATGTATTCAATTCATTTGACAAGATCTTGCTTTAGTAGGAATTTTATCCTCTGTAAAAAAATTTCATAGGGTAATGAAACAATATGCTTTTTTCTATTCCAAAAAGCATTTGGAAGATCATTACAAATTTCTAAACTCATCCGATTATGAATTAATTTAATCTTATCCTGCAATTTAGGATTTTTCAAATTATCCTCAATGGATAAAATAGTAATTTCTTGTTTTAAGAAATTTAATTGATTTTCTTTTATTTTGATATTATTAAACATATTATGTAAAATTTTTGCAAAGGGTTTTTCAATAAATTTAAGAATTATTGGTCTATTATCAAAAGTTCCAATAATTCCACTATTATCAACCTTTATTAAAGGATATATCTTTTGAATAAAAGGAGATCCAAGTATAACTTGGTTAGAAATATTTTTACAAGTAAAAACTTGTCGAAATGCATTTTTATCTACACAAACATATGCTTTTGGTAATTTAAACTCTATATCAAGGTTTTCACTACCAAAGATGTGATAAAGAATGTGTAGTTTTTTCAAAATATCTAGTAGGGATTAATCCTTCCCGTATATCATTAAGATCTGCACCGCTATCAACAAGTGCAATAAAATCTTTGGAATAAAAATTATCAATTAAAAGAGTAATCTTAACATACCACTTTTGAGATATAAAAATATCCATTTTATTAAGGAAACTATCATCAATTTTATTTTCAGAACAATAATTTTTCTTTTTCCTTTATCCTCAAGATTTTCTAATCTTTTTCTAAAATAATATTATTTTGTTTAAGAAATTTAATTTCTTTTGTAAGATTTTCTACTTCAATACTTAAATCATTTAAGGAAGTAGGGGTTTTAATCTCTTGTTTTTCTTTTAACATTTGATAAACTTTACTCATAAAATAAGGTTCATCAAACTTGTATATTATGACTTTTATCAAATGTATAAGTATTTCTAATATTATTAGAAGTAGTTGGAGTATCATCCAAATGATCAATAATTTAAGATCTTAATTTAGGATCTTTTATTGATCTTAATAATTCCATAGTATTACTATGATCTAAAACATTAATTTCTAAATTTTTCATTTGGGAAAGAAGTCTATAAACTTCATCATCCCGACAATTACACTTGCCAATATCACTTTCTGAATTCTCCGAATCGATATTACCGACTCTTGTTCTAAAGTTTAAACTTTTTCATTTTCGTATATTTCAATTTTCTGAATATAATTCAATATTTGATTCTCGATTCTGATTGATCGATTCATCGACTTTAATAAGACTTTGCATATCAAGTCTTTTATTCCTTCATCAACTTGAAGATTATTAATCTTCTTTTAACCCAAAGAATTACGAGCATAATGACCAACTTTCGACATTTATGACAAACAATTAGTTTATTTTTCTGCTTTTTTATCCTCTTCTCTCTTTTTGTTTTCAAGAGAATGCCTTTCAATTTTCTTTTTAGAAGATTTTTTCTTTTATAAATTCTATCAATTTCTAGATATCTTATCGTGTTTATTCTTTCTAGTTTTACTAGAACTAGGCATATCCATAGCAAATTGATCACAAAATTGACCTAATTGCTTTCTTTCGCATAAATTCGTTCTTTTAATCAGTAGGTTTAATTTTATTTCATTACATAAATTTAAACCTTCTTGAATACAAGTATCGATTAATTTACCGTAGGTAAAATCATCATAAGGAATCTGGATATTATTACCGCGTAATTTATTCCTTATTCTTTCAAGAAATAAATAAGGCAAACCATCAACAAATTTTGATTTCCAATGAGAAGTATTACTCTCAGGAGTTCCATTACTCTACTAAGAAAAATATCTTTATACCATCTAAAATCTGTGAGTGTTTTACATCTCGCATTTTGTAATAAAGTACGAATATTATCACTATTATCGGAATATCTTCCCGTGAAATGCTCAATAATATTTATTATCAAAGTATAAACAACATTTTCAACATCGCATTATTCTCATTTTTTATATTATTGAGAATATAATCTCTATTTTCTTGGGTCAAATAATGATCCCACCAACCTTTAAGTTGACCAAAGAAACCAGAGACTATCATTTTAGCAATATTTTTATCGGTATTACCATTGGTTTTACAAATAGTAGAATACATCAACATTCTATGCATCATATTATAAATTTGTTTTTCAAGAAACCATCAATTTTCCATTCGTAGATATTTCTACCACTGTAACTATTATTGATAATATACTCACTGTTCTTCATTTAAAACATCAATAGGAGTAGGTCTTCGTAATAGTAATATCTATTAGTGGGTTTATCAGCCCATTGATCAATCTTATTGATATGATCTTGGACAACCTCTTTATAATTAGGATTGGTTTCTAAATTATTTTCTAAATCATCATTCAAAGTATTTAGTGAAAATTTTGAAAATTTCTCTTCCAATAATTTTTTCAATTCGGAAGTAGACTCTAATTTAAAATCTTTTATAGTAGGAGGGTTGCATACTAGGAGTAGCAACAAGTATTAATGACCTCCGTTTCATGTTTTTGAAAATTCATAAGATTGATAACATTATCAATTATTTTATGAAGAGAAAGAATTTGTTCTCCTAACACATTTAAAAATAAGTTTGCATAATTATTTTGTTGTATTAACAAATTTATATGTTTACTAGTTATTTGTAAAACATCATTTTCAAATAGTTTAGCAAATGCTAGAAAATTACAAACTTGATTTTCATTTTCAATTTGAAAAGGATCGGAGGTGGAAAATCAGTTTTAATAATTTGTCCACTTATTAGTTTATAATTTCTTTCTAAAACAGAGATATATTGATCTACATAGGTAGACATAAACCAAGGAACAAACAATATCATTGTTTTCGTTTCATCACATTTTTATAAAATTGATTTTGAATAATTTGTTTTTCAAGTATCATCAAGTTTTCAAAAAATCAATTTCTAAAAGATTCCCATTTGGGTAATCTAAATTCATTAGAAATAATTTTTCTCGCTTCGAGCTGCTAAAATCAATATCGAGTAAGTTTAAATCCATAAATCAAGGAAAACTCATTTCAGACATTGTCTCCATATAACGGTGGTTAACACCTTTAACCATATTTTCTTTGCCAATATGCAATTCATTAATTCTGTCATTTTCGATTATTCTCATCACTTAATTTAGACTTTTCTCTCGATTTGAGAAGTAGAAGCTCTAGAAAGAGTTTCAACAATATAATCAATTGGAGAAATATAAGAGTGTAAAGAAGGAGATCTCAAAGATTGAGATTGGGATCTACTTTTATCAAATTGTCAAACCGTATATTAACAGCCTTCCTTCGTGGTTTGAAAAATATTCAACAAATTTGATGCAATAGCAAAGTTGAGGATTAACCGCTCTTTCAATAATCCAATTTTCAGGGAAAACAATTTCCTCCCATTTTATAGTTCTTCTAGTTATAATATTAGACCTATGAAAATTTGTTTCAATCAAAACCGTTTCATTAATGACTTTATCCTTTATTTTGCAATGAGGATACAAGGTAAATAAAGGTTTATAATAAATTCTGTAACAAATACGTATAACTTCAGATCCTAAAACATAATTATAACCATGAATTTTAACATTTAATGTTAAAACATCATAAATATTAAGATCGCTTAAAGATAACCGCAGATTGGGGTACACATCAAAATAAACCGACCATGTGCCAAGCTAGATTGTATAATGCCCATTAAAGATTGTTTCCAATTTAAATTTCTACCATCACGTAAAGCCGCAATAAAGCTTTCTCGGCAAACCTTCTAAGGTTAATGGTTTAAAAGCAATTTGTACTAAACTAATATGTAGAAATTTATTATCTTTTTTATAAGGCAAAATATCTTTTTCAGTAAGTAATTTTATGATTACTTCTTCATTATTAATAGGAATGGACTCTTCAGTTGTTTCAAACCCAATTTTTCAAAGGTTCCTAATTTATAAATAACCTTAGGATTGATTTTTGGAATCGTCCATTTATTTAATAAATCTAAATCATGGGGTATATCATACTCCATGTTTATGCTATTCTTAACGGAATTATTGTCAAACATCATAAAGGTAGTGTTAAAATTATATCATCCCTAAATAAGAACATAAATCTATGGCTCTGATACCAAAGGTTTCCCACCGTTTATTAAAAGTGTTTGTGCGGAAGAAATAACCACTGTTTATATTATGTTACACATTTACTTCTATAGGTTGTCTTATCAAAGACAACATCCACATATATATATATAAATAATCTTTAATACGAACTTCCAAAGACAACATCCAAATATAGATTTGCAACACCATCTAAACAACATTATTTGTTTTTTACGAAACTGTCAAAGCCAAAATTGGCCCGAGCCTAGTCAAATCGACGTGATATTTTTCGGGCCGTAAAAAAATAACTCGCCGCATAGATCATCTCGGATCGGGTTTATTTTGCCACCTCTATTAAAAGGAAAAGATGACCCCAAATACAAAAATAAAGTATATGGTGATTAATGAGAGTGTTTTTTTCACACAAAACTTTCTCAATCGTATTAGACAAGATAACAATTGATTTATCGATGAGTAGTATTTGTGTGCATATTGTGCACAATAAAAAATGTGTGCACAAAATTTGGTTACAGCTTTAATATTATTTTGTATAATAGCTTGGTTATAGTGTAATATTATTTCGTACGTTGTATAGTATTAGTTTAGTTACAGTGTAGTATTAGGGGTTTTTTTTTTTAAATTATGGGGCGGGTCATATTGGATTTGGTAGGGTAAAAATATTGTGCACACAATTATTTGCCTTTTGATTTAGGGGTTGGTTCAAAATTATTCAATGAGAATGCTAATAAGAATGATCATGCTATAACTATGATGATTAATGAGAATAAAACACTAAAAATAAGTTATTTATTACCGAGTTGCATAGCCTCTGTCTTTAAGTGGGGCCGCTAGTGGATAGTGTGATTGGTCCCCGAATTAGTCGGTCCTTGGGCCGGATCTTCGAAGTTATAAAAAAATTATTAGCAATTTTTATTAACTACATCCCCTTTTATAATCATTTTTCCTCAATCATTCTCGTTATTCGTCATTTAACAATCATCATCCACACTTATTCCAATATAAGAGTAAAACACTAAAAATGTAGCCATAATTCTAATTATAATTCACTTATGTGAACCCGGTTTGAACTCTTTTTTTTTTCAAATATTATTGTTGTGTATACAAAGTGTCACCGCTTAAAAATCGGTGGCGCTTTATATGCACAACAATGACACTCGAAAAAGTTCACGCGAACTAAAATTCACAAGATGCGTACTCAAACAAATTACTGAATAACTATTATATCGGGTCTTTTTATAGTTATTGGCTTGGTCCAATTTTTGGCCCAAGTTATTTGCACACACACATGATGATGTGAACACATCCCATGAGATGAGTATAGTCATCTTAAAATACCATTTTTACCCTTTCTAAAAAAGCCTATTGTTTGTCCTCCCTCCTTTTCTCTCCCCTTCCATTCTTCTTCTTCGCACCGCACAACTCCCCTCATCCCCTTTTTCCCCTCTCTCCTCCTTCCTCTCCCACCGCCACCCATCGCAACCACGCCCTTCTCCCTCTTTGTGTCGCTCTCCCTGGCCCGCCTCTCTCTTTACTGCCGATCCCCCCACTTTGCTCCGTTCGCCGTTCTTCTACTTCCACCTCCCTCCCCCACCGGCCATCGCACCACCACATTGCATAGCGGATCCCAGTGCGGTTGTGCCACCGCTCCACCAGGTTCGAATATGTCTCTCCTCTTCTCTCAATTCTCCTCCTAACGTCTCCATTCTCAATTTGCTTCAACAATGCATGCTTGATTTTTTCGATTTCTTTATCAAAATTTATTTTCGATTTCCGTATCTAATATATATGTTTTTACTAAAATTTTCAATTTTTTTCAAAAAAATAATTCAAATATTTATTTTCAAAGAAAAAATCGAACATATTTAAGTTTTTTTTTAATTTTTCAATATTTTTTTAAATCCCAAAATTTTTGGATATTTTTGAAAAAAAAATCGAACATATCTAATATTCAATATTTTTTTCAAAAATTTTGTATTAATTCAAAATAATCGAACAAATCGAAATAATTCTATGTTGATTTGAGGTTGAGTCGATAGTGACTCGACAGGTTGTAGGTGTATACATTAAGACTTTGAGTTTATTAAATTTATTTAAATTAAAAAAAGGACAATGTTATATTTTCACATTTTTTTGACGGGTATATTTTTATATTTTATATGGAGTATAAAAATTATTGGTGTGTACAAGAAGTGTGTGGAGATAATCGGGCCATTTCTTAATGTAAAGCCCATGCTGTCAAGCCCATCGGGCCCATCCATTATACAAAAATTAGGGCAAAAAATGCCCTAATTCGGGAATCGACAGCAAACTTTGAAGGTAAGTCTTCGTCGTCTTCTTCTCTTTCTGCCTGTGTTATCTTGTTTGTGTTTCTACAAGAAATTAAGGCCAGGTTATTGGCACTTTTTCCCTGCCCAAAGTTGAAACCCTTAACTCATTTTTCTCCAGCGCCTCCTTACGTCCAAGCGCCGCCGTCGTTGTTTTCGTCCATCACCGCTGCCGTCGTTCCAGCGCCTTCTGCCCAATACCCACCTCGAACGACAACTTTTTTCCATCGCCACTTTGTAGCTCCACCGCCGTCGTCTCAACGTGCCTTCTTACAATCTGCCATTTGTTTCTTTCATCTTTCGATTAATCAGTTTGGAAAGAGTGTATTTTCGACCTCCTTAACCGAAAAAGATTTTTGAATATTTTGGCCGAAAATTCAGGTATATTTCGTTTAAAATAGTTCAGTAAAACATTAACCGATTGCCATCTCCCTAGCTCTCTTCCCATGAATTTTCGGGTCTGATAATTTCTGGGTTTGTATAATTTTTTTGGTTTGGAACCTGCTATATGAATTATGTATGTATGGTGTGGGTTCGGAACCTTCTCCAATTTGAAATAATTGCTTTGGATTGTCGGTTCTATATTATTCGAAGTCGCAGCAATGTTCTGTTGGCTAATTTAGGGTTTTTTTTTTTTTTTAATTCATATTCTGCAAACTGAATCCGAATCTTGCTATTTGATTTATTCGTTGTGTTTTTCTTTTGTAGTTCAGAGTCATTGTCTGGGGCTTTAATTTTGAGGTTTAAGGTGAATTTTTTTATTATTAAATTCATAATAATTTTGTTGATTTTAGGTATGATACTGATTCATCTGTTTGCTGCTTTTTTGTTATGAATCTTCTTCATTGACTTTAAGTATTAATTTCTTAATTGGCTTCAAGTCTAAATGTTCTTATTTGTGCATACTACAATTAGTTGAGCCAACTCGTTTCTCCTTAATTCATGAGCCAGTTGCCAACTTTTTTTCTTGTACACCGCCTTTATTGTTGATTTTCTCGTTTCAAATTTTATTTAATACACTAATACCACTTTTTTTTTTTTCTTTTTATCAATGCAATTTGTGAACATTTTGTGTCATTTGAATTAGGCGCATAAGATATTTTGCCCTCAAAATGTGAAGAATATCTACATTATTAGATAAGTCAAGTTTCAAGTATGTAATTTCTGTTTACAAAATGTTTCAAATATCTACATTATTAATTAGTGTCCAATTTATTTTTAATACATATGTTGAATATTATTAATTAATATGCTACTTTTAAAAGTCCATGATATATTTAGTAATAAACTTTTGGTTAAAAATTTTATTTCTACTTTTAGTAGAAGATTTTGTTATTATATATGTATATATGGTATATGATTTATTTATGGTATTGCAGATTAATCCGTGCACGCAAATGTCTTGAAATCACAGCGTTGTGAACCTTTTACTTTTGATTTGTATAGGTGCTGTTACTATCAAGTAGTGGTTTCTGTGGGGGATAGTGAGAGTGTGAGACCATGGCGGCACCAACATCACCTGTAGGTCAAAATGATGCAAGTATTACTGTTGTGTCTGATGCTGATGGTTCTGTTACTCCAGCCAATAAAAATATGACTGATTCTGCTCCTGCCAGTGTCTCTAATACAGGAGAAGTAGTTTCAACTGAAGGTGTAAATGCAGCTGATTCAGATGCCAACACTCTCAAGACAGATGTTGGAAATGTAAACGCGACAATAGTAAATATAACCCATCAAGGGACCACTGTTGGGATGGCATATGATGCTAATGAAAACTTTGCCAGTCTTGCAAACTCTTCTCTAGGCTCAACTCAAGTTGTTGGTTATGATTCTTCACTGAATGGCAATAATGTTAGCGGGCAGCAGATGGAGCAGCCAGCATTTCTGAAAATGGTATTGCTTCAGCTGATGGCATTGGAACTGCTGCTTTGCATCAGCCACTGGATGTTTCTGGTAGGTATCTATGATGCTTTAAGCTTTTATTCTGTTGAATGATAGTTTATTCTTTCATTTGAAGTCAGAAATAAGAAACGGAACTTCTAATCTTACTTTCCTTATTACGTGTATAAATACCTGTAATTATACAGTTATACATGATTGATGGGTCTGATTTGACGGACATGTGGGAAAGATCTCAAAAGGACACATTAAATAGATTCAAATTTATGAAAATGAGTCAAGAAATTATGTTAAAGAAGTTCGAAATAATAACTTAAATAACTCATTCAAACAACTCGATGGATGTGATATTATGGATATAAAATCATCCTCAAAACTATATAATCCAAATGGAACTTAATATTTTGATGTTAATGCATGTTCCTGGAATTAAGTAATTGGGGAAGTGCCATTTATCTGTGTACATTATGTTGCGTTTGAATATTTGTTGATTGAGAACAAGTAGAGAAATTTTAACTCAAATCAGTAGCTCAAGGGAACTGATAGAGGCAAGGGTTTCAAAACATGAAATAAATAACAATCTTATAGGAAAGATTTTAGTGGATGGGTTGTGCCCAAGTACACTGTCATTTCCAAATTCAGTGATCTCTTTGGATGTCCTAACTAACAAACAAAGCAATGCAATTAGACTCTCAAACCTAAGCCCACAGGCTGTTTATAAAATATCTTAAATTAAAAGGCTCAACTATACAATAGTAAAGACAACAGTATGAACTGTACCAGGCTATTATTAAATATTGATTAGTGCATCTGTATTAACTGAACATGATGACGAGATATGATCATATAACTAATTATATAGCAGGGTAAAGACTTTATTGTTGTTTTTTGTCGGACGTGATCTTTTTGCTGAGAACCTTTTTCAATATTTTATTGCGTAAAGAAAGGTGGTACTACAAGGGGATAAGGAGTCCTTGAGAGCTATACAGGTGCAACATTGCACTCCAATCTCTAGTTATATTAAATGAGATGCGAAGAGTGTAAATTCCTTATGAAATGAACCGAGAAGGCTACTTTAAACTTTACCGTTTCCCCTCACCCACCTGTATGACTCTTCATGATCTTCTAAGGCTCCTTTATTCCTCTCATACCAGTTGGACCAGCGAAATGCATGAACAATTGCTCCCCATTGATTGTGTAATCTTTTAATACTCTATTCCATTAAATAACAGTGCAGAAATGTGTGATTAATATCTTCACAGTTGGACCTAACAGTACATCAATTTGGGGAACAAAATTTTATTTGAAAATGTACTGTGATTTGTTATGCATTTCCCTTTTGATGCTTGAACTCACTGAAAATGGAGGGTTAGGTATCTCTTTTAGGTATGGGACTGGTGTGTGTGGGGGATACACACTAGATCATCTGCCGGGAATGTGGACTCAGCTATTCTGTGGCAGTCCAGTCATTCAGTAAAACCAGTGAAGCAAAGTGAAAACCCTAGCGGAGGAGAATATTTTGGTGTGGGTTGGAAGGTGAAGAGTTAAGATGACAATGAGTCTTGCACATAGTTGTTAAAAGCACGTGCAAGGAGGAGCACCTCTCCTAGACTGAGGCAGGCACAGATATTAAAAACCTTTTTTTTTTTTAATAATGAAAAACATGGTTATGTGTTTTATTTATGTTAATAAACATTTTTGGGGTCTAAGGAATAAGTTTTAGCCTAAATAAAATTAGAGTTAAGTGGTTACCCAAAAAACTGTCAGCTTTTCCCACCCCTATCTCTCACTGTCCCTTCTCCCACCCAACCAGCCGCTGCCCAGCGCCCCAGGTACACCCAGGTGTCTTACTCCTCCCCCAGCCCCCCTTAGGTCTTATAACATGGTTTTATACCCTAATATATATTAAACACCACATTTTTTCCTCCCCAAACATGTTTTCCTTCTATTTTTACCAAGGGCAAGGGAAAGGAAAAGAGTTTGGGAGGATCTTTGTCCGCTTTTAGACTTAGAGATGAGGAAGAAGTTGAATTTGACTATTTAGAAGGTCAAGATGAGGAAGAAGTTATCGAGAAACATTCACAATTTGATGATTATGAGGAGAAGGGTGATTATGATAATGAGGATGATTAGTTTGTTATTTGTTTGCTTTTGATGTGAAAATTAATTTTTTCGAAAAGATGTGAAAATTAATTGTTTACTACTTCTTTTTGATGTTTGCTACTTATTATCAAAGTTTTTGCCTTGAATTTGTGTTATTTATGGGCTTTTTATTTGATTAATATTAATATATAATACTCCCTCTGTCCCATTTTAGATTGCTCAAAATCCCATAATGGATGTCTTATTTTGTTTTATCATACCCAAAATGGCAAAAAGTAACTCTACCCTCTCAAACTAAATCCTTCCAAACATCTGTTATTTACACCTTATGCCACTCAATTACCATTTACCACTCTACCCTCTCAAACTAAAGCAAACTCCCTCAAATAAAGTTGAAACGACTCCATTTAACCTCAATTTTATACCTTTTAATACTAATAAACATCTTTCATTAAAATCCATGCCATTTTGGCTTGAGCAATAAAAAATGGGACAGGAGTAAAAAAATTATTGTATACAATTTTTTGTTTATTAAACGAGTAAAGACGTATCCTTGTACCCAATCCAAATTTTAGATCCTTTGTAGCTGTGTTCATGTATCTTAAATTTTAAAGAAATGAGTCAGGCTCCTATCTTGAACACCCGTACTCGAGCGCACTGCATTTTCTGCTGACTTGTATGACTACTTCACGATGGCTTGAAGATGACCATAGAAGAGATTGTTGTAATTTGGTCACGTGAAACTGGTGTTGGATTTTTCAGTGCTTGACTGCTTGCAGTTGCATGTGACTGAAGAACTTTTGGTTACAATGTATTATGGTTGCTTTCCTTCTGATGCACAGTTGAAGCCAACACTTTTTTTCCAGTGAAAACTGACTTATTCTATGTCAGGCCTTAGTGCAGAAGAAGAAAGATTATGGAGCATTGTGACGACTAATTCTTTGGATTTTGATGCCTGGACTGCATTAATTGACGAAACTGAGAGAATGTCAGAGGTATGCCTGAAATTAAAATTGACTTATTTTGGTGTTTACAATCTCTGGTTTGTTTTCCAATGGCTGAAACCTTTGGATGGCGATTGGTATATTTTGAATAACCATTGCAACGTACTATTAGTCATTTATATGACTGCCTAATGAAATGAAGGAACCTCCAGGTTCTTTGTTCTACTGTGTTTGCTGTCATTAGAAACTTACGCACACCCTTCCGTTTCTAGGGCAACATATCCAAAATTCGAAAAGTTTATGATACTTTTTTGGCGGAATTTCCTCTATGCTATGGCTACTGGAAAAAGTATGCTGATCATGAGGCACGCCTCAGCTCTACAGACAAAGTTGCTGAAGTTTATGAACGAGCTGTTCAAGGAGTTACCTACTCTGTGGACATGTGGCTGCATTATTGTGCTTTTACTATCAGCACTTATGGAGATCCTGACGCTATTCGAAGGTAATTTTTTTATTACGTTACTTGCTCTTAGTCTGTGTGGTCTCCGTGGCATTCTTGATGTTAATGGTGTTGAAGTATATTTTCTCGCTCTCTAACATGATTTCAGCTTCTGCAACAGCGGTTACTGAAGTATATGGTGTAAAGGTTTGTAGGGCATGCATATTAACCATTTCTTTGTTTTTTCCTCTCTGATGCACAAGCCCTTACTTCCTTCGCTACTTTAGTAGTGAGTTGGGATTCAGTTCTAAGTTCTAACATGGCCTTATCACCCTTTCAGTTACACTTCTCCTTAGTGTGTTAGTAAATGTAAGTCTTCATGAAATTTTGCTGTTTTTAACCATGGCACATGTGGTGCTTCAAAACACAATTGCCGCTCTGAAGATGTCGCACAGTAAGGCTAAGATTGCCTGTATGACTCCTCCTCTGACGAGCTGTGTAAGATTCTTTTGAGGAAGGTAAATGCACAGCAAAATTTGTTAGTTCAGAATTCTCTAGTGCTCTTTGACTCCTTGTCAACACCAATCCTCTTTATTCTTGTGTGGCTTATTGTGGGTAAATTGTTGTTTTACTGTAAGTTTCAGTGTTATTTTACTATTTTGGTGTTTCAGGCTGTTTGAACGAGCACTAGCTTATGTTGGAACTGATTATTTATGCTTCCCACTTTGGGACAAATACATTGAGTATGAATTTTCACAACAAGATTGGCCCAGAGTCGCCACAATTTATACGAGGGTATTGGAAATTCCAAATCAGCAACTTGATCGTTATTTTGAAGGGTAATCTTACTTCAGCCTGTTTTCCTTATCTCTTTAAATGAACTCATTCTGGACTATTTGATGACATGCTATTCTTTCTTTAACCAAGTCAGACTCTTTTTGGTCCTGTCTTGTTTGCGTTATTCTTTAATCGTGGTTGAGAAGTGAGATTCAGGTAATGTTTGTTTGGCAGTATAATTGTGCAAATTGTTGAGTTGTTTAGCATTTAAAATTAAATTAAAATGAGGGACAACCATTTTTCTTTTGTGTTACTGTTAAAGAAAAATTTGCTGATCTTGTTTCTCTTAATATTATCTTTGTTTTGTTGTTTTCTTCTTCCTTTACATAGGCTGAGAGGGGTCATTCAGTCAATTTTTCATTTAATGTGACCTGTTTGTCTTGCAAACACTTTTTGCTTGTGTTGCTTTTTTCTCCTTACCTGTGTGTATGTTCTTACAGGTTTAAAGAGTTGGTTGCTAATCGACCTCTGACTGAGCTGCGGACAGCTGAAGAAGCAGCTGCTCTAGCTGTTGCAAATTCTGAAGAAAATGAGGGAGAGGTTCCTCCTAATGCTGTGGAGCAATCTTCTAAGGTTGTGAGTGCAAGCTTAAGAGATGCTGAGGAGTTGGAGAAGTACATCGCCATTAGAGAAGAGCTATATAAGAAAGCTAAAGACTTCGATTCAAAGATAATTGGTTTTGAATCAGCTATTAGAAGGCCCTATTTTCATGTGCGACCCCTCAATGTGGCAGAACTTGAAAATTGGCATAATTATCTTGATTTTATTGAAGGTGGAGATGACTTCAATAAGGTATCCGAGTTCGTTTGTTTTGGACAATTTCTAATTTTTTTGGCATGTAGCTTTAGTTGTCCTTGTTATACATTGACTTACAGTTAAGTAATATCTGCCGCGTCATATGCTTTATTGGCTATACCGTTGGAGAGCATCTTTTAAAACGGGATATTGAACTTGGACTAAAGCATGGGCCTTCCATTTGCTTTCTATAAGGCTAAGTACTTCAAACTCTCATTTGTGAGTCGAAATTCTGGGTTCACTGTGTAGTATGGCAATATTTTTGTCTTAAAGTTCAATGTTATGCATGCAGGTGTGTTCTTATCTTCCTAATCATCTAAAGGAGGGTCCCTCCTTTCATATTTGAGGGGCCTCCCTTTTCCGCCAGCGAGGAGTATTTGTTACTTTGTTATTTCTTTGAATTCATACATTGTATGTGGATGTTTCAGCGTATGACTTTATATACATGTACAGGTCGTTAAGCTGTATGAAAGATGTCTAATAGCATGTGCCAGATATCCTGAATATTGGATACGCTATGTTCTTTGCATGGAAACTAGCGGCAGTATGGAGCTTGCAGAAAATGCACTTGCTCGTTCTACTCAAGTCTTTGTAAAGGTATGAAGTATTTGATATGTTTCCTTACTGTTATAAGTTTGCTATGTGAGCTAGGGAAACTATTTATATTTTTAGAACATTCACAAAAATACAACGTAGATCAACCCTGTACATAGAGAAACTTGCAAACATTCCTAGTTAATGCTGTCATTTCTTTACTGCAAAACGAGACTTAAGATGCATTCTAAAAAAGAATAATCTTTTTCTTCCCATTACCTTTTTAGCAAGCTAGAATATCTTTATTGAAACAGCTGTTATTATAATTACTCGTCTTACAATTTGAGGGGATAACAGTTTAGAATTTTACTACTTTGCTCTCGAAAAGAAATAATGTTTTCTGATTCAGCTTGTCAATGGTAGCAAGTTGATACTGAACTTTTCCATGACTGGTTATTTGATGCTCAGATCATTTGCAAATTTATGATCCTCCATGTACTTGTTTAAGGGGTTTAACGAGGGTTTACTTAGATTATCTTAGGACGTAGGTTATGTTAATGTTTGTTTCACCTCTGTTATGTGAATATTGTCACATTTTTCGAGTGTTATTTTGTTTTGGACATTGTTAGGAATTGGAGTTGTCTCCATTAGTTGTATATCAGATATGTTTTCAGAGACTTGTCCCTTGTACATCACTTATTAATAAAAAGCATAATGCCATTAAAACTCTTTCGTGAAATATATTTATACACTGTAATGTGGGTTTTCTTTTATACATGCTTTTATATTGGAAGTACTTATTGCCCATCTCTAGCTTCTATTATCGAAGATGTCATTATGTAACTCTGAATGTTTAATACTCTTTCTCTTTAATTTACCTCAAACTCTGAATACAAGGATGGAAATCTGATGGTACGATTAAATTTTTGGCTGAATTTTATCTGTTTTTATATTTGTAATAGAAGCAAAAGGATATCTTAGGATTTATATACAAAGCTTATGTGCCAGTTCATGTTAATCTAAAGGAAAATGGTTGGATAGCCTGCAGAACAAGTTAAATCATATATTAGCATGCAGGTAATGCAATAATACTTACTTCCTTTTTACATTATATAATTATATAAAAGAAATTTGTTGGCCATCCCCAGTGTCTACTTGGGCTTGATAATTGAAGGAATATTGGGTATCTTTCAGTTAATTGTTTCTTTTTGTGATGTTGGTTTACTTAGTACCTTGAGTGAGAGTCCAATTTGTGGTTGCGATTTCTTGTGGTTTAATTATGAATTGTCTGTACAGAGACAACCAGAGATTCATCTTTTCGCTGCTCGATTTAAAGAGCAGCATGGTGATATATCTGGAGCCCGAGCTGCTTATCAACATGTGCACACTGGAATTTCACCTGGGCTTCTGGAAGCAATAATCAAGCATGCAAACATGGAGCACCGACTTGTAAGGCTGCCTGACTAAACTTTTCACAATACAGATTCACAATGTTGTATCAGTTTATAACTGTAGTTGTCTCTCGTTTTCAGGGAAATTTGGAAGATGCTTATTCTTTGTATGAGCAGGCGATTGCAATTGAGAAAGGAAAGGAGCACTCACAGACTTTGCCGATGCTGTTCGCTCAGTACTCTCGCTTTGTATATTTGGTATGATTTGTAATTCTCACTGTAATTCGTTTTTGTAAAATGATATGCACTGTTCTCCACTTTCTTTTATATCTAGTGTTTGAATAAAGGTATTAAACTAGAAAATGGAATCACATTTCAAGATTGGGGTATGGAAATAGTTCTAATTTTTTAAATGCTGTAAAACTAAAACCCACTTTTCAGATTTATTTAGTTTCGTGATTACTAAAGGACATGCTATATCTTCTATGTTTGAAGAATTATCTAACATGTACGAGCTGCTTTTGCATCTTGAGATGATTGAAAACATCATTTCTTTCATGGTTCTTGTTGTTGCATGTATAATTAATGAATTTGTATAATTCAGTGTGCATGTTACATATCATTGAGTTTTATTTTTTTGTCGTAAGGTTTCTGGCAATGTCGATAAAGCAAGAGAAATTCTCGCTCAAGGTGTGGAGAGCGGTCCATTGTCAAAACCGCTTCTGGAGGTTTCTATGCTTTCTGTTTTCTTTTGCTTTCCTTTCCTTTCCATCTCCTCTTCTATTCCTTTCAAAAAGGGAAAAGAAATATGCCCATTGTTCTTGTAGATTCAACTTATTCACTCGTCATTTGGAATTGAATATTGCAGGCTATGATCCACTTAGAGTCAATCCAGTCACTTCCGAAGCAGATAGAATATATAGATTCCTTGGTAGAAAAATTCATATTCCCTAATCCCGAAAACCCTAGTGTTGCAAGTGTGGAGGAAAGAGAGGAGCTATCCAACATTTTATTGGAGGTAATAATGGCACTGCAGCTGCCTAGTGATTTTAAACTTTGAAGAAGTTTACAGTACTTGACTTCTTGTATCCTGCCTCTGTTAACTTGGCCATAAATAAACTGTTATAATGTTGGCCTGTGTTTTTGCACTAGTATTCTTGTTCATTCAGCGGCCAATGTAAAATTTTCTTTTCTCTTCAATAAAAAATATTAATTAGTCAGTAGCCAATGTAAAATTTTGGTGTATATGTTCATTGATGTTTTAGTTCATGGGCTATATGGTAACTTGCAATATTACATGTTTCTAGTATGCACCCTACCTTGAGATTTTTAGTATCTTGACATTTTCTGCTATTTGCTATTGCCCTGGTTGACGTCTTTTTATCAAGATCTCGAGTATTTTGCTTGATCTGCCTTGAGTATTTTGTTGTTGCCCTGGTTGACTTCCAGCTCTTGAGTTGTTTTCCCATTTCCATCGTAGATATGATACCTGTGAGATGCCTAATAACGTTTCATATTTTTTGGCTTATATAACTATTGGAATTTGCAGTTCTTGGATCTCTTTGGAGATGCTCAGTCAGTGAAGAAGGCCGACTATCGTCATTCAAAATTGTTCTCAAGCCACAAAAGCACAGCAGAGTCTAGGAAGCGTCATGCAGATGATTATCTAGTTTCAGACAGAACAAAATTTGCAAAATCACTCGTATCTACCTCTGCTCCTTCAGTGATGGGTGCATATCCCACTACGCAAAATCAATGGGCTGCAGGTTATGGTGTACAACCACAAGCTTGGCCCCAAGCCTCACAAACTCAGGCGCAACAGTGGAACCTTGGCTATGCCCAGCAGGTGCGTCTCTCTCTCTTTATTGCTATGCGTGTTTTTATTTTCGGCAAGTGCTTGTTTTTGATAATAACTCTCGTTTCCTCTCTAACCATTTTTTTTCGTGATTTCCTCTACATATTCTTTACAAATATATTTAAGACATAATGTATCGAAGAACCCTAAACTATCAAATTTTGTTTCAAAAGGGCCCTAAACTAATTTTTGTTTTAAAAAGCCATTAAAGTATATAATTGTTGTTTCATAAGGCCCTTTTTGATAATTCATTGGAATCGAATTTCTTTATGGAATTTGATCTTAATTGCATTGAAATTGGTTGATTAAGTGATGTTTTAACGGAAACATTAAGTTGGCTCAGCAAAATGCGTGTGTTTCCGTTACGGGGCCTCGTGAAACAAGAATTATATAGTTTAAGGGCTTCTTAAAACAAAAAAAGAGTTTTGGGGTCTTCTAAATACTCCCTTCGTCCCAAAATGTTCTTCACAGTTGACTTTTCAACCATTTTTGTGTGAGAGTTATATCACAGTATTATGTGTACAAAACTTATTTTATATGAATGATATGTTAGTTCATAAGGTTAACTAGCATATCATTCATATAAAATAAATTTTATACACATAATACTATGATATAACTCTCACACAAAAATGATTGAAAAGTTAACTGTGAAGAACATTGTGGGACGGAGGGAGTAAAAGTTTATAGTTCAGGGGCCTTTTAATGCGCCTTAATTTAACTCAATTTTTTTACCGAAGTGAAAAAGAAAAATGAAGGCACAACCAATCACAATGCCTGTTATGTGTTACTCCCCCGTCCCACATTAGTTTTCACACTTTTTTTGGATTGTCCCATATTAGTTTTCAGATTCCAAAAATGAAACCTCTCCTTAAACTCCACTATCACAATATTCATATATTTACATAAAATGCAATTACATTTTATACTCAATCCAACCACCTCCATTACCTTAATAATAAAAATTTACAAAATTACCCTTCAATAATCCACTCATTACATTTTTTCTTAAAATGTGTGCCCAAATTTGTATGAAAACTAATCTGGGACAAAGGGAGTATATAGTTGAGAGAAGTATCTGAATTTTGTTGACAGCATCTATAGTTATGGTCATATCCTATTCGTGACCAACTTACGTTTTCTCATTATCTTGTGGCCTTGAAATAGAACTAGCCTCTATAGGTATACATCAGGATATCATGTCATTATCTGTTTTTGATGTTATATTACTTGTTTGTTTGTTTGTTCGTCTGTCCTAGGCTGCATATGGCAGTTACCCCACGAGCTACACGCATTCACAGGCACCCGCATCAGTTCCTCAAAGTGCCACATACGGAACTTATCCTCCGACCTACCCAGCTCAGGTAACATGGAGTTTATTGTTTCATATCTTTGGTGGTGTTCATCAAGTATTTATTACTCCCTCTGTTCCATATCAGTTTCCACACTTTCCTTTTGGTTTATCCCACATTAGTTTTCACATTCCATAAAAAGATACCCCTCCTTAAACTCCCTCACAATATTTATATATATACACAATATGCCATTACATTTTACACTCAATCCAACCATCTCCTTTACTTTAATAATAAAAGTTTACAAAATTATCCTTCAATACTTCAATCATTACATTTTTCTTAAATTGTGTGCCCAGATTAGTATGAAAACTAATATGAGACAGAGGGAGAACTATTAATATTGTGATTGGGCACAATTTATTTCACTAACGAAGTGATTTAATGAAATCTGCATCTCTTTTCTAATGAGATTTTTATTTTGGTTTTGCCAGCAGGCATATGCAGCACAGCCAGCTGTAGCTGCAACGCTGACTCCAGCGCAGCAAATTCCGGCTGCAGCTCCGCCTGCAGCTGCCGCTGCTGCTGCTACCTATTACACTGGTTACTATTGAGTGAGAGGAAATGCAGCAATATCTGCTGTGTGTTCGATTGTAAGATATAGACCGATTTCACGAAGCTTTTTTTGTGCGATGGATGCGGAGGCGGGGCGGGGTTG
The DNA here is from genome assembly GCA_030762865.1 of Paraleonurus japonicus. Classification (NCBI taxonomy): domain Eukaryota; kingdom Viridiplantae; phylum Streptophyta; class Magnoliopsida; order Lamiales; family Lamiaceae; genus Paraleonurus; species Paraleonurus japonicus. Next base: position 43,029,977 of record CM061053.1, on the reverse strand, counting down.
AAGTAGTGAAGGTTGTAGGCATTATTATTATAGTAGAGATGTGGTGTAGCCCATTGTATTCATCTTCTATCTGATTTGTATTTGCTTTGCTGTTTTACTAGTCTACTTGACATAACAAAAATTTGTCATCTAACACTTCTGCATACATTAATTTCAGCATAGATTTTGATAATGTAGGCTGTGTTTTGGAATTTTAGAATTACTTTTTTATAAAACTATTTCTTATAAAATTAGGTGTATCACTTATTAATTTTTTATCTTAAAATGATATATTATATATATATTTTTATAAACTTGTAAAATTTATTTAATATAAAGTGTACGACTCAGTTTTGATTTAAATGTTACACTATACATATTTTATTTTTTAAAAAAGCGATACGATACAAAATAGAGTAAAAGTAAAAAGAATTAAAAATGATATTTTTCATATTATAAGTGATAATATTTTATTAAAAAGTGGATTTGTCTCATGAAATGAGATCTATGAGATAGTTTTGAATAAATTTTTGTCGATTTTTCTCCTACAATTGTTTTTCCGCACTCATTTTTCATCAATAATTTTGTTTTATTTTTTATAATTGAAGCACAACACTAATAATGAAACTATTATGGAGATGATCCTTTCTCTGGCATATTTGGGGGTGTATAGTTTACAATTTGCAACTTGTATTTGATCAACTTTTTATTGCTCAAACAAAAATGACACGAGTTTTAATGAGAAAATTGTTAATTACTTCCTTCGTCCTGGGAGTTATTTTCACGTGTGAAGAGACACATTTATTAAGAAAATTTAAATTAGTATAGGAGAGCGAATAAAGGGTAAGAGTATTTTGGGTGATTGTATGAGATAAAACGTGAAAGAGAATAAATTAGAATAAAGTAAGTGATATTTTTGAAATTTAAATGGTATTGTGAGGGTGTAGTTTATGGGGGTATTCCATTTTAGGAGTGTGAAGTTAATTGTGGGACGTCCGAAAAGGAAAGTGTGAAGTAATATTAAAAGGTATAAAGTTGAGGAAAAATGAGATATTTCAACTCTATTGTGGGAGGTTGCTTTAGTTTGAAGGGGGTAGATTAGGTAATTGAGTAACGTGATGTGTAAATAAGAAAGATTTAGTTTGAGAGAGTAGAATTACTTTTTGCCATTTTGGGTATGAGAAAACAAAAATAAGACATCCATTTTTTTAATTTTGAGCAATCTAAAATAGGACGGAGGAAGTGTTATATTTTGAAACAAATTGCAATATATATTATGTAAAATTGACAGATTGAGATCTCAACTCAAATTTTGTTCTTCCAAATTATATTTGGCCAATGTTATATTTGTCCTTTAGGTTTATGATTTTTTTTTTTTTTTTACGAAATATGTAACTTCCTTTTTTGAAAGAATGAAATATTTATTTTTTAAAAAAGAATCAATCTTCTTTTCAAAAAAATAAAAATAAAAAATCAATCTTTAATTTTGCCAGAATTTTTTTTTTTTTTTGAGTTGAAATACCAATTTATCAATTTTTAGGCACTATGGCACTATTGGTTACAATTTATTACTAATAGTACAAATTCCGAATTGTAAAATATATTATAGTACAAATTGAAATTATAATTAACCCCTGTAACAACTTGAATCTTTAATTTTTTCACAATCAATGAACATGAAGAGTTAATGTTGGTCTCTATGTTTGATTTGGGGTTATAAAAATTGAATTGAAATTTTGAAGTCTAAATTAGATTTTTACTTTGGAATTTTATAATCTAGCTTTTAAAAATTCATTACATTCACATCTCTACATGTACTTATAAATTTTATGTATACCATTTTTATCTATTACACATGCTTTACTAATTTATTAATACAAATATGGTAATTTTCTTTTCACACTTTTATTCATTACTTTTCACATTTTTCCCCCACTTTTACAATTTCTAATAAAATATACTAATAATTTCACAATCACCAAATCATTGCAATTATACAAAAATGATCATATTAAAATTTCTGCATAAACACACATCATTAATTTTCAAGATATTAAAATCCACTAAATTTTGAAATTTCATTTTTAAAAAATATGACTCTCTCGTCCATTAAAATAATACTCAAAGAATTAGATACAATTTTTTTTAAATTGATAAAGTAGATAAAAGGATTTACTACTATAGGATATTATATACTCAATTTTATTACTAATAGATACAACTCAAAAATAAAATAAAATAATACTACTAGATACAACTATATATCCCTCCCAAAATCCCTAATATACCCTCGGATCCATAACTATCATAAATCACACACACTCTCTCTCTCTCTCTCTCTCTCTCTCATAAAAATCACGTTTTCTCGGTCATTCTCTCTCATCTCTCTCAAAAAACCATGCCGCCTCACTTTGCCACTCTCCACCGCCTCATCTCTCTCTCTCTCATTCCAACGACCACACCACCGCGGCCGCCACCACCGCGACAACCGTGACGCTACCGGTGAAGAAAATAGATTCAACCGAGACGAAGCTCGCCCAAGATTAGAGTTGGCAATTTAAGCCGCCCGATGGGTGACCCGCCCGCCCGCATAATTATGTAGGTGGGCCGGGATAATTATAAGCCCGGCCGATTTGATCCGTCCCATTTGGCCCAACGGGCCGGCACGTTCCTCGTAACTTTTTTATTATTATTATTATTATTATTATTATTATTATTATTATTATTATTTATATTTCAGAGTATAAATAAATCATGTTAGTATATGAAATCAATATTAAGTTGGTAACTAATAGTTATAGTTTATAATTTATATGAGAATGTGTTGTTTGGTTAATATGGAAGACATGAAATTATGAAAGATCCTTATTCATCTAAATTTGTTAAATCTTTATTAGTGACATTTGATAGACTAACATATATATTACTGTATAAACTGGATTTTGACCTCACAAATATCTCATGCTTGAACCATTTTAGTTTAATAAAATTTTCAACTTTTTGATCAAATTTTTATAATATATAATATTTTCAAATTATGAAAGTGAACCCTATCACATCAACATTCAATTGAGTCATTGACACTTTTATTTGGATTTGTAAATTTAATGGACTAATATTATGAGCTTATGAATTATGATAGTTTATGTATTCTACATTAACTTATTTTTATATTCTTTTTGTATAGATTTATTAGTAATGTGTAAGTGGTAATTAAACTTATTTTTTTATAAATAAACATTATATGATCACTATTTTAATACAATTGTTATATATAATTGATGCGTAAAAACCGACTGGGCTGCTTTCCCACCTCGGGTTCACGAGGGTAAAGACTTTACGCACTTATGATCCTTAGCTTCCCTCGAACAAACGTACCTGCAAAACACGCCGGAGGGTTCTCCGGCGTAGGCACTCCGACGCTCAAGTCAGGTCACCGGAAAACACTCAAGAAAATAAGTATAAGGGAGCTAAGTGAGAGTGATAGTGATTCGATACTGCTTACCTCCTGCTTTGGGTGTATCTTTTATACGTAAGTTAAGAGTAATAGCCGTCATTACGGTTTCAAGGCATTATCCCACACGTTACGCCATGATGTCGTGTGTAAATAACTTATTCCTCAAGAAATCAGATTAGATCTACGAATTCCCCACAGACGGAGGTCGAGACCCGGTCAGCGAAGGAATATAGGAGATATTCCTTGACTTGAGCCTCAATTATCTCAACTACTCGTTCCTTCCAGCGTTTTTGATCTTATCGGATAAATAACCGCCATGGGCTTAGTCAAAACCCTCACGTACTCTTCAAATCTACTTTGGGCCTCTCGGCCCACTCAGCTGAGTTTGGGCCTCGCGGCCCACTGCGCAGCGGGTTTTGGGCCTCGCGGCCTGCATTCGGTTGTAAGCCTCGTGGCCTATCTCGTAGTTGGGCTTGGGCCTCATGGCCCTCTCCATATAGGCCTGGGCCTCGTGGCCCCCCGTAGGTAGGTTTAGGGCTTCGTAGCCTGGTTTCGGCCGATCTGGGCTCGGGCCCATCTCGGGTTTTCCTCCCTTTATCTAGGGTATCTAATAACGTCATTGGGCCCTATTGGGCTGGTCGTATTTGGGCCCTACGTGTAGTTGGGCCCGACATTTTTATCCGTATCAACCACTCCCCCTACTCCGTGAGCGATCTCAAAGCTCCCCGGAGTAAGAAAGATTTACGCGATCCTCCTCGCAGACTTAGATTTGGGATATCCTCCCCGCAGCCTTCAACCTTGGGATACCCTCCCTGCAGCTTTAGCTTTCTCGAGATACATCCCCTCGCTGATTGTTGGGGTCTAGTGACCCTTCGTCTCCTCGGGCCGCCACTGCCGAGCATGCATCTCGCTTCTTGACCTTCGTACACCGATACGCGTCCCATCAGCTTTCTTTCTTTATTTCAAATCAGTTATTTTCGCTTCCTTGTCTTCTAAATTTTCGCTCTATTAGGACCTTTTCTCCACAAGCCCTTCGTGAACGCGTTCCTCCATTTTCGCCTCAAGCTACTCTCATCATCCAGGTAAACCTTCCATTCCCCTTTCTCGCTCATCCGTAGGGTTCCTTTAGTAATGTCTCGGTCTAATTCTTCTAAATCAGATTCTGCTCGGAACTCCTCTCGAGTTCTCATCATTCTCCGAGCCCTAACCCGCATAAGATTTCACCTCCCGTCTCCTCCTCCTCTCCTGAGGTAGACCGGGCCCGATTTTGGGAATCTTTCTTTGGACCCTCTAAAATCTCGGAAAAAGCCCTTCACGATCTTATTTCCGGCGACTATATCTCGGCGGGATATAACTTGTCTCTCCCGATCGAGGGAGCACCCTAACCTAGCAACTCCCCCACTCTAGCCTTTTGGCAGCCCGGTTTGAGGTCAAGTTACGCCTCCCTCTTCCTAAATTCTTGTGCGTATATCCAATCTTTATGGTATCCTGTCAATCAGTTTGCTCCCAATGCTATCCGCATGATAATCTCTTTCTATGTCCTTCTTAAAGGAAATGGAGGAAAACCCTCCGCCGAACTCTTCTTCTCGCAATACAATTGCAAAATTGCTGGCCCTTTCTACTACCCGAGTAGTAGGGTGAAAGGAAATGCTCGTTCCTTGGCAAAGTCCCCAATATCAACAAAGAGTGGGGCAACCATTATGTCTTCATAACCCCCGACAAACCTTGGCCTTTCAAGAATCAAAGATGGGTATACAAGAACCCTTCTCCTTGACCCCTCCTAATCACATTTCTTCTTCCACTAACCGTCGCGTGATTCAAAGGCTTAATGCTCACGTACACGCCCATGGGTATTTTAACCTACCGGGCTTTGTTTCAATCCCCGTGTCCTTTCCCACTTTAAGTTTAGTTCTTCCAGTGGTTCCTCTTGAACCGGGAGATGGTAAACACTGCTATTTCTTATTACATGAATTGCAACCATGCATTTGTTATGGCTAATTTAACCTTGATCTTTATGTTTCATACATGTTGTGGCTTTCGAAGGTTGGAGGGTCCAGAGGACTCCTCCAATTCAGCTCCTCTGCCACGGTCCCACAAGGTGATGCCTCAACCGCACCTCCTCATCCCCGATCGACTCCTGCGGAAGACCCGGAGGTCGATGCTCCTCCCCCAAAGAAATCCAAGATCGTAAAGGCAAAGCGTCTGCGAGTCGAGTTCTATGCACTCAAAGGACACTTTCCGTCGCAAGTATCCCACCAGCGGCTGTGGCCTATCCTCCGCCCGATCGACGTGGACACCTATTCCTCCGGCGGACTACCAAGAAGTTTTTAGTGAGCTGGTTTCCTCTCAAGACTGTGAAAGACTTTAAGCCTTCCTCCCGATCAGCAAGAACATCATGCCGCCAGCCATTTTGCTCAAGTAATATTCCTCATATTGCTGCACTTTTTATGCTTTCTCTAATCCTCTTAATTCTCATATTCTTCTTGATTCCCTCTTGCAGCTTGGTGTCCTACTTTTCGGCCTTTGGGGCCCTCCAATGCCCTTCCTTCCTCTCAATCGAAGGACTTGGAGGACTCCCTTGTGGCCGAAAGGAAGAAAGCCTCCCTTGCATCCCTTCGCCTAAAGAAGCTAGAATCGGATGTGTCCTCCCTCTAAGGAGAATCACAGGCCTGTGCAGCCCGTGAGGCCGCCGAGAAGGAGGTTAATGATCTCGTCAGTTCACCGCGCCTGCAAGAATCCTGTGTTCACCGTAAGGCTCGTAGAGGGGGCCAAATCATTCCTGGAGACCCTTTTCCATTCCGAGCACAGCCAAAAATTCCTCCACTCTCTATGGCCGGATCCGAGGAAGGATTATCTTAGTCATCCCAGCTTTCTTTGGGGATATGAGCCCTTACATTAGGTTCTTTTATGACTATGGTTTCAACGCAGGTGCGGCAGCAAGCGGATCCTGGCTTCTCGGGGAGTTTGACAAGAATGGTCCTCTTATGGCCATGCCTACCCCTCCTCCTTTCAAGGGTGATTCATCTCGATCCATAGAGGAGAACTGTGGTCCCCATCCTGGAAAAGCTGGTTGCCGAACTGCATACAGACCGAGATAACCTCGGCTAGTCCGCCTCCCATGGCCCCGCCTCTGTGCCCCCTCACAATTCCTCTTTCCAGGAGGAGGCATGTTTATCCTGTGCGCTAGAGAAGGATGCGGAGATGGCTGCCGCCGCCGATTCGAAGAACCACCCCGATCCCCAGCTAATCTTCTCAAACAATTTACATATTTCAAGACTCAGAATGAATTCTCTTCTTCTTTTTCTTATGCCGGTTTGGCACTGACTTCTGCTCTCCTCCATCGGGAGTTTATTTTGTTTGTGTTTTTAGAACTCTGTTGCCCTCCTTGCCGGGGTCTTTTTGATATGGTTATATGCGATCCTCCTCGCCGGGAGTTAATTCTCATTTACCTCGTGTGCCTTCCCTTGCCGGGAATTAGTTTTCATATCTTGTGTTTATCCTCCCTTGCCGGGAGTTTGTTGTTGCATGAATACTTGTGTCTTCCCTTGCGGGAGTTTGCATGCTTTCTATCTCGTGCTTCTTTCATTCACTTTTCATTTGTTTGTTTACAAACTGTTTAGCTTCTAAGCCGTTTAGCTTGCATGCACAACTTAGTCATTAGGAACATAACGCTGGCTTGCCCCGTAAATGTATCATTTTTCTTATATGTGAAACTTTTATCTGTTTGAAAACCCCCTTTTCTCCCCTCTAGGGTTTTATGGTTTAGGTTTTCCGGTTTCCCTTGACTTTATAGCCTAAGGATTTCTCCAGTATAACTTTTCGCATGCTTGCATAAGTTAGAACCTTGCTTGGCAGGTTAAACTTAGTATTTCAAAAGGTTTTTAAGCTTCTTACTCCCGAAGCCCCCTTTTAGGTTTTATCGCGACCAAACCCTCTTTCCACTGGCTCACTTCGAATTCTCTCAAGCTATCTCTTAGTTTTGCTTCATATGTTGCCTCACAGATCTAGGTTTAGTTAGACTCGTATGCCTAACTTCCCTAATCTTCCCTGGTATGGGTTCGGCCAAACTTTGCATGTTTGACTTCAATACTTTCGAAACTTTTTGCAGCCTTCGATCCTCTATCACCCTTCTTAGGTGCTTTATCTATCTAAGCCCTTTACGTAGGCTTTGTCGCTTATGTCTCAGATTTCTCACTTAGCCCATTGGGCTCTTGCTATAGAGTCGAGTTGGCTTTAGGAGACTTCCTTTCAGCCTCGTTTTCTTAAACATTTTGGGGTTCAGCCGATCAATACCCTCTCGCATGTTCCGCTTTAGCCGGCATGAAGCCAATAGTCAATTTCCGCTTTCCTGTCACTCCTTCGAGGAGCAAGTAAGCTCTACGCGCTCCATGGACTTAGCTTCCCTCACCCCTTTTGAGGAGCAAGTAAGCTCTACGCGCCCCATGGACTTAACTTCCCTCACCCCTTTTGGGGTTTTGAAGCTAAGCAAACCCTCTCTAGGGTCTTAGCTTTTCTCTTCTACAAAACCTTTCCTTAGGTTTATATTGATGTTTCAAACTATTTCCTAGTTTCTTATCTTAGGCTTCACCAGGCTTAGGCGGGTTAAACCCATAGCCAAATATGCCTTAGTTTCTGCCTCGTAATCCCCTTCTTGGGATTAACCTCGCTGACATTCATAAGTCCAACTTGCTAGCTTTAAGTCTTTCATAGATTTAAGTCTAATAGTCCTCTCTGGACTCGGGTTCAGCTAAACTTTATAAGTTTACCTTAACGAATTCACGGTTTCGGCAGTTTTCCACACCCCAAGACCTTTCTTAGGCGCGCGTTAGCCGAGCCCTTCTCTTGGGCCTGCCACGGCTTTTCTCGAAAGCCCTATCTCATGTCTTACACTTAGTCGGTTAAATCCCTACTATAGGTTTAACCAGGCTCTTTGAAGCCATCTTTCGCTTTGACTATTACACCCTTTCTCGGGTTTAGATAGGTTAACCCCCTTCGAGGGTCCAGTTCGGTTTGTGAAAGCTATTTCTTAACTTCTCTCACCATCTTTTTCCCGATTTGGGTAAGTTAAACCTTCTTTGTAGGTTTAATTTTAGTGCTACCTCTTTGCTTCGTATTTCGTAACCCTCTCTGGGTTTAGGTGGGTTAAACCCTCTCTCGTAGGTTTAACTTTAGTGTTTTGAAGCTATCTCTTAGCTTCTTTTCTTGTAACCCCTCTCTGGGTTTAGGTGGGTTAAACCTTTTCTATAGGTTTAACTTTAGTGTTTCAAGCTATCTCTTAGCTTCTTTCTCGTAACCCTCTCTGGTTTAGGTGGGTTAAACCCTCTCTCTAGGTTTAACTTTAGTGTTTCAAGCTATCTCTTAGCTTCTTTCTCGTAACCCCTCTCTGGGTTTAGGTGGGTTAAACCTCTCTCTGTAGGTTTAACTTCTAGTGTTTCAAGCTATCTCTTAGCTTCTTTCTCGTAACCCCTCTCTGGGTTTAGGTGGGTTAAACCCTCACCGTAGGTTTAACTTTAGTGTTTTGAAGCTATCTCTTAGCTTCATTTCTCATAATGCGAATTCATTTCGTGAATGCTCATTGTATTTCTCATTGAATGCTTGTCGTGCATTTTATTTGTTGTTTAACTTTCTCGCAAGTTATTAATTCTCACGTAATCAATCGTGTGTTGTGATGCAATTGTATCGAATATCATGTAATTATATTATTTCAATCGTACTCAACGAAAGAATGAACTCATAAACTCATAGATAATGAAAAATTGCTTTCATTAATTGATAAACAAATTTGCCCCATTGACCATAATCGATCAACGCAAGTTAAGAATTAACTTAGCCGGCCTCTTTAAAAAACCTCCCTACGGTAAAACCCGGTGGGAAACCCGCAGGAGGGAAAAAGAGTACCAGTGGAGCAAAATTACAATTTATTCGAACATAAATAAAACAACTTTAACATAAAAAGAACTACCTACTTGCAATGAGGCGGGTACTTTCTTCGTATAAAACCTCTTCAAATGGCGTACATTCCAGGTCTAGCCGGTTGATTTCCTTCCATGTCTTGTAGCTCGTAAGCTCCTCCTGAGGACCCCCGGTCACCTTATGCGGCCCCTCCCACTTGGGATCGAGCTTTCCAATATTTTTCAACGCGTCGCCTTGCCTCAAGACTAGATCTCCTTCTTCAAATCTCCGACTTACGACTTTCGTCATAAGCGGCCTTTATGCGGCTTTTATACTTCTCATTTTTAGGTGAGCGATCTCACGCTCCTCCTCTAGCATGTCTAGGTTCTCTCTCATTAGTTCTTCATTTCTACCTTCCCCGAAGTGGGCTAAACGATGTGTCTCCATCCCCACTTCTGCAGGTATACTTCGGCTGCCCCATACACTAGGTGGAAGGGGGACTCCTCCGTTGGCTCCACGGGGTGGTCCGATAAGCCCACAAATCGACTCCAGCTCATCGACCCACCTCCCTCCGGCTTTGTCGATCGGGCACGTATCCCGTTCACAATAGTTCTGTTGGTGACCTCCACTTGACCGTTGGCACGGGGGTGCGCCACCGATGTGAACCTCTGGACAATCTTCGTGTTATCACACCATTCCCGTACCATGCTTCCCATAAACCGGGTTCCATTATTCGATACCAGATTCTAGGTATACCAAACTGCAGCAAATATATCTCCATAAAAACTTGATTATGTTACCTTCTTCTATCCTCACTAGAGGTACAACTTCGACCCACTTGTCAAGTAGTCTACCGCCACCAATAGAAACTTCCGCTGCCCACCGCAATTGGGAATGGGCCCACTGTGTCCATCCCCCACTTCGCAGCGGACATGGAGAGTGCATGGTACCCATCTCCTCTGCGGGGAGGTGGATGAGGCGGCCATGCTTGGCATTTCTCGCACTTCTTCACCCGGCTCTTGGTGTCTGGGTCATGGTAGGCCAAAGTATCCAGCTCAAGGTTTTTACGGACTATTGCCCGAGCTCCTGCATGGTCGGCACAACAATCCTTGTGTATATCCTTAATTACGTACCTCCCTTCTTGAGGGGATAAACATCTCAAGTAAGGCTGCGTGTAGGACCGCCGGTACATCTTGTCTCCGATCATCGTGTATCGGATTCTCCAGTCGAGCTTTCCTTTTATCGGGCGGCTCTCAGGGTTCTGCAACACTCGATATATGTTGGTTCTCCAATCATCTTGACTCGATGACCCCTACCGAGGGATTTGTTGATTCAACCTGCCGATCACCAAGGTGATCTTCCCCCTCCGGTAGTGTTGCTGAACTCGCCACTTTGAAAGGCTATCCGCTCACTGAGTTTTCCTCTCGAGGTATCTGCCGGACCTCAAAGGAATCGGAACCTTCCTCTGGCTCGGCTACTCGCCAAGGTAGGCTACCATCTTCTCATCTTTGGCTTCGTACTCCACTGTAACTCTTTGGGTTACAAGTTGGGAATCTAAAACATGACCACTCCGACCTGCTCCCAAGTCTCGCGGCCATCTCCATTCCTCGAATCGGGGCCTCATACTCAGCTCCATTGTTGGAGGTGATGAATTCAAACCTCACCGCCACTCTACGCTTTCTGGCCCTCTGGATCAATGATCACGATCCAGCTCCACAACCGCATAGACACAGAGCCATCAACATATACCTTCCATTCTCCTTTCTCCAAGTGCACGTGTACCTCCCGGATGAAGTCGAGAGGGCTTGCGCTTTTATGGTCCTCCGTGGCTCGAAATCCACATCATATTCTCCCGGTTCGGACGGCCCACTTGACCATCCTCCCCGAAGATCAGCTCTCCCTATCACCTGTTTCAAAAGGTAGTTAGTCCGAACAATGACCTTATGTGACAAAAATAAGGCCTTAACCTCCGTGCGGTGACCATTATAGTTAGGGTTGCTTTCTCTATCTCCGAGTATCTCACTTGGCTCCACTGTATGAGCTTGCTAATGTAGTAAACGAGGTTTTGGGTTGACCCCTCCTCCCTCACCAAAGACGGAGTGAGTGAGACCCCACCTACAGAGAGGTAGAGGTAAAGTGTTTCCCTTGGTATAGGCCGTTAATGTAGGTAAGCTGGGCCAGTCTTTGTTAAGCTCTTCGAGCCTTCTGCCGCTTGTTCCACTCGAACTTAGATCCCTTCCTCAAGATTTTAAAGAAGGGATGACTCCTCTCTGCAGATCTGGCTATGAATCTGCTTAATGTCAGTAATTCTCCCATTCGGGCTGCAGGCTCCTTGATATTGGTGGGGGTGCATATCAAGCACGCCTTTCACCTTAGCAGGTTAACCTCGATTTCCCATTTGGGTCACCATATATCCGAGGAACTTCCGGATCTTACTCCAAAAGAACACTTTCTGGATTCAGCTTCATGCCGCTCCTCCCGAGCACCGAGAAAGCTTCCTCCGTATGCCACATGTTTTCCGGCTTCTACGCTTTTCACAAGCATATCATCAACGTAGACCTCCATGTTCCTCCCTAGCCGGTCTCGGAACATTTTATCCACCATTCTCGATAGGTAGCTCCTGCATTCTTCAACCCAAAGGGCATTCTAATATAACAGAAAGTTCCACTAGCAATAATGAAACTAACCTTTGGGATATGGAGGGAAAATTTGTATCGATGGTAGCCTTGATAGGCATCCATCATACTTAGCACTCAAATCCCGATGTAGAGTCGACCATCCGGTCAATCCTAGGAAAGGGATAATGATCCTTAGGACAAGCCTTGTTCGTGTCTCGGAAATCTATGCACATTCTCCATTTCCCCCTGGTTTCGCCACCAACACAGCATTGGATAGCCGGGTGGGGAATTGTATTCGCTTGACATGTCCCCGCCTCCAAGAGCCTTTTCTACTTCCACCTTCGTAATGGCATATTTTTCTCGGGTCCAAAGACCCTTAATTTCTCGTTTTATTGGTTTAGCTTTAGGATCCACGTTCGGGTGATGCATCGCCACCTCCTCGGGATACTGTCATGTCGAGAGGAAGAAAAAGCAAAAACGTCCGCATTTCTTCGCAGAGTGCTACTGTGTCCTTCTCCAACTCGCTCCAAATGGACTCCAATCTTCGTTGTGTATCCTTTCTTTTCGGGATACAACTCCACCATCATCACCTCTTCGTCGGCTTCCATCTTTGGAGGATCGATTTCTTCGGAAATCTTGCACCTCTTGGATTCTCGGCCCACCTCTTTGTCTCTTTTCGTGCTGCGATGTAGCTCCTTATCGGCTATCTTTACTGCCTCCACGTAGCATTTTCTCGGATTGCAGTGATCTCCAACTACTTCACCCACCTCATCATTCACTGAAACTTGAGTTTCATGTGATAAGTTGATATAACCACCTGAAATAGGTTCAACAATGGTCTACCAAAATCATGTTATAGGATGAGGGTACATCCACAATCAAAAAATTTGCCATAACTACCCTCCTCCGTGGAGCTTCACCTAGCCCCACCGGAGGGTTACTCGGCCCGAGAGGTGTCTTGCTCCTCCCGTGAATCCATACAATGCCGTATCCATCAAGTTGCATTTCTATATTCAAATTCATCTTCTTGAAACATTCCAGAAGATGATATCTGTGAGCTCCCCGTATCTACGAAGATCCGTGCTACCGTATATCCCGCCACATCTGTTGTGATGACCGGTGCATCACCGTGGTCCTCCTTCCTTAAGCTTCCATCCTCTGGGCCAAAATGAATCCGGGGTGTATGGACAGCTTCTTTGTGATCCACCTCTCTGGACATTTCTCCTACCTCTCTCCCGAGGGTCCTCTCTCCAGCTTTTCTAGCGCGGAAGGAGTCTCCCTCTGCTGGACCTCCGACTATCATCTGGATAAGTCCTCTCTTACGGGAGGGTCTCTCCTCCGCCTCCCTTTGACCATCCTTCCTTTTTCCTCGGCTTTATCATCGGCTTCTTTTTTTTTTTTTTTTGACCTCTGAGCTAACTCGATCTCTGTAAACAAACTCTTTAAGATGTCCCTTGGATCATCCTCTCAATCTCATCACGTAAGTGAAAATAATTGTTAGTGTCATGTCCATATTCATTGTGGAAAGCGACAAAACTTATCGACTTAAGTTTTTGAGGCCCCTGGACTGTGTCCATGGAAACTTCATTTCCGGATGGTCGATGCCACTTCCAGTAGCTCTGCTGGCTCAAGCTTCGGGGGTATACTTGTCGAACCTGGAGCGAGGTCCAGATTGCAACTTTCTCGGGTTACTGCTGAGCTTTTCTTCGATGATTCCTTCTTCTTTTCGAGTCCACTTGGTTTGACCTCGGCTCTCTTTGCCTTTCTTACCTCCTCCAATGTGACGTACTTCTCCGCCTCCTTAGCGGTTCATCGAACGTACAAGGCGCTTCTTAGCCGGGGAGGAAAACAAGTCTCCATCTCGGAGGTTACCGGTAAAAGCATTAATTTTTACCTCCGGGATGGCGGTTGGAACCTCTAGTGCCGCCTTTGATTGAATCTCTTCATGAAGGCCCGTAGGCTTTCATTCTCCCCTTGCTTCATGTTAAACAATGTTAGCGTAGCTCTGGGTTGCCTCCTTGCACTAGCAAATTGATCAAAGAAGAGCTCCCAAATGTTTCAAAGGAGTTGATGGAATTGGGTTCTAGTGGCTAAACCAACTGCTTTTGCCTTAGATAGAGTAGTAAGAAAGACCACACTTCACACCCTCCCCATATCGATGGAGGAGGGCCGAATTTTCAAATCTCACCAAATGATCATAGGGTCAGTCGTACCATCATATTCATAATTAAGAGGTTTAAAATTGCTAGGCAATTCATCTTGTAAGATATTCTCGATTAAATTGGCAACTGTATGGTCGAGGCATACTAACCCGATTTTCCATCGATGTTTCATGTTGTCCATTTGTTTCCTCAAAGATCGATCTGGTCTTTCATGGCCTCGAGGCCGGGTGTCCCTATTCCCTCTTCTTGGTCCTCGATCTTACTTCCTCGGCTGCGGCGGTGTCTCCTTCCCTCGTGCGGCTTCCTCGGGACCGGCCTCCTCGGCCGAGGGATGCGACCTTCTCTCTTGGGCTCCTTCAGGCTCGGGGCCTCCTCCTGGTTCTGGACTCCACCTCTCTCCTTCTCTCCTCTTGATACTCGTCTGCTGCTCCCCCTGGTTGGGATCGAGCGAGCAGTTCCCGGTCTGGTTCTCAGTCCTCCTACGGTGGAGGTCCTCCTCCTCCGGCCATGGCCACGGCCACGGCTCGAGCTATCATGTCATCCAGTGCTCCCGGTTAGAGCGACAGAGGCACTGATTCTGGGATTCTCGAGGTATCCCCTGGCTGGAGCATTGGCCGCCCGGGACCCCTACCATAGGTATTCCTTCGGTATTGCGGAAGAAGAGGAAGGCATGTTCCCCTTCCTCTCTAACAGCAGCCTCCTACTCCTGGGGATGGTGTGGGCCAGAGTCGAGTTCTCACCTTGTGCCATCAGAATTAACCGGTGGCGGTCCTCCAGTGTTGGGCATAGCCACCGGAGGCACGGGGTGGGGCACGGCTTCACCTGCGTTGGGTTTGCGGGGTTATCCTTCCCCAGTGTACTAGTGCAATCGGTCTCATGGGTATACGTTCACCGTCATGATGTCCTTCTTTCGGATAATTAGTAAAGAAAAGAAGTTGAAACTCACGCCTCAGCTCTTCTTTTCCCACAGACGGCGCCAATTGATGCGTAAAATCGACTGGGCCTGTTTCCCCAGGTTCACGAGGGTAAAGCCTTTACGCACTTATGATCCTTAGCTTCCCTCGAACAAACGTGCTCGCAAAATACGCCGGAGGGTTCTCCGGCGTAGGCACTCCGACGCTCAAGTCGGGTCACCGGAAAACACTCAAGAAAGTACGTATAAGGGAGCTAAGTGAGAGTGATAGTGATTCGATACCGATTACCTCCCTGCTGGGTGTATCTTTTATACGTAAGTTAAGAGTAATAACCGTCATTACGGTTTCAAGGCATTATCCCACACGTTACGCCATGATGTCGTGTGTAAATAACTTATTCCTCAAGAAATCAGATTAGATCTACGAATTCCCCACAGACGGAGGTCGAGACCCGATCAGCGAAGGAATATAGGAGATATTCCTTGACTTGGGCCTCAATTATCTCAACTACTCGTTCCTTCCAGCGTTTCTTGATCTTATCGGATAAATAACCGCCATGGGCTTAGTCAAAAACCCTCACGTACTCTTCAAATCTACTTTGGGCCTCTCGGCCCACTCAGAGTTTGGGCCTCGCGGCCCACTGCGGTCGGGTTTTGGGCCTCGCGGCTTGCATTCGGTTGTAAGCCTCGTGGCCTATCTGTAGTTGGGCTTGGGCCTCATGGCCCCTCTCCATACTGAGGCACGGGCCTCGTGGCCCCACTGTAGGTAGGTTTAGTGGCTTCGTAGCTTTGGTTTCGGCCGATCTGGGCTCGGGCCCATCTCGGGTTTTCCTCCCTTTATCTAGGGTATCTAATAACGTCATTGGGCCTATTGGGCTGGTCGTATTGGGCCTACGTGTAGTTGGGCCCGATATTTTTATCCGTATCAATAATTTTTGCAAATTAGAAAAAAATGGTAATGGGCGGCTTTGGCCCGATAGCCCGATGGCCCATACAGTTAAGGTTGGACCTCCATTTTGTAGGCACGATCAATTTTGGCCCGACCACTTTGATTTGCCACCTCTACTAGAGATTAACTAACAAGAAACAATAACCGTTTGCCGTCGGCTTAACGCCGAAATGACGGATCTACTCTCGGCGCAACACGGAATGACGAGATCTACTCTCGAGCAACATCGGAATGACAGTTTATCGAGCTCTTCCATGACGAATGCACCTATTAGGAACAAAGACAGTCCTTGAATTTCAAAAATTGGATTCTTATGCGTCTGTCTTCTCATGTGGATCGGTCGAGAGTGGAGTTGGATCTATTCTAGATCCCAAACTTCTTGGGTGAATCAATGAGTTTGTGAGTTCATTCACTCGGTGAGTTTCTTGTTTTTGTTTTTAATTATCATTTTTCTTTTGTAAATTGTTTATTAATGTGTAGATTTTTTCTTGACTCAGTTTTCTCATGTTGTTTTGGTTTTCCATTGATTTGTTTGTGTATATTGGGTACAATAATGTGCATATTTTAAAGTTATTTCTTGATTCTTGTTTTTTTCTTGATTTTCTTTTGAAAGTTGGTTGTATACACACCGAAACAATAATGTGCATAATTTTTTTTTTTAATTTCTACACATGTGCAACGAACTCCACATGTGCAACAACAATTTTTTAAAGGTTATAAGAAACATAAGCTACAAAAAAATAAACAAAATCTGGAAAGAAAGAAAGCTATGAATATGAGTTTTCGTTTTAACACTTGAGAAAATAAATAGCGTAAATGTGATTCTAAAAATAAATTTGTCTAAAGCAAATGTTGGGAAGAGGAAAAGGTTAGATTAAGTGTCCTATTGTATTTTTACTGACAAAAATATTACAAATCCAAATAAGGGTAAAATTGGAAAAACAAGTTTAAATGTTGTAGCTACAAGTAATTAGTAAATATATTGTATCTTAGAGTGTTAGAGTGTCTAATATTGTAGTGGATAGTCGTTGACCCTAGATAAAATAAGGGTTCATTTAGAAACAAGTGATTGTAAGTAAAGTCAATGACATTTGAGTAATTAAGTGATGGTTGAATGATCATAATAAAATGATGAGTCATTCATAGTATGAAACCTGTATCATTAGAATCACTTCACGATACCATTATAATAATTCACCGATACAAGTGTAATGATATCACTAAATGAATGTTATGATATTAGTAAAAAATGTAATGATATTAATTTTATAATATGAAATCTGCTTCACACTAAATTTTATGTAAAATTATTATTTGCATAAAAGGGATTGAATATCTTTCTGTGAACGGACAAATAAGAAAAGGGAGTGCATCCAGATAAAAAATAACCTTGGCTGAAACCATTACATATCAAAGCATGGTAAATGAAACCGTGATTTTTGGTGTTAGAGTTGGATAAAAGTGAAGTTAAAAACTTGCTGAAGTAAAATCAAGCAAATCCACTTATGTAATTTTATTCACTTTGAAATAGAGAGACAAGGTATGTACATGTAGTTGAGCAGTAAAAAATATGGGGTTAAGCCATGGAAAAAGTAAAAAATGTCATGTTCTATTTTCTCACCAAACACTCTCATCAGACTCAATGTTATGAGTGGTGAAGCAGCAAAAACAAACAAACAAACAAAATGGAGGACTCTTTAGCCTTTGCCTCGGAAAGCGATCACATATTCACAGAGCCGACGTTGATCTCCAGGTTGTCGATGAGCCTCACGTCACCGAACCATGCAGCAACACAAAACACAGCAGATCTCTTTATCTCTTCTATTGCTTCCAAACTTTCTTGGTCTACAATCTGTTTACACCAACACACATACAATTCAGAACCTCGAATAACTCTTTTCTAGGAAGGTTTTTTTTTTTGATCGGGCAAAAGGTGACTCGAATCCATGACCTTTGGGTCATAGGTAGTGGAGCTTTAACCACTTGAGCTATACCACTTCGTCTCTTTTCTAGGAAGGTTGATCGCGTATTAATACACTAATAAGTGAAGAAATTATGGAGAATTAAATAATTAAGACTTCTAGGATACAGAAAGAACATATTCTTCGTTCATACGAAAGACAATAATGCTCCTTTATTGCTCACCTCAGCATAATCAACTTTTCCACCAGCTTCATTTATTGCCCGGATAACTGAATCTTTCAACACTCTGCAATCTACTTCACCCTTTTCTGCTCCAGTTTTAGCTTTGAATAGTGACTTGCTTATTGATAAAGCCTGGTTTGAGAACAAAGTTTTAGCTTGAATATGCTGTAAGAGAAATGGATGGACCAGGGAATGCAACCAAGAAATGTTCACGTTTGGATATGGCGAAAGATGATAAATCAAAATTCCTAGAAAAATAAGCATATTGTTGTTCTGATGGATAACAATAAGCATTTCTTGTTCATAGAGGTCCTATAGTACGACCAATCTCAGTTTTGACCGCACAAATTCACAAAGGCTTTAAAATATTTGAAATCCATTGGCCATTTCAGTGAAGCAAAAGCTACAAGCTAATAATTTTTTCTGCACTCATACGATGGCATGGTAGTTCGTGTTATTCAGAACTATTACAAAATTTTGAAATACAAGTGAGTGCACTAAGATACGTGATACAATAAAAATCAAAGACTTTTTCTGTTCTTAGTAGTTAATCAGCTAGCAGCAGTTATTGAATTAGTTAGTGCCTCATTTCTGTTGGGAGAGGGCTGTTATGCTTATATAATAGCCTAGGATCCATTATTTGGGGTATTGAGAATTGAATAGTGAAATTTCAGCCGTAGGCTTGGGATGGGAATCTCCCGTATTTCAATTTCGAGTTCTTGAATTCTTGTTTCGATCTTTTGACTCTAACAATTTGGTCCGACCTACCGGATCAATGACGAGGAGTGATTCACGACTAGACGCCCTAGAAACAAGGCTGGAAGCGTTAGAGAAAGGGGTCGATCGTGTGAAGACTGAATTGAATGGACGAATCGATGGATTAGCAACACAGTTTAATAGGCGAATGGATGAAATTGCATCCCTATTGAGGCAATTAATTGCAGAGAAAGGGGAGGAACATGCTGAAAACTCAGACACAGCGTCCAACTGCCAGGTCTTGGTGCAGGTGGTTAACGTGGAGCGGACGGCCCCAATGCCGACTCCAACGAAGCTGAAGTTGCCGGGGTTCGCCGTGGAAAATCCGTTGGTTTGGATTTCTCGCACTGAGCAATATTTTCGGGTGGATAACACTCCGGAAGAGATGAAGATTGAACTCGCTTTGATTGTGATGGACGGGGACAACCCTAGAACAAACCCGCCGTATTGGGACCACATAGCTCCATACCCTGATCGTCCACCACCTCCCAAGGGCGCCAAGATTTCCCTGAGGTGGATCAGTACATGGGTGGATGAAGTTCTAGACTCAATTTCCTTACCTCGCCTTGAGGACAAGGCTGTTTTAAAGGAGAAGGGATTGATACAATAAAAATCAAAGACTTTTTCTGTTCTTAGTAGTTAATCAGTTAGCAGCAGTTATTGAATTAGTTAGTGCCTCATTTCTGTTGGGAGAGGGCTGTTATGCTTATATAATAGCCTAGGATCCATTATTTGGGGTATTGAGAATTGAATAGTGAAATTTCAGCCGTAGGCTTGGGATGGGAATCTCCCGTATTTCAATTTTGAGTTCTTGAATTCTTGTTTCGATCTTTTTGACTCTAACAATACGGGATAATGTGTCTTCCTTTGTAGACAAAAGTCCTGCCAGAATGAAAATATAAAATACGAGACCAAAAAGATTGTAAGTTATTTCTTGGAAGTCAGCAAGTATGCCATCAAATTATAACAAGACCAAAAAAAGAGATCAAGTACTATGAACTATACCTTCTCTCTTTCTTGTGGTGATAGGCGTACATTACGTGAACTTTTTGCAAGACCATCATCATCGCGCATTAAGTCAGCACCAATAATTCTTATGCCAAAATCAAGATCTCGCACCTAAAACACAATTTTTAAACAAGGTGAAGAAAAATTGAATTGAATTTCCATTGAAACAACTCATATTCTTCATCATCTATTCGGGGCTTCATTTGAGGAGAGTGGGGTGGAATTATTTCCCTAATCCGTCTACGGGCAACATTTGTCAACAGTAAATTACATTCTGATATCTGTCATCTAATGAAGTCAATGACCAATTTAACTGAATGATTAAACAAGAAAGAGAAGGAAGCTTACAAACAATTCAGAGCAAAGTAATCACATAAAGCAAAGAAAGTATTACCATCCTCTGTATAATTCGCCATTGTTGATAGTCCTTCTTTCCAAACACAGCAACATCAGGCTCAACAATATTAAACAACTTGGCAACAATAGTTGCAACTCCTCTAAAGAAAATAGGCCTACATTTCCCACACAGACCCTTCTCCAATTTTTCAACTCTGATCCATGTCTCATGACACATTCCACTGTTTTCCACACAAGACAACACCTTCCCCATCCCCTCTACTTCATTATCATCCTTCACCTTATTCCCTTGCCCATAATCGTACAAATTTTGCGGGTGGAAAACAACATCAACACCAATATGCTTCAGTTTGTGAATATCACCTTGAAAATCTGAAGGGTAAGTGGAGAGGTCCTCATTGGGGGAAAATTGGCCAGGGTTTACATAGATGGAGACAACAGTGACCTCTGCGTGTTTCTTGATTTCTTGAATTAGAGAAAGATGGCCTTCGTGGAGATACCCCATTGTAGGGACTAAGCCAATGCTCTTGCCTAATGCTCTAACGGACCTTGACCATTCTCTCATTTGATCTTTGCCCCTGATTATTAAGGGCTCTTTATTCGCCATAGACAAAGCCTTTCCTAAGGAGATATTCATGAATCTAAACAGTCAGAGTTGTGTTCTTTCATACATAGAAACTAGGAGAAACTAAGGCATATAAGTGAAAATCCGAGTAGAAAATATGAGAGCGCAGAATTCATGAATATGCAACCATGAAAATTTAATTGATTAAGTACTCAATATTGAACATCTCAGTTTCATATAGCACAACACCCATATCCCAGTCGACCGACGTTGGGCATAGGAGAAAAATAACTCACGTTCTGAAATTACAGCGAGTGAAATTGAAAATGAGAATAGGAGAAACTGACCCACCTTTTTGGAATGGAGAGCGATAATGGCGGGCGGCGGCGGCGATGGTTATAAGGTTGGGGAAGAAGATGGAAATGGGGCAATTGCTTATGCACGAGATGGAATATTATAAATTTTAAATATGTAATTAAAATATAAATTTAATTTATTAATTTTTTAAAATTATTTTTTATTAATATATAAATTATGTTATTTATCCATGAATATATTACAATTATTTAATTAATTCTATAATTTTTAATATTTACTAATCTCATTCTAAATATTAAAATTCAACAAAACTTATATAATCTAAAATTAAATTATTTAAATTCAACTCATATAATTAATTCATAAATAAAATTATTTAAATTCAATTCATATTATTAAATCTAAAATAAAAATAATAAAATAAATTTTTTAGATCTAAATTTATTTTTATATGTGCAATACTTATGTTAAATTAAAATTTTTAAAAGAGAATTAAGTTCATATATAATGTGTTAAAATTAGATTTAAAATTAATATTTATGAAAATTTGAAATTATTGGTGTAAAGTAAAAAAAAAAAAGTTAATTCACTCTCTTTTAGTGGAGAGTGAGATTCACTATTACACATTTACATTACATGACAAGTCATTTCACTTTTCTCTCCTTACATTTCATTTTCTCTTTCTGACTTCTACTTTTATATAGATATAGATATAGATATAGATATAGATATGGGAGATGTGTGTTGGGCTTTGTGAAGAGAGACACTAAAAATACTCCCTATTTGTGTAAACTGGATGAAATTTATAAAGGGTTTTCTATTTTTTAAAGAGTGTTAAACTTGTGAAAATTTTTATGGGACGGAGGAATAAAAGTAAGTTGATACTCCCTCGTATTCAAGTTATATGACGTTTTAACTATTCATAATATTTGTAATTTAAATGTTATTTTGTAATTTTTAATGTTAATAAATTGTGTTTCTTTTCAATTTGTTTTTAAACTTTTTAAAAATAACTTAGATCATAATAATATTTAAAGTCTTGTGTAGAATTTCAATGCTAATAATTAAGGGTAAAAGAGGAAGTCAATAATTTTTTTAATATGTGTGCATTAGTGTAATATGACATATATTTTGAATAAGAGGATATTTGTGAATGCTTTTACACATTATTTCTCAAAACCGAACCGAACATGATAGCGGTTCAATTACCCTTAAAAATATTTTTGAGATTGAATCGAAAAAATTGGTCCGAATAGGAAAAAAATCGGCCAAAAAAAAAAAAGATCGGTTGAATCAGTTGAATCGATTATTTTTAAAAATATTTTTTGTATTATTTAACACAGTTTAGACAACAACATACTTTTATTCCTTTTTATTAATATTTTAATTATTAAATTTATTAAACAAGTCTCTTATTTTCTAAAATTATTTGTTGTGTATGTCTATTCAATTCTCTCATTTTAGTATTTTTAATAATTATTAAATTCTAATATTCTAAAATAATATTATGTTGTCTATGATTTTATTGTGTTTATTTCAAGATGAAATTTATAAGTTATGATTTTTATAAGTGTATATTTATTTTTTAATGTTATATAAGAAATATATAAAAATATATATAAATAGGAAATAATTATTTTAATGGTTGGATCGACTATCGGTGTCCATCCGGTTTGGTCGCCCGGTCCGGTTATGAAAATATTGGTTTTAAAATGAATTAAGTTTTTTTGTTACTGCCTCACTTGTGATTTAGTTTTTTCTTTTTTATTATATATATAGAGTTTTTTTTTTTTTTTTTAATTTATAACATCAACCCTTGCTTTATTAAGATATTTTTATTTTTATTAGTGACGTTAACTATTGATAGTACTTATTGTACATTAATGACCTTTAATTGTGTTTCCTATGAATGTTATAATCTTAGAGGTGTAATGTATGTTTACAATTTGGGATAGTTTACTAAAATTAACCATCTGATCTGGGTGTATGATCGTTTGTCTCCATTTAATCCATGACTTCGATCTCCCTAAGTTAATTTTTATCCTTACCCCACTATGGTTATCAAGAGTTAACCATTACACATAAAGTAAATACACTGTTAAAATAAGTTGGGGTACTATAAAATTTTTGCCCCCTTGCTTGAATCCGTCCCTGCCCTCACCTTGCGGTAGGAATGACAAAACGACCCGCCCCATTCGAGAAAATGGGATAGGTTAGCCGCTCTGCGCCGCAGGTCGAGTCGGGCATGAGTGTGTGTTACGCCCCTTGATGAGAATCGCGTTTTTGACCGATGCACCGGAGCTCCAACTCAAGTCGACAAGCGATGATGTTTGCAAGAATTGCAAGATAAACGGACTATTTCCGGCGACACTTTGGCTCGGGCCAAAGCAAGGGACGTCTATTGCAAAATAATATTTGCTCAAGAAAGAACAATATTTCTCATTATTCAAAACAAGAGCTACAAGTCCCTATTTATACAAGTCTTCCATCATGAAATGGATGGAACCTATCACCAATTAACTTCTTAACCACTAACAAACTAACCACTAACAACTTAAAGAAAGAAAACTACCAAAAGAATTCGAAAAACCAAGTCCAAAAGTTATTGGATCAATACTGAAAAACTAAGTTTGCATCACCTACCCCACACATATATATTATATACTACCTCCATCCCGTAACGATTTTCACATGTGAAGTGACACACTTATTAAAAAAATTAATTTAGTGTAGGAGAGAAAAAAGTGTAAAGAGTATTTTGGGTGGTTAAATGAGAAAAAGTATAGGAGAGAGAATATGATAAAATAAATCAAGAGTGACATTTTTAAAATATAAATAGTATTGTGAGGGTGTAGTTTATGGAGAGAGTTTCATTTTAAGGGTGTGAAAGTAATTTGGGACGGACGAAAAGGGAAAGTGTGAAAGTAATCGCGGAGACGGGGAGTATATATTTATTATTATAATATAATATTACATATTTTGTATAATATTCAATATATATAATATTATTTTACATTTTTTTACATAATTTAATTATAAATTAAAGGGAGGGGGCGAGGGCGGTCCCGTCTAGGGCGGGCTTGGGATTGAAGTTCTCGACTCACGGTAGGCGGGGTAGGGCGGTGTGCGGGGCGGGCACGGATATTTAGATACTCGTCCCGCCTCATTGCCATTTGCGCGTGATCAAATTTTGGAAGTGAAAATAAAAAAAAAAATGATTGATCAAACTCCATATATGAATAGAACTCGACACATTCTTGTACTAAAATTATAGTTGAGTTAAAATTTGATTAGGCCTTAGAATTTTTCTCAAAGGTCCCAAAAATTTAAAATTTTTAATTTTGTCCCATAGCTCCGCAATTGTTTCGAGTGTGGTCCTTTTTTGTTAGATTTTGCACTTTTGTCCCATAACTATGAGCTTTATCGCAAAAAGACCCAAGAAAAATGTGTGTCAATACGACATCGTTTGTGAAATTTTGACAACTTTTAGACTGAAAATTAGACCAAATATGGAATTATGGGACAAAATTGAAAATCTTAAATATTTTGGGACCTTTTACAAAAATATCCAAAATTATGGGAACAAATTGAATTTTTAACTCAATTATAACCCCAACTGAGATTATACACTTTATTTTATGCAATGGTTACACAGAATTATAATACTAGTATAATACAGGTTTTCAATTTTTGAAGATCACACACACGCATATATAACATTAGCAATGATGCAAATGCTTGTCTATCAATGCAATCATGCATGCATTGTTGACATAGCCACACACATTAATTGTTGTCTATAGAAACATACACACTAATTCATGTAACAAAATTTGTTTGTAGATTTTGAAGAATCATGCATCCATGGATTGGTGCCTAAGCAGTTGCAGAAGCCATGAATCCATGATGGAACAATGGTTGAGCAGCTTGTGGAGACGGCGTCGCATGTGCTGCATTTTCTTGCTCGTCTTCCGTGTCCCATAGAAAACAAGCGTAGGCCGCGTGTATATGGCTGCAGCAGCATTTGAGCAACATAAATTAACACACATTAATATTGTAATGAAGAAAAGAGTCTTGTGTGAAACGGTCTCATGAGACGGATCTCCATCTTGTTGTTAAAGTTATATTTTGCTTTAAAACATGGTTGGGTTGGGCCCCATATGAGCATGGGTCGGGAATAGTTTTTTTAAGGTTCGTAACTTAGGGATGTAAGGACCTTAACTTTCAAGCTAGCAATTTAAGGACATTAACTTTTAAAAATCGCGAATGTAGGCCAAAATCAGCCCGAATCAACCCAGATTCAGTTCAAATCGGGTCAAACCAGTCCGAATTCAGTCCAAACAGGGCTAGTTAGCCCCGTTTGGGTTGATTTGGGCTCAATTCACTACTTTTAAAAGTTATTGTCCTTAAATTGCCAATCCAGAGAGTTACAATCCTCATTTTATCAAACCCGTAACAGTCCTTAGAAAAATTATTCCCGGCATTGATCATGTAATATAAGCAGATGAGATCCGTCTCATATAAGTATTGTACCTGTTGTCAGATGATACTTCAACTGCTCTTTGGAAATAGTTAGTAGCTCTGTCTTTATCATGGTGAAGCTCCCATATTAGTTTAGCATACTGTGACAGAATCTCACCATCTTCTCCTTCATCTGCTAATATTGCCCTTGAGTAATATTCTTCTGCTGCTCTGCCATCTCCCTTTACCTGCACTCCCATCAAAACAACAATTCCGAAATTTTATTTTCGATGTCGTACTTCAAATTCGCAACTTTGGAATCAAAATCGGACCGACGTGCATGCCTAAATTGAAAAACTTTACTTATTTGGGACCTTTTACGAAAGGCTAAAGTTATGCATGTATGCCGTCGTGAAGAATTTTTTTCTTCTATATATGTAAAAAAATTATTTAGGGCCCGTTTGGTTGGGGGTATTAGAAGTAGGTAATGAGAATGATTCATTAATAATTCCTATTTATGATGCTTGGTAATATTTACAATTTGGAATTGATTTAAAAATAAAATAATCACTAATTTTTTTAATTGCATAATCTCCCTTTTATAATCAATTATTTAACAATCATTCATTTTTTCTCCAATCAACTTTTTTCTCGCTCAAATTTTTTCGTGCTCAACTTTCTTTCCAAAATTCATCAATGAGAATGAATCACTAGTCATTCTCATTACCTAATTCTAATACCCCCAACCAAGCGACCCCTTAGATTGTTAATTATATAGGTTTGTAATTTTAAATTTAACTATGCATGATGTTATACTTGAGTTAAAATTCATTTTGGTTCCGTAACTTTTTCCTTTTCATCAAAAGGTCAAGAAAAAGTAGAGGTTTTCAATTTTAATCTTATAATAACTCCTTAATTTGTTTGATTTTGGTTCTAAAGTCGTCGGAATTTGAAGTACAACATCGATTGGGACACGTTTTTGGGAACCTTTGTGGAAGATGCAATAGTTATGAGATCAATTTTACACCTCATGTGCCCTAAACGACGTCATATTTCAAATTCCAGCGACTTTGAAATCAAAATCGGACCAATTAAGGAGTTACATGCATGACAAATGAAAAATTCAACTTATTTGAGATCTTTTACGAAAGGCTAAAGTTATGGGACCAAAATGAATTTTAACTCGATTATACATAGAGTAACCTACCTTATACAAGAAGTGAGCATAGTTTCTTAGCAACAATGAATTCCCTGGATTCTCCTCCAACATTTTCTTGTAATGTTCTTCCATGCCGCCGCCCTTGTCGAAGGCAACGGGGCGGTAGCTTCCACCTCTGCCGCCATTGCCTCCACCTAGCCCAGTTGCAAGATACATCTTCCCCTCATCACCTCCAAATCTCATAAAATCAGTATTCCTCACTTGTTCCTGCACTCTCATTGCAGCATTAAAGGTATCTTGCAATTTTTCGTCTTCTTCATCATCATCGTCGTCAGTGTATTCGAAAGAAGGTGGAATGGGCCTCATAGTGCAGCAGCTAATGCTACTCCTCCTACTCCCACCTAATTTATTGGAAAAACTCAGGTCATCAGCATTAGCTAAGGCTAAGGCTTCCAAGTTACCATCAGATTGAACTCTTCGAAACCCGGTGATTTGATGAGCTAATGAAGGAGAACGAAAGAGCGTTCTTCTGAATTCGTGAGACGAAACTCCATTACCATTGGTGTAGGAAATTGGAGTAGGTATGTGTTTGTGTGTGTTGCCATGAACCTCATGAGATTGATGATGATGATTGTGGCTCTCTAATGATGATACAAGGGATCCAAGAATTGGTGTTGAAGAGCTTTTCAACATCCCACTTTTCTTCTTCTTGATTTGATTATTTGGCCTTCACCTCTCTGTTTGTATGTGTGTTTTTCCTATCAACAAGATTAGACACAATTGTGTGGAGGAGGAGATAGGGAATAATTGCTAATGTATGCTATTTTTTGTGAAAGAAAGTTGGCAATGAATGAGCAAGTGGGCCTAATAATGCTTTATTTGCAGAGGCAGTTGGTATTATGAGGATTGAGGAGTGGACGGGATGGATCTCTTATTACACAATGTTGTTATATTTTTATTATTATACTCTCTCTCTCTCTATAAATTTTTGTTGCTTTTGAACACATAGATTAAGATAAAGCGATAAAATAATAAATTTAGTACAAATTATGTAACTGAGAAAGAGAAAACAAGACTTTAAAGTGGGAAGTTTAGGAAAGTGATGATAAGTAAATGACAATAATAAAAGTGAAGTTTAGAGATATATATTTAAGAGGTGTTTGAAAAATAGAATAGAAAACTTATAGTGAAAATGGACGAAAAAGTAAATTTATAATGAGAAAAAGTAAATTTATAATGAGACAAGAAAGTATTATTTATTCATATATATTAAATTACAGTTAATTTTGTAATTACACTGCATATGTGTCAACTATGTCATTGTGTGTTAAATAGTTCGAAAATTTATAAAAAAGATTAGGTACTCTCACGTTCAAGCGGATTTAGGGGATAAGACCTAAATTTTTGAGCTGCAAACATATGTATATAATTATATTAATATATGTATATGCATAAATTCTGGATTCGCTATTGCTAAGGTGATAATTTTTAAGGCGAGAATTCGGAATATTTAATTAGAATATATTTAATTTAATCCATCTCTAGATTTTGAAGTCACATGAACTGATATACTCCTACTTGACTTGGTAATATGTGAATGTGAATAATAGTTGAAAAACATAGTAAAATTGAGGGTATGGATAGACAAGGGACCATTTCTTATTCATCTATATATATATATATTGTTTTGGTTCAAAATAATTTCTTTTGTGTACAGATTTACAATACAATTTAAGTGTATTTTTAGATAATTTCTCTTTGAACAGACACAGTTGGCTGTTTAGTGACATTCTGTTCTAAAATACAATTGAATTATAAAGTGCACATGTGCATACAAACACTAAGGTTAAATTAAAAAACTACTCCCTCATTACGATTTAGATTGTTTAAAACTAAATCACACAGATTTTAATAAAAATATTATTTATTAGTATTAAAATGTGTAAAATGGAGGGTGATGAGTCTTTTCAACTTTATTGGAATGAATAATTCGAAATGAAGAAATTTAATTATAGTGAAAAATAGAGTGATATGAGATGTAAATAAGAGAGATGTTTGTAAGAGTTTGGTTGGACATAATAGTGTTTTTTTTTTTTTGGTTATTTTGAGAATGAAAAAAATAAAATTGTAACCTCCATTTTTTAATTTTGAAAAAATTTAAATCGTAACGAAAGGTGTATGAGATTTGAGATTTATATATTTGAATGTGTGTGTTATTACCATGTTATTATTAGGTAGAGTAAGAAAGGAAATGTAAGCACACTTATAATTTAAATAAATACTAACAACTAACAAACTAATATTTATCGATTAAAAAAAAATACACGCATAATTTAAATAAAACATACCTTAAAATACTCTTGAAATACAAATGGAGGTGAGTCTGCAGATGAAGTGATAAAAGTTTGTGGGGTGAGAAAAATATATATAATTAAAGTAGAATAAGTTAAAAAGAAAATACTTGGTAGAGAGAGGGAGAGTATACAAGGTGGAGAATTGATGAAAACAGCTGTCAAAGAAGGCAAATACCACTTAAAATTGTATTGCTACGCACACACGTTTTTGGAATTAACATAACACGTTTCTGGAATTAACATACTCCTTTTCTTACAAGTCCTAACGGCCGTACACGTGTCCAACATGTCTTTTTAAGGTGTTTATTGATAAATCAATTATCAACACGCCGAAAGATCAAACTTATCAATTCTAACATGAAAGAATTTTAGCAACACATTTTACTACGGGATTTTGTCGTTCTAAGCTTTGAAAGATAGATCATTTATGGATGCGGATCCTGAAAAATAAAACTTATCAATCTTGTAATAATAGTTAAAATTCTTTCGAGTCCCCAAAATTAATAAGTTCTATCTTTCGAGGTTCGAAATTGATAATCGACCTATCTTTCATGGATTATATCGATAAAACCCTTTTTATTTATTTTACATTTTTAAATTATTTAGTTTTTATAATTAGTACTATTTTGCTTTGTCTTCTTCGGTAGCTTTCCCATTTGCAATGCTTTATTTTTATCGGGTAAATAATGACTTTAACTTATAATAACCTCATGAAATAGATAGTGAGGTTCTAACCATTTAAATTATTCCACCTCGTTTCTTTGTAATGCTTCATCCTCTTCTCATTAAGAGTTGTCCTACTTCATTTTTTAATTTACAGCTTTAGTGGTTCGGATCCTCGTTGTTTTGATTAACTTAAAGATTTTGTTTTGGGTTTTAAAATTTAAAACTGTTTCTAGTTCGTGATTTTGAAAAATATAGTTTCAAAAATCATTACTACAACACTAATAAATTTAGGGTGAGCTTCGTTGATGACTTTTAAATTAAGAAATGGTAATAAAATGAAAATGTGTTTTTGGTAGAGGGTATGATACCTTGAATGGTGAATTTATATTCTAAGGACCCGTTTGGTAGGTCTGTCAAGAAAAGGGATCAAGATGGGCCTTAAGAAACCTTTTAAGGGTTTGGGTGAGATAAGTAATATTTATTGATGTTTGGTAGGATGTAAATTTTTTTTTTTAATTGTTGTTTGGTAGGATCGAAAATAAAGTACACAAATTCATAATGGTGTTTGATAGGTAAGATAAGAACTAAGATATGTTATTAAAAGATAATTTTGACCCTTTTAACAATACCCTTTTCTTCCTCACCATTATTCGATCGTTTTTCGTGAATCTGTTCATCTCCTTTTACGCTAACAAAAGAACTCCCACTAGGGTTCTTCAATATCACTACACAAACACACGAGAAGGAAGCGGAACATTCTCCATTTTTCGACGGCGACGTCAACCAACTATGAACTTGTCGAATCTGCCCAAAATGTATTAATCGACACCCACCTATTCTTCGGTTTCTGTTTTTGTGATTATTGTAAAGGATTTTCTTACTTTTTTTTACGCCGATACCTTGTGTGTTGTCGATTGTTATATATTATTATAGAATGGAGAGTGGTGGTAGCAGTAGTTATGGTGTTAAGAACGGCAAAAAAGCTGAACGAAATCGATGGGCACTGGACCCGGTTGAGGAATCCATTCTCGTCTTTTGAATTGATTGTAGCTTAAGCGTGTGATTGATCAAAGAAGTCGAATGTTTACGAAAGAGAATCCAAGTTATCTCGTAAAATGTCGGATAATGAAATAGAGGTGGAAAGAGAAATTCCACAAAGTGAAGATGGTGCAAGCTTGAATGAAGCTATTGAGGAGATAAAACGGAAAGATAAAAGGAAAAGGCGGTTACTTAAGGAAGTTGGGATAGCGGAGAAGCACGGTGTTTGCTATTTGAGCCGTGTCTTGCCTCACATGGACCCTTTGAAGCTTCGCCAAATTCTGTCTCGGTATGGAGAAATTCGGAGGCTTTATCTCACTCCTAAGGTCAATAATTGGAGTTTTATAAATGGGATTATTGATTGATTGATTATATTAGGGCGATTGTTTGATAGGTTGCTGCATTTTTGTAAAGTGTGGTTTTCTAGTTGAGAGTGGTCATCTTTTTGTTGGAAGTGATCTAGCTACTCATTGATCATTTTTTCTTTTCGATCATCCTTCGCAGTGCGCGCAAGAAAAATCGGGCGAATTTCGAGGAAAGGAGTTTTCGTAGGGGTATGCTTAGTGTTTATGCTTTGTGTATTTCACCGGGTTTTAGAGAATTGTATATCTTATGAAAAATCATAATTTCATATATTCCTCCATCTAGGTGGGTTGAGTTTACCGACAAGAAAGTTGCCAACAGAGTTGCCTTTGAGATGTTAAATGGAGAACAATTTGGTATGTTGGTTGGACTATTTTCTCATATCTCCAAACCCTACTTTGCATTTGGTAATATTGTTCTTCGTATCTTTTAAAAAAGCACCTTTCAAAACTCCCTTAGAAATAATCGCATGAACTTTGATAGGTTGCAAATTCCACAAGGAGTGATAGCTCACCACCACTTACTAACATCTATTTTTCAAATTAGAAAATAATTTGATGTTACGCTAACCATATGAATTGGTTTTGGAGATCACATTTAGTCATTGTGTTTCTGGATGGATTTCCTTTGCAGCAATGGATGCTCCTTTAACATTTGGATCAATGTAGTGACTTGGTTAGATATTTTGGTTAGATATTTCTCATGGTTGTAGCATAGGTATATGTAAAGTTTTTACACTTCTCATTTTTTTGGTTTGGTGGAAAGAAAGGATCGTCATTCAATGGTCATTTAAAATCCATATTTGATGAATATAAAAATCTAATATTGATACATTTCTCGTGTTTTTGGTGGGTCATCATGATGAGTTTCGAACTGCCATTATGGATGGGATTTGGCGGTCGAGCGAGTTCAATTTTGGAAGTTACCCTGTTTCTCTTTTTCATTTTTGTAGTTGTTATATGATAGCATGTAATTTGAGTTTTAAAAAAATGATAGCATGTAATTTATTTGTTCTTGTTACCACTAAAATAATCACTTTGTGGTATCAAAAATTTTGTTTTTGCTTTTGTATTGCCTAAAAGCAACTCATATTCATTGAACCATATATGCTTTAAGCTATTGAATCTTTTTGGATTAAAACATCTTATGGAATTTAAGATTCCGAGTTGCTCTGTCGTGTTTTATTCGGGTAAATGACATGATAACACGTTACAAAAATTATACTAGAAAAATTGCGGGTTAGTGTTAGTTTATCGACACGAAAATGATACAAAAATTGCAGGTTAGTGTTAGCATCTCGTGTCGACACGATAATAACATAATATTTTCATGTCGTATTATGTTTGTGTCAACTCGTTAAATTTGAAAAAAGGTCTAAATTGTATATATGACTTGATAATTTATAATTTTATTAGAATTTTTGTATTTTTTTACCGTGTAACCGTGTATTATAGTCTAATAAGTTATTAATAAAAAGAAACCAAAAAGCCATAAGATCACAAACCGATCCAGAGGCCGGAACCCCCACTAAAAACCTTATAACCGTGTATTATAGTGTTGTGTGATTTTGTTGTGTTAATGTAAATTCTATTTTTACATTTTTTTATGGTGTTGTGTCGTGTCAATACAAATTTTTTTGTGTTCATTTCGTGTCAACACGGATACTTATCGTGTTTGTGTTTTATCTTATTGTATCGTGTCACTATCATATGAACACGACATAAATACACGAATTGCCACTCTTAGTTATCATATAAAAATATTGTTGCTTACACATAACATCATTGAGGAATGCAGTCATATTAATTGTAGTAGAAAAGTTGTATCAAATTAAGAAAAATTAAATGACATATTTATCTTCAATTATTTTCTCTCCTCACTTTGCAGCAGATTAATGAAAGATATGAGAGGGTGGAAGAATTAAGGTGTGAGAAAAATATACTACTCCATATTTTTCATTAAACGAGAGATCTTTTAGGGATATACATAGGGTAAATAAGAAGAAATTTAGAGAAATAATTAAAATGATAATTAATTTAAAATTTAACTTCTAAACCGACAATCAATACAAAATAGAAAGAGCACCTAGAATGGGTGACCCCATTTAGCTAGATCACGGTTTAGTAGTCGTAAAGTTCCTATGATGAGTTAAAACTAATTTCTTGTTTGTTATAACCTCACCCGATTCTTCTTTATTCACCTATGAATATGATAGAGTAGATTTCGTCAAAACCCATCTATTTGAGTCGACTCCAAAATAATCGTAAAATCTAAGTCCGCCATGGCTGGTCTAGTTATGAAACAACAAACAACTCATTAATGACATTAACACAATAATAATGTAGTACACAATGTACAAATGATATTAGCAACTCGATCACACCACTACAAAGTATATGGGTGCAACCGTGGGGACATCACCGTGTCCATATATGCTACATTAGCCGATTCAAATGACTTGACTGCATACGCTATATTGAAGTCTTACATCATTCGACAACAATGAAATTCATCAAAGTTGATCGTAGTTACCTGCAATCGATTGCAACATCCACCATTTTGAGCAATGCTCCATCTCTCCCACCAGTAGGACCACCGGGTCCGTCCATAGCCCACTTTGATACACGATGACCGCAATTTCAATTCATACATATTAGTTATGATAACTACCACAAGAATCAAATTGAGCAAATTCAAACTCTTAATAACATTCAAACACAAATCTTATATTGAATATCCCTTGTTTACCATTATTTACAAAAAGAACCAAAGTGTGTAACCAATCAATTTTTAAGGTTACGGTGGCACTGAGAAAGGTTAGTTGTTCAACCGTCCAGCTCTAGAGGTAGCTATGAGAAAAACTCAAATTCATCATCCATATCAAGATTCTTGACCATGTTTCTCTTTGTGTTAATATTTGAAATAAAAGCTCATATTGAAGAATAATCATGTTAAGTAGCATATCTTGAAATGGTGGTGAGCCAAACTATGAGCAATCAAATGTAAATAAGTGAAAATGAAGACGTTATATCCATAAGAATTGAATCAATTGATGCTACAATAAGTAGATGAATACAAGGTCGTCTTGCTTATGTTCAAATCTTGTGGCATCACAACTCCCAACATCAACACTAAAATCAGTAATTTACCTTGTTGGATACGTCAAAGACGCCTTCCCGAATCTTCTCGAAGTATTTTGGTGGCGGTCTTGGTGAAAGCCTGCTTGTAAAATTACAACGAGAGCTGAAACATGCTAAAGTAATCCAGTAGTAACATTTATAAAGATAAATTCCTTAGATTCTGCTCCAAGTATGATACCTCCTCAACATTTTGGGCTGTTCATGAAGATGCCTCCGAAATAGAAGTCCATTTTCTTTTCTTTGTTAGATTTGAGTCTAAATTATGTATTTTGGTGTGTGTTATTATGAGATTGGGATTTCTTGTTACATAAGATGTGCAATTAATAATCCTTATGTGATTCTTCTCCTCTTTCTCATCTAAGAAATGTGATTGAAATTTCTATAGTTAGAAATCCCAACCAGCTTAAAGCGACATGTGTTGCTAATTAGAACTCGTAGGAAGAGTTAAAGAAAGTGTGCCAACCATATGCAATACAAATGCTTAAAGCCAAGGATCCATATAACAATCCTCGTACATATTAAGAAATGGAGTTACCAAACATAGTTAAGTAAAGCATGATGCATGACACTCACTACAAGTCACTAAAAAGTGTTAGTTATGTGAAATAGAAAATGATCACATGGTATTTTGTGTTTATAGTGAATAAAATTTAACTCATGTCCTACCGCATGTCTTTATTTTGTGTTTACAGACTTCAATATTTTTTTTTTAAATTGCAGCGAGTGCTTCATTCGAGATAGAGATTTAAAATTCAGTTTTTAAATTTGATACAAAATCCGCAACTAAAATACCTACACTTATTATTACTCTTCATGATCATACTCATTCATTCTCCTTTCTACTTTGCTTTTTCAATATACAACAAAAATAAATAAACATCAATCACTAAAACATAGATTAGATATAAAGCAAAAATCTCAACCAACCAAAAACTCAAAACAAACTATACGTTTGAAATGAAATTCACACCAATAAGAATTTTAAAGTCACGATTCTACGAACCTACCCTAAATTGTTTTACAAGCGAGAAAAAAGAAAGGACAAAAGCATAAGCCACTAAATAAAACCAATTACATTTGATATCACAAGCATTGGTATATCTCTCATGCACAAACAATTGGAGTTATCCGAAGCACAATTGATATCACAAGCATTGGTATATCTCTCATGCACAAACAATTGGGTTAGCCAATACCTTTGTGCAAGCCAAGAAGAATTGACATGAACTTGTGAGATCAAAAAAGGCAAAATTAAAAACCTTAACAGGGAGAAGGAAGACCAATTTACAAACGATCATAAATCAAACTCAAGGCATATTTAAAATGTGTATCTTTTGAATTACACTAGAACACGTAAAGATACAGAACCGATATAATTTTATTTTCAACACAATATTAAATTACTCGTAAACCGATGGCTACTTGAGTAGTGAGCCTTGATTTTGAAGGATAATAACCGAGTAATTTGCACAAACTCGTTATTAAGAGATGGGTATCCTTGCAAATGGGTCCTTACGAGAGATATAAGAAAATTAGGATTAGGATTTAACAAAATTATGGTAAAATAAATTGAAGAACAAAGTTCATTTCTCGTAAACCTTGCGTAGATGTACGTTACCCAAAATTAAGGATTTAAAGAGAGATGTACATTACCCTTTAAATTTCATTT
The DNA here is from genome assembly GCA_030762865.1 of Paraleonurus japonicus. Taxonomy (NCBI): domain Eukaryota; kingdom Viridiplantae; phylum Streptophyta; class Magnoliopsida; order Lamiales; family Lamiaceae; genus Paraleonurus; species Paraleonurus japonicus. The sequence goes on along the minus strand of CM061053.1, from coordinate 42,994,008 downwards.
TCTTTGCACGAACTCGGCTCGACAACGGAGAGGGCGTTCACGGCGGTCCTCATTATATCTTGTGGATTACCGACAAACACCGTATCTCCATCTTCAAGCACCGATATCGCAACCACCGTCGTTCGTCGGTGCAGCTGCTCTTCCCAAATCTCACCTAGGGTTTGTGCGTTTTGAGTGTGGTGAGAGATCGTGAGTGAGGCTTGTCGTATTTTGTCAATAACGGAGGGGCAATTTTTATCTTTCAAAACCCTTTTACGGTGCACTATTCAATCGCGAAATTGTATCGCGGGGGTGTGGTCCGATTTCTTCTCCAAAGAGCTACGGTGAATGTCTTGAAAAGGATAAACGGAGCACGCGTTTTCACAGCCGGTGTGAAAAGGTTTCATGGCTACCAAACGTCTGCAAAGCCACTGAAACCTTTTTTCTTACCCTTTTCAACCCTACCAAATGGGTCCTAAAACTATGGAATAAAAGTTAAAGATCCATACCTCAACAATTTGGGGGAATGAAAGTGATTCCCTTTAACTTTTATATTATATTTTTTAAAAAAATATATTTAGTCTTCCAAATTTATTTGTATTATTATTTATAATATGTTTAAGCAACACTAATGTATAATATATTTTTCTAATACAAAATATATTATTATTGAAATTTTTATTATTATTGGTTTTTACTAAACCAATCACCGTCTATAATAATGATAGTCATTTCTATATACAAACCAAACAATCCATTAACAATGACTACACCCATTACCATTTCTCACTACTATTAAAGTCATTACCATTTCCATTCCTTTTAGCAAACCAAGCGCCCCCTTACTATTACATTTTCAATATGATCAATTTTCTCTCCTTATATTTTAATAATTTTAAATCATTATCATTCATTCATTTCAATCACACTTGTTGGCCCCACGGATTGAGTGAATTATTAAAGAGCTTAGATAACCTTCTAGTGAAAATCTAGAAAGGGGGTGTGAATAGATTTTCAAATATTTTTTCAAAGACAAGATGATCTATTCAAAGTATCAAAGCTATGCGGCGGAAAATGATTTTAACTCAATCTTTAAGGATCAAAAGCAATCGAATATGAATGCGAAATTGAATTTGTTTGAATCTTTGATGAACAACAAGATAAGTAAAATAAGCGATAATTAACACCAAGAATTATAGTGGTTCGGATCAAACAGATCCTACATCCACTCTCCTTCTTCAACTTGAAGAAGGGCCTCGACTACTTACTATCTTACTCACTTACAAAGTTACAATTACAAACTTGTGAAGATTCCTATCTTCGATCCTATCTTCAATCTGCCTATCTTTCCGGAAACTTGTAGATTACGGTGCAGAAGTGTTGAAGATATACAAATAAGTGTTCTATAAACACTTAGAACTTTTGAATATTACTTTGAAAACTTTTTTAAGTGCTTTTGAAATTTGCGTGAATATTGTAAATGAAAGTGTTGGATTATTGTGTTTGTAATCGTGCCTAAACTTATTTATAAGCTCGAGAAACGGTTAGTTTGTTGTAACAAACTAAAAACCGTTTAACAAACTAAATCTTGAAAACCGCCTTGTCCTCGGTGATCTTGGTCTTAGTCGTCACTGCAGTGACTTGGTGAAGACTTGTCTTTCTTATTCTACTCGGCTTGTCTTGACCTTGTCTTAAGCTCTTCATTCTTTTCTCCAAGATGACTATCTCAAGCTCGGCTTGAGATGACCTCCTCTTCCATGACCTTAGCCGACTATTCTCGGCTCTACCTAGTCCGTCACCTAGTACTCGAATCAACTCGTCCTATTCAATCAGTTGGTCATCTTACTTTACATGAGTTGACTCTAATCGACAACTTTTAACTCATCAAAACTTCTTCCGATCTAACAATTTCTCCCTTTTTGATGAAGTTAAAACTGCAAGAAAGAGAAAAACTCATAGGTGATGTTAGTTAAGGTTATTCAAGATAATCGAGATAAGCATATTTCAACACATAAGCATTTAGTTCAGTTTTATTCACATAAAAGCACTTAATTCACACTTAGAAACCCCATCCGTCCCGCTTCCGGGACCTCCAAAGAAAGTAAAGACTCTTTTCCCGAGTTTCTTCAAACTCTTCCTCATTTGTGAGTCCAGACTCGACCTCGGCTTTGGTGATGACTGTCTTCACCCAGCTTTAGATCAACGGTCCCATCGGCGTTCGGCTTAGGCTTGGCGTGCTAGTAGGTGAGGTGACTAGGTCGCGTTGAATATGTCACCGGCCTCATCGAGCAGCCTTCCATAGAGGCTCGGGTCTTCCTTTTCCATCCATTCGTGCCATTTGATATCTTCGTCTTTAGCTCCAATCGAGGATGCCTTCAAGATGTACCAATAGTATGTTGGTCTCGATTAGTTGAGCAAATCGGATAAAACTTATATCACCTTCTAGGAAAAATCTAGAAGGGGGTTGAATAGATTTTTCAGATTTTTACAAATCTTCCAAGATTTATTCAAAGCACCAAAGTGACACAATGGAAATTCAATTTAATCACAACTCTATTAAGATCAAAAGCAAACCGATATTTTGGTTTTAACTTTGATTCTCAAATTAATCTTCAATTGATAAACTGAAATTGAAATAAACAAGTAAGTAAATGAAAGCAATAAAGAACAACGGATTTATAGTGGTTCGATTATAACAATCCTACATCCACTCTCCTTCTTCAAACTTTGAAGAAGGATCTCTTCTATCTCGCTTACTTACTTACTTTACAATCGTACAACTTACAAATTACAACTTGATCTTCAAATCTTCAAAATCCTAAACAAATCATGAAATCTATCTCTAAAATAATAGAAGTGTAATTGAAGATGTGCAAGGAAGTGTTCTATAAACACTTGGAAAAATCTATGAAGAAATCTTTGAAAACAATTTTGTGCTTTTTGAAATCTTGTGAATTGTGAGAATCTACCGCTAAAAAATGAATAACTTGTGTGATCTCTCTATATCTTTAACGAAGTGTCTAGACCTATTTATAAGTCTCGAAAAGACAGTTAGTTTGTTAATTAGTTTTAACAAACTAGAAACCGCTCAACAAACTTATTATTGGAAACCGCTCTAGACCTCGGTGATTTTATTTTACTCGTCTGCGGTGACTTGGTGAAGACTCGCCTTTCTTATTCTACTCGGCTTGTCTTGACCTCGTCTCGAGCTCTTCATACTTGTCTCTGCAGATGACTAGACTTGAGCTCGTCTTCGGATGACTTGTAATCTTCCGACCTCGGTGACTAGTTTGGTTCTCGATGTCATCTCGATCGGCTTAGTCATAAGGACTTGATCTCACTGTTCTTCGGTCGTCTAATCATCTCAATCGCTTCTTTTAACTCATCAAAACTTCTTGATCTAACAATTTCCCTTTTTGATGAAGTTAAAACCTACAAGGAAGAAACACACTCACAGTGAAGTTAGTTCTAGAGTCGATTAAAATAATCGGATAGGTATATCGAGCACATTTTCACATTACAATGATTCATTCAATTTAAAGCACAAAAAAATCAAGACCTTTAGACTCTTTAGTAATATTTTAGGAAAGGAAAAATTTGAGTCTTAGGACTTAGAAAAATTTTTAGAAAATTTTAAGTCTCGAGAGATAAATTTCTCGAGATGATTTATACTTAGAAAATTTTAAGTTTTCTTAAAGCGAAAAAAAAACTTTAAGAAATAAGACAAGTATTTCACATAAGACAAGTATTTCACATAAGTCCAAGTATATTTATTCACATATTTACAATTTACAGATAGGTGAACTGATAGAAATAAAAGATAAGGAAAAAAAAATCACGTCTATCAAATTCCCCATCGGCTTGTTTTGGAATGTTCAGCCAGCTTGAAAATCCTCGCTCCGAGCCGCTTGAGTTCATTCTCGTCTCGTGAGCTCGGATTCTCTTTCAGCTTTGATTATGACCGATTTGACCCATTCCATGTCCTGAGATCCATCCTCTTTCAGCTTGGGAGTGACTTGCTCATAAGCCGGAGCGACCGGATCGCAGTTGAACACATTATGCGCCTCATCGAGCGGTTTCCCATATAGATCAGCATTCTCCTTCTCCATCCACTCATGCCACCGCATGCCTTCATCAGCTACACCAAATGGAGATGCCTTCAAGATGTACCAATAGTACATCCATCCGGCATCCAGAGCTTGCTTCTTGTATTCGCCCGGTGTGTTGCCCGAGAGACCATCTTAGGAGGAGGCGATGAGCGGTGGGATGTCGGAAGTCTGCTTCATCGGCCGCCTTTGAAACCCACTTTCGAGTATCCTGTCCCACTTGACTCCGCCTTTCCTAGCTTCTTCAGCCTCTTCTTCTCCTGCTTCTCATATTTTTCTTTCTCAGCGTGTATTCTTCCTCGATTTGCTCACCGAGAGGTTTGAGTAGTCGAGGTTCTTTTCTTTGCGCTCGGCTGCTAGTCTGGGCTAATCACCGCTCGGTGATGAAGACTTCTCGGCGGCACTCTTGCCTTGCCTTTACCCTTGCCCTTGGCCTCGGGTTTCTCGGTCTCTTTCATCTTGGCCGTAGCTTCTCGGTCTTCTCCTCCTCCTCCTTCATTCTCTTCTCCTCATCCTCACGGATGGCCTCCTCAATCTGGGTCACCCTTAGTTGCAAAGCAGCCGGCTCGTCGATTTGATCTTGATTTCAGCCTTGGCTGCCTCCAACTCACCGAGTCTGCCTTTGAGTCGAACTTGTCCAAGACTCCACCGTGAGGGTGTCCATTCTTCCTTGACTCCTTCCCCTTTTTGACTTCATCTTGCGAGTGCAGAGCTGTTTTTCCAAGCGAGAACAACGAACCTCAAGTCTGCATTCGATCAAGTAAGAGCGTTGACCAGACTTCGTTGTGCCGCTACCTTTTGCTTGAGCACCTTTACCTCCTCCTCCGTGTTACTCAAAGGGTACTAACAGTGCCAAGGTTAGGCGATAGGTTGCGAGTAATGTTAACCTCAGAATCTGCATGTTGGCGAGCTTTGTATCGGTGTCGCTCGAATCACCTTCCTTGTCTTCCTCTCCATCACCTTTGAACTTTGGTTATGATCTCGCTTGTGTAAATCCTCAAAGGCCGAGGAGATGGCAAAAATTGACTGGTCTCTTCCTCCGAATCGGATGAGGAAGAGGGGTTGGGAGAAGTTGGACTTGGGGAGCTCATGTGGATATCTCCAAAGATGTTGGAGGTATCCACCGGTTGGGGTTGAAGGTTGGGAGGAAGTAGGGCGTCTGATGGTGGTGGAGGGGAATTTGTGGTGGGGGTGAAGATGGAGGGGTGGTATTTCGGATGAAGTGAGTGGTGGAGAAGGGGTTGGCCGAGGTATAGTAGGTTGGATCCCGAGCCGATGGATCCCGAGCCTCCTCCCTTTCCTCTTCTTCTTCTTGACCTCCTCGGTGATGGATCCCGAGCCCCGACCTCACCGCTCCTTCATTTGAGTCTACTGGAGCCCCGAGCGGCTCATCCTTAGTCAGCAGCCCTTTTTGTTTTGTGTAGGCTCGACTCCATCAACCCGATTAATCTCGGCCAATCGGCATATCTTCCAATATCACCGTCACCTTATTAAATAGATCGGTGATTGATCTCGTCTGCCACTTCCCACCAACTACCTCCAGTCTCTTCCTTTCTGTCTCAAACCTACCCAATAGCATCCCGGCCGGTTGGCTTGAACTCCATCAATAATCGCCCTCATACAAAGACACCTGGGTCTAGTCGACCCATCATGGGAGTTCTGCTCCCCTAAAATGACCTTCACAATATCGTCATTAGCGACGATATCTCCCGTCGAGCATTTTCTTCTTGATTCGGACCTTCGATCCTTCATTGAATTCCTGTAATCATCTCAAATGATTCTACCCACTGTCGATTTGTATGTGAGGGGGTTTACTCCTTCACTACTTTTGTCGAAAATCCACGCCACCTCCGCCGGAGTTACTATTAATACCTCACCGTAGACACGAGTTTTAAAAATCCCGTTCTCCAACGTCCCGTTGACGTAGAACTCGATGCCTCTCATATCCGGTGTTTTATTGAAGGTGGATTTCTTGGAACAGAACGTCCTCAATCCCGACCTCTCTAATAACTCAAGAATCTCCCTCGATTCACCATCGGTGGTGGTATCAAAGTCGACGTACATCTCCGACTTGATCTTCTTGTTGTATGTTTTAGTGTGTACTTCCACCATTGTTGATGTTACTCCTAATCGTTTTTAGAAGTGCTCATGAAAGAATTTGACTAAGAGTTTTTGAAAATTTGCAGAGTATAGGTATAATTTTCTGAAAGTGAAAAAGTTTGATTGAGGAAGAAGATGTATTTATAGGAGGGAAAATTGGAAAGAGAAACCGCTTTTAGAAAATCGACTTAATCTAAGCCGTTTATTTAAAAAGTTTTACTGCGCTTGAATCAACGGTTAAAAATCTGGATAAACGATTGGGATTCAGCGTGGATGCTACTTGCCTTTGGAATGCGTAAATAGTTACTTTATAGACTATTGATTTGACAAATGTAGGTTACTTATGCAGAGAAGTAAGTATACCCGTCGACACTAGGGTTACCTTACTTCGTATAAGGGTTTTAAAACAGATGAGTTTGTAAAGTCATCTCGATAAAGTAACCCGTCTGATTTTAAAACAACTTAGTTCTATCTTATAGCAAACTTAAAAATTTTTTTAAATAAACAGGCTCGATTTAATTTTCTAAAGTTAGGTTTTCCAACCAATCAATCCGATAAGAGTTTTAAAAAATATATGGAGTTTATTCAGAGGCAAAGGTGTCTGGATAATAAGGTTGATGAAAGATGAGGTGAAACAAGATGATCTCGTGACCTATTCCCGCAAAGACATAGACTTGAAGAAAACCATTAGTAACTTGAGGTAGATCGGATAGGGTGCAGATAGTCATCTGCTTCTCAGAAATCAACCGACTATTGTGCCCTCGTCTCTGATTTACCGAATGTCGATAAGTAATTATCATGTCGGATAAGGTCAATATGACTAATCCTTGATTCTTGATTCCAAAATAGGAAATCAATGATATCACTACCTGATTGTCCTTTGACTCATATCTAGTCGATAATTCTTTCTAGACATTAATTTAAAGAAAAGAAAGAAATAGAAATAAGGAATACATTAATCGATGCAAGCAATTTGAATTAAAAATCAGCCAATGATGCATCAAGTAATCCTAATTCTAAGCACAATTTTTTAAATCTAGACTCATTTAATGGTTTTGTAAGAATGTCTGCTCTTTGTGATTCGGTGGCTATCTTTTCAATTCTAATGTCATTCTTTTCCACATGATCTCTAATGAAATGATGCCTAATGTCTATATGCTTACACCTAGAATGCGTAACGAGATTGTAAGTCATAGCTATTGCACTATTACTATCACGGTAAATAGGAGCAGATAATGTTTGAATATAATAATCTCTAAGCCGTTGACTAATCTAGAGGAGTTGAGAGCAACAACTTCCAATGCCATGTATTCAAATTTCGATTGTGGAGGTAGCAATGCATGTCCTGCTTCTTAGATAACCAAGAAATTAATTTGTTGCCTAAGAATTGACAAGTTCCTAAAGTGGATTTCCTATCAATCTTACATCCCCCAAAGTCCGAGTCCTGAATAACCTGTCACCAAAGTTGTCATCACCGGGTACCATAACCCTACTTGCAAAGTTCCTTTGAGATATTTAAGGATTTTCTTAGCGAGACTCCGGATGAGTTTTCTTGGGATTAGATTGGAATCTTGCACATACCCCAACCGCAAAGGCTATGTCCGGCCTACTTGCGGTGAGATAGAGAAGAGATCCAATCACCACGATACTCCGTTGCATCCGTGGGTATCCCTTGTTCATCCGAATCCATAGAGAAGTTAGTTGTCATAGGTATTTTAACTTCTCTACTAGTAGTCATCCCAAATTTCTCAATAAGGTCCTTAGCATATTTAGGCGATGTATAAAAATACCCTTACTCATATGTTTAATCTGTAAGCCTAGAAAATATGTTAATTCACCCATCATTGACATTTCAAACCTGTTTTTCATGAGAATACTAAAATCTTCACATAATTTCATATTAGGTGAACCAAAGATTATATCATCTACATAAATTTGAACTAACAAGATGTTACCATCTACTTCCTTTCTAAACAGAGTTCTATCTATCTTACCTTTTGAAAATCCATTTGATATCAAGAAATCGATAAGGTATCATACCAAGCTGCGGGAGCTTGTTTTAGTCCATATAGAGCTTTGTTCGGTTTATAGACCTTGTTATTGATCTTAAACCCGGAGGCTGCTCCACATAGACTTCCTCAAGTAACACACCATTAAGGAAAACAGACTTAACATCCATTTGAAAGACTTTGAAAGATTTATAAACAAATGCCAAGAACAACCTTATTGCTTCTAATCGCAAATCGGAGCATAGGTTTCATCATAGTCTATCCCCTCGGTGTGAGTAACCTTGAGCTACCAATCTTGCCTTATTACGAACAATAATGTTGTTCTCATCTGCTTTTGTTTTTGAACACCCATTTGGTGCCTATAATCTTTCTATGTAAAGGTCTTTCCACTAATTCCCAAACATTTTGCCTTTCAAACCGATGCACTTCCTCCCGCATGGCCGTTATCCAGTTTGGATCGATAGAGCTTCCTCAATAGACTTGGGTTCAAGAAGTGACACATAACAGCCGAACAGACTTTCGCAGTCCAACATCATTCGTGTCCGCACACTACTAGATGGGCTCCGATAATCTGGTCGGATGGATGATAAGCTGTTAGACCAAGATTGTTTTGATGAGTTAAAAGACTATTTCGGATGAGCAGACTATGATAGAGAACTGGAGACTAAGTTCCAAAGACGGCCGATCGAGACTAGGTCAAGATTAGTTCAAGTCGGTGGAGACGAGGAATGACAAGTCATCCGGAGACAACTTTAATCCTAATCATCTGCAGGAGACAAGTATAAAGAGCTCGACGAGGTCAAGATAAGCCGAGTAGAATAAGAAAGGCTGGTCTTCACCAAGTCGATTGCACGAGTAGGAAGAATCACCGAGGTCTTAAGCGCTTTTCAAGATTAAGTTTGTTAAGAGTTTCAAGTTTGTTAGAACTAACTAACAAACTAACCGCCTTCTCGAGACTTATATATAGGTCTAGGTTTTTCATTTTTAGATATACAACACTGATGCATATTAGATTTTGACTCCATTCACTACTTAGATTTCAATCACAATCTTTTCACAAGTATATTTAGAGAGGTCTCAAAAAGTTCTAAGTGTTTTTAGAACAATTTTTCTCGTAATCTTCAAATTTCAATACACACGTAATAGTTAGATTTCTAGAAGAAGAGTTTAGAAGATTGAAGATTTGAAGAATTGTACAAGTTGTAAGTTGTAAGGTGGAAGTGAGAAAATAAGCAAGAGCAGAGTCCCTTCTTCAAATTGAAGAAGGAGAGTGGATGTAGGATTATTAAAATCCGAACCACTATAAATCCCGTGTTATTTCTTGCTTTCTTTAGTTTCTGTTTGATTTACAATTGTGTTACATCAAGAGTTAAATTCGAATCTTAACTAAAATCGAGAATATCAACCTTGCTTTTGATCTTATAAGAAGTTGAGAATTCATTCATAATCCGTGCTCAATCGATATTTTGAGTGATATTTTGAATTGATTTTGAAAGATTTGAAAAATCTACAAAATCTATTCAAACCCCTTTCTAGATTTTGTTCTAGAGAGCTTACTCAAGGTTTTAATCAACTCAACTTTCCGGGACCAACAAGTGGTATCAGAGCAATGTTAAGTCGTTACGATATTGATTTTAGGTCTTGAACAAGATTCTGGAATTATCTTGATTTTCTTCATTTTCTTTCATTTCTAACAGTGCTACTAATAAGCTTTTGTGGAGTATTTTGTCTTTGTTTCATCATGTCAACAGGTAAAAGTAATAAGTCTAGAAATGCTCAATTCTCAATCAAGAGTATGATTATTGGAAATTTAGGATGTAAAATCATCTAAAAGCCATTCATGATAGAATGGAAGAGGTTCTTGAGGAAGGCCCTATAAAGTTTTTTTCATGGAGGCACCAAAGACCGGAGCAGAGGCACTGAATCAAGAACTAGGCAAGAGAAGAAGAGTTCTCAATTGACTAATGATGAAAGGAAGGTCCACAATCTTGACCAAGTAGCTAGAACAGAAATCATAGAGACTACGAGTAAAGATTGGATAGAGAAGGTTAAGAGATGTAAAACAGCCAAAGAAATGTGGCAAACCTTAGCTAATGTTTGTGAAGGATCTCGACCAAGTGAAGGAGAACAAGCTACAGTCAGATTGCATACATTTGAAACATTCAAGATGAAAGAAAATGAGTCTCGTGGATCAGTTTGATATGAGGTTGACCAATCTTCTCAACAAAGCGGTGATCTTGGAAAGAATTATTCGAGAAAGGAGATTAATAACAAGATTACGAGATCATTAACCAAGAGATGGAGGGAAAAATCCAATATCCTTAAAGCAACTCAAGATTTATCCTCTATTACTCACCATACTTTATTTTCTCATCTTAAAGCTTTAGAGTATGATATCCAGATAGAAGATGAGGAAGATGAGATGGAGTCAAGCACCTCATCCAAATCTGTTGCCTTTGTCGATAAAGAAGACAAGTCGTCAACAGTAGTCAGTAGGAGCCGATCTATCTTTGAAAGAGCAGATGGCTTTACTTACAAAAAGGTATGATAAATTGAGAATGAAGTATAAGAGAAATAAATTGAGATTTGCAGGTAGAGATAGACAAAGATCCAGATCGGATAGGAAGGTAGATAAATCTTCGATGATGACAAAAACAAGAACTGCAGACAAGAAGATACAGATCACCTGTCGAAGAAATACTTCAGTCCCAGATCGGTATAGGAGTGACATTTGCTATACATGCAACAAGCCGGGACATTTCAGCTATGACTGTCCTCAATCGACTCCTAAAGAAAGGGAAGAAAAGAGGAAGAAAAGAGACAGGAGATTTGCGAGATCAAAGAGCTTTGTTGGCTGAAGAAAAAGAGCCAAAGAAATCATCATCATCTTCATCATCCTCATCTGATTTTGGATCGGATGATGAGATCTGTCTCATGGCTAATGAGGTAATCTACTATTCATCTTCGTATAATGATTCTTGTCGATCTGCATCCGATCATGACCAAACTGTTATACATGAATTATTGAGAGATTTAAAGACATCTTTAGCTGCTTATAAACAAATGAGACAGAGAATTTAATTTTAAAGGATCGATTCAAATTCTAAATAAAGGCAAGCAGGTGATGAACAACTTAGAGACTGAGGAAACATTCAAGGGGGAACGTTTTCATCGGACAAGCTAGTACATCACCCACCTTACGAAAGGCTAGAAAATGAATCGAAAACTTTAAAAGATAAATTTGAAGTAGTCTGTGCTGAAAATGAATTAATTAAGAAAGACAATGAGAAGCTTGTCTTCAAAATTAGTCACCTTAATAATTCACAATCGTAATAGATCATATTTTTAATACTTCCCAAATCTCATGATAAGACAGACTTGGTTATGATAGGAACAATAAATCGAGATGTTCAAAACCTAGGAAATTTGTGAAAGCATCTGTTCAATCAAAGGATATTAAAATTGGTCCATGGAAACCAACTAGTCGATAAGGATCTAACTTCCACGAAACCAAGAATTCAAAGAAAAATCCCTATCGGACTAGAAGGAATTCAAGAACCAAAATAAGAAGATTTTCTTATTATAATTCTTTTGATGGAAGAAGCAAATGCTATCCTAGATTTCCTAAGTTTAGGAAAATTACCCAATCTGAATACAACAAGTTGTCATTTAAAAATGATATAATTGTAGGCATGATTTGGTAGAAAATCTGAGGTTGATTTATTGTCTGCAGATGAGATGTTTATTTGGATTCCTAAAGTGATTCTTGACCCAAAAGGACCCAAGATCACTAGGGTACCTCAAAACTAATCTGCTTTTACAGGATTCACAGGATCATCACTTAAGGAAGAGATCTTAGCTTCAATATGGTACATTGATAGTGGTCGCTCACAACATATGACCCATAACAAGAAGTCGTTATCAAATTTTCAAAGCATTGATGGTCCAAGAGTTTTATTTGGTGATAATAATTGCGGTCGGATTAAAGGTGTAGGTACTTTGATTATCAAGGATATTCAGGTATCGAGGTATATTTTGTTGAAGGTTTGAAACATAATGCTATCTGCTTTCTCGACTTTGTGATAAAGGTTTTCTTGTAAAATTTTCAAGGGATAAATGTGATATTTTGGATAATTCCTCGGATAAGGTACTATTAATCGGCTTCGACATGGTAATGTCTATGTGGCCAACTTTAATAGTTGTCCCCAAGATACCCGTCTGATGGCTAAGGGTGGAGAAGATATTAGCTGGCTATGGCATAAAAGGCTTAGTCATCCGAATTTCAAGACCCTTAGTAAGCTGGCTAAGAAGAACCTTGTCAAGGGATTACTCGAAAACTTTTATCAACTGATGTTAAATGTGATGCTTGTCAAAAAGGTAAACAGCCTAGACACTCATTTAAGAGTATTAACTCCTCCTCATCCGAAAGAGTGTTGCAACTTCTTCATCCTGGATTTGTTTGGACTGTTACTCCTCTCGGTTTCGGTGGAAGGAAATATACTCTTGTTGTAGTAGATGACTTTTCTAGATACACTTGGGTCATATTTCTTTTCAAGAAAAATGAGACTATGAACAAGATTCCCGATCTCTTTGCATAAATTCAGAATGAGAAGGGAGTTAATATTATTAAAATTAGGAGTGATAAGGGCAAATTTTTGAATTCTTGTTTATCTAATTTCTTCAATGAGTATGGAATTATTCATGAGACATCTTCAGCAAGAACTCCTCAACAAAATGGAGTGGTTGAAAGAAGGAATAGAACTTTGAAGGAAGCGGCCGGGAGCATGTTGGCCGAGTATAATACTCCTCATAGGTTCTCGGGCGAAGCCATCAACACACTTGCTATACCTGCAGGTGCTTAGTTGTCAAAGACAAGGGTAAGACTCCTTATGAGATTTGGAAGGGTAAGATTCCAAGGATCTCATACTTCAAAGCTTTTGGTTGTAAGTGTTTCATTCATAACAATGGGAAATCTAAGTTAAGAACCTTTGATGCTAAAGCGGTGATGGAATATTCTTGGGATATTCTAATACTTCAAAGGCATTTAGGGTTTTTAACAAGACAACCCTTTGTGTGGAGGAAACTCCTCATGTTGTTTTTGATGAGTTGTATTCCTTCTCGAGATAAAGTGAATCAAATTTCGAAAATCTAGATAAAATTGAATTATCCAAGACTAAACATAGAACCGTTTATCTACCTACTCTTGATTCGTAATCGATGAAGAAGAATCCCCATCCGATAATCGAAGACAACTTCGATCGAGACTCCTTCGAATCGGAACACCTTTGACATCGGTTGATCAGCCGAGTCACCGGTGATGAAGGGGGAACGTCACCGAGGTTGAGTCGGATGAGTTGCCAACCGAGATTCAAGATGAGGATTCTTCTCCTCATATAGGCAAAAGGATGAGAAGCTATCATCCATCCGATCAGATTATAGGAGACCCATCTAGTAGTGTGCAAACACGAATGATGCTAGACTGCGAAAGTCTTTTCAGGTTGTTATGTGTCGCTTCTTGAACCCAAGTCTATTGAGGAAGCATTATCGCACTCCAAATCGATAATACCATGCAGAAGAATCGCATCGCTTGAAAGACAAAATGTATGGGATCTAGTGGAAAGACCACTTACATCGAAAGATTATAGGCACCAAATGGGTGTTTAAAAATAAAATAGATGAGAACAATATTATTGTTCGAAATAAGGCAAGACTGGTTGCACAAGGTTATTCACGATCCGAGGGAATAGACTATGATGAAACCTATGCTCCAGCTTGCGATTAGAGGCAATAAGATTGTTCTTGGCATTTCTTTGCATATAAGTCTTTCAAAGTTTTTCAAATGGATATTAAGTCTGCTTTTCTTAATGGTGTGTTACTTGAAGAAGTCTATGTAGAGCAGCCTCCCGGGTTTAAGACCAATAACAAGGTCTATAAACTCAACAAAGTTTTATATGGACTGAAACAAGCTCCCAGAGCTTGGTATGATACTCTATCCGATTTCTTGACATCAAACGGTTTTTCTAAAGGTAAGATTGATAGAACTTTGTTTAGAAAGGAAGTAGATGGAAACATCTTTCTAGTTCAAATTTATGTAGATGACATAATTTTTGGTTCACCTAATCTGAAATTATGTGAAGAGTTTAGCATTCTCATGAAAAACGAGGTTTGAAATGTCAATGATGGGAGAATTGACATACTTTCTAGGCTTACAAATTAAACGGTTGAGTAAGGGTATATTTATACATCAGTCTAAGTATGCTAAGGATCCGATTGAGAAATTTGGAATGACTACTAGCGAGAGAAGTCAAAATACCTATGGCAACTAACTTCTCAATGGATTCGTATGAGCAGGGATACCCACCGATGCAACGGAGTATCGTGGACCGATTGAATCTCTTCTCTATCTCACCGCAAGTAGACCAGACATAGCCTTTGCAGTTGGGGTATGTGCAAGATTCCGCCTAATCCCAAGAAAACTCATCTGAGACTCGCTAAGAAAATTCTTAGATATCTCAAAGGAACCTTGCAAGTAGGGTTATGGTACCCACTGATGACAACTTTGGTGACAGTTATTCGATTCGGACTTTGGAGGATGTAAGATTGATAGAAAATCCACTTCTGGAACTTGTCAATTCTTAGGCAACAAATTAATTTCTTGGTTATCTAAGAAACAGACATCTGTTGCCACCTCCACAATCAAGTCAATATATGGCACTGGAAGTTGTTGCTCTCAACTCCTCTGGATTAGTCAACAGCTTAGAGACTACAATATTCAAACATCACTGCTCCTATTTACCGTGATAGTAATAGTGCAATAGCAATGACTTACAATCCTGTTTTACATTCTAGATGTAAGCATATAGATATTAGGCATCATTTCATTAGGGATCATGTTGAAAAGAATGACATTAGAATTGAGAAAATTGCCACCGAATCACAAAAAGTCGACATTCTTACAAAACCATTAGCCGAATCCAGGTTTAAAGAAATGTGTTTAGAATTAGGATTACTTGATGCATCTTTAGCTGGTTTCTAATTTGTGTGCATCTGTTTCCTTATTTCTTTTCTTTTCTTTTCTTTAAATTAATGTCTAGAAAGAGTTATCGACTAGATATGTGTCAAAGGGCAATCAGTAGTGATATCATTGATCTCCTTTTAGGAATCAAGAATCAAGGATTAGTCATATATCGACCTTATCTCGAATTGATAATTACTTGTCCGACATTGAGTAACCTGCATAAGGACATAATAGTCAGCTAAACTCCTGAAGAAAACAGATGACTATTTACATCCCATCCGATTTACCTTAAGCTTCGATGGTTTCTTTTGAGTCTATGTCTTTGCGAGAACAGTCACGTATAACACTGTTTTATTCTTTTATTCAAACTCCTTTATTCTACTTCTTTTGTTTCTTAATAATTTGTTTTAGAAAAGTAAATCTGAGTCTGCTTTGTTTAAACTTAGTTTGAAAATTGCTAAAAGTTACATCTAAAGCTGTTGGTTTTCGGGATCGAGACAGTTACTCTATCGGATGATTTTCTAAAATCCATCTGCTTTAAGTGATCTGTTTTCAAACTCATCTATTTCAAACCTTTAGTTGAAGTAAAATACCACATGGTCGACGCCGTATACTTACTTCTCTGAATAAAGTAACCTATATCGGTCAAATCAACATCTATAAAGTAACTATTTACGCATTCGAAGGCGATTACAATTCACGCGCTGAATCCTAATCGCTTATCTTAGTTTTTAACCGTTGATTAATACTCAAGAAAAACTTTTTGAATAAATGGCTGAGATTAATTCATATTTTCAAAAATGGCGGTTTCTCTTTCCAATCTTTCCCCCTATAAATACATCTTCTTCTTCCCTAAATCTTTTTCTTTCCATTCTCGTAAAATCTACGTATATTATCAAACCCTTTTCATATTCACAAAAATTTCCAATGGCATCCTCTTCAAAAACTACCAAAACTTATAAACCCAAATACATTTCCACAAATATTTCTCATTTCAAAATGAATGAGGAATATTTCAAAACCGCTTGAAAGCGGAAATGTATGTTGATTTTGAAACCACAAATGACCTGAATCTACGAAATCCTTCGTCTTCTTGAAGCCTCTCGACTCAGAGGATTTCTATCGCCGAAGTCTCCGCAAAATGTAATGCAGATCTGCTGGGTGCAGAATTTTTGGCGAGAATGGAGGACACTCGGGAAGGATTTGATACTCGTCGGCGGAACAACACCGAGCTATTCAAGGGAAAGCATTTCAAGGATTTTGATACGTCAATGGAGGGAGTTAATCCATTGACGTACAAAGAAGACGAGTGGGAAGAATCCTTTGATATGATGGCGAGAGTCACTTACGGGGGACTCGCGAGGGATTTAAAGAAGAATCTGGCTTGAGAAGGAGGTTTCGGTTGCTGATGACGGTGGTCACTAAGGCGGTGTTGGGTGAGCAGAGCTCACATGATGGGCTAACCAAACCCAGATCACGCGTGATGCGAGCCATTGTCGATGGGGTACAAGTAAACCGGGTAGAGCTGTTAATTCATAAGTTGAGGGAGGAAAAGAAGCGCCTCACTTTCAAATCATCTGCAGAGGGTTGGATTCCCACTTCTACAATCGGCCTCTTCAACAAAATCACCGTACTTATTGAAGGGCCGAACAAGGAAGTCGACCGAGAGTGGGTACCAAAAAGTACTCCAAGCAAAAGGGAATCCTCACAAAGGATGACAGACTTGGAGGAAATCCAGACTGGATGATGAGTCCGATGCGGCGTAGCTCGAGAGGCTGGCACTGCAGCTGCAGAGGTTCGAGGACCAATAGTCGAACTTGAGGTGGCCCCAGTGGAAGTTGAAACGAGAGGGACATGAAGCAAAGCAGCCTGAGGTCACACCTCAAGAACAATCACAAAACATTGCGGTCCCAAGGATGTTTCAGAGGAGGAAGAGGAGGTTGGTGAAAGCCTCGGAGAAGAAGAAGGGAAAGCTCATCTGCAGCCTCCCGCCAAGGTTGCCTCGATGAAGAGGAAGAAGAGGAAGCGAAATCCCCTTGGTGAGGAGACCAAGACGAGCAGCCCAGAGCTCAAGGATCCACCAAACTCGTAGCTCCGAACAAAGAAATGGAACTATCAACCTCGCTACCGGAGGAGGTCCCTGGCCCTTCGTATTGCAGCCGAGGTTGGTCAACCGGAGGTTCCTCTCTCCCCAACCAAGGAAGCTGCTCTTTCCCGATTCCAGAGGCAGTACAAGTCTTTCCACATCTCCTACCTTATCTCCCGTACTGCGGTGAAGAAATGCCCTGTGCTGGCATTTCGAGCACGTGCCTCACCGAAGCCCCACAAGTCCAAACAGCAATGAAGGAGTATCCTGTGCCGGTACTCGAGCCTCTCCAACACCCTACCTCCCCACACCAAATCCAAGTTCCACCCATAGAATCTTCACCTCCACCAACAACACCCACAAAACCATCTCCCCAACCCCATCCGAACAAATCACTCTCCCCACAGTCCAAACCTCACCAATACCAATAATATCCTACTCTTCTCTTCCATTCATTCAAACTCAACCTACTTCCCTCCCACATACTCAACCGTAACCCATTCCCTCTTCATCCGATTCCTCATCTCGAGGATGACGATGATGACCTAAGCCCCACTCTCCGCCATCTCTTCTATCCTCACCCTTGTAGAGAAAAAGTTAAACTCAACCTTCGCAGAAAAAATGAAGAGGAGGACAAGGAGAATGGTCAAGTCACAGACACGATGCTAGCCAAAGCATGAGAGAAGTTGAGGTAACACTTTCTCGATAAGATTATAAATGTCACTAACTCGTGTCCGGGCCGTAAAGTGAAAACTATGGAGGATGAGCCGAGGGCGTTGAAGGAGGAAGTTATGGGGTATAATCAGCTGGTGGTGAATGAGTTGGCCGTAGACCACTCGAGACTTCGTGGTCAAGTGCAACGCTTTGGATGCAAAACTTTCAGTACTTGGTCAAGTTAAAAAGGGGGAAAAAGCTGAGACGGAGAAGAGACTAGCCCTCATAGCCGTGGTCGAGGAGACCGAGAAAAGATGTGGGCATGAAGGCCAACACAGCCTGATCCGGGAGGCAGCCAGGAGGAAGCTCGGATCAAATCTCGATGAGTGGCCGCTCTCCAGTGAGGGTGAGTCAACCGGAGGAAGCTTTAAAGGAAGATGAGGAGAAGAGGAGGAAAGATGAGGAGGAAAGAACAGAGAAGCTCTTGGCTCGGCTAAAAGAATCCGAATCAAGGAGCCAAGGGGAAAGGAAAGGAAGTAGCAGTGGCCCGAGCCCGGATCACCGAACTTATTACTGTGGCTGCCGCTAAAGGAAAAGGAAAGAGGGAAGCTGATTATTCCAATCTCTCGTAAGAAGCAGATCAAAAGGATTAAGAGAGAGATGGAATATTTTGGCAAGAAAGAAAAGAAGAAGCAGAGAAAGAAGAAAGACTCCAACGTCTTCTCGGAGCACCGCTGAGCGGAAATGGTTAATCAAAGATCAAGGCGGGGGAAATTCGTGCCATTTCACAATACGTCCCGCCTCCTAAGCCGGCCTCGCGGGAAATATGTCTTTGAGTACAAAGACAAGAATCTGGAGGGTATGTGGATATACTTTTGGTATATTCTCAAGGGCCCGGAGCATCTCAAAGCAAGATCCAGATTTAGCTTGGCATGAGTGGATGGAGAAGGTAGATGCGGAGTTCTATCATCGTCTCTGGAAGAAGCCGATGTAGAGTTCAACGTCAACCTCGATCTCTCCAGCCTTGAGTATGCCATCCCCGCCAGAAATCGATGGTTCCCCTGGACCTAGACTGGGTCAAGGGTATTTTGAAGAAGGCGAGAGGCTGAATCCGGACTTACTCAAGATGAAGATCTTAAGCGGCTTAGGAGGCGGGTATTCAATTGGCCGATGATTCCAGGATGAAGATCGGTGGGAAGACCGATAGAAACAGGATTTTTCTTTTCCTTATTTCTATTTTTCTATTATCTTCTCATCTGTAATCTTTGTAAATTCAATGTGAATATACTTTGTTTGATTCATTTTATTTGTCTTAATTTCTTAAAGTTTTTTTCTCGCTTTTAAAGAAAAACTTAAAATTTTCTTAAGTATAAGTCATCTGAGAATTTTATCTCTCGCACTTAAAAATATTTTCAAATTTTTTATCTAAGTCTTGAGACTCATTTGGTTTTCTAAGTTTTTTTAAAAGGGAGTTTAAAAGATCTAAAGTTTTTATATGTGAATAAATGCATTTGTAATGTGAAGAATGTGCTTTGATATATCTATCTATTGATCTTGATAAACTCGAACTAACTTCACTGTGAGTGTGTCTATTCTTGTAGGTTTTAACTTCATCAAAAAGGGGGAAATTGTTAGACCAAGATTGTTTTGATGAGTTAAAAGACTATTTCAGATGAGCAGACTATGATAGAGAACTCGGAGACTAAGTTCCAGGTTAAGCCGATCGACTAGGTCAAGATTAGTTCAAGTCACCGAGACGAGGAATGACAAGTCATCCTGAGACAACTTTAATCCTAATCATCTGCAGGAGACAAGTATAAAGAGCTCACGAGGTCAAGATAAGCCGAGTAGAATAAGAAAGGCTGGTCTTCACCAAGTCACCGCAGACGAGTAGGAAGAATCACCGAGGTCTTAAGCAGCTTTTCAAGATTAAGTTTGTTAAGTAGCTTTCAAGTTTGTTAGAACTAACTAACAAACTAATTGTCTTCTCGACTTATATATAGGTCTAGGTTTTTCATTTTTAGATATACAACACCTGATGCATATTAGATTTTTGACTCCATTCACTACTTAGATTTCAATCACAATCTTTTCACAAGTATTTTTAGAGAGGTCTCAAAAGTTCTAAGTGTTTTTAGAACACTTTTTCTGTAATCTTCAAATTTCAATACACACCGTAATAGTTAGATTTCTAGAAGAAGAGTTTAGAAGATTGAAGATTTGAAGAATTGTACAAGTTGTAAGTTGTAAGGTGGAAGTGAGAAAGTAAGCAAGAGCAGAGTCCCTTCTTCAAATTGAAGAAGGAGAGTGGATGTAGGATTATTAAAATCCAAACCACTATAAATCCTGGTGTTATTTCTTGCTTTCTTTAGTTTCGCTTGATTTACAATTGTGTTACATCAAGAGTTAAATTCAGAATCTTAACTAAAATCAGAATATCAACCTTGCTTTTGATCTTATAAGAAGTTGAGAATTCATTCATAATCCGCCGTGCTCAATCTGATATTTTGAGTGATATTTTGAATTGATTTTGAAAGATTTGAAAAATCTACAAAATCTATTCAAACTCCCCTTTCTAGATTTTGTTCTAGAGAGCTTACTCAAGGTTTTAATCAACTCAACTTTCCGGGACCAACAATAACTTCTCATACTCCCGCTTATATGAGTAGAAGGATCCTCATCTTGAGACTCGGTGGGCAACTCCTCCGACTCTACCCGAGCTAACGTTCCCCTTCATCACCGACCCCCGCCGATCACCGTTGTCAAGGGTGTCTCCTCGATGAAGTCCGATCGAAGTTGTCTTCGATTATCGATGGGGATTCTTCTTCATCTCGAGTCCGAATCAAGACTAGGTAGATAGTACAGTTCTATGTTTAGTCTTGGTTAGTTCAATCTTATCTAGACTATTAGAAATTTGATTCACTTTATCTCGAGAAGGAATACAACTCATCAAAGACCACATGAGGGGTTTCCTCCACACAAAGGGTTGTCTTGTTGAAAACTCTAAATGCCTTGGAAGTGTTGGAATATCCCAAGAATATTTCATCACCGCCTTAGCATCAAAAGTTCTCAACTTAGATTTTCCATTGTTATGAATGAAACACTTACAACCAAAAAGCTCTAAAATATGAGATTCTTGGAATCTTACCCTTCCAAATCTCATATGGAGTCTTACCCTTGTCTTTAACAACCAAGCACCTGCCTGGGTATAACAACTTGTATTGATGGCTTCACCAACTCGTGAGGGTTTCATACTCGGCCAACATGCTCCCGGCCGCTTCCTTCAAGGTTCTATTCCTTCTTTCAACCACTCCATTTTGTTGAGGAGTCCTTGCTGATGATGTCTCATGAATAATTCCACACTCATTGAAAAAGTTAGATAAACAAGAATTCAAAAATTATGTGCCCTTATCACTTCTTATTTTAATAATATTAACACCCTTTTCATTTTGAATGCTCAAGCAGATCGGGGATCTTGTTTATAGTCTCATTTTTCTTGAAAAGAAATATAACCCAAGTGTATCTAGAAAAATCATCTACTACAACAAGAGTATATTTCCTTCCACCGGCGAGAGGAGAAACGAGTCCAAACAGATCAAGATGAAGTAGTTGTTAAACTCTTTCGGATTGATGAGGTGTTAATACTCTTAAATGAGTGTCTAGGCTGTTTACCTTTTTGACAAGCATCACATTTAAGATCGGTAGAATAAAGTTTCTTAGGTAATCCCTTAACAAGGTTCTTTTTAGCCATCTTACTAAGGGTTTTGAAATTCGATGACTAAGCCTCTTGTGCTATAGCCACCGAGGTCATCTCCACCCTTAGCTATCGACAAGTATCTTTAGGACAACTATTAAAGTTGGCCACATAGACATTACCGTGTCTCAAGCCGATTAAAAGTACCTTATGCGAGGAACTATCTAAGATATCACATTTATCCTTAGAAAATTTGACAAGAAAACCCTTATCACAAAAATTTGGGAAAGCAGATAGCAAATTATGTTTCAAACCTTCAACAAAATATACCTCGAATACTGAATATCCTTGATAATCAAAGTACCTACTCCTTTAGTCTGTCCATAATTATTGTCTCCAAATAATACTCTTGGACCATCAATGTTCTGGAAATTTGATAGTAGCCTCTTGTTATAAGTCATGTGTTGTGAACAACCACCGTTAATGTACCATATATAAGCTAAGATCTCTTCCTTGAGTGATGAACCACGTGAATCCTGAAAAGCAGATTAGTTATAAGGTACCCTAGTGATCTTGGGTCCTTGAAGGTCAAGCATCACTTTAGGTAACCAGATAAACATCTCATTTCCTAATACTAAATCGTAGTTGGTCTCTCTACCAAATCACTACAATTGTATCACTTTTAAGTGATAACATGTTGTATTCAGATTTAGTAATTTTCCTGGACTTAGGAAAAGTGGGATAACATCTCGCTTCTCCCATCAAAAGGACTGTAATAAGAATTTCTTCTTATTTTGATTCTTGGAGTTCTCTTAGTCTTATAAGGAGTCCTCACCTGAATTTTTGTTTTCAAGCTAGGAGATGCAAGTCCTTATTTGACTAATTGGTTTCCAAGGACCAATTCTAACCTCTTTTGAGTGATCGATGCTTTTACAAATTTCCTAGGTTTCAACATCTCGATTTACTATTTCTCGTCATAACCAAGACCTCGTTTTGTCATGGGATTTTTGAGATGTATTAAAGATGTGATCTATTGCTGATTGTGAATTATTAAGTTGACTAATTTTGAAGACTAGCTTCTCATTGTCTTTCTTAATTAATTCATTTTCAAGCCAGATTGTTTCGAATTTGTCTTTTAAAGATTTCAATTCACTTTCTAATCTTTCGTAAGGTGGTGATGTACTAGCCTCGGCTGGGAAAACATTCCCCCTTGAATGTTTCCTCAATTTACAGGTAGTTCATCACCGCTTTCCTTTAATTAGAATTTGAATTTGACCCTTTAAAGTCAAATTCTCTGTCTCTAGTTGTTTATAAGCGGCCAGAGATGTCTTTAAGTCTCTCAATAATTCATGAATAACGGTTTGATCATTATCGAGACAGTTTACAGGAATCATTATCAAGATGAATAATAGACTACCTCTTTAGCCATGAGACAAACTTCATCGTCTAATCCAAATCGATGATGAGGATGATGATGATGATTTTCTTGATTCCTTTTCTTCACCCGAGAAGAGCCCTTTGATCTCGCAAATCTCCTGTCACTTTTTTTTCTTTTCTCTTCCCTTTCTTTAGGAGTCAACCGAGGACAATCATAGCTAAAGTGTCCTGGCTTGTTGCAAGTATAGCAAATGTCACTCCTATCTCGATTTAGAGTGGAAGGATTTCTTTTAACAGGATCTCGAATCTCCTTGTCTGGCTCCTATTCTTGTCATCATCTCATTGAGTCATCTTCTTTTCTTCTTGACTTGGATCTAGACCTATCCTTACCTCGCAAACCTCAATTTATTACGTTTATACTTCATTCTTAATCTGTCACACCTTTTGGTGAGCAGAGCCATCTGCTCCTTCGCAGATAAGTCAGCTCCTACTGATTTAGTTGACATCTTGTCTTCTTTCTTTGACAAAAGCAACGAGACTTGGATGAGGTGCTTGACTCCATCTCATCTTCCTCATCTTCTATCTGAATGTCATGCTCTAAAGCTTTAAGATGAGAAAATAAGGTATGATGAGTAATAGAAGATAAATTTTGAGTTGCTTTAAGGATATTGGACTTTTCTATCCATCTCTTGGTTAAAGATCTCAATATCATATTATTGATCTCCTTTTCGTATAGGTCTTTCCCAGATCACCGCTTTGTTGAGAAGATTTGTCAATCTCACATCTAGCCGATCCATCTGTTTCATTTTCCTTCATCTTGAAGGTATCAAAGGCATGTAATACAGATCGCAGCCTTATTCTCTTTACTTGGTCATATCCTTCACAAACATTTGCAAGTGTCTCGCCACATCTCTTTAGCTGATTTGCATCTTTTGACCTTTTCAATCCAGTCTTTACTCGAGTTTCAATGATTTCGATCCTGGCTACTTGATCTAGGTTGTGGATTTTCCTCTCATCACTTGTCGATTCGAACTCTTTTTCTCTTGTCGACTCTAAATTCAAATTTCGATTCAAAGGCCATTCTAGTGCCTCCATGATAAAATTTTATAGGTCATTCTTCAAGAACCTCCTCCATCCTATCATGGATAGCCTTGAGATGATTTTCCATCCCGAATTTCCAATAATCATACTCTTCAATTGAAAATTCGGTAGATTCCTGGATTTCTTGCTCTTGCACGAAGACATGATGAGATAGAAAAATAAAACACTCCACAAACTTGTTAGTAGTACAGTTAGTAACAATAAAGAAGATGAAGAAAATCAAGAATATTTCAGAATCTCAGTCAAGACCTAAAAATCAATATAAGAACAACTTAACACCGCTCCTCGATACCACTTGTTGGTCCCGATTAGTTGAGCAGATCGGATAAAACTTATATCAGCCTTCTAGGAAAAATCTAGAAGGGGGTTGAATAGATTTTTCAAATTTTTACAAATCTTCCAAGATTTATTCAAAGCACCAAAGTGACACAATGGAAATTCAATTTAATCTCAACTCTATTAAGATCAAAAGCAAACCGATATTTTGGTTTAAACTTTGATTCTAAATTAATCTTCAATTGATAAACTGAAATTGAAATAAACAAGTAAGTAAATGAAAGCAATAAAGAACAACATATTTATAGTGGTTCGGATTATAACAATCCTACATCCACTCTCCTTCTTCAAACTTTGAAGAAGGGTCTCTTCTATCTCGCTTACTTACTTACTTTACAATCGTACAACTTACAAATTACAACTTGATCTTCAAATCTTCAAAATCCTAAACAAATCATGTGAAATCTATCTCTAAAATAATAGAAGTGTATTTGAAGATGTGCAAGGAAGTGTTCTATAAACACTTAGAAAAATCTATGAAGACATCTTTGAAAACAATTTTGTGCTTTTTCGAAATCTTGTGAATTGTGAGAATCTACCGCTAAAAATGAATAACTTGTGTGATCTCTCTATATCTTTAACGAAGTGTCTAGACCTATTTATAAGTCTCGAAAAGACAGCTTAGTTTGTTAATTAGTTTTAACAAACTAGAAACTCGCTCAACAAACTTATTCTTGGAAACCGCTCTAGACCTCACCGATTTTATTTTACTTGTCTCGACTTGGTGAAGACTCGCCTTTCTTATTCTACTCACTTGTCTTAACCTCGTCTCGAGCTCTTTATACTTGTCTCCCGCAGATGACTAGACTTGAGCTCGTCTTCGGATGACTTGTAATCTTTCGTGACCTCACCGACTAGTTTGGTTCTCGACCTCGTCTCGATCGGCTTAGTCATAAGGACTTGATCTCACTGCTCTTCAGTCGCCTCGATCATCCGAATCGCTTCTTTTAACTCATCAAAACTTCTTGATCTAACAAGTACATCCATCCGGCATCCATGTTCTTGTCATGATATTCCTTTGTGTATCGACACGAGACCATATTTGGAGGGGCAGATGATCGGTGGTAGGGGCGGAAGTCTGCTTCGGCCACCGCCTTGGATACCCACTTCCGGATTCCCATGTCCCACTTTATCTCGCCTTTGCCTAGCTTCTTTTGTCTCTTCTTCTCTCTTTCCCGAACCACTCCTTCTCTCGCTTTGATTCTTCTGATCTGCTCTACGTATAGATTGGAGTAGTCCAGCTTCTCTCTTCTTCTTCTCACCTTGAAAGATTTGGAAATTAAGACCTCGGGCTGGCTCCTTCTCACAGCCTTTCCCTTTCCATTGCCTTTGGCCTCGCTTGATTTTTCTCGATTCTTTCGGTCGGCCATCAGCTTCTTTGACTTCTCCTCTTCTTCTTTCCTCCTCCTCTCCTCATCTTCTCGAATGGCCTCTTCTATCTCGAGTCACCCTCAACTCAAGGGCGGCAAGTGATTGGAGTGAATTGATGCATGATTTTAGGGGTATTTTAGTGTAAAAAGTGATCAAAAGTGTTAGATTTTGTGCCTAAATGTGTAGAGTATCACTACTTTGCCTAAAAGTATTACTTGATGGATTTTTGATGTTTTTCGTCCCATTTTCAGGTAAATCGGTGGAATTTGGCCAAATCGAGAGTACCGGCATTCATAGGGTGAAGAGACGATCGAGACGGAGGCGAAAATGGAGGTCGAGGCGGAGTCCGGGTCGAGAAAATTCCTGGACTCAACCTCCGGTCGAGGTCTAGGGGCCTCGACCCGAGGTGCCGCCATAGGATGAAAATCAAATTTTTGAAGGAAGCTCGACTCGAGGGCCGAGCCTCGAGTCGAGGACTAGGGCAAAGGTGGCAAGCTCGAGTCGAGGGCTGAGCCTCGACTCGAGGCTAGAGCAAAATTGAAGAATCGCTAACACGACTTCACAAGCCTCGACTCAAGGGCCCCAACCTCGAGTCGAGGGATACCCAAAATCGAAAATTTTATTTTAAAGCCCATTTGAGCGGAAAATAGAGCATAATCTCCATAGCCTTGATTAGAGCAGTTATTTTACAGTTTTTTTAGGCGAATTTCTCATTCCATAACTTAATTCTCATTGTAATTGGATTAGATTCATAGATTTAGATAGATTGTAATCATTTGTACCCTAGATCAGCATTGTATCCTTTAGTTTTTATTTCCAAGTTGTAATTCAATTGAAGAGAAGAGCACATTTGAAGATACATTGAAGATTGAAACATTCTTATTTTTGATCATTTAATCCAATTGGTGATGTTCTTCCACTTTACTCCTTTTAATTCCTTAATTGTTGTGATTTGCTATTTGATTGTCCAATTAGATTTTCTACCCATGGGTTTTGCTCTTTGCACCATGGGCTAATACTCTTGTGCTTGGGATAATTGAAATTGAGGATGATGTGATTGCCTTGTGCTATGATTGTTGATCGATTGAGTTAGATTGCTCCTAATTGTGATTCTCATTGTGCTTCATGCATTTTTATCTCTTTAGATTAATGTTTGATCACCCTAGCAATAGGCGAGAGTTGAGCTAACGTGATCCGAGATTAATCGGGTTATAATTGTGCATGATTGTATGAATTGAGTGCTTCTTAATTTAGAGATTAGTTGCACTAAGGATACTCACATTAGGCATTGTGTGATTAATTGAGTGATTAATTGCATGATGGTTTTATGTTTTCTACCTTAATTGATTTACAATTTGATTCAATCATAGCTTGTTGATCATTGATTCCTTGATGGATATTATCCCTAGCACCCCAATCCCCCATTGATTTTACCTACTTGTTCTAGCATATAAGGTGTTTGATTAATTACTTGCTAGTGTTTGAATTTTAATTCTTGCATTTGTAGTGTGATTTTAGAACCAAAACCGCTTTGCAACAATAGTCATCGATAACTTGTATTCCTAGGGCCTCAATGCATATTATTTTCCTTGGGTTCGATATACTTGGTTGTCTTAAAATCGCTTGCCCGATTCCTACAATCAAAATGGCGTCGTTGCCGGGAACTAGTTTTTGTGCCTTAAGTGAGACTTAGGAATTTGTTTGAAGTGGCTATTTGTTGTTTTTGTATTTTTGTTTTGTTCTTAGTTTTTGTTGGATTTTGATACTTGGATTGGTGGTTTGTAGGTGCATGATTACAAGGTCTAGTGGTATTCCACCTTTGCCACTCAATCCGAAATTGAAGCTACAATTCGTAGGAATCGTGGGAGAAGGAGAAGAGAAATGATGGAAGGTGAAGAATTGATACATGAAGAGAGAGTTGTTGGTGATCCTCATGTTGAGGAGGTGAATGTAAATGGAGAGGGGAGATTGCAAGACAATGGAGGAGGTCATGGGAACAATTTGCCTTTTAATGCTCAAGTTGGCCCTTTCCCTCAAGGGATGCCACCACATCAATTTCCCTACCAAAATCCATACCCTTACCCTCCACAAGCTCACCAATATCCATACTATCCACCTCATCCACAATAATTCCCACCATACTATCCTCATATGCCATACAACCATGAGCCACGATATCAAGAGCCATCTCACATTCCACAAGCCCAACCACAACCGATGAATGAGCCTCCACCTCAAGGTAGGCCATTGAGGAGTTCTTTGAGCCTCAACTTCGTGAGCATTATGATGGGATAGCAAGGCCGAGAATTGAAGCCAATAATTTTGAGATAAATCCCTCACTTGTAAGGATGCTTAGAGAGAAGAAATTTAAAGGGAAAGATGAAGAGGAGTGCCCTCATCAACGCATGGCACAATTTCTAGAGATTTTCGACACCACGAAGTACAACGGAGTGCCCGAAGATACTAAGAAGCTAAGGCTATTTGCCTTTACTCTTAAGGGGAGAGCCAAAGAATGGCTAAATTCTCTTCCTCCCGTAACCGCACGTACGTGGGAGGACCTAAGCAAAAGATTCTTGATGAAATTTTATCCACCATCCAAGACCGTGCAAGCCAAGGAGGCGATTTCACATTTCCACCAAAAGAATGGAGAGACTATACCGGAAGCTTGGGAGAGGTACGGTATGTTGCTTATTAATTGGCTCCAACATGGCTTTCTGGAGGAACAAACCATTATGTATTTTTGCAATGGCTTGACGGATGGGGATCGATCCTTTTTTAATGCATATGCTAATGGTTCTATTTGGTCGAAGACGGTGGGGCAAATGAATAAGATTATGGAGAATATTGCCCAAGATTCGCTCCAAGTGTCGGTTAATCGTAGAGCACATCGTAGAGTGTCACATGTGGAGGAGATTGAGTCTATGAAGACTATAATGATGACGATGATGGACCGTTTGGGAGCTCTTACCACTTCCCAAGCCCAACAAAATATGAGTCCATCCATCCCTCAAGTTGATATGTGTCCAAGTTTATTGCCTATTGAAGAAGTGAATTACATGCCTCCATACCAAGGAGGATATCAAGACAATTTCCAAGGTGCAAGGCCATATC
Source organism: Paraleonurus japonicus (assembly GCA_030762865.1). NCBI lineage: Eukaryota > Viridiplantae > Streptophyta > Magnoliopsida > Lamiales > Lamiaceae > Paraleonurus > Paraleonurus japonicus. The sequence goes on along the minus strand of CM061053.1, from coordinate 42,965,066 downwards.
AAGTGCCTTATCAAAGTAGACCTCAAGGGAGTTTTCAACCTCAACCTCAAGCTCCATTTAATGGCAACAATTGGAGGAGACACGAAAATTTTCCTTATGCCAATCCAAGAGCCGCCGTCTAATTTTCTCCCGGATTTGAACCGGGTGCCAAAGCACCTAATAATGAGGAAGACTACTACGGAGGAGCTCCTTGGGATGATAGTGAAGAGGTTGGAGGCTAGTGATTCGAGGCTTGATGACATTGGAAAGCAAATGGACACATGGTTTAAGACTATTGAGCATCAAGTGGGACAATTGGCTACAACGGTTGGGAAACTTTCTTCTACGGTGGACCATTTACAAAACAAGGGGAAGTATCCATCTACCACTGAGCCCAACCCAAAGGAGTTTTGTAGTGCTATCCAACTAAGGAGTGATGTTAGATATGAAGGCCCAAAGATGCCCAAGGAAGTTGAAGTTGAGAGAGAGGTGGAGCTAGAAGGAGAAATTGAAGAAAGTGTGGTTGTGGAGAAAGAGGCAAGTGAAGAGATTAAAGCAAAGAGAGAGTCCAAGAAAGAAGAAGAGAAGTCCAAGAAAGATGCATGGGAGTTCCCATGAGACCCACTCCGGTTCCATTTCCTCAAAGACTTGGGAGGAAGAAGCTTGATGAGGAGTTTGGTAAGTTTTTAGAAGTTTTTAAAAGCTTGCATGTTGATATTCCACTATTGGATGCCCTAGAGCAAATACCCCATTATAAGAAATTTTTGAAAGAGATCATGTCAAAGAAGAGAAGATGGGATGAGAAGGGTATGATCAAATTGGTGGAGGAGTGCAAGGAGATTCTAGAGAGACACTTACCTCAAAAGCTAAAGGATCCGGGAGTTTTATAATTCCTTGCGAAATTGGAGAAAATGGAAAAGTTCAAGGCTTATGTGACTTGGGAGCTAGTATAAATGTCATGCCTTTGTCCATTTTTAAGAAGTTGGAGTTAGGAGAGATGACTCCTACAAATATCAATCTTCAATTGGCGGATCAATCTTATGCTCATCCTTTTGGGATCGTTGAAGATGTATTAGTAGGAGTTGGCAAGTTCATCTTCCCGGTTGATTTTATTGTGCTTGACATGAAGGAAGAGCTTGAGGCACCTATCATTCTTGGTAGACCTTTCCTTGCCACCGGCAAAGCTATGATCAATGTTGAAAAAGGGGAGTTCAAATTGAGCTTTAATGGAGAAGAGGTGACATTTACTAGAGCTCCATTGGAAGAAGATGCTCCAAGCACTTTAGAGAAGAAGACTTGTGGATACATAGAGATCATCGATTTATACCCTTCCATTGATAGGGATGATTCTACACCTTCTACTTCCTCTAATTCTTTAGTTAATGAGCATTTTATTCCTTCTTGTAAAGTGATGGCTAATAAGTCTTGTGTTTCTTTGGATGATCTTAGGAAGGAGAAAGCACTCATGGAGCCTTTGCTTGACCCCGCAGATAAGGAGCTTGAAGAATGTGAGAAGAATTTGACCAAGCTTGAGTAAGGCTCAAGTTTGGGGATATTAGAGGAGAGAAGGACACCACTTGAGAAGAAGGAAGCAAGCTTTGAAGTTGGAGACCAAGTGGTGTGGAGCGAATCGAATTGGATCCGTTTGCTAGGCGTTGAGAGACTCAAGGAGGTGTTAACGGTGAAGGAAATAAAAGAAGGAGGAAAGCTCCTCTTAGAAGACAAGTGGGGATGTTGCCTTTTTGCAAAGGAGAATCTAGTGAGGCACAAGGATGATCCTCATGTCTTCAAAGAAAGGGAAGTATGAACTCCTTGAGTTCCATCCGCAAAGGACGTTAAATCTAGCGCTAGATGGGAGGCAACCCATCCTTTTGTTGCTTTTGTGTGTTTGTGGTTTTTGTTTCATTTTTGGGAGAATTGGCTTGGAATTGTATTGCTCATGCTTAGGAGGTTATGATATCATGCTATGGGATTTATTTGGAGTATTGAGTTTATTGTTGATATTATGTTGAGTTGCATATGTCTTTGTATCACATTTGTGCCAAACTTTGAATTCATGTTATCATTCAAGTTTGGGGTTGTTGATCGTTTATTATTTACGTGCATCGCTTAGTGGTAATGATTTGATGGTTGTTATACCCGATTGTAGTACACTCACTACATTTGAGTGGGAAAGAGATCGAAAGTACAAGGAAATTCAAGGTTAAAAGAAGGAAGAGCTTAAAAGTTGGTGAAAAATGAGTAAAAAGGAAGAGACCCGGTCTCCTCGATCGAATGAGCGACCGGGCTTAAATCGAGGACCAAAAAGGTTAGTTTTTGCATATTTGGGTTCGTTGGGGTCGAATAGGTCATTTTTAGGAGTGTCGGAGGTCGGGCCGGGTCTGGGAATCCGTAAAATTCCTGGACTCGACCACGGGTCGAGGTGACCCATCCCCGGGTCGAGGGTCCATACTTAGTGAAATTTCAAAAATTCATGCATCCCTCGAGTCGAAGCCCGAGCCTCGAGTTGAGGGACTTCAAATTTTGGCAGCCCGAGTCGAGGGCTGGACCTCGAGTCGAGGCTGGGGCCGATTTTTAAATATCGCGATTCGGTTCAGATTTCACCAGCACGAGTCGAGGAGCCCTAATTCCCCACTCCCCATCGCGATTTCACCGATTTTCGACCCATTTTGTTCATATTTCACCATTCAATCATACATTCCTTTACATATTCATCATATATTGCATCAAAATCATATCTTGAGAGGGTTTTTGTGAGATATTTTGGGATTTTGAAGAGTTGCTTGGGTGTTCTTCCAATTTGTTCCAAGGCGTAATTCCATTGATAAAGGTATGAATTGCTCGTCCCTTGGCTCGTTAATTTCGTCCTTGATGTGATTATTGCATGGGTATTGCTGAATTTTGCCAAGTTTGCATTTATGTGGAGATTTCATTTGGGCATTTTTTTACAAACACCTTATATGCATTGTCTTATGGATGAAATTTGAGCTTTTGGATTGATAATTTGGATTTCTTTGTGAATTAGAAGGCATGATAGGATTGTTTGAGATGATTTGGTGAATGCCTTTGTGAATTTGGTCATGGGAATGATTTTGACTAATTATTTGTGGGAATTCCTAGTGAGTATATGTGATATTTGGTCATGCTTGCCTAATTGATGATAGAAGTGCATGTTAGTGAGCATTATTGGTAGAATTATTTGATAGAGTGACATATTATTTTGGATAATTTTGTGAGCATAATTGCATATTTTAGTGAGCTTAATTGTTGATGTTGATTGTTAAGGCCATTCTTGTTGAGTATGCATATTTGTGGTGGTTTATTGAGCACTTCTATTGATTCTATTTGCTTAGTTGATATTTGACCAAATTGTTTTGGATAGTTAATTCTTCACTTAGGGATTGTTTGTGATTGAAGATTGACTTGTGATGATTGACTTGTTCATGTGCTTAATTGCTATCATATTATGCTCGTATTTTTACTATTTATTGCTAATTGTCGCCTTGAGAAATTTTGTAGGAAAGATGTTTCGAGGTGCCGACGGTCATAACTTCCCGATGAGGAGTTTACGAAGAGAGACAGAGCCTGTTAGATTTGCTAACAAGATGTCGGCTCGATTAGGGATTCTATGGGATGACTACAAGTGGAGAAAGCATTCCATCCTATATGCCGAGATTTACAACAAGGTGGTGAAGACACGCCTTGTAGACCATGACTATATGGTCTCGATGGGGATCGAGGAGGACATCCCCAGTTGTTTGAGCAGGTTGGCATGTCCGGCTTCTTGGCTAAGAGGCCACAAACCTACTTGGGGCTCACTCTGGAGTTCCTTTGCACCGTTACATTTGATAAGGCTAGGAAGGCAAAGTTCCCGAGGGCTATCACATTCGAGCTATTGGGGAACGAGTACACCCTTATCGTGAATGAGATCAATGAGATCATTGGTGCACCGACCGATCTGATGGTTCATTGCTTAACATTCGACGCAGAGTATAATGCTAAGAAGTTTTGGAGGAGGATCTCGGATTCGGGGCACCTAAGCGATCGCAAATCATTTCGGGAAAGTCTAAGAGTACCGAGGATCCGTAACCCGGTGATGAGGTATTTAGAGAAAATCTTATCTAGCACGATATTTGCCAAATCGAGGGAGGAGCCGTCGTATCTAAGGAGCTTTATGTGCTATGGTGTTTCCTCCACGGGGTTCGTTTCAATGCTTTCTTGCTTACCTTTGCTACCTATTCGAGAGGGTGACGAGCACCCAATTTAAGAAGATTCATTTTGGAGGTTTGATCACTCGATTTCCGAGCACTTCGGCATCCCGACGCACAACCTACGAGCACTAGAGGGCCCTGACTTGACTCACCGATACCATGAGGCGTATGAAGACCCTAGACCTCATTGGGAGGACTTGGTGCTTTCAGTAGCACCTCGGAGGCCGATTCCCTCTTCCTAATAAGAGGTTGACTACGGTGTTCGACGCGGCGGGGTATGTGACTATCAACCTCCGGATGTGGTCATAGAGACACACCGAGGCGATCGACGCCCATATTCGGGAGCACGGAGTGAATCTTAATGATGATGAGGATGAGTAGCGGGGTGGATTCGGTGCAGTTACGAGGAAGAGAGGTGAGGCTGCGAGATGCGGAAAATGAAGATGAAGGGGATGGATGAGGAGGAGCAGGCAGAGCCCGATTCGAGATGGATGAGGACTAGGACTTGAGGCCGAGATCAACTACTACCGGTAGGATGAGATGCGGAGTAGGGAGTATGAGGCCGCGATTCATCGCAGAGACAGTGGACCCTCACCGAGGAGATGTGGGCCGACAGTCGAGAGAATGCAGTGGAGTGTTTGACACGGCAGACGAGTGTTTTCGAGTTATGGAAGAGTCTTGTCGCTTTAACGAGGAGACGAAGATGATGCCGGAAGAGTATCTCAAGAATCAGCGAGATATGTACTCACTCCTCCAGCAGATGAGCTCGTGGAACTTTGGACCGGGCCACTATCCTCCTCCACCGCCGCCTACTAATGATTAGGGCGATTCCCCTATTTCCTATCCCTCTCCTCTAGTTCCTCTAGCATTCTTAGTATTTCCTCTTTGTGATGTTTGATTTGTAGTGAATTGATGATTTGTGGTTGTTTGGGATGTACTTCATTTCTTAACATTGATGGATCGATGATGATTTCTATTTGATGATGTGTATAGATGATTTGATGGTCTTGGATTTATTGAGCTTTATTGGTATGATGATGATTATGCTTTATTGATATCTTGGATTCCTTGTATATTTTTTTTTGGGGCTAGATTTATATTGAGCGTAATTGTGAACTTATTGCATATCTTTGAGTAATCTTTATTGACTTAGTGAGTGTGCTTGAGATTATGTATATGTGCACTTGTGCTTGATTTGCAAGAGTAATTGAATTTTGATTTGATCATGAGTTGATATGTGGCTTGAAGCTAGCATGAGTGATGATTATGTGAAGATGAATGTGATTGAAATTGCTTGATTCATTGCTCAATTTTAGCCCGTGAGCTTTTGTGCCTTTAAAAATCGTACATCTTATACGGTTGATCTTAATTTGTGAGTGCACCATTCATAGATTTGTGTGCTAGAACTTGCCCTTGGACTTGTTGAAATTGATCTTTATGTGATTCCATGAACATGATAAGAGGCCATGTTGGATTGATAAGTCACTTAGCCAATTTATTTCCCACAAAAATATTTGATTTCCTTAGTGAGCCATTTTGAGCCTAGTATCCTTATTCTTTGGCAAGCCAAGTGAAATTGAAGCCATTTGCCTATTCTTATGAGCCTTATTGTCCTATGTTTAGTAGAGTTTGATTGTTGGCTAAAAGATGGTGCTTTGCTTGTGAAGTGTGGTGGAAAAATGATGTGCTTAGTTGATTGATTGAGAAAAAAGGTTGAGATGAAAAAAATTAAATTGTGAAAAAATGTGAACATGAAAAGAAGAAAAATTCAATTTGTGAGCTTAAAAGAAAGAGAGCTCAAAAGAATGGTGGTGATTGAACTTTGAAATGCAAGAGAAAGAGTTGATTGATGAAGATTGAAGAGATGTGTATTGTATTGTTAGCAATCATTCAAGTTCTCTACTAATGTTAGTCACTCTTACCTAAATTCACCTACCCATTCTAAAGAGCCTACATTACAACCTTGATGAAAGACCTCTTTGATTCTTGATTGAACACAAAAGATAGTGATTGAGATTGAGTCCTTTGGTAAGCTTATGGGGTACATGTTTGTGAATTTGATGATTGAGTGCATTTAACCTTGATACACTTGAGTGGTGAGTGAAACACTCCATGGAAGGAGCAATGTTTTGAGTATTTGATGTTGCATTTGTTTGAGCATGATTCATCTTGATTGCTAGTTGAGAGTTGGCATTTTGACTTGAGTTCATTGATGAGTTCGATTGTCTTATATTTCTTCTATGGTGCCATGCGACATAATTGCAATCAATTCACTCTTTGTGCTTATTTGCTACGTTAATCGAGGACGAGCAACACTTCAAGTTTGGGGGTATTATGATTGGAGTGAATTGATGCATGATTTTAGGGGTATTTTAGTGCAAAAAGTGATCAAAAGTGATTAGATTTTGTGCCTAAATGTGTAGAGTATCACTACTTTGCCTAAAAAGTATTACTTGATGGATTTTTGATGTTTTTCGTCTGTTTTCAGGTAAATAGGTGGAATTTAGCCAAACCGAGAGTACCGGCAATCATAAGGTGAAGAGGCGATCGAGACAGCGAAAATGGGGGTCGAGGCGGAGTCCGGATAGAGAAAATTCCACTGGACTCGACCTCCGGTCGAGATCCGAGGCCTCGACCCGAGGGTGCTGGCCATAGGATGAAAATTGAGTTTTGAAGGAAGCTCGACTCGAGGGCTAAGCCTCGAGTCGAGGAGCAGGGCAAAGGCGGCAAGCTCGAGTTAAGGGCTGAGCCTCGACTCGAGGCTGGAGCAAAATTGACGAATCGCTAACACGACTTCACAAGCTTCGACTTGAGGGCCCCAACCTCGAGTCGAGGGATACCCAAAATCGAAAATTTTGTTTTAAAGCCTATTTAAGCGGAAATGAGCATAATCTCCATAGCCTTGATTAGAGCAATTATTTTACAGATTTTTTGGGCGAATTTCTCATTCCATAGCTTAATTCTCATTGTAATAGGATTAGATTCATAGATTTAGATAGATTGTAATCATTTGTACCCTAGATTAGCATTGGATCCTTTAGTTTTCATTTCCAAGTTGTAATTCAATTGAAGAGAAGAGCACATTTGAAGATACATTGAAGATTGAAGCATTCTTATTTTTGATCATTTAATCCAATTGGTGATGTTCTTCCACTTTACTCCTTTTAATTCCTTAATTGTTGTGATTTGCTATTTGATTGTCCAATTAGATTTTCTACCCATGGGTTTTGCTCTTTGCACCATGGGCTAATACTCTTGTGCTTGGGATAATTGAAATTGAGGATGATGTGATTGCCTTGTGCTATGATTGTTGATAAATTGAGTTAGATTGCTCCCTAATTGTGATGCTCATTGTGCTTCATGCATTTTTATCTCTTTAGATTAATGTTTGATCACCCTAGCAATAGGCGAGAGTTGAGCTAATGTGATCCGGATTAATCGGATTATAATTGTACATGATTGTATGAATTGGGTACTTCTTAATTGAGAGATTAGTTGCATTAAGGATACTCACATTAGGCATTGTGTGATTAATGGAGTGATTAATTGCATGATGGTTTTATGCTTTCTACCTTAATTGATTTGCAATTTGATTCAATCATAGCTTGTTGATCATTGATTCCTTGATGGATATTATCCCTAGCACCCTAATCCCCCATTGATTTTACCTACTTGTTCTAGCATATAAGGTGTTTGATTAATTGCTTGCTAGTGTTTGAATTTTAATTCTTGCATTTGTAGTGTGATTTTAGAACCAAAACCACTTTGCAACAATAGTCATCGATAACTTGTATTCCCAGGGCCTTATTGCATACTTTTTCCCTTGGGTTCGATATACTTGGTTGTCTTAAAATCGCTTGCCCGATTCCTACAATCAGCAAGCTCATCTCGCTTTCTCCTTCATCTCTGCCTTCGCCGCCTCTAGCTCAGTGTGTCGGCCTTGATTTGTAGCTTATCGGTTTTGGCTCGACATCGGTTGTGATGGCCTCCATTTTCTCCCCGCCCATCTACTTCCCCATTTTTAACTTCATCTGTTAGGGCTCGTAGCTGGTCTTCCGAGAGAGGCACAACGCACTCAAAAATCTGATTTGTCGCTGGTCGGTGCATCCACCACGACTGCGTCGTCCTTTGCCACCTTTGCTTTCAGCCGCTTCACCTCTTCCTCCGTGTCGCTGCAGACCGACCAATACAGAGCTGATCTTGTCGATAGGTTTCTTGATATGTTGACCTCGGCTATCCACATGTTTGTCGGCATCGTGTCCTGTCACCGCCTTAATAATGCGCTTCGTCTTCTGGCTACCAACCTCTCCACCTTTTGAGTAATTTTTTGTTGCAGATTCGGAAGGCGGATGAGATGGCAAAGCAGTGGGCTGTCTGAGTCTTCTTCCTTGGAGGATTCAAATGAGGAGGGAGAAGAAGGTGTTTTGGGAGACGGAGCTCATCCGGATATCTCCAAAAATATTGTGGGAGATATCCGGGATTGAACTTGGGGAGCGGGTTGGGGTGAAGGTGGTTGGATATCGATGGAGATGGTGGTGGGGGTATTTCGGATGGTGGTGGAGAAGATGTTGGGCGGGATGTGGAGGGTGCGGTTTCGGCTATTTGAGGGGAGGAGATGAGGTGGTAGGTAAGATGATGGAAGGGGAGAATGTGGTTATGGGTGTAGGTGTGTAGACAGGACGATGGGTAGGGGTAATGTGGGTTGAATTTGGGGTAAGGGGGTAGATAGGGTTGGGGTTTCGGTTTGGACTCCCGGGAGGTAGGTCATTTGCAGGCTCCAAGGTGCCGGCACTGGGACACCTCTTCATTGCCATGGTGGGCGAGATAAGGGGAGGGAGAAGACTTGGAAGAAGACAGACTAGAAGATGTACCAAAGGAGAGTACCTTTTGTGGCTTTTCTGTCTTCTTTGGCGAGGGGGTTCTCTCGGAGATTATCTCCTGGATATCTGGGCTTGCTCAACGGCTGCTGCAGCCCACTTCCAATGTTTGGGCTTCTTCAATCAGCAGACCGGGCTGCGGCGAGATGTTGCCCCCTCCTCCGAGGCTTTAACTAGCCTCCTCCGCTTGGTGCCTTCTCCTTCGACTTCATTGGGTGTGAAGCCTCGGTGAGCTCACGATCGGCTCCGTCGGCCGATCCTCCTCGAGTGAGGGCTCAGCTACCCTCTTCTCGGCCGCTTCCTCATCGAAATTTTACGCCCTCCAATCAGCTCGTTCTTGGTGAGGAGCCATTTTTGCTTTGTATAGCTCCTCACCCCGTCGGTCCAGCTTTAGGTCGTCACAGATCCTCCGGGAGGACAGCTTATTTTGTTGAACAAGCTTGTAATGGACTTGACAGTCCATTCACCATTATTGCGAGATAAGTCTATCCTTCTCCGTCTTTAACCTTCCCATGAATAGCTCAGCCAGTTAACCTGCACCCCATCCAAAATTGCCACGATGCGGTTTAACACAGGCCTTGTCAATCCATCGTGGGAGTTCTCGCTCCCCAAAATACACTTAGTCGAGTATCGTCATCGCCAGACGATACTTCCTCCTAAGCATATTTTTCTTCAACTCTTTCCTTCTATCCTTGAATGAAGATCGGGCAATCATCTCGAATGATTCCACCCAATCTTCATCTCTGTAAACCAGGGGTTCACTCCCTCGAGAATTTGTATCAAAAACCACAGCCACTTCCTCCTTTGTCACCACAACATCATCACCATCAACCTTCGACTTAAAAACTCCATTCTCCAAAACTCCATGTTAAATCGAGAAGATGTTTTGATGAGTTAAAAGAGGTCGACGCGAGCCAATTCACGTAAAGTAAGATGACCAGCTAACTACATAGAGCAGTGAGGTAAAGTTCTAGCACTAAGCTAATTAGACTAGGAAAAGCTAGAAAAGTCAGCCTGAGGTCAAAGAAGCAGAGGTCATCGAAGACGAGCTTGAGATAGTCATCTGCAGGAGACGATAATGAAGAACTCGGACAAGGTCAAGACAAGCCGAGTAGAATAAGAAAGGCAAGTCTTCACCAAGTCACCGCAGACAACTAGAAGCAAGATCGGTGATGAAGAGACAGATTATCAAGATTAAGTTTGTTAGGCGGTTTTAGTTTGTTACAACAAACTAACCGTTTCTCGAGCTTATAAATAGATTTAGGCACGATTTCAAATATAATTCAGCACTCTCTCATTCACACTATTCACGAAGTTTTAAATTCTCACAAGAGTTTTTCAAAAGTAATTTTTCATAAGTTTGAAGTGTTTATAGAACACCTACTTTGTATTTCTTCAACACTATTGCACCGTAATCCGTAAATTACAGAAGATAGGAAGTTGAAGATAGGTTTAAAGATAGAAGATCTTCAGAAGTTGTATTTGTAAGATTGTAAGTGAGTGAGTAAGTAAGTGGTAGAGACCCTTCTTCAAGTTGAAGAAGGAGACTGGATGTAGGATCAATTAGATCCGAACCACTATAAATTTTTGTGTTCTTTACTGCTTTATTTACTTATCTTGTTCTAAATCAACTTTCAAACAAGTTCAATTTTGGACTCTTAATCAGTTGCTTTTGATCCATAAAAGGTTGAGTTTAAATCATTTTCCATTTGTGTGAACTTTGATACTTTGAATTGATATTCTAATCTTTGAAAAAGATTGAAAAATCAATTCAACCCCCTTCTAGATTTTTCCTAGAAGGTTATCTCAAGTTCTTTAATAAAATACTCAATCCGTGCGACCAACAAGTAGTATCGGAGCGGTGTTAAGATGTTTCGATATTGGTTTGAGGTCTTGAAAAGTTCTGGAATTGTTTCTTGTTTATCTTCTTTATTTTCAATCCACTAACCTTGCTACTAACAAGTTCCTGTTAAGATTCCTTGATTCACCATGTAAATGCATTAAGAGCAAGAAGTCCAGGAGTTTGCACGAAGTTTTCAATCGAGGAGTATGGTTGTTGGAAGTTCGGGATGGAGAACCATTTGAAGGCAATTCATGATAGGATGGAAGAGGTTCTTTAAGTAGGTCCAATTAAGTTCTATCATGGAGGAACTAGTGATGGGACTGGAGCTGCGAGAGACGAGGGTGAGACAAGAAAAGATGAATGCAGAGCCGACTAATGATGAAAGAAAAATTCATAATCTGGACCAAGTAGCTAGGACAAAGATTATTGAGACTTTAAGCAAAGATTGGATTGAGAAAGTAAAGAGGTGCAAAAATAGCTAAGGAGATGTGGGAGACACTTGCTAGTGTATGTGAGGGATCGAGACCAAGTCAAGGAGAATAAGCTACAATCGGTGTTACATGCATTCGATACATTTAAGATGAAAGAAAATGAAAGCAGTGGACCAATTTGGATGTGAGGCCCGACAAATCTTCTCAATAAAGCTGTAGATTTGGGGAAGAATTATATAGAAAAGGAGATTAACAATAAGACACTCAGATCCTTGAGTAAAAGATGGAGAGAAAATGCCAATATCCTCAAGGCTACTCAAAATTTATCCTTTATTTCACATCATACCTTATTTTCTCATCTTAAAGCTTTAGAATATGATATTCGATTGAAGATGAGGAAGATGAGATGGAGTTTAGCACTTCATCTAAATATGTTGCCTTTGTCAACAAAGAAGACAAGACATCGATTGAGCCCAAAGGAGGCTGATTTATCCTTAAAGGAAGCGAGATGGCCTTGCTCACAAAAAAGGTATGACCGATTGAGAATGAAATATAAGCGTAATAAATTGAAATTTGCAGAGAAGGACAGATCTAGATCCAAATCAAGAAGGAAAGAGGATGACTCAACATATGATGACAAGAAAAGGAATCGAGACAAGAAGATACAAATCACACGATAGAAAGAATCCTATCAGCTAAATCGAGACAGGGGAGATACTTGTTACACCTATAACAAGCCAGTCATTTCAGCTATGATTGTCCCAGCAGACTCCCAAGGAAAGAGAGGAGAAAAGGAAGAAAAGAGATAGGCGTTTTGCAAATCAAAGAGCCCTTCTTGATGAGGAAAAGGAGTCAAGAAAGTCATCATCATCCTCATCATCTTCATCGATTTCGGATCGAGATGATGAAGTCTGTCGATGGCCAAAGAGGTAGATTACTACTCCTCATCTCGATAATGATTCTTACAAATCTGTCTCAGACAATGACCAAAGCTGTCATCAAAGGACTTTTGAAAGATCTAAAGATGTCTCTAAGTTCTTATAAACAATTAAAGACTGAAAATTTAACTTTAAAAGATCGATTGAGACTCTAGTTAAAGGCAAACAAGTTGTGAACTACTGCAGTCCGAGGAAACATTCAAGGGGGAATGTTTACCCCAGTGAAGCTAGTAATCAGCTAGTGCACTGAAAGACTAGAAAATGAACTAAAATCTTTGAAAGATAAATTTGAAATCGTCTATCTTGAAAATAAGTCAATTAAGAAGGACAATGAGAAGCTTGTCTTCAAATTGAACCAACTTAATAACTCACAATCGAGTTATAGATCACATCTTTAATACTTCCCAAAAATCTCATGATAAGACAGGACTTGGTTATAATAGAAATAATAAATCGAGGTTCAAAAACCAAGGAAATTTGTGAAGGCAAATGAAATATCAAAAGAAGTTAAAATTGGTCCTTGGAAACCACTAAGTCGAGATAAAATTTGTATCTCCTAATCGAAAAATAAAATTCGATTGAGGAGTCCAGATCGACCAAGAGGGTTCCAAGAACTAAGATTAGAAGAAATTCTTATTACAGTTCTTTTGATGGGAGAAGCAGATGCTATCGATTTTCCAAAGTTTAGGAAATTCACTAAATCTGACTACAATAAACTTTCATTAAAATGTGATGTGTTTGTAGACAGATTTGGTAAACAGAATCTAATCGATTTATTATTGAAGAATGAGATGTTTGTCTGGATACCCAAAGTGATTATTGACCTTCAAGGACCCAAGATCACTAGGGTACCTCATACCTAATCTGTTTTGTAGGAATCACCGGATTATCTCTTAAGGAGGAGATTCTAGCTTCAATTTGGTATATAGACGGTGGGTACATTCACGGCACATGACTTTTAACAAGAAGCTATTATCAAACTTTCAGAATATTGATGGTCCCAGAGTCTTATTTGGAGATAATAAGCGAGGACGAGACTAAGGGAGTTGGTACTTTGATTATAAGGGATGTCCAGTATACGAGGTTTATTTTGTAGAAGGTTTAAAGCATAACTTGTTATCTCTGTTTCTCAACTCGTGATAAAGGCTTTCTTGTAAAATTTTCTAAAGATAAGTGTGATATCTTAGATAGCTCTTGAGACAAGGTACTCTTAACTAGCTTGAGACATGGTAATGTCTATGTGGCTAACTTTAATAGTTGCCCCAAAGATACATGTCTTGTAGCTAAGGGTTGAGATGACCTCGGTGACTATGACATAAAAGGCTTAGTCATCCGAACTTCAAAACCCTTAGTAAGCTAGCTAAAAGAATTTTGTCAAAGGACTACCTCGAGAAATTTTGTTCAACTCGATCTGAAATGTGATGCTTGTCAAAAAGGTAAACAGCCCAGACATTAATTCTTTTAAGAGTATTAACACATCCTCATCTGAAAGAGTTTTACAACTCCTTCATCTTGATCTGTTTGGACTGTTACACCTCTCGCTTTTAGTGGAAGGAAATATACTCTTGTTGTTGTTGATGATTTTTCTAGATACTCTTGGGTAATATTTCTTTTAAAAAAATGAGACAATGAACAAGATCCCCGATCTGTCGTGCATGCATTCAAAATGAGAAGGGTGTTAATATTATTAAAAATAGGAGTGATAAGGAGGCTGAATTTTTGAATTCTTGTTTATCTAACTATCCGAGTGAGAATGACATAGTTCATGAGACTTCTTGGCTAGAACACTACAGAGAATGGAGTTGTAGAGAGGAGAAATAGAACTCTCAAAGAAGCGGCTAGGAGCATGATAGCCGAGTATGGAACACCTCATAGCATCCTGGGCCGAGGCCATCAACACAGCTTGCTACACTCGGAACAAATGCTTACCGGTCAAGAGTAAGGGTAAGACACTTTATGAGATTTGGAAGGGTAAGGTTCCAAGAATCTCATACTTTCGTGCTTTTGGTTGTAAATGCTTCATCCATAACAATGGGAAGTCTAAGTGAGGACCTTTGATGCTAAGGCGGTGATGAAATATTTTTGGGATATTCCAACACTTCCAAAGCTTTCGAGTCTTCAACAAGACAACTCTTTGTGTGGAGGAAACTCCCATGTGGTATTTGAGGAATTGCATACATTTTCGGATAAAGTGAATCAAATTACGGATGATCTAGATAAAATTGAACTAACTAAAACTAAACATAGAAACGATCTATTTGCCTAGTTTTGACTCGATTCGAGATGATGAAGAATTCCCATCCGAGAATCGAAGACAACCCCTCTTGAGACTCCATCGAGGAGACACCCTTGACATCATCCGATCGACAGGTCGGTAGATGAAGGGAAAGCTTGTCTGCTCAGCAGAGTCGGATGAGTTACTTATGAGTCTCAAGATGAGGATGCTTCTACTCAAATAGGCAAGAGGATGAGAAGTTATCATCCAACCGACCAAATCATTGGGGACCCATCCGGTAGTGTGCGGACACGAACAAAGTAGATTCCCAAAGTTTGTTCGGGTGCTATGTATCACTTCTCGAGCCCTAAGTCTATTGAGGAGGCTCTATCGATACAAAGCTGGATAACAACCATGCGGAAGAAGCTGCATCAATTTGAAAGGCAAAACGTTTGGGAAGCTGGTGGGCGGACCACTTACATAGAAAGATTATAGGTACCAAATGGGTGTTTAAGAATAAACCGACGAAAACAACATTATTGTTCGTAATAAGGCAAGATTGGTAGCTCAAGGTTACTCACGGTCGAGGGGATAGACTATGACGAAACCTATGCTCCGATTGCCGATTAGAAGTAATAAGGCTGTTTTTGGCATTTCTTGCTTATAAATCTTTCAAAGTCTTTCAGTTGATGTCAAGTCTACATTCCTAAATGGTGTGTTACTTGAGGAAGCCTATGTAGAAACAGCCTCCCGGGTTTAAGATCAATAACAAGGTCTATAAACTCAATAAGGCCCTATATGGACTGGAATAAGCACCCGTGGCTTGGTATGATACTCTATCTGAATTCTTGATTTCAAGTGGATTCTCAAAAGGTAAGATAGATTGAACTTTGTTTAGAAAAGAAATAGATGGCAACATCTTGTTGGTTCAAATTTATGTGAATGATATTATATTTGGTTCACCTAATCGACCTTATGTGAAGAGTTCGGTGTTCTCATGAAAAACGAGGTTTGAAATGTCTATGATGGGTGAATTGACATATTTTCTAGGCTTACGATTAGGCGAGACGAGTAAGGGCATATTCATACATCGACTAAGTATGTTAAGGACCTTATAGATAAATTTGGGATGACTACTAGTAGGGAAGTTAAAATACCTATGGCAACTAACTTCTCTATGGATTCGAGATGAGCGGGGATACCCACGGATGCAACGGAGTATCGTGGTGATTGGATTCCTTCTCTATCTCACTGTAAGTAGGTCGACATAGCCTTTGCAGTTGGGGTATGTGCAAGATTCCAATCTAATCCCAAGAAAACTCATCTGAGACGGCTAAGAAAATCCTTAAATATCTTAAAGGAACTTTGCGAGTTAGGTTGTGGTACCCATCGATGACAACTTCGAGTTATCGAGGCTATTCAGACTCAGATTTTGGAGGATGTAAGATTGATAGGAAATCCACCTCTGGAACATGTCAATTTCTAGGCAACAAATTAATTTCTTGGTTATCTAAGAAAGCAGACATCTGTTGCAACCTCCACAATCGAAGCCGAATACATGGCGGTTGGTAGTTGTTGCTCTCAACTCCTCTGGATTAGTCGGCGGCTTAGGGATTATAACATTCAATCATCATTTGTTCCTATTTCTTGTGATAGTAATAGTTCTATAGCTATGACATACAACCCCGTCTCTTGCATTCTAGGTGTAAGCATATAGACATCAAACATCACTTCATTAGAGATCATGTAGAAAAGAATGATATTAGGATAGAAAAGATAGCCACCGAATCTCGAGAGAGCGATTCTACTTACAAAACCCTTAGTTGAGTCTAAATTTAAAGAATTGTGTTTAGAATTAGGATTACTTGATGCATCCTTAGCTGATTTTCAGATTAGATATGTGTCAAAGGATAATCAGTGTAGCTGATATCATTGATCTCCTTCTTAGGAATCAAGAATCAAGGATTAATCATATTGACCTTATCGACTTGATAATTGTTTATCCGACATCGAGTAAATCGAGACAAGGACACAATAGTCAGGTGATTCAGTTAGAGCAGAGATGATTATCTGCATCCTATCTGACTTACCTTAGCTACTAATGGTTCTTGAAGTTTGTGTATCTGCGAGGAACAAGTACAGATCAACATTGTTAGATTAGCTTGAATCTACTAATTTGATAAAAACCTCCTCATTTGTTCACCCCTTTCTTTGTTCTCTTCAAAAAGTATGTTTTCAAATTTTCTCACAAGCTCATCTATTTCAAAACCTTTCGGATGAGTTGTGTCTTGGAAAATACTTTATTCAAAATAATGACATTGAAATAATTCTTTATACTTTGTTTTTCAAAATCAGACTTGGAGAAATTTTCAAAGAATAAGACAAGGTCACTTTTGACCAAGTCGACAAAACTCGATCTGAAATAGGAAACCTTTATGCAAAGAAAGGCATATTTTGGCTTACGTCGGGTATACTAATTACCTCTGCATAAAGTAACCCTATTAGCCGTCTAATCCATAGGATAAACGGTTACTTTTTACATAATTCAAGAGGCAGCGTTAATGCCACGCGCTGAATGCGAAGCGGTTTTCTCGCTTAGCCGTTGATATTTTCACGCGCCTTTAACAATCAACGGTAAAAAAATTTTCCCGAGATTGCCACGTATCATCTTCCCAAAATTTTCCCTCTCTCTCCTCCCGATTTAAAAACTTACCGTCGTCATTTCGAAATTCACTTTTACAAATCCTAGCCCTAATGTAAATTCTTTCAAACTTTCTATCGAGTTTACCATGGCTTCCTCATCAAAAACCACCAAAACCCATACACCTACCTATATCTCCACAAATACTTCTGGTTTTAATATGAATGAAGACATTTTCAAGAACAAACTTAAAGCGAGAAATGTACGTGGATTTGAAACCACGAGGACAGAGAATCTGCGAGATATTCTCCGACTATTAGAGGCATCTCGATTGAGGATTCTTATCCATGAAGTCTCCCCATAACAAAACCGTGGACCTCCCGGGAGGCGGAATTTTTAGTAAATATGAGGGATACTCGTGGATGGCTTTGATACGATGGTTGATTTTGAGCAGTTCTCTCATACACGAGAGAGAACATTGCGGAGATATTTGATACGTCAATGGAAGGAGTGAATCCATTGACGTACAAAGAAGATATGTGGGAGGAATCCTTTGACCTGATGGCGAGAGTCACCTACGAGGGAATCGACGTGATCTAAAGAAGAATCTGCTGAGAAGAAGGTTCGGGTTCTTGATGTGATGGTGACCAAGGCGGTGTTGGGGGACCAGAGTTCACATGATGGGCTATCCAAGCCCCAGATTGTGCTATATGAGGGCCATCCTGGATGGGGTTCGGGTGAATTGGGTTCTTTGATTCACAAGCTGAATGAGGAGAAGAAGAGGTGACGTTCAAATCATTTGGTGAAGGATGGGTTGCAAACTCAACGGTCGGCTGTTCAATAAAATCATCTTGATAGAGGGCTGAATAGCAGGCGGTGGTAGAGTAGGAACAAAGAAGTACTCCAAGCGAAAGGGATCACGACAAAGGATGAGAGGCTTGGAGGAATGCCACTCAGACGATGAGTTAGATCTTTGCTCGAGAGCAAAGAGCGGCGGCGGCGAGAGGAGGCTAGGAGGCAGCCGCAGAGCCGATAGTTGAGGAGGTTCAGCCGAGGAGATTCCAAACAGGTGGAGATAACAAATGGCGAGGCAGCAGCAGAGATGAGATCTCCTCGAGAGGAGACCACGAAGGAGGCTGGTCAAGGCCTGCGAGAAGAAAAGCTGCAGAGGAGTCATCGAGTGCCGCCTCAAGCCAACCATCGACGAGGACTCGATAAGGATGACCAATTCATCCTTCGAAGAGGCCTCGAACGAAATCACGGCGTCGAGTCTTTCGGAAGCTCGGGACGGCAGACGGAGTCCTCCACCTTGCTTCCCGGAAGAAGTGCCGGTCCTCAAGATTGCAGTGAGGTCGGGTAAACCGAAGTTCCTCCATCTCCAGACCAAGGAAGCTGCTCTCTCTCCAATTCGGGAGGAAGGTACAAACTCTTCCCTCTCCTTATCCCAATCCCCCTGGGAATGAAGAGGTGTGCCGGTGGCATCTCGGAGCCTGCAGAAATGCCCACGATTGCTCCAAATAACCAGTCCAACCCCATCTGTCCAAACTCAAACCCAACCTCGAACTCACCCCCACTCTAGCCGAATCCTCACTCACACCCACCCTAACCGAGCCTACAACCACCCCAACCGAACCCACCCCTACTCCAACCATACCGGCCACCCTCAACAGAACAACCATCCTCATCTACCATCCCCATTCCTAAAATACAATCCACCATCCCCCTCAAACACAATCATCTCCCTCTCGCAGGTGAGATTACTTCATACTCATTTCTCGAGGACATCCAAATGAGATCTCCTTCTCCCCTACCTCCACCAACGAACCACAAACCCCTCCTCCTCGTCCGAATCCTCATCCGAGGATGAGGACGATGACTGAGCCCGCATCGGCCATCTCTTCAATCGTAGCCCCAGATGGAGAAGAAGATTAAAAAGGTTTTTTCCAAGAAGATGAAGAAGAAGACTAAGAAGATGGTTGAGGTTGTTACGGAGACAATGATAGCAAGCATGAGGGAAGTCGAGGTAAACCTTGTTGATAAAATTACTTCCTTGACTAACTCTATCTTGGTGAGAAGGTGAAAGCTGCGGAGGAGGAGGTGGTGGGTCTGAAGAATCAAATGGCTGATTACAATGCAATTGTGGTTGACGCATTAGCCATGGACAAGTCAGATTTTTGAGTTAAGTGCAATGATCTCGGAGAAGAAACCGATCGCCCGGCTAATGAAGTCAAAAAGGGGAAAGAGGCTTGAGCAAGAAAGAGGACGAGCCCTCACACCGCCTTAGAGGAGACCGGGAAAGAAGTTGGCACAAAGGCAAATGCGGTGAGGAAACAGCCGGGGAGGATGTCGAGGCTCAAATCGATGAGGTGCTACGCTTCGGTGAGGGTGAGTCGGCTAGAAGAGGCCTGAAGGAAGATGAGCTCGAGGTGGAAGAAGGAGGAGAAGGAGAAGTCCACTTGGTGTTGGGTAAAATGAAGGAATACAAAAGCCGGTGAGGTGAAGGGCAAGGGAAAAGGTAAGATGACCGAGGAATCTCGGCCAAAGCTATAGTTCTCAAATCCACCTAGGGTGAGAAGAGGAAGAGAGAGCTCGATTACTCAAACCTATCTCAAGAGCAGAATACGAAGAATAAAGGCGAGGAGAAGGCCTGGTTTGGGGAAAGGGAGAGAAAGTGGACTCAAGAAGAAGAAGAACAAGGGTTTAGAGATGAGATGGAGCAAAGATGTCGTGAAATGGGAGATAAAAGGAGCAGACGAGGTAGAATTCTCGTCCTTATCATCGCACACTCAACCCTCAGAAGGTCGTCGCAGGCAATGGTTCAAAGAATACAAGGCAAAGAATCTAGATGCCGGATGGATGTACCACCTGGTACATCTCGAAAGGCTCGATTCATCAGCCCAAGACAAAGACACGAGGTGGCATGAGTGGATCAAGAAGGAGGATGCCAATCTCTATCATCGCTGATTGATGAAGGCGACAAGATTTTCAATGCCGATCTCCTCGTGCTCCGGCTTACAAACAGTGCACTCCAAAACCAACGATGATGGAACAGTTGACCTAGACTGGATTAAGGGCATCATTGCCAAGGCTAAAGTGGAGTCAGTCGAAGAATGAAGAAGAGTGAAGGCACTCCGAAGACAAGTCTTTACAGCTAGTTGTTCGAGAAGCTTATCAATGGGGAACCCGATAAAAGGATTTTTCTTTACCTTATCTTCTTTTTCCTTATCCATTATTGTAATCAGAAATATGATGTGAATATACTTGATCTCATCTGAACTACCTTGTCTTATTTTTTAAGCTTTCTTTCTTGCTTTCTAAGAAAACTTAAAAAAATTC
Organism: Paraleonurus japonicus; assembly: GCA_030762865.1. Lineage (NCBI taxonomy): Eukaryota > Viridiplantae > Streptophyta > Magnoliopsida > Lamiales > Lamiaceae > Paraleonurus > Paraleonurus japonicus. The sequence continues at coordinate 42,944,595 of CM061053.1, read as the reverse complement.
TAAGTGTTAATCATCCGAGGAAACTTCCATCTCGTTTAAGATTGTCTAAAATTTTTCTAAGTCTCAAAATTTTCTAAGTCCTAAGACTCAAAACTTTCTAAGTACGAATCATCTAATAAAGTCTTAAACTTAAAATTTTTCTTAAAAATCTTTATAAAACTTTTTCAAAATTTTTCTAAGTGTGAATTAAGTGCTCGATATGAATTAATCGAACTAAGTGTTAATGTGTTCTAATGTGCTCGTCTGTTTACCTTGAATAACATTGACTAACATCACCGTGAGTTTGTCTCTTTTTGCGCTTTTAACTTCATCAAAAAGGGGGAAATTGTTAGATCGTAAGAAGTTTTGATAAGTTAAAAGAGGTCGACGAGAGCCAATTCACGCAAAGTAAGATGACCAGCTAACTACATAGAACAGTGAGGTAAAGTTCTAGCACTAGGCTAATTAGACTAGGAAGAGCTAGAAAAGTCAGTGAGGTCAAAGAAGCGAGAGGTCATCTAAAGATGAGCTTGAGATAGTAATCTGCGAGGAGACGATAATGAAGAGCTCGAGACAAGGTCAAGACAAGCCGAGTAAAATAAGAAAGACAAGTCTTCACCAAGTCACCGCAGACAACTAGAAGCAAGATCGGTGATGAAGAGGCGGTTATCAAGATTAAGTTTGTTAGGCGGTTTTAGTTTGTTACAACAAACTAACCGTTTCTCGAGCTTATAAATAGATTTAGGCACGGATTTCAAACATAATTCAAAGCACTCTCTCATTCACTCTATTCACGAGTTTTAAATTCTCATAAGAGTTTTTCAAAAGTAATTTTTCATAAGTTTGAAGTGTTTATAGAACACCTACGTTGTATTTCTTCAACACTATTGCACTTTGTAATCTAGAAATTCTAGGAAGATAGAAAGTGGAAGATAGGTTTGAAGATAGAAGATCTTCAGAAGTTGTATTTGTAAGATTGTAAGTGAGTAAGTACGTAAGTGGTAGAGACCCTTCTTCAAGTTGAAGAAGGAGAGTGGATGTAGGATCAATTAGATCCGAACCACTATAAATTGTTGTGTTCTTTCTTGCTTTATTTACTTATCTTATTCTAAATCAACTTTCAAACAAGTTCAATTTCGGACTCTTAATCAGTTGCTTTTGATCCATAAAAGGTTGAGTTTAAATCATTTTCCATTGTGTGAACTTTGATACTTTGAATTGATATTCTAATCTTTGAAAAAGATTGAAAAATCAATTCAACCCCCTTCTAGATTTTTCCTAGAAGGTTATCTCAAGTTCTTTAATAAAATACTCAATCCGTGCGACCAATAAGTGGTATCGGAGCGGTGTTAAGGCATTTGATATTGGTTTGAGGTCTTGAAAAGTTCTGGAATTGTTTCTTGTTTATCTTCTTTATTTTCAATCCACTAACCTTGCTACTAACAAGTTCCTGTTAAGATTTCTTGATTCACCATGTAAATGCATTAAGAGCAAGAAGTCCAGGAGTTTGCACGAGTTTTCAATCGAGGAGTATGGTTATTGGAAGTTCGGGATGGAGAACCATTTGAATGCAATTCATGATAGGATGGAAGAGGTTCTTGAAGTAGATCCACGTGGAAAGTGGTTTTTAATCTGAATTGTTTATTCAAAATGATTTCTTGTCTTTGGATTAACGGTTAAAAATGAGATAAATGATTGGGATCTAAGCGCGTGAAAATAACTCGACTTTGAAATGCGTAAAAGTAACTGTATAGGCTGCGGATTTGACAACTAGTAGGGTTACTTTATGCGAGAGAAGTAAGTATACCCGGCGTAAGCTTAGGTTTACCTTTGTTTGCACAAAGGTTTTCTAAAACAGATAAGAGTTTTATTTATTTAGTCTCGAGAAAAGACCTTGTCGGGGTTTTCAGGAAAACGACCTAGTCGAACCTTTTTAAAGCAAAATTTAAGACGAGTTAATCGGTGCTTTTTATTTTAAATAAACTAAGTCTTATATTCCGATATAACTAGTATATAAGAATATCGGACTCATTTGGGAAGACCAACTCATCTCGAAAAGTTTTTAAATAGATGAGGTGTAGGAATAATTTTTGAAAACAAACTCTTGAAGAAAACAAAGAGAGGGGTGAGCAGGATGAAGAGGTTTTATCAGATTAGGAGATTAAACCTGATCTAACAATGTTGATCTATTACATGTTCCTGCAGATACATAAACTTAAGCAACCATTAATAGCCAAAGTAAGTTAGATAGGATGCAATTAGTCATCTGTTTTGAGGAGATCAGGTGACTATTGAGTCCTTGTGCGATTTACTTGATGTCGAATAAGCAATTATCAAGTCGGATACGATCAATATGACTAATCCTTGATTCTTGATTCCTAAGAAGGAGATCAATGATATCGGCTATGTGATTGTCCTTTGACACATATCAAGTCGACAATTCCTTCTAGACAAGATTTAAAGAAAGGAAAAAAGAAAGGAAATACAAGATACAAACAATTGAAATTATAAATCAGCTAAGGATGCATCAAGTAATCCTAAATCTAAACACAATTCCTTAAATCTAGATTCAGCTAAGGGTTTTGTAAGTAAATCTGCTCTCCGAGACTCAATTGCTATTTTTTCTATTCTAATGTCATTCTTTTCAACATGATCTCTAATGAAATGATGCACGATATCTATATGCTTACACCTAGAATGCAAGACGGGGTTGTATGTCATAGTTATTGCACTATTACTATCACGGTAAATAGGTACAAATGATGTTAGAATGTTATAATCCCTAAGTCGTGACTAATCTAGAGGAGTGAGAGCAACAACTACCACCGCCATGTATTGACTTGATTGTGGAGGTTGCAACAGATGTCTGCTTCTTAGATAACCAAAAATTAATTTGTTGCCTAAAAATTGACAAGTTCCAGAGGTGGATTTCCTATCAATTTTACAGACCTCCAAAATACGAGTCTGAATATCCTTAAAGCTCGAAGTTGTCATCGAGATGGGTACCACAACCCAACCTGCAAAGTCCCTTTAAGATATTTAAGGATTTTCTTAACCGTCTCTAGATTAGTTTTCTTGGGATTTGATTGGAATCTTGCACATACCCCAACCGCAAAGGCTATGTGTGGCCTACTTGCGGTGAGATATAGAAGGGTTCCAATCAATCCACGATACTCCATTGCATCCGTGGGTATCCCCCGCTCATCTCGAATCCATAGAGAAATTAGTTACCATAGGTATTTTAACTTCCCTACTAGTAGTCATCCCAAATTTATCTATAAGGTCCTTAACATACTTAGTCGATGTATAAATATGCCCCTACTCGTCTGCTTAATTTGCAAGCCTAGAAAGTATGTTAATTCTCCCATCATAGACATCTCAAACCTGTTTTTCATGAGAACACTAAACTCTTCACACAAGGTCAGATTGGGTGAACCAAATATGATATCATCTACATAAATTTGAACTAATATGATGTTACCATCTATTTCTTTCCTAAACAAAGTTCTGTCTATCTTACCTTTTGAAAAACCACTTGATATCAAGAATTCAGACAGGGTATCATACCAAGCCACAGGTGCTTGCTTTAGTCCATATAGAGCCTTATGGAGTTTATAGACCTTATTATTGATCCTAAACCTTGGGGGCTGTTCCACATAGACCTCTTCAAGTAACACACCATTCGAAAGGCAGACTTGACATCCATTTGAAAGACCTTGAAAGATTTAAAGGCAAAGAAATGCTAAAAACAGCCTTATTGCTTCTAATCTAGCAAGCTGGAGCATAGGTTTCATCATAGTCTATCCTCGGACCGTGAGTATCCCCGTGCTACCAATCTTGCCTTATTACGAACAATAATGTTGTTTTCATCGATTTTATTCTTAAACACCCATTTGGTGTATAATCTTTCTATGCAAGGGTCTCGTCCACCGGTTCCCAAATATTTTGCCTTTCAAACCGATGCAGCTTCTTCCCGCATGGTCATTATCGATTTGGATCGAGATAGAGCCTCCTCAATAGACTTAGGTTCGAAAAGTGACACATAGCGGTGAACATACTTTAAGAATCTAACATCGTTAGTGTCTCGAACACTACTAGATGGATCCCCAATGATCTCGATCACCGGATGATAACTTCTCATCCTTTTGCTCGCTTGAGTTGAAGTACCCTCATCCGTGGACTCGGTAGGTAACTCAACCGATTCTTCCCGAGCAGACGCTCCCCATTCATCTACCGACCCTAGATGATCGGATGATGTCAAGGGAGTCTCCTCGAGATGGAACCTGAAGAGGAGTTGCCTTCTCGATTCTCGAGATAGGGATTCTTCATCATCCGAATACAATCAAAACTAGGCAGATAAATTATCCTTTGTTTAGTTTTAGTTAGTTCAATTTTATCTAGATCATTTGTGAAGGTGTGCGTAAGTGTTTTGCGAATATTGTCACGAATATTGGCACAATCGAGAACAACACGTACGTAAATAAATGAACAGAAATACACAATGAAGTCTTAAACACTTTGCAAGATGGATATCAAAATTTTCGTATAGACTATAAATAAGTCTATCTTGCCAAACAACGATATTATCACTAGTAATTGTTAAGTGATACAATAGGTGAAAATATAAGCCACACCGTGAATGGATCAACATATATAGTGACTAGACAATATTCAATCTATCCTATCACTAATACATATAAAGACCCAATGTTGAGTGAAATGTTGGAACATTCCCCAACGAAAGTATCGAGTATGAAACTACAATAAATTCTATAATCTATGCCAATAGACTATGCTAGATTGTGTTTCCCTCAACTTCAAGTTTTAATCTTCATAGCAGCCGTGTATATATAGATAAAATCTGGACTCTTAATGCTTGAAGATAACTTCCACATCTCCCTTGAAAATAGGTAACTTTCATGTAACTTCCCCATGATCTTTATAACTTCTCTTTGCTTGCCTTTTCAAATGCATGACTTCGTAATCGCCGTAAGTCTTCATTCTCGAAAGAAAACAAGACATTGACCAAGACAAAACGCGTGGGTTAAGGGTTAGTGGAAGTGGAAGGACGAATTCGATGTTGTGACCGAGAATGTTGGCACATTACGAATAACACTCGTCATAACATCAACAATCTCCCCCAATTCGGCCTTTCTCTTGGAACACACACGATGTTGTACCATTGTACGAGAATGTGTACACAATAGAGATAAGTAAGTAAACATCAAGTAAATGACATCTCATTACTTAGCCAAAAACGAATAACACATAAACATAAAACATCACTAAAACATAAATTACGAACATAACAAAGACTTAACACCTAATAAAATCAAAATCAGTAGCTAACACAAAACAATAACACTTAAACGAACTAACATAAATCGTAGCTTAATCATAAAAGAAAAATAAAACCAGATAACCTAACTAAACGAAATCAAAGTAAAAAAACACAAAAACATATAACACAATAAAACAAAGCTTAAGACAAAATAACATAATATCAAGAACTTTAACAAAAAAAACTTAACTAAGTACCAAACCAATATTAAGTTCAACATCATACCAAAAATATAAAATAAGTTCGAAAAGACATAAACATAAAACAAAATAAATTGAGTCTTTACAAAAACAGATACAACTTATAAACGAAGATTAGGAGAGGATTGGGCTGTAGAGTATAACAATGCATCTTCATAAGTCTCGCACGAACTCCCCCTTTCTTCAAGCTCCTCTATCTTCGAAAGCTCCCCTCGCTCAATGTCCCCAATCATCCAAGTCATCATACAACACACCGAGATCTTCATCATCCCACCCATCTGCATCTATCTTCTCAAGATCCACGTCCATGTTTGAACCGCTGGGTCCATCATCATTGTTGTTTGGATTTGTGGGCACATTCTCCGGCGCATTCTCGAGTATCGATTTCCATTTCAAAGATCGGGAGCCGCACTTGTTCCAGCCTCCGGATATATCGGCATCTGGTCCTCCTCCGGTTGCATCAACATCGCATTCACACCTCCAGCCTCTCCATCCCTAGCATCCGGCTCGGAAGCAACATCAAGAAAGATCAACCGAGCAAGCAACATTAGGTCCTACTCCCCTGTGACGGTAGAAAATAGTGCTTCCCAGACCTTTTTGTGCATCTCAAGGTTGCTCAACAGACACTTTGCATTATTGATTGAATTTTCTGTCATAGCAATCTGATCTCGGATGAATTGCGGCTGTAATTGTGGAATGTTGGCAGCGTGTGTGCCAACATTTATCGGCACATCACCTGGTTGATCGCCAGGAACTTCAGCTTTTCAGGGGCATTTGGATCTCTGTAGGGCGTATCAATTACACGTGGTCCAGTCCTCGGTACATGTGAGATTCCTAAACTCGAGCAAATGAACTTATTATCTCCGAATTTTCCTCTCGAAAACCAAGAGCCGAGATCATCATAAAAATCAGCCGGGATACGGCGGCAGTCCTTTACTTGATACCCTTCCAGAATATGTCATCATATTGTCGAAAATTGTCTTCCCAAGGTTGAATCTTTGCAAGTGGCCAATCTTGTACATAAGTACAGCTTGTTCGAAGTAAGGGTAGTGGTGTTGGATGAGGGCAGCCAATTGTACACAATCAATTTGTGCAAGACACTATACAAACTAGTGAGGACCGAGGAGTTCATCCTATACCTCCACACTGTTTGTCTCCCTCGATGATTACACTTATCACTTCATCAAGGTTATCAATCGGAGGATCTTCATCATCCCTAGTTCTAAGAAAACTGTTAATCTTAGCAGGAGTAACCTCAATCACCTTTCCCTAAATTTGACCTTTCCATAATTCTTAGAATTGACCCTAGAAATACCGCCCTTCAAGTTGGCATAAAATTCATACACCTATTCAATCGTATAAGGAGTAGCAAATTGAAGTGCAAACATCAAAGACCTTTCTTCCGTATAACCAACCAAATTCATAGAAACAAAATCATCCATCTTAATTATCCTCTCTCCAACAATCAGCCTAGTTCTCAAAGTCCTAAACTTATCACTATCCACACCATGATAACTATCATCAATCAGATGAAGACATATGCAGAGAGGAATCGGTGTGTACCTCATCGATTTAGCCTTACTAGCTTCGGATGAAGAGGACTCGGAGTCGAGGATAATGTGTCCATCGGTGTGCCAACATCCTTCGACACATCCTCGCGGATCATTTCGCTTTTGCTTCTCTTCTCTAAACGAGCAGCCATTTCGACAATGTTTGATTCATTTCAATCCTCAGTACTCCCCCTTGGGCTGAGCACCGGAATGCAGGCTTGACCGCTTGTTTCCTTTTCCGAGCTTGGTTCTCGCATTTCTTCTTCGGATGAGTCGAGAATCAAAGACTTGTATTGGCTTTGAGGCAACACCATCATCATGTTTCTTCTTCTTCCCTTTCTCGCAGTAATCTACCCTTTTGCCCATGGTTCGGTAAGAATGTCATTTCGACCACGTCCCCTAGAGCTCGGCGTCTTTTGTCGAGCAGGTTTCAAAGCGAGCAAGAAGCTCACAAGTGTCGATCAAATCGATCGACGGGTCATCTCTGGAGCATGTTGTGGTGATTGTGGTGGTGTAAACACTAAGTGTTTGTACTGAAATCAACCTCCACATCGCCGACCTTGACAATAGGGTAAATGGAAATGCTTAGTGAGGGTTTTGTACGCATAGATGATCTGATCGAAGTGGCTCCTTCAGCTAGCTCAACCGTCATTGGGTATGTTTCGAGAATCGGGGCTTCGCTAGCTTCGCCGCTAATCGGATTTTGTGGCGTTACGCCCAAAATCGGAGTTTCAGGATTTGTAAGGAATTTCAGTAGGTGGGAGAGGAACATCGACAGAGCCAACCCTAGTAGAAGAGGGTGATGTTGGGCGAGATGCGCCAACACTTTCGCACACATTGTCGACGGCCATTGAAGTAAGAAGTCGAAGGTTTACGGAGGTAGAAGATGATGTTGGAGAGGTTGAGTGCTTGGATTGTGAAGGTGAGAGGTCTTTTCGATCAGCCATATTAATCACCTACAAACACTATTCAAATTAAATTAATAAAATAATATATTTGAATATAAATAGGTCAAAGAAAAACTAATACCACAAAGCATAATTAATAATACCTTTGAACTTTTGTGCTTAAATTTGAAACTATGATATTAAGTATAGAACACACCGAGTATTAAGGACCTTAAATAGGGAAGAGAAAGATTGCGAAGTTGTGAACACATCGAAGTTAAAAGATAAGATTTAATCACATCCCTAAAAATTAGGGCATTATCGAATGTTGGAAGTTTATTTCAATGACATGCTAAAAACCGCTTAATTCTTAGATAAAATAATCGCACAATTAATTAAATTAGATCGTATAATATTGCCGGGAATAATTTAAAATAAATAAATCTCCATAAAATAATATTCGGAAATTTTCAAACTCGTAGAGGTAAATATACATATGAGAACCAGAATGTTATTCACCGAATGTCGGCACACACACTTCTCAACACGCTTTTTCATGAAATAAATTCATTTGTGTTGCACTATATTTTGCTTTTCCCACTTATTCACATTGATCCATTTTTCCGTAAGAGATCATCGTAGTTGTCGACTCCGTGTCCCATAATTACTCAACGGATTGTGAATATATTGATGCATTCAAGTCACCTTTTGAAAAGAGAACATCGTAGTAGTCAACTCCGTGTCCCATAGTTACTTAGTGACATAGCATCTAATTGTGAGTTTATCTAATTGCATTTGAGAGAAGTGTGTCCAGGACAATTTATATTAATCACGAGTTCTAATACTATTTACGCAAAAGAGTTTAAAAACACTAAATATTACATTACTTAGAAAAATTTAAATAAATTATTCTAGTGTTGATACAAATGTTGGCACATTTGTCACAACACACAGCAAATATAGGTCTAATTAGTGCATAAACCTAAAGATTTTCTAAGAGAAGAAAACCTCTCATTATCAAGGGCTTTAGTAAAAATGTCTGCAATTTGCTTTTCAAGAGAAATGTATTCCAATTTTACAACTTCTTTTTCTACAAGGTCCCTAATAAAGTGGTGTCTAATACCTATATGCTTAGTTAACGAATGTTGCACAGGTTCTTAGATATATTAATTGCACTTGTATTATCACAATAAACAAGAAGAGTATTGCTCTCCAAACCGTAATCATCGAACATCTTCTTAAGCCAAAGAAGTTGAGTACAACAATTTCCCGTGGCTATGTATTCGGATTCAGCCGTAGATAGGGAAACACAATTTTGTTTTCGGTATGCCAAGAAACAAGATTGTTACCCATGTAGAAACATCCACCACTTGTACTCTTCCTATCATCACTGTCACCGCCCAATCTGCATCACTATAACCAATCAAAGAACAATTAGTGTCCTTGCTATACCATATTCCATAATCGCATGTGCCGCCACATATCTAATTATCCTCTTAACCGAATTCATGTGAGATTCTTTAGGATCAGCTTGATAACGTGCACATAAACAAACACTAAACATGATGTCCGGCCTACTAGAAGTCGAAACAAAAGACTACCAATCATCGACCTATACAATGTTGGGTCAACATTTGTGCCAACACTTGTCTTTACACAATTTTTGTGTCGATCCCATAGGTGTCTTCATGTGTTTAGCATTGTCTAAACCAAACCTTTTCACAAGATTTTTGGCATATTTACTTTGACAAAAGAAAATACCATCCTTGCATTGTTTAATTTGAAGACCTAAAAGTAATTCAAGTCTCCAACCATCGACATTTCAAAGGTAGTGGTCATTTCATGTACAAATAATTCAAGCATTTTCTCACATGTAGAACAAAACACAATGTCATCAACATATATTTGAGCAATCATAATATCATATCCAGAATGTTTAATAAACAAGGTCCTATCAGCTTCACCTCTATAAAAACCGAATTCAACTAGAAAATCGGTTAATCTACCATACCATGCCCTAGGTGCTTGCTTCAAACCATATAAAGCTTTCTTAAGCTTATAAACATGATCAGAAATTCATGATTCTCAAACCCCTTAGGTTGTTCTACATATGCTTCTTCCATAAGAATTCCATTTAGAAATGCGGTCTTAACATCCATTTGATGCGCTTTATATCAATGTAGCATGCAATAGCAAGTAATGCTTGACCTTATGGATTCAATTCTAGCAATGAGCAAAAGTCTCATCAAAATCAATTCCTTCTACTTGTGTATAGCCTTGAGCAACTAATCTAGCTTTGTTTCTTACAACATTTCCGCATTCATCGCTTTGTTTTGAAGATCCATTTTGTACCGATTACATTCACATTATCGTGCCTAGGCACGAGTATCCAAACATCATTCCTTTCAAATTGATTTAACTCCTCATGCATTGCATTAATCCAGTTTTCATCTTTCATTTCTTCATCAATATTTTTAGGTTCATTGAGAGAATGAAAACATTCAAAGTTCACCTTGTTACACATAGATGTCATACAAATCGATCTTATCACATGTCTTGCATCAAAACTCAATTTTCTCCTTGTTTGTACACACGATTGTGGTTTACCTATGATCTGTTGTTGTGGATGATTTTTGAGAATCACGGAAGATGGTACCAGTAGCAGATAAGGCATAGTTCTCGTTAATTTCTGGATGTTGAGGTGATGTTGCTTCAGATGTGGGCACATTCGTAGCAACATTCTCAATCGATTCGTAAATATTAGAACTTTGCATCCGCTCAATAAGGTCAGTTACATCTTCTTCAATGGCATTATCTGCAAGACTTGCATTATCATCAAAAACAACATTCATAGACTCTTGAACAAGATATCAGTCCTAAGATTATAAATCCTAAAAGCTCTCTGTTTCTAGCATAACCAAGAAAGAAACTCTTGTCACTTTTTGAATCAAATTTGTGTAGTGGTCTCTATCATTCGTAATGTAGCAAACACAACCAAAGACATGAAAGTATTTGATTAGGCTTTTTGTTATTCAAAACTCATAAGGTGTTTTAGTGGAATTAGGTCTTAAATAAACTCTATTGGATATATGACAAGCGGTATTCAAAGCTTCACCCAAAACCTTTTTGAAAGTTTCTTGGATAAAAGCATTACTCTAGCCATCTCTTGTAGAGTTCTTTTTTCCTTTCGGCTACACCATTTTGTTGAGGTGTTTTAGGAGAAGAAAACTCTTGAATTATACCTTTGTCTTCACAAAAATTAGTGAATAAGTCGTTCTCAAACTCCCTACCATGATCAGACCTTATTCTTTTTACCTTAGTGTCATAAACATTTTTAAAACGTTTGTAAAGAATTTTGAAAACTTCAAAAGCATCTCGATTTTTCCTTAAGAAATTCAATCCATGTAAACCTTGAATAATCATCTACTATGACAAAAGAATATCTCTTGCCACCAATGCTTTCGGTCTCCATTAGTCCCAAGTAAATCCATATGCAAAAGTTCAAAGCAATGTTTCGTAGTACAATGTGTCAACATTTCATGCGACATTTTGACTTGTTTACCACTTTGGCGAGGATCCACACACATTTGACCTACGAATTTGTAACTTAGGTAGACCTTTAACAAGATCAAATTTCAATAATTTGACAATATTTCTATAATGAGCATGTCCAAGTTTTTGATGCCAAAGTATACTCTCATCGGTTTGAACATTAAAGCATGCTTGATTCGAATCAATTAGATAACAATTATCGGCAGATGTATTACCAACCATGAGACAATTATCATCATTGTTTAACACATAGCATGAACTTTTATCAAACTTTACATGCAAGTCATCATCACATAATTGACTAATACTAATCAAATTTGCAAGTAAACCTTTAACATGTAAGACTTTTTGTCAAGTTTGAAAAATCAGAACATTCAATGTACCTATACCAATAATTTTACCTTTTGAACCTCCACCATATGTAACATTTTCACCATCATATGCCTTATAATCGGTGAGATAACTTTCCTCACCGGTCATGTGTCTAGAACACCCACTATCAAAATATCATAGTCCTAGGAACATATGCTTTTAAAGAGGTGTAAACAACATTACATACGTATTTGACTTTTTCACCCAAGTAGATTTTTGAACGAGGTTTTTGAAAAGATTTTTGAACCGTTTGTTTCGAATGTTGAGCAGAATGTGGCAACATTTTCAAAGACATTTAGAAAACTTTTATCCCGCCTCATTCTAAAACAGCTTTGGTCGTTTGTGACCCTCGGTGAAACAATAATGACAAACATCCTTCTTTTCGCAATCATTTTTTAACTTTTCAGGTTCACGAGAAGGTTTTGTAAACACAACAGTTTATTATTGTTTAAAAACTGAGTGATATTACCATTATAACCAAGACCATGTCTACTTGTACATCCAATTGTCGGCGCCTCATCAAGTTTGGCTGAACTTTCTCGAATATCTTTTTGAAATTCAAGTGTTGTGCCTTTGAGTGCTCTTTGAGGTTGCATAACTCCAGATCTTTCCTTGTTAGTATGACCTCAAGCTTTATCACCAAATCCTTTTGATATGACTCTTCAATAGTCATGTCCCTTAAGGCTTTCTCGAGTGGGTTCTAATACCTTTTCAAGCTTTTGATAACTAGACTTACAATCTTCGCAAACATTGTTAGAAGTACCGCTTTATCTACACATGAACTTGAGAAACAATTAAATTACGGAACCTCCAATGTTTCCTCAAATGTTGGCACATTTGACTCAACATCAAAATCATCCAGTAAATCATCAAGAGTATCATCATATATAATCCTTGCGTAAAAGCATATTCTTCATTCTTATCGTAATCATCTTCACAATTAGACTCATCACTTAAGGTAGCATTGAAATTTACCCTTTTTCTCAAAAGAGTGTTGGCACATTCATTAGCATAATGACCAAAACCAGAACATGCATCACATTTAACATTTTTCCTATATTCGGATCATATTTGATCTTGTTACCTCTATCAAATTGCCTAGGTTGATTAACATTCCTATTTTTATCGTGCAATTGACTTGAACTACCAACTGATCTCTATCTTGATTCTTAATTTGCAAATTATTTCTAAGTCTATTTGCTCTCTTTTTCAAAAAAGCATTAAACCGCTTAGTCAGAAAGCAATGTTATCAAGATTGTCGGCACAATCATCAATAACATCTTCATCGTAATCTATTTCAAGAACAAACGGTTGTTTATCAATACTAGAAGATGTTTCTCCTTTGAAAACAGAAATTTTCTTTTCAGATTTCTCATTATCTCTTTGAGAAAAATTCATTTCATACGTTTTCAAAATACTCACCAACTCATTTTGAGTAATAGCATCGATGTCTTTAGCTTCCTCAATAGCACATATCTTAGCATCAAAACGTTTAGGAACAGTTCTTAAGATTTTATGTACTAACCTTGTATTGGATATAGCTTCACCAAGTGCTTGAGATTCATTGGAAATCTCAGTGATTCTTTCATTGTAGGAGGATATGGTCTCATCTTCCTTCATCCTTAGATTTTCGAACTTGGTTCCAAGCATCCGCAACTTTGTCCTTCTCACACTCTCAGATCCTTCACAATGTTCTTGTAATCTCTCCACATACATCTTTTGCGAGATACACGGTTAGAAATTATTTTGAACATGGAAACATCCGTAGAAGTGAATAAGGCATTGAGTGCCTTCGAATTGAAGCCGGCCGTGGTCACCTCATCATTTGTCCATTCTAACTCCCTCTTGATTTGAGCTTCATTATTGTCGGCTGGAACTGTTGGTGGAGTCCAACCGGTTAAAATACTCCTCCATGCACGTTCATCAATGGACTTGATGTTCATGTGCATCTTAGGCTTCCAAATTGCATAATTTGTACCATCGAGAACCGGTGGCCTAATTGGAGCTGTCATAGGATAATCCATCGTAATAAATCACACCAAACACGAGGATCTAAACTTCGGGATAACGAGTTAAACGGCTCTGGTGCCAATTGAAGGTGTGCGTAAGTGTTTTGCAGAATATTGTCACGAATGTTGGCACAATCGAGAACAACACGAGGCGTAAATAAATGAACAGAAATACACAAATAAAGTCTTAAACACTTTGCAAGATGGATATCAAAATTTTCGTATAGACTATAAATAAGTCTATACCGCCAAACGGCGTATTATCACTAGTAATTGTTAAGTGATACAATCGGTGAAAACATAAGCCACACCGTGAATGAATCAACGTATATAGTGACTAGACAATATTCAATCTAACCTATCACTAATACATATAAAGACCCAATGTTGAGTGAAGTGTTGGGACATTCACCAACGGAAGTATCGAGTATGAAACTACAATAAATTCTATAATCTATGTCAATAGACTATGCTAGATTGTGTTTCCTCAACTTCAAGTTTTAATCTTCATAGCAGCCGTGTATATATAGATAAAATCTGGACTCTTAATGCTTGAAGATAACTTCCACATCTCCCTTGAAAATAGGTAACTTCCATGTAACTTCCCATGATCTTTATAACTTCTCTTTGCTTGCCTTTTCAAACGCATGACTTCGGTAATCGCCGTAAGTCTCCATTACGAAGAAAACAAGACATTGACCAAGACAAAACGTGGGTTAAGGGTTAGTGGAAGTGGAAGGACGAATTACGATGTTGTGACCGAGAATGTTGACACATTCCGAGTAACACTCGTCATAACATCAACAATTTGTAATTTGATTCACTTTATCCGAGAAAGTATGCAATTCATCAAATACCATATGAGGAGTTTCCTCCACACAAAGAGTTGTCTTATTGAAGACTCGAAAGCTTTGGATGTGTTAGAATATCCCAAGAATATCCCATCGCCTACCTTAGCATCAAAAGTCCTCACTTAGACTTCCCATTGTTATGGATGAAGCATTTATACCCAAAAGCACGAAAGTATGAGATTCTTGGAACCTTACCTTTCCAAAGCTCATAAGGTGTCTTACCCTTGCTCTTGGTAGTAAGCAAGCATCTGTTCCACAGTGTAGCAAGTGTGTTAATAGCCTCACCAAAACCTATGATGTGTTCCATACTCACTAGCATGCTTTTGGCCGCTTCTTTGGGAGTACTATTCCTTCTCTCCACAACTCCATTTTGTTGTGGTGTTCTAGCTGAAGAAGTCTCATGAACTATACCATTCTCATTTAGATAGTTAGATAAACAAGAATTCAAGAATTCGGTTCCTTATCACTACTAATTTTAATAATATTAACACCCTTCTCATTTTGAATTTTTCTCAACAGATCGGTGATCTTGTTCACCTGTCTCATTCTTTTTGAAAAGAAATATTACCTGTGTATCTAGAAAAATCATCAACAACAACCAGTGGTATACTTCCTTCCACTAAAGCCGAGTGGTGAAACAGTCCAAACAAATCAAGATAAAGGAGTTGATGTGTTAATACTTTTAAAAGAGTGCTCGGGTTGTTTACCTTTTCTCGACAAGCATCACATTTCGCATCAGTTGAACAAAGCTTCTCGGGTAGTCCTTTGACAAGATTCTTCTTAGCTAATTTGCTAAGAGTTTTGAAGTTCAGATGACTAAGCCTTTTATGCCATAGCCAATTGAGATCATCTCCACCTTTAGCTACAAGACATGTATCTTTCGGTGCAACTATTAAAATTAGCCACATAGACATTACCATGTCCAAGCCGATTAAGAGTACCTTGTCTCGAAGAACTATTTAAGATATCACACTTATCTTTAGAAAATTTAACAAGAAAACCTTTATCACAGAGTTGGGAAACAAATAACAAATTATGCTTTAGACCTTCTACAAAATAAACCTCGAGTATACTGGACATCCCTTATAATTAATGTACCAACTCCCTTAGTCCTGTCCATAGTTATTATCTCCAAACAAGACTCTAGGACCATCAATATTCTGAAAATTTGATAATAGCTTCTTATCACAAGTCATGTGCCGTGAATGTACCACCGTCTATGTACCGTATGGAAGCTAGAATCTCCTCTTTTAGTGATAATCCTGGATTCTGCAAAAGCAGTTAAGTATGAGGTACCCTAGTGATCTTGGGTCCTTTGAGGTCAACAATCACTTTAGGTATCCAGACAAACATCTCATTCTTCAATAATAAATCAGATTGAAGTTGTCTACCAAATCTGTCTACAAATACATCACATTTAAATGAGAATTTATTGAAGTCGATTTGGTGACTTTCTTGAACTTTGGAAATAAGGGATAGCATCTGCTTCTCCCATCAAAAGAGCTATAATAAAGATTTCTCTTAGTCTTGGTTCTTGGAACCCTCTTTGTCGATTTGGATTCCACATCTCGATTTTTGTTTTTCGATTAGGAGATGTAGTCTTCATCCGACTCTGTGGTTTCCAAGGTCCAATTTTGATTTCTTTTGATGTTTCACCAAACTTTCACAAATTTTCTTGGTTTTGAAACTTGATTTATTATTCCTATCATAACCAAGTCCTATTTTATCATGGGATTTTTGAGAAGTTCTAAAGATGTGGTCTATGGCTGATTGTGAGTTATTAAGTGGCTCATTTTGAAGACAAGCTTCTCATTGGCCTTATTAATTGACTCATTTTCATCACGTAATCGCTTCAATTTATCTTTCAAAGATTTCAATTCATTTTCTAGTCTTTCAGCAGACTAGCTGATGTATTAGCCTCGGCTGGGGTAAACATTCCCCCTTGAATGTTTCCTCGGACTAATAGTTCACAACTTGTTTGCCTTTTACTAGAGTCTGAATCGATCTTTCAAAGTTAAATTTTCAGTCTCTAATTGTTTATAAGCACTTAGAGATATCTTTAGATCTTTCAACAGTCCCTTAATCATAGTTTGGTCATTGTGCGAGACAGATTTGTAAGAATCATTATCGGTTGAGGAATAATAATCTACCTCTTTAGCCATCGAGACAAACTTCATCGTCGATCCAAAATCGAGATGAAGATGATGATGATGATTTTCTTGATTCTTTCTCCTCGGCCAAGAAGAGCTCTCGATATGCAAAATGCCTATCTCTCTTTTTCCTTTTCTCACTCTCACCCTTGTCTCTGAAGCTCCTGTTCCATCACTTGTTCCTCCATGATAGAATTTTATAGGACCTTCTTCGAGAACTTCCTCCATACGATCATGGATTGCTTTGAGATGATTTTCCATTCTGAATTTCCAATAATCGTATTCTTCAATAGAGAACTACGGTAGGCTCCTGGTTTTCTTGCTTTTAACGAGATGACATAATGAATCAAGAAACTTCAACAAAGACTTGTTAGCAAGGTTAGTGAATTGAAAATAGAGAATATGATTAAAACACAATTTCGTAAACTTTAAGACCACAAATATCGAAACGACTTAACACCGCTCCGATACCACTTGTTGGCCCACGGATTGATTGAATTATTAAAGAGCTTAGATAACCTTCTAGTGAAAATCTAGAGGGGGTTTGAATAGATTTTCAAATCCTTTTTCAAAATCAAGATGATCTATTCAAAGTATCAAAGCTATGCAATGGAAAAATGATTTTAACTCAATCTTTAAGGATCAAAAGCAATCAATATGAATTTGAAATTGAATTTGTTTGAATCTTTGATGAACAACAAGATAAGTAAAATAAGCAATAATGAACACCAAGAATTATAGTGGTTTGGATCAAAGCAGATCCTACATCCACTCTCCTTCTTCAACTTGAAGAAGGGCCTCGACTACTTACTATCTTACTCACTTACAAAGTTATAATTATAAACTTGTGAAGATTCCTATCTTCGATCCTATCTTCAATCTGCCTATCTTTACGGAAACTTGTAGATTACGGTGCGAAGTGTTGAAGATATACAAATAAGTGTTCTATAAACACTTAGAACTTTTGAATATTACTTTGAAAACTTTTTAAGTGCTTTTGAAATTTGTGTAAATATTGTAAATGAAAGTGCTTGATTATTGTGTTTGTAATCGTGCCTAAACTTATTTATAAGCCTCGAGAAATGAGTTAGTTTGTTGTAACAAACTAAAAACCATTTAACAAACTTAATCTTGAAAACCGCCTTGTCCTCGGTGATCTTGGTCTTAGTCATCTGCCGGTGACTTGGTGAAGACTTGTCTTTCTTATTCTACTCAGCTTGTCTTGACCTTGTCTTGAGCTCTTCATTCTTGTCTCCAATGAGATGACTATCTCAAGCTCGGCTTGAGATGACCTCCTCTTCCATGACCTCGGTGACTATTACGGCTCTACCTAGTCCTGGTCGGCTAGTACTCGAATCGATTGTCCTATTCAATCGGTTGGTCATCTTACTTTACATGAGTTGACTCTAATCTCATAATTTTTAACTCATCAAAACTTCTTCCCGATCTAACAACACTAAATAAAAATATAATATTAATATACATTGATTTGACATAAAGTTAAATCTCATCTTACTTAAAAATTCAAAACAAGCACACACATTACTTTTTATTAGAATTTTAAAATTGATTCTTAAAAGTAACTTAAATAATTAGTAGTACTAATACTACATAATGCAGTCATACACACACACATACACACACACACACATATATATATATATATATCCTTTAAAAAAACTCCCTCCATCCCATATAAAAGCTTTCATATGAGTGATGACACACATTTTACGAAAGCGAAAGAATGAGTAAGAATTTGTGGGGTAATTTTGTAAATTATTATGTGTAAAGTAAGAAAATAAGTTGGATTGTGTGTATGTGGGGTCAAAAGTAATGACATTTTATGTAAAATTGAGGATATTGTTAGGGTGGAGTTTATGAAGTGTTTTCTATTTTAAGAATGTGAAAGATATTGTAAGACGGACGAAAAACAAAAGTATGAAATATATTATGGAACGGAGAGAATATCACAATACTACCAGTGGCGGAACCATGTTATATCACAATACCGATGGAAATTCGTCGATAAAGTCAATTGGTAAATACCGACGGAACGTATTAAATCGATAATATGGTCGGTAGTATATTTCGTCGGAAATTATCAACAAAACAAAATTCGTCGGTACTTTTGTAACTAATATTTAAATTTGAAAATTCGTCGGTACTTTTGTAACTAATTTTTAAATTTGAAAATTCATCGGTATTTTGTGACGGAAATATGTCCATCGAGATTCCATTGGTGTTTCACAATTTTTTTAGAGACACATATTAATGGAGATAAAGCTATTCAAAGAGTATTTATTCATGGTGAAACTTGATCCATTGTAAAGAGTGTCGGTTGTAATAATCGAAGAGTATTACCTATATTATTAAAGAGTATCGGTTGTGATAATCAAGAGTATGTCCTATATTAGTAAAGAGTATCAATCGTGATAAATGAAGGATATTACCTATATTACTAAAGGGTATCAGCCATGATAACTAAAAGGTATTACCTATATTACTAAAAGGTAATATATAACTGAAATGTAAATTGATCTATTCTTTCAATATGAAACTTAATTTACATGAGACACACTCTTTAATTATTGTTTTTATTCTTTTATTTCAGTAGAACACTTTGACATAATGGGCTTAGCCAAGCTTCATAGGTATCGTATGTCGACTTTGAGTTTGATTAGGCGTAAATATATTGAAACAAGGGTTTCTTCTCTACTCCCTTACCTTCGCCGGCATTTGCATACAAATCAACGCGATTCGTACTTTATCTCATTATAAATTATTTGTTTATTTTGAACACAAAAATTAAAGGTAAAATAATATAATATAAGTTAAAATACAATACAAATGATGTGATGGAGAGAGAATAAAAAATAAGAGATTTAAATAAAAGTAAGGGTAAATGAGTGACACATATTTGTGTATCATCATTGAATTCTCGCTGTTATTCAACCTGGGGTTTCTTTGTAGAATTGCCTCCTAATCGCCGATGTTTATGCGTTGTTTGTTCTCTACCGCGATCTATGACCTATTGCGCACAAAATCTATTTTCGACCCATTTTGAATTTTAACCCGCAAGATTTTTTGGAATTTTTATTTTTATATCATATTTCACGAGAGACTTCTAAAAGTGTGCGTGTAGTGTAAAACAAAATGATGTTGTATCAATGTTATGGCATGCACTACAACATCTAAATATCAAAATGTAAAAGCAATGAGAAGACTAACACTACAATGCAAAGGAGTAAATTTTCCATAGACTTGTTAAATAAAGTCTATGATGCCTATCGGTGAAACATTTCACTAAATCGAGAGTGAATACAAAAGTTTGTGTAAAGAGTTTCCAAGACAGAACCTTTACAACGGAAATAAAGATTCAATATCACCTATTGACTCTTAAACGGCTAAGTGTAGTATTACAAAATATTACACCGTCAAAAGTAAATCAAAGTATCCAAGACATCTACGCTAACGACACTTCAAGATACCTATGTTGCTAAACGAGGTAACATGCGCAAGTAGCAACGTAAAGGGGGAATAACGGTCCTATCGCTTGGATGCACTAACTATCACATCCCGATTTTCGAAAATACTTTTAAAAAGAGATTTAAACTAACAGCTTATTCAAAATCTTTATTTTTCTTAAAAAGAAAAGAGCGTTTGAACATATGTTTGGTAGAAGCAATTAATTTTGTAAAAACTTGCAACGGAAGTAATTAGTAAAACTCTACTAATTTCAAGAATGGAACACGAGATTTGACTTTTTAAAAATAAATACTTAAAATCCTAAAAAATAGTTTGATCTTTAAATAAAAAAATATTAATTCCCAAACATGAAATATTGCATGTGACACATCCACCGGCCCTCCACCACACTCCTTATTAATCAAAAAAATGTTAATGAGATTGAGTGAGCAAAACCACTAGCTCTGTGAGGTCCCTTTGTCACAGCTTAAATATCGCACGTAAATAAAACCATCAACTTACATAACATTCATACTCAATACTTGTTCCTTAACTAAACCAAGGATGCGCTGGCTATACCAACGATGCAATCGCTAAACCAACGATACACGATTTCCCGTAAATAAACATGCGTTAACGAATGACTAGAAAAGCCATAACATGCGTTAACGAAAATCATAACGTGCGATGCGGCAAGCAACAATTAAATTCACATGAATATTTAAAGGTGACAATGTAAATACATAAGCAAGAAACCTCACCTTGATTAAATAAATTTATGCAATGCAATCCTATTGATGAGTCTCATTAATCCCGTCTTCGTAAATTATTAAAAAGAAATAAACAATGTAGATGAAAATTGTAACTCCCCAATTTTATATATACTAAAATTAATGTTGAGACGCTACTAAATAATCTCATTTATCTATTTCAAATTATTTTTAATTTAATAGACACATTTTTTTTTTTGATTAAAAAAATACTAGCATAAAAAAGAAGACCCTTTTTTTTTCTTTTAATACTTGCAATATAAATAAATATGTAGAGCGAAACATTAATAAGTATTACGGTGGAAGATATTTAATAGTAATAAAACTTATTTGAGAATTCGTGAATTTAGGGATTAACCCTTAATAATCAAAATTACAAACCATAAGTCATTCTCTCGAAATATAAATAAAAGGTAGTGTAGTAGAAATTTATTATTTTTCTATTTCATGGCCATAGCATCCCTGATCATCCTTCCATGTCGAACTCCCGCACTAAAAATATTTAAAGAAGGGGTAAGTGTGTGAAAATACACTTAGTGGGGTAACCTCGTAATTGCTCAAATTAAATTTTAATAATGTAAATAATATTTAACTTGTAGAACTTGTAATAGTGCTGGCAATATCAACTTTAACGTGAAATTTTTGGTGGGCAGGGCGTAACATGAATTTTCTTTGGGCCGGGCTTAACATGAATTTCTTTGGGTGGGCCGGGCTTAACATGAGATTACTAGCTGGGCCGGACTTAACATGAATATTAATTACATAGTAAAATTTAATAAGGGGAATTATAATACTTGAATATTATAACTCAATTAAGAGTTGAAGTAAATCCCCACCTTCGTAGTGCAAAGAAAAATTTAAAAAATTCTCTCGTGCCTCGTGACTTTTTCTAGTAATAAGGTATGTATAATTTGTTTTCTTCTTTCTTAACCTTCAAATGGTGCCTATTTATAGCAAGCAATTGCCAGTTGCTCCAACATATATCATCACGTTAATGCTTGTTGTCTACTTACTTATTACTATAAATATATATATATATATATATATATATATATATATATATATATATTTTATTTAAAAGCTAGACTATAGTAGCCTGTACATGCATAGCCCATTATCCCAAACATCATCATGTTTATTTGGACGGTGGAGTTATCTACTAATCTTCCCATATAGTTTATCATTCTTGCATGCAACTTGTTTCTTTTTCTTTTATTATTATTATACATACATGCATATATTTTATATTTATTAATTTATACACTACAAAAAAATTTGAAATACCGACGGACCAAATTCCGTCATAAATACCAATAAAATATCGACAAAATACCGGAATTTCAAATTTCAGATTTACCTATAAAATTTTGAATTTTTATAAACGTATTTTTCGATTTAATATTCGCTTCGTAATTACCGACGGAATAGGTTCGTCGGTAATTACCGACGGAATACCACGAATATCCATCGGTATTTACCGACGAATTAATTTTTTGTCGGTATTTTATGACGAGAAAAATACCGACGGATGACCAATTTTACCATGTAAATTCGTCGGTAAATGACTATTTTTTTGTAGTGATATGTCCAAATTATTCTTGTATACTTTATAAATTGAGTTAGAGAGAGAAAAAATGATATTTTTAATTGCAAAAATATATATATACATATTAGTGTGTAATTTGATAAATACACCCACTTATCAATTCATGCATATTTTGCTAAAATAATCTTTATGTGTAGGAAATCATACGTATATTCCTTAAAATTTAGAGAAGAAAATTGTGTGTGTATAGATATACATAAACACATATTCAAAAATTATGCATAATTATTTTTGGGTCATTATAAAAATTTTGAAGTAATATTTGTGATTATAAAATTTTGTAGAATAAGATCTCGTATTGAAAGTGTGCGTGTAGTGTAAAATAGAATGGTGTTGTCTTGAATGTTATGGCATGCACTACAACATCTAAATATCGAGAATGTAAACAATGGAAGACTAACACTACAATGCAAAGGAGTAAATTTTTCATAGACTTATTAAATAAAGTCTATGATGTCTGTCAGCGAAATGTTTCACTAATTCGAGAGTGAATACAAAAGTTTGTGTAAAGAGTTTCCAAGACGTAACCTTTACAACGGAAATAAAGACTCAATATCACCTATTGACTCTTAAACGCCTAAGTGTAGTATTACAAAATATTACACCATCAAAAGTAAATCAAATTACCACGCACATCTATGCTAATGACACTTCAAGATACCTATGTTGCTAAACGAGGTAACATGCACAAGTAGCAACGTAAAGGGGGAATAACGGCCCTATCGCTTGGATGCACTAATGCACTCAATAATTGATATTTGGATATTCCTTGTTATTCTTTGAAGTCCTCGGTCTTCTATTTATAGATGTCCTTGGCTTCAACCATAGATCCTTGTAGATGGATCTAGAAAACTCCAAAATAACTTCCCCTTAATTCTCTCACTTAACCATCCATGTAGATAGTTGATTTCGTGGCTTTACTCCTGCAACCGCATGATCTAGGTCCTTCTAAATCTTTACGGAATTAGTATTGAATGCGGATCTTTGTGGAAGATTCTCGAATCCGTCATCAATATTGCACTCGATGTTACTGACATCCTCGGCAACATCCGACTAAGTCTTCATTCCAAATCCTTGTAGAATGTTCTAGATCTTCAACCCGCAATGTCACAACATCTACTACAACATTGAACTGTTAGAGAATAAAAGTTAGTTATATGAAGAAAGAAAGGGTCAAATTCCGATCTAGCAAAATATGTGATAACATCACATGCGACATCAACACGTATAAATAGAATTTTTAGACATGGGCTTGGACTTACATTTAAGTGAAATAAGTACTAGAATTTAAATATTAAAAACTTATAAATCCTTATTTCAAAATATTTAAGATTTAAAAATTGAAGAAAATATATTTTCTAGTGATTAAAGATTTGATATAACCGTGTAATCCAATTATGTAGAAGTGAGAAGATATTTTTGTTGAGATAAAAAGGGAATTTGGACTTACAAAATCTCACACTTAAAAGATAAGATTAAAATTAAAATTTTTGAAAGAAAATGAAGAATAAAATCGGCACTTTTAAAAAGTAAGAGGGAGATTTCTTTGTTGAGATAATCTTGCTATAGCTAACTACGTGTATTGATACTTATTTATACAATATATATATATATATATATATAATATTATTAAATTTAAAATCTTAAAATAACTAACTTGAGAATTTTAGGGTGTTACACTAACACACTCAACAATTGATATTTGGATATTCCTTGTCATTCAAGTCCTCGGTCTTCTATTTATAGATGTCCTCGACTTCAACCATAGATCCTTGTAGATGGATCTAGAAAGACTCCAAAATAACTTCCCCTTATTTCTCTCTCCTAACCGTCCATGTAGATAATTGATTTCGTGACTTACTCCTGCAACCGCATGATCTAGGTCCTTCTAAAACTCTCTAGAATTGGTCTTGAATCTGGATCCTTGTAGAAGATTCTCGATCCTCGTCCTTAATTAATGTCGCACTTGATGTTATAGCATCCGCGGCAACATTCGACCGAGTCTTCATTCCAGATCCTTGTAGAATGTTCTAGATCTTCAACCTGCAATGTCACAACATCTACTACAACATTGAAATGTTAGAGAATAAAAGTTAGTTATATGAAGAAAGAAGGGGTCAAATTCTCGATATAGCGAATATGTGATAGCATCACATGCAACATCAACAACTTCCTCTTTTTATATTATTCATATGTGTATATATGCAATATACTAACAAAATTTAAATTGGTACACTTGCACCCCTTGTCCCACTAAAGATTCGCTAATGTCGGCAAATCGTGATACCCTACGCTGTAAGTAGGGCGGACGCAGAGATTTGTTTTTTTTTTTTTTTTTTTTTTTGAGCAAGACGCAGAGATTTGTTACAAACTTACGGTGTAGGGCACAAATTTAAAAGAATTATGTGTCCGCCCTTATGCATATCAAATGAATGCACAAAAATTTTACTTGATTCAATGCGAAAATTTTGTCTCCTCAAAGTTGGCGAATGAGAATACATATCATATGAATGCGAAAAATCATATAAATTCAATAGTTTTGAGTGAATAGTGATATAGACAAAGTCTTGTGTGAATAAATTTTACCGTGAAACTAGCTTGAAGGGTATAATTGTTTTATTAAAGAGTATTAGTTATTTCATTAAAGGATATAAGTTATTTCATGAAAGGATATTAATTATGTATACTACTCCCTCCGTCCCATAAAAATTTTCACACTTTTCTTTTTTCGTCTCTGTCCTATTATAAGTTTCACAACATTAAAATGGAAAACCCTTTATAAACTTCACCCTCACAATTTTCACTAATTTACACAAATATATCACTACTTTTTACTCTCACATACACATAACCCAATAAAGTTTTTACTTTATACATAAAAGTTTACAAAATTACCCCTCAAAACTTCAATCATTACTCTTTTTCTTAAAGTGTGTGTCCCGCATATGAAAGCTTTTCGGGATGGAGGGAGTATAAGATATTCCCTCCATCCCAAAAAAAAAAAAAAATCACACTTTTCTTTTGTTCGCTCCACAATAAGTTTCTCCGTTAAAATGAAAAATCCTTTATGAACTCCACCTTTACATTATCCAATATTTCTTTTTTTTTACTTTATACATAAAAATATATAAAATTACTCCTCAAAACCTCAATCATTACTCTTCTTTCTTAAAAGAGTGTACTCCCTCCTATAAATAATGTTATGGGTTGTAGGGAGGTTTAGATTTGAATGTTATAATTATTTTATTAAAGGGTATTAGTTGAATCATTAAAATGTATTAATTTTTATAATAAAGAGATATTAATTGTAAACTAATTTTATGATAAAAATTTATTAAACTATACATATATAAGATACTTAAAAAATATTGAGGTAGAGCACTTGTCATGCCTTGCCTCAATGTAAATCCGTCTATAGTCAGTAAGACTCGTTCCTTCACACTTGAAAGGGTTTCACATAGGGATGACAATTCAACCCAAAATCGTGGAGACCCGCCCGCACCCGTCCCGATTAAGATGTTTTTTTTTAATTTTGATCGGATTAGGTTCGATTTTGCCCAAAAAATTAATGGTGATGGGGCGGAGATTGTATTTATATGACCCGCCCAACCCGTCCGAATATATATATATATATATATATATATATATATATATACACACACACAAATTAATATTATATATATATATATATATATATATATATATATATATTTATATATGATTTTGTTGTGACAATGATTAGTGTGTTGGTAATTAACAGGTTTATAGTTTTTATATATTTATATATGAGGAATAATAGTAGGAATGTTCTAAGGACATAGGCGAGCTCATTAGGCCACGTGCGAGGACATCGGGCGAGGCTGCCTCGCTTCGGCAAGGAGGGAGTACATCCATGCGAGCATCCCTTCCTCGCCATTTAATATGACAGAGGGCACGTGTGCCTCGAACAAGGCCAATCCCATCGAGCCAAGGAACATTCCTTTTGTCGGATGGAGTGGCTCACTCCCATTGGTTGGGAGACCCATCAGCCGACTTAACAAAGAAAATGAGGTCCATGCATTTAATGCATGGATTAGATTTTTTTTTTTAGATTTAATTTAAAGACGGCATATTTGTAGTATAAATGGATACCGTTGGAAATAATAAAAGGGATCGAGAATCCAAAGAATAAATACTTAAGACTGAGCCTAAAAATCTCATCAATTTTGTGTGTAGTATTTATTGCTCTTGTTATCCTTAAACACCGAAAAATCACCCGATTATCGGGATTACATCCGATAAATAGCACTCATTGCTCAAATCTAATCAAGTTATACAAATACAATTTGTAATACCCCAAAATCACTACGTGAATTATAAATAATTGTATATAATTATTTTTAATAAATTGAGTATTAGTATTAATAATTAGCCTTTAATTAAATTATATAAATTTTTAAAATAGAAAATATAATATATATTATATTTTATAATAATAATAATAAAATATCGAAGCTTACCCGGGAAGTATCTTGAAGCGGTGGAAGCATATCAATCTATTCAATTGATATTCAAATATATCAACACACACGCACACTTGTTAGAGGAAAAAGAAAGCAGGATTAAGAAAGAAAAGAGAGAAAGAAAGGAGAAGAAAGGAATGGCGCGGGAGAGAGAGGGAGAGAGAGAGTCGCATTTTGGTAAGTATTTGATCTCCGTTAATTATAGTATTATATATCAAAATGCTCGTATCCTCTCGTAGATTATATAATTGTAATTAGTTTGTTGATCCGACGCTCGTAGCGTCCGAAATTGGAGATTATTAAGAGTATATTTATTTGTAGAATATGAGGAGAAACTTGAGACTATTAAGATTATGCATTTTCAAGGAATTGAGGATCACCACTAAGGGGGTATTGCATTGCATCATTTGTTGCGATTCGCTTTTAAGGTGAGGGCAATCTCCACTTTTAATCGAGTTTAACATTCAATGTTATGATTGCTATGTTAAATTGCATTATTAATCAAGACGGGTAGTAACCCGCACTATGTTCAAGCCGGGTAATGGCCCGTACAATGTTCAAGCCGAGTAATGGCCCGTACTATGTGCAAGCCGGATAATGATCCGTGTAATATGTTCAAGCCGGGTAATGACCCGTAATATTATGTTCAAGTCGGGTAATGGCCCGCATAATGTTCAAGCCGGGTAATGGCCCGTACTATGTGATAAAGCATTAAATGTTCTCATGAGCTTTATAATGAAAATATCATATGCGCTTAATGTTGTTTGACCGTGCAATCATTGATGTTTGCCT
The DNA here is from genome assembly GCA_030762865.1 of Paraleonurus japonicus. Classification (NCBI taxonomy): domain Eukaryota; kingdom Viridiplantae; phylum Streptophyta; class Magnoliopsida; order Lamiales; family Lamiaceae; genus Paraleonurus; species Paraleonurus japonicus. Next base: position 42,916,569 of record CM061053.1, on the reverse strand, counting down.
CACCGAGTGTATTTTCAAACACTCATCTCCCTACGATTATGATTTTCTACAGTCAAAGGAGCTAGAGCAGTAGGCACGAGATGATGGTTGCATGTAATTTATTTTACATTGTTTTCCATTGTAAATCTCAAATGATTATTTTGTAATAAATCTCGTATACTCAATTACAATTTTCTCTTTAATTGAGTTAACGGGTCAATTTGGTAGCGTCTTAGTTATTATGTGTTATTCTTAAATTCGGGCGTTACAAATGGTAACAGAGCATTTCGGTTACGTACTTGCTACTATTTCCAAAAAAAAATTATTTACTTCATAATTATAAGTCAACTTCTCTTTTAAAAGATAGTTTGTAAATTACTTGCTTCCATCTTCCCTGTCCCGACACTCTCCACAAGGTATGAAATATCATTATGTTCAGTTTTATTAAAATTTTAGCTTTATATACAATCGTGGGTTTAGAAATTTTTTTAATTTAATTGCAATTTTTTATGCATGTGTACCCCATTAGATAATTATAAGTTGCTTGATATGAGATACGTAGTGGACTATAAGATTGATTTTAGTTACCTTATTTCTACATGATGTCACTATGGTTAATGTACTATGCAGGATCGCCACCGAGGCCGAACCGCGGCAACGTGTGTGGTTATGCTGGTATATTGATATGTAGTGCGTATGCAAAGAATTATGTTTTTGTGGTTTAAATTTGGAGCAATGATTTAAGAATGAAATTTGTAGTGCATATGCAATGACTTATAGTTTTGTGGTTCAGATTTGAAGCAATAATTTAGGAATGAAATTTATAGTGCGTATGCGGTGACTTATGATTTTGTGGTTTAGATTTGGAGTATTAATTTAAAAATGAAATTTATTATTCGATATGGATTTTGGATTGGTGTAATAGTAGTTATGCAATTGAGCTACCTTCTAGCACTGAATATGAGAAAATAGAGTGAGAAAGGTAGTATGATCTATGCATTGTGCAAGATAGGAATTATTTTTGGTTGATTCCCTAATCAAAAGGACTAATAGTATGGATGTGAACTACATTTAGAATTAGAAGGATGAAGAAATAATTTATAGGATAATCTAGCATGCGAGTAAATTGTGATGATTTAAGCTATAATCGAATTTCGAGGACGAAATTTTTAGAAGGTGGGTAGATTGTAATATCCCAAAAATCACTACGTGAATTATAAATATTTGTATATAATTATTTTTAATAAATTAAGTATTAGTATTAATAATTAGCCTTTAATTAAATTATATAAATTTTTAAAATAGAAAATATAATATATATTATATTTTATAATATTATATATATATATATATATATATATATATATATAAAAGAATGCGTGTGTCGTGGTGGAGTGTGTATTATAAATATATATAATATATTATATAATAATAATAATAAAAATAAAATATCGAAGCTTACAGGAAGTATCTTGAAGCGGTGGAAGCATATCAATCTATTCAATTGATATTCAAATATATCAACACACACGCACACTTATTAGAGGAAAAAGAAAGCGAGGATTAAGAAAGAAAAGAGAGAAAGAAAGGAAAAGAAAGGAATGGCGCAGAGAGAGAGGGGGAGAGAGAGAGTCGCATTTTGGTAAGTATTTGATCTCCGTTAATTATGGTATTATATATCAAAATGCTCGTATCCTCTCGTAGATTATAGAATTGTAATTAGTTTGTTGATCCGACGCTCATACCGTCTCGAAATTGGAGATTATTAAGAGTATATTTATTTGTAGGATATGAGGAGAAACTTGAGACTATTAAGATTATGCATTTTCAAGGAATTGAGGATTACTAAGGGGTATTGCATTGCATCATTTTATTGCGATTCTTGTTTTTAAGGTGAGGGCAATCTCCACTCTTAATCGAGTTTAACATTCAATGTTATGATTGCTATGTTAAATTGCATTATTAATCAAGACGGGTAGTAACCCACACTATGTTCAAGCCGAGTAATGGCCCGCATAATGTTCAAGCCGCAATGGCCCGTACTATGTGCAAGCCGGGTAATGACCCGTGTAATATGTTCAAGCCGGGTAATGACCTGTAATATTATATTCAAGCCGAGGTAATGGCCCGCATAATGTTCAAGCCGGGTATTGGCCCGTACTATGTGATAAAGCATTAAATGTTCTCATGAGCTTTATAATGAAAATATCATATGCTTGGCCATTTAATGTTGTTTAACCGTGCAATCATTGATGTTTCCCTCACCGAGTGTATTTTCAAACACTCATCCCCTACAATTATGATTTTCTACAGTGTCAAAGGAGTTCGAGCAGGCACGAGGCGATGGTTGCATGTAATTTATTTTATATTATTTTCCGATGTAAATCTCAAATGATTATTTTGTAATAAATCTCATTTATTCAATTACAATTTTCTCTTTAATTGAAAGTTAACGGGTCAATTTGGTAGCGTCTCGCTTATTATGTGTTATTTTTAAATTCGGGCGTTACACAATCAAATATTACTTTAGTGATAATCAAATATTGTTATATTTGTGTAACAACAGATTTAAACTCTTTTTATCATGTCAATTCCACTTTTCACATTAATTAAAAAAATTATGACTTTTAAAAAATTCAAATTAAACAAGAAAATAAATCAATTCATTGCTATGATTTTTTGAAGGAGAAAAAATATTGTTGTTATTATGGAGTATCAAACAACATAATGTTCTTAACTTCTATTTTGCATTATTTTAATATTTAATGATGTTTCTTATAGATATATAAATTTTAGGCCCAGGTTATTGACACCACCATATTTGTTAAAGACACCACCCCTAATTTGGCTATTTTAAAATAAGAGTTGAATGGACAATACTACCCTCCATATTAAATTATAATTCTTGCAATTGATTAAAACACCATGTTGGTAAAAACACCATCTTCAATAATTCACTTTCCCTCCCAATTTATTAGTAAAGACACCATCCCAAAAAAAAAAAATCGTGGAACCCGTCGAACCAAAGATTCCTCTCATACCAAGGCACGATCAAAGCTCGGATTTAAAGGTGTTGAAGTGAGTTATTGCAACAATGGTGAAACCTCCAAGCCTCCCCTACTCATACGTAAGTTTTAATTTTTTTTTTTAAAACTAGGTTTTTATATTTCTTAAAATGTTATGGTTTGGGGTTATTTTTATTATAAATACATGTAGGTTTGTTGTTTGAGTGCATAAAATGATGTGTATATGATAATGTTTTGGTTTTGTGAGCTTGGTTGGTTTTAAAAAAATTCTCGATTACGGGTGTTCGGCTCTGGTTCGTAGAACATCTTAGTGTTATTCGGAATTTTTTTCGAACAAGTTGCATATGTTCGTAATTTTTTCCAAACACCGTGTTCGAAAATATTTGCCGAATATATGCAACTTGTTCGAAATTTTTCCGAACATATGCAACTTGTTCGAAAAAATTCGAACATATGTAACTTGTTCGGAAAAAATTTCCGAACAATACTAAGTTGTTTGGCAACCAGAGCCGAACATGGTCAAGCCGCGATCCAAAAGAAAAATTCAAAAAGTTCATGTTTTTGCACACACATTTGCACGATTAAACAACAAAAATATTCAATACATAACCTATTCTCAAAATAGTAAATTCAAACTCTACATTCACATAAATATACCTATACCAATAACAAATTGTAAAACAAAAAGAAAAAAAAGACGGTGATGTCCAGAGTGAGGGAGGGATGCGGCAAATGACGTTCAGAGTGAGGTCGGGAGGAGGCGACGGCGACAAATGGGCGATGGCGACGGCAAGTGAGAAGAAAGACGGCAAAGTGATTCTTCGTTTTTTTTTTTTAATTTAAGAGAAGTTATTTTATTTAGTGTGTAAGGGAGATAAAATTGGTAGTGGGTGGTGTGTTTACCAATACAAAAATAAGATGAAAGTGGTGTGTTTATAAATATTTGATTCTAGCAAAAGCCATGAAAGGTAGAATAGACAATTTAGGGATGATGTCTTTAACAATTATTAAAAAGAGGGTGGTGTCTTCATCGGAGTGGTGTCTTTAACAATAATGGTGGTGTCAATAACTCCGGCCCTAAATTTTATTAATTAACTTTGTAATAGTTTAATATTTAATAGTTTTTCCGATGATTTATAATTTAATGATCTGTAAATAAAAAAATAAAAAAATATATATATATATATAATATATTTATATTTATACATATTTTTAAAAATGAGTTTTCGGGTCGGGTATATAGCCGACTCCATTAGGGGCGAGGATGGGGATAAATATAAATTCTACGTCGGGTTTCGGGTCGAGCCATGTGAAAAAATTTTCCGTTAGGGTCCGGGGCCGAGAGTAGCATAAACCACCCCGCCCGCCCCGTTGTCACTCTTAATCTCACAAAAGTCTCGCATACTCCATGTGTAATTTAATCTATGATATGATATAAAAATACTAATATTTCAATTTAAATATATATATATATATATATATATATATATTTGACGAATTTAAAATTTTGTAAGAGGCGATCCTAACACATTTTTTTAATTAAAACTTAATGAAACTCCAAGAGGCGATCCTAACTTAGATGGCTAAAAGTAGGGATTTTCTTAGAGTAGTCGGTGTCGTCTCGACTATCAATAGTCAAGTACTAAAATTATGCCATGTGTCGTCAGACTCCGTCGTACTAACTCGCTACCTGTTGCACAAGTTTATTATTTTTAATTGTTTATTAAATTATATTTTGCTTTTTAATATATTATCCTTTTTAAAACAAATTTAAAACATATACATATATTTAGACGAGAGATTTCTCAAGCCTTCATTTAGACTCGACACCTTCTCCACCGGAGCACAAAGCCGCCGCGCCGCGCTTCCGGGCGACGGTGCCGGTCCACCGAACAATCGAATCATGTACTTCGCCCACCGAACAAATGAATCCCGACCATTGGCCTACCGTCGTTGTTGCGCGTAGGCCTTTTTCGCTCACCGGTCGTCTTCTCTCTCATGTCGCCTCCGTCCTCGCTTGCACCGCCCTTCGTGCTCGCTCTACCCCGTCGCCATCTATTTAAGTGTTGTGGCTATTGGCCTTCGCTTCTGCTTCCGTTCCACTTATTCTCACAAAATCTATATCAAAGTATCGCCTTGTTATCGAACAAGTAATTATTCTCGTTAACTCCTTATATTTTTCCTTTTAATCATATGATTGTTAGTTTGTGGACTCGATTGCATATCGGTATACACACAAAAAATTTATTCTTTTTATATTGAGAACCGATTATTTTTTCACGCACTCCATGTGTTTGATGAATTGCTCAAATCATCCAAGAAAGTTTTACCGTCGTTTTTGCTAATATGTTTGTGATTTTGTGCTCTGATCTTTCGGTGTTGAAAATATATTACAATATCTTGTTTATCTGTGAGACTTGGGAGTTTAAATTCCCGATTATTAAGTTTCAATGCTTTTAGAAATAAGTTATTCGAGATTTTTTTATAAAATGATTGTGGTGATTGAACTATAAGCTTCAATGCAAATGAAATAACTCTTTCTCGGGTTTAGCTTCGATTTACTTTTTCCAGGAGTTAAATGCAGCCATAACCTATTTCCCTTTTTTCAAATCAATTATGAACTTTTGAATTCTAATTTGTATGCTAATCGAGTTTTGCATGGATTATAAAAATGAAAAGGGCTATATTTGCAGTAAAACTCACCGTGTTTTGATTTTTTCTTAATCTGCTAATTAGTTTGTGAACTACTTGAAAGAAAATCTACATCGCTCCCAATATTTGAATGAATAAATATTCTGCAAGCCACAAAGATATAGTAGTCTGTTGATCTTGATCTTTATTATTTCAACTCCAAAATCTTGTTTGTTCACCTGGATTTTGGTATAAGATATCAAATCCTCTAAAATTCTACTTTATAATACCTAATATACACTTATTTTACTTTTTTTTCAAACATAATTTTCAATACACTATCAATCACATATCGTCTACTTTTTAAGTATTGATATCTACTCAATTCAACACTCTCTCCTCTACTTTGCATGATTTTTTCTATGTTCTGTTTCTAATTTTCTAAATACATGTGAGGAAGCTTTATGATTCTCTCTTCAATAATCAATCTTCTTGGGCATACATTAGGGTATGATTTGTAGGAATTTGATTACACATTCAATGCCATCGAATTGAAAGTTACTGAGGCATTTGTGATCTCTAGGTGGAGGAGTATGATAGTAAACGTAGCTATTCCAGGAGCCCTAGTAGGAGTTTTTACTCAAGAAGTAGAAGTCTCAGTCATAGCTCCGGCTATAGTGACAGGAGTAGGTATAGTATATCATATTATATAGTGAAACGACCAACTCTTTTTATTTTTCTTATTTTGAACAGAGTGATCTCTTCGAGCGCTTAATATTCTCATTGTGTTTCATCTAGGTCACTATTAAGATCCAAGACCCCTCTTTGCCCGGCATCAAGGTATTGTTTTTTTCCCTAGATATCTCAAGGTGTTCTTTTCCCTTCTCTTTTGTGTGATTTTGCTTCTATGTGATATATTGTGCAGAATTTTCTACTTTTAATGCATGTCATTTATGTTACGTGTCGATATATCTATTATCTTCTTTCCAATTTTGTTCTTACAAAGCATGCCATTTATCTTTCTGAATATTATTGTTTTATCTGCTATATATTGGTTCCAGCTTTGAGTTGATATTACGTTCGAACCTTTCCAATTCAACGGTTGTCACGATAGGTTCCAGATTTAAAGGGATTATACTTCTTGGGGTAGTTTGTCACATGCCAATTTTGTTCGAAAGATTCTATCATTTGCTCCATCTTTATTTTTCTCCTTTTTTATTTTTTAATCTTTAGTTTTTAATTTTGTGAAAGCATGTATAGGCGGGGAGCTGGATTAGTGCTAAATTAGGCAATACTATTTATCTTGCCATTACTCAAATGCCCCTTGAGTATACCGTTGTGTCTATGTTAAAGATGTCTTATTTAATTAGGCAATATTGTTTATCTTCGATGGCTTATTGTTTATATGCTACAAATTGAGTGAGTTAGTTTGTGCAACATAAGATTACACGTTCTCAATTGTAATGGTGATTACCTATCATCTGGTTTTGTATCATGAGTATATGTTCATTTACCTACCCTATTCTTTTTGCCATTGGCCCACCGTATATTTTCTATTGTAATTAATATGTTAGTTTTTTTTTTTTGTGTGCTTGTTTTACATGTTAAACATTATTTTGTTTGTGGTATCTATGGCTTGGGAATATTTTTGATGAAAGGTGTAGTTGATCTCGTGATTGTAAATGATTGTTATTGTAGTGATGGAAGTAATTGACATGCCGCCACTAAGGTTGACGAAGAGTATTGGTCAAACTTCTATGAGGTACATTTAAACGTACCCGTAGATGATCTTAGATCTACCCTATCCATGTTGATGGCCTTATTTTTTGGTAGGAACCAGCGTACAACTCATGGTTCAAAACAAAAGAGTTTTAACTTTTCACATTATCAACACCGTAATTATTTGTTCGAGGTGAAAGGACAAGATAAGTACGCGTGACCAGGTGATGCTACTATTGATCCATTTATTCCTTTTGGAACCAAAATATCCGGCGAGGAGGACATATTCGAGCTACTATCGACCAAAAAAACCAAAAATTATGAAATATTTTGATCTGTATTAGTCTGGGTATCAAATACTAGCCTAGACCTTTTGTAATTTGGTATATTGACGACTTGGGCACACATGGTTTGTGTTAATTTTTAATTTTTTTGTGTTACAAAATGAACGCCTTCATGGTTTGGTAAGACATGTTTCTTTGCACTAGGAGATATAATAAGAGTTGGTGCAAAACAGTTTGTTATATTGGTCGGGGTTATGGTCATTACCCATATCATTTGATGGTGGAAAGTTGGATGATTTACTACTTGCAAAATTCTTGATTAATGGTCATGGCCAAAAGATGTACAAATCGGAATAGGAGAAGATGGCTTGCTTGAGTCACATCCTCATAGCTGCTCATGTAGAATATATTCCTCTTTTTGTGGGGTTAACCAACATGTAGATTAATTGGAAAATACAATGAAAATTAATATAATCCATAAACCAAGAGTAAAACTCGTTCAACCACAGAGCTTATAAGCCAAGTTTTGCTATCAAATTAAATCCATAAAAGATACAACTTAACTCCCGACTATGCAACAACTACAACAAAAGCATTTCAAGAATCCTATTGTTGGAAGCTCGCCGCCTCTTCACTCCTCACATCTCGTCCAACCGAGAATCCGTCTGACGCTTTCGATTTGGTCACCGTCGGCATATTGTGTATCCGTAGTGCACCGAGCGGAAGCCAACCTCTTCCAAATTAAATTACGGATAAGATATGAAATGCGGATCAAGATTTGCGAAAATAGAATCTCAATGTCACTCGAGATTCAATTAACGGCGTGTAACGACATGAACACTGCTATGACCATTTACTTACGATAAGTTAATCGCTTCCTAATCTTACCACAATTCTCAATATTTTAAGTAGTGCCTTTTAGTTCAGTAGAAAATCATAATAACAATATTAATTCATGTCATCATAATAAGCCGAGCTCGTCGAGTAGCATTTATCCGAATTTTGCAGGCACCGCCAACTATAGCTCTTATTGCGAGAAGGCTGGAACCTGTTTAACACAGAGAAAAAAGGAGTAATAACATTCTCATCACGATGTAACAAAGGTCTCCTCCACACACAATTTCAAGACCACACTTCCCCTCCCAAGACCCCATATCTCTAACCGACACCTTCTTATCTCTACAAAGACTAAAAACTCGAGGGAACAAATTCTTTAAAGAATCTGTCCCAGCCCAAACATCCTCCCAAAAGTTTATATCTCCCCCATCTCCTAAAGACCTCTCTAAATTAATAAGAAAAACCAGCTTTCCCCTCCCCCACTCGACACCGGTTTAATGACCTCCCTCCACCATTTGGAAGCTAGTCTACCACTCCTAAGTAATAAACACCCCTCTCTAATTTCATCATGTGGAGTTGAATTATGAGCAAACAAATTAATTGTTGTCCCGAGAGTTTTTGTTTGCCGTCTAAGGCTTTCCTCGGATATGAACACCACTCTTCAAAACTAGCAGATATGTCTTTCTCTTCTTTCTCGTTTATCCAAATTTATATGATGAAAATGTAAATGAAAATGAAGCATTAAAGCCAAATTTTGGTCTCATACAACACAAAAAAACAACAAAAAATCATTTGGAAGTCTGATTAAACAACAAAATTTAAGCATTAAAGCCGTAATTACATTGATCACCCAAAATAAAAACAACAAAATGGCAAAAATACTCAAATATATACAATAATTCTTCACTTCTCCTACCTCGCATTCATAAGAAAAATACACACAAAAGAACTAGGGTTTGCAGACGCAGATGGACCAAGGCCGATTGGGGATTATACCTTTATAGTGAGAGCGACGATGGTCGGGCGACGAAGGCGCCGTCGTTGTGGAAGCCGGGACGGTCTGTTGCGCGCCGTCGTTGCGGAGGCGGGGACGAGGGTGGGGTCTGCGAGAGCAGGGTGCAGCTGCGCCGTCGTTGTGGAGGCCGGGACTGTCTGAATTTTGAAGTACGATCTGTTCTTATAAAGCGGGATAAGAACTCTGTTCTTCTTTTGAAAACATAAGAACTCTATTCTTATGATATGAAGCACGATTTGTTCTTATTGATTTGATTTTAAATAAATATGTTAATTGAAAGAAAAATCCTAATTATTATTGATATGATTTTAAATTAAAATATATTTTTATTATAAATAAAAAAGGATAAAATTGTAAATTAATAATTTTATCTTTTTAAAGAGTGCGATAGACGACACAACACGATAGTTAGTGCGATATAAAACGATAGTTAGTTCGATGAGTAGTGCAATAGGTAACAGGTCATCTATTTTAAACCATTGATTTCTAAATCTAATGGCTCATGTAAACCGACTATTAATACGACACCCTAACTATTATAAGAAAACCCCAAAAAGTATCCAAAATCAAAGTTAATCTAATCACCAAATGTTAATCCCAAGTCAAATGACATCATTATTATTAATCCATCAATAAATAATAATAAAATAGATTTTATTAAAATAATCAAACTACAACTCTTAAAATAAAAATACAACAAAATTGATATTTTTTTTTCTTGAACAGTCAAGAAAATATTACAACGCTTGAGTACAAGGGTACTCAACCCATAGATACAATACAATTAAGAAAGACCAGCAAGACTAGACCATGGATCCCCTACAACAATTTGATATCTTTTTTTTTTTTTTTTTTTTTTTTTTTGAACAGTCAAGAAAATATTACAACGCTTGAGTACGAGAGGTACTCAATCCATAGATACAATATAATTAAGAAAGAGCATCAAGGCAAGACCATGGATTCCTACAACAAATTGATATGTATGTATAGTTTGTTTAGTGATTATTGGCTTCAACTCATCTTCCAATAATCAACAATATCTTTTGATACTCGATTGCGTCAATGCATGCACCGGGTATCCCTCTCATTGTAAATCCAACGGCGTAGAGTCCATCTTTCCCTTTCCATCCATCTGGGAATGCCTTCTTTGGAAGTCCATTGTCGAGAGAAGAAATCGTTTTCCTATCCATACAATTCATCTTTTTTAGTAAATTCTAACTTAGGATGATAAAATGATAATAGCTAAAAAAATAAAGATAAAATGATGATCGTAACTTTTCGCGCCTTTAATTTAAGGAGAGTAACTTGTAAAAATTGTGAATTGAGGTCAAATCATCTCGAAACAATCCAAATTGGGATGAATGATCCGATATGACCTGAATGATCCGCAATTTGACCTCAATTTAGGCCCGGCCTGATGGGCCCGCCCGCATAATTACATAGGCCGAGCCGGAATAATTATAGGCCCGAAAAAATCGGTTCGTTTTGGCCCAGCCCATTTGGCCCGACAAGCTTTATGGGCCAGCGCGCCAAAGCCGTGGTCCGGCCCGTTGGCCCATGAATTTTTATTATTATTTTTTTCATATTTGAGTATAAATAAATTAGTGTTAATATATGAAATCAATATTAAGTTAGTAACTAATAGTTATAATTTATATTAAAATGTGTTGTTTGGTTAATATGGAAGACATGAAATGCGATCATATTTCGTGACGAACAAATTGTGAGAGAGAAAATTATGAAAAATCTTTATTCATCTAAATTTGTTAAATATTGTTAGCGGCATTTGATAGGCTAACATCTATATTCTATATAAACTGGATTATCACCTCACAAATATCTCTTGCTTGAACCATTTTAGTTTTAGTAAAATTTTCAACTTTTTGATCAAATTTTTTTATAATTTATAATATTTTCAAATTATGAGAGTGAACCCTATCACATCAACATTCAATTGAGTCATTGATACTTCTATTTGGACTTGTGAATTTTAATGGACTAATATTATGAACTTATAAATTATGATAGTTTATGTATTCTACATTAATTTATTTTTATATTCTTTTGAATAGATTTATTAGTAATGCGTAAGTGGTAATTAAACTTATTTTTTTATAAATAAACATTATTACAATTGTTATATAAGATTTTTCTTAATTAAAAAAAAGGTAAATGGACCGGGCCACCCATAGTTCGGCGGCCCATACAGCCAACTGGGCATTCACTTTGTAGGCTCGATCAATTTTTGCCCGGCCCGGCCCAAAAATTTTATTTGGCCCGATGGGCCGGCCCGGTCCGCCCGATTTGTCACCTCTATCTAAAATCTATCCTATTTAATTTTGAACAATCTAAATTATAAGGGAATACACGAAGCCGGGGGACATTCTTTGTGATAGCCCGTGGCTAAAACAACAGAGTCAATAGGGAGAGTTTGTCCATCAGCAAGTTGCACAGAGTCGCAATAAAATCGATGATCTCTGGAACTAATTCAGCCTCACTAGATCTTACGCTTTCAAATATTTGCATCTCTCTTGGCAACATAAGAACCTCGCCTCATAAAACCAACTAATAACCATTACATTAATCTAAATAAAATCTTGGTAAATAAGCATTTTGGTCTCTGTCGTCAAACGGACTTAGGTCACCTGCTTATCAAAATTTAATCGGAGACGACAGAGGCAAATCGGACCACCACCAAGAACGTCGCTATTAGAATTTAATAAGCGAGATGGTATGAGCCCATCCCGACGATGGAAAAATCGAGAGGCATTGTATACCAAGGTAGTGCCAATAAAATTAACAAAACTTGAGTCACTTCACAAAATATTAACTCTTAGGCTCCATTTGGATGGAGTGAACTTGAAATCATGGGATTTGATGATAATATACCATGTATTCACATAAACTAAAATGGAAAAAATCTTAAGCTCCATTTGGATGGAGTCATTTGAAATCAAGGGATTTGAGGATAATACACCATACATTTACAAATCAAAATGAAGAAAAACTAAATGAATGGATTTGGTTCACACAAATATTACTTATAAGTGGGAGGATTTCAAATACCCAACAAAACCTAGTCATTTGAAATCATTTTATTTCTCCCATTTGTACTTAATATTTGAGTGGATCAAATCCATTCATTTAGTTTTTCTCCATTTTAATTTGTGTGAATGCATAGCTTGATTTCAAATCCACTCCATCCAAATGGAGCTTAAATGAATGGATTTGATTCACTCAAATATTAAGTACAAATGAGAGAAGTGAGAGGATTTAAAATGACTAGGTTTTGACATTTATAAGTAATATTTATGTGAACCAAATTGTAAATATATGGTATATATCTCAAATCTCTTGATTTCAAACGACTCCATCCGAATGGAGCCTCAAATTAATATTTTATTATGAAATTTCACCGACCGAGCTACGGACGACCATCAACGGCTTAGCATGATGGTGACAGAGATCAAGGCAAACCTCCATTCCCGAAATGCCACACCCCACAACAAGCACCTTCTTTCCCCCGAATCTCTCCCGATTTATAATCACGAGTGTGAATCACCTCCCCCGAAATCCATCAGCCCCTCAAAACCCGGCACCGTCGGCTCCGGCGTGTTCGCGGAGGCCACCACCATCGACCGGCAAATGTACTCCACCTCGCCGCCATCGGTGGCGCAAGCGATCTTCACTCTCCACAACCCGCAAGCTTCGTCGTACTTAGCCGACCGCACGTGCTCGTTGAAATTGGGGTTGATATCAAAGTGGGCGGCATAGGACTCAAGGTATTCGATGAAATGCTTCTTAGAAGGGTACTCTGGATAGTGATTGGGGAAAGGAAATTTAGGGAGTTGGCGGTAGTTTGGGAAGATGAAGCTTTAAGCGATCGTAGGTCCGTTTTTGCCGAGAGAGAAGCAATGCGATGCGTCTCTTTCCAGAATCACGAAGGGGACTCCTTGATCTTTCAGCCAGCGGCAACCGCCAGACCCGACGGCCCGCGCCGACGATGACCAAGGCCATTCACACAAACACATCGCTTAGAGACCATTTTCAACTTGATTTGTGTGTTTTCTAATATGTGAGAGTGTGTTTGTTTTAGAGAGTAAAAGAGAGGTAGAGGGGCCTATATGGGAACCGAGTAATCAGCTGACATAGCAAGACAGTTTATCTTATACTGTTGGTTTTAGTTTTATTTTTAATAAATTGATCGGGAGGTTGTTTTGAGTTGTACAATGTGAAGAAATGAAAATTTATTTTCCTTTACACCCCAAATATATTGTATGAATAGTATTGTACTTTAATTTTAAAAAAATGAAAAAAAAGGTTGTTGATTGTGATATTGGAGAATGATTGAGAAGAATTAAAATAAAAAAGGAGAAAGATAATCAAACGAGGGTGATAATTATCTTATTTAGAAGAAAGAATAGGGTTGTAATCCTATTTTATTTTCATTAATCACTATAATTATAATTAACCATGGGTCGGAAAAATGGTGCAAAGGGTGCAAAGGATGCATGTGGTCGGAGGTGGGAATTGATGGGTGCATAAAATAGCAATCGTGCCATGGATACATTTGATCGAAGGTGAGAATTCAAGATGGGTGCATAAGGTGCAAAGGGTGCATAAAATTGCAATGAATCAGGCCATAGATGCATGTGATCGAAGGTGAGAATTCAATACTTTGGACCGTAAAAAAAAATCAATACTTTGAAAATGGTGCCTATTTACAAAGAGGGATTATAAGCGGAACCTATGCAAGTGGCATGAGGTACGTACCACCTTTATATATATACTTTTTACTAATATATATTCTTTCTCTTTTTAAGAAGTTATGCACATTTTTTGGGATACGGAAACTAAAAATAATTAATTTTGTTGACTTTTATGAGAATAAAATGTAAAAGAGAATAAAATATAAGGGTATTTTGGGTGATTTAATGAGATAAAGTAGGAGAGAAAATAAAGTAAAATGGAATAAAAGTGTCATTTTTTAAATTTAAATGATATTGTAAGAGTATTAATATTGTGTGATATTTTATTTTTGATTTTTTTATTAATTAAACATACATAATCACATAATTATTACTCCCTCCGTCCTGCATTAGTTTTCATACTAATCAGGCGCGTATTTTAAGAAAAAGTGTAATGAGGGGAGTATTGAAGGGTAATTTTGTAAACTTATATTATTAAAGTAAGGGAGGTGGTAGGATTGAGTGTAAAAAGTAATGACATTTTGTGTAAATATATGAATATTGTGAGGGTGGAGTTTAGGAGGGGTTTCATTTTTTGAAATGTGAAAACTAATGTGGGACAAACTAAAAAGGAAAATGTGAAAACTAATGTGGGACGAGAGGAGTATTTTTTTCTATAAAAATATATTTTTACTATGCGCCAGTAAATTCGACGGAAATTCGTCGATAAGGCTAACTCGTCGGTAAATATTGACGAAACGTATTCATCGGTAATATGGTAGGTAGTACATTTTCGAAATTATCAAAAAAAAAAAAAAAAATTAAATCGATACTTTTGTAGCTAATTTTAAAATTTAAAAATTCAACGGTATTTTGTGACGGAAATATGTCCGACGATGTTCCATCGATATTTCAAGATTTTTAGACACATATTGATGGAGATGAAGCTATTCAAAGATATCATATATTAAGAATATTTAATTATGGCAAAATCTACCATAGTCAAGGATTCATGGTGAAACTTGATCCATTTTAAAGAGGGTCGGTTATAACTTAAGAGTATTATCTATATTACTAAAGAGTATTAGTCGTGATAATCAAGAGTATGTTATATATTACTAAAGAGTATCAACCGTGATAAGCTGAAAGGTATTACCTATATTACTAAAGGGTATCACCATGATAATGAAGAGTGTTGCCTATATTACAAAAGAGTATTAGTTGGGATACCGAAAGATAAATTGATCTATTCTTTTCGATATGTATCAAGTTTCATCGTGAAACTTGATTTACGTAAGAGACACTCTTTAATTATTGCTTTTGTTCTTTTATTTCAATAGAACACTTTGGTATAATGGACTTAGCCAAGCTTCATAGGTATCGTATGTCGACTTGGAGTTTGATTAGGCGAAATATATTGAAACAAGGGTTTCTTCTCTACTCCCTTACCTTTGCCGGCATTTATTTTTATCGGAAAAATATATATATTTCGAAATTGGGCACAAAGAATACCCAAAAAAATACAACAAAATCCTCACTTAACATCCCATTATAATTCTGGGATTGCTAAGCCATTCGGAGTAAGAAAAAGATACAATTTCGGGATAAAAAGAAGAAATCCAACTCCAAAACTTTGCCTTAATTTCATCCACTAACATCTCTAAACAACACTCCCCCTTTTCAAAAATCACTTTGTTTCTCTCTTTGCACAACACCCATATCGCACAAACCCATAATCCAATCGCTAGATGCTTCCCTTTCTTTCCAACTGAGCAGCCCTCAAATTGTAAAAAATGTTGTTGTATTGACCCATGCAAAGCCACCGAGAGATTAAGCCAATTACATAATTTGTACCAGATCCCCACGTACCTTTGCAATTAATGAACAAATGATCGCGCATTCCTGCTCTTCCTTACAAATGCAGCAAGTTGCCTCTGAGGTTGAAGTGAGTTTCTTCCGTTTGAGCAAAGAAGACTTTGTGGGTAATCGGTCTCGCACGAGCCGCAACGCTTCTGACGAGATGCTTTATGGGGTGCACTTTTACTCCAAATCTTCTTAAAATGAAAATCTTGTTTGTCTTCATTTGGAACCACAGCAAGTCTTCTTATCTCTGAATAGGCCGAAGAGGTAGTGTATTTCCCACATCGATCAAACCTCCACTTCCAAGAGTCCATCGAGTTACGCTTGAATTTGACACATTAACAATATTCAATAAATCGTTAAGAACAACCCTATCCCGATCCCTAAGGTCTCTCCTCCAACACCAACACCAATTCCAAATCCAAGCTCCCTCCTCCCATCTACCTTTCTCCCTCACACTCACTAACTTCCGATTACAAGCGTATAACCTTGGAAAACTACTTGAAGTGTGGTATTACCTATCCAAATATCATCCCAAAAAGACGTCTCCCCCAATCCCCAAACATCTCTCCACTGCCAAAACTACCTACCCCCACTTCCCGACCCATTTAGAACAACCCCTCCACCAACTCGACCACTTCTTCACCCTCCTATCGACCAAAACTCCCTCATCACCCACCCTCAACTCCCCATACAAGGACCTCGGTACCCTAACCCATAAGGACTCTCTCTCCCCCAAATACCGTCAAAGTCATTTCCCCAAAAGAGCCTTATTGAAAGACTCAATATCTTTAACCCTAAGTCCCCCAAATTTTTGAATTACAAACCGTGTTCCATTTGATCCACGCGATACACTATTAATTTTCTCTCCTCCTCCCTCCCCCAGCCCCCGGGAAATTTCGTTGCAAAGACGTAAGCACTCTCAAAGTTTTCTTAGGTATTTTGTGAAAGGATAGGTAGTAAATTGGAATTGATGAAAGGACTGCTTTAAAAGAGTGATTCTTCCTCGTAAGGAAATCTTCTTGTCTTCCCACGATTTAAGTTTGTTTCATCTTTTGAATCAAACCCGCCAATCGGAACTACTCGTCTTTAAAAGACCCACCTTGACACGGCATTTGCATACAAATCAACTCAATTCGTATTTTCTCTGTCTCATTATAAATTATCTGCTTATTTTGAACACAAAAATTTAAGGTAAGATAATATAATACTCCCTCTGTCCCGCCTTATGTGTCCCAAAATATTGTATAATAATAATATAGTACAAGTGATGTGATAGATATAGAGAGATGAAAGGTAGTATAATAATAATATAGTATAAGTGATGTGAAGGAGAGAGATAAAAATATATTTAAATATATTAAATGAATGACATATTGTGTAAATATGTATGTAGTATAGGGATAATTATAAAAGTAAGGTATGGATAAAAAAGGAATGAGACACTTAAGTGAGACGGACGAAAATAGTAAAATGAGACACTTAGGCCGAGACGGAGGGAGTATAAGATATAATACAAACGATGTGATGGAGAGAGAAGACAAAGTAAGAGATTTAAATGAAAGTAAGGAAAAATGAGTGACATATATGTAAATAATAGAAAAATATAGAAATATAAACTTAGTGAATGGTTGCAAAAACTAGAATAGATAATTTATAATTAGACATTAAAATAGAAAAATAGGCCATTTATACCTAACAGAGGGTGAATATCATAAGCCCTAATCTATCAACAATATCAGCAAATTAACTCAATAATCTAATTAAACAACACATATTAAATTTATCTACTGGACAAAGAAAAAAAAAAAAGAATTGCGAAAAGGTGGAGAGATACTAGAATTAGAATAGACAAATTGATGATGGAAAATGGAACTAACGACATTTAAAAATTATAATTGTAAAGGGGTAAATTTTTATATTTATACATAAGTGTATACATGCAATATATACTAACAAAATTTAAATGGCAAAAACTTGTATGAGAAGGTCTCATGCATGAGACCGAGTCACATTTTAATAAATTGTTATCACTTTTTAAAAAAGTGATACAAATAAAGTATAAAAGTGATAACAAATTGAAAAGTGGTAATAATATATGAAAAAATGATAACAATTTATTAAAATGTAACTTCGCTTCATGTCCGTCTCATGCATGAGATGGTCTCACACAAAAGTGCCCCAATTTAAATTAGGTACACTTGCACCTCCATGTCCCACTATAGATCCACTAATGTCGGCAAACCGTGATACCCCACACCGTAAGACTCGTTCCTTCACACTTGAAAGGGTTTTACATAGGAATGACAATTCAACTTGCAATTGTGGAGACCTGCCTGCACCCGTCTTGATTAAGACGACTTTTTTATTTTTGATCGGGTTAGGTTTGATATGTGTATATATATATATATATATATATATATATATATATATATTTATATATGACTTAAACTCTTTCTATCATGTCAATTCCACTTTTCACATTGATTAAAAAACAATTATGACTTTTAAAAAGTTCATGATATTAAACAAGAAAATAAATCAATTCATTGCTATAATTTTTTGAAGGAGAAAAAATATTGTTGTCATTATGGAGTATCAAACAACATAATGTTCTTAACTTCGATTTTGCATTATTTTAAGATTTAATGATGTTTCTTATAGATATATAAATTTTGTCAATTAATTTTGTAATAGTTTAATATTTAATAATTTTTTTGATGATTTATAATTTAATGATCTGTAAATAAAAAAAAACTATATATATTAATAAGTTCATTGTGCAAATATTTTGTGATGTTGTGCAAATATTTTTAACATATTTGCAATTTTGAATTTTTTTGAATCTATTTATAATTAACCCAATCTAAAATCTATCCTATTTAATTTTGAGCAATCTAAATTGTAAAAATACATGAAGCCGAGAGGACATTGCTATGATAGCCCGGGGCTAAAACAACAGAGTCAATAGGGAGAGTTTGTCCATCAGCAAGTTGCACATAGTCGCAATAGATTGATACGAATGAGACACGTGGGCTCAAAAACGCCTACAACCGGGCCAGACGAACGAAGCTTAGAGAGCAGGCCCAAAAAGGATCAGCAAACCATAATCCATAGAATTAGTTGCGAGCCCAATAAAGTAATTGGGCCTTAGAATAAAATTAGCCCAGTAAGAATAATTGCTTTAAGTATCAGTGTATTGAGATTTGTTTGGTTTACGCAATAAGAAGTTAATTCCCAAATCTAGCAAATTCTCTCTAAATTCGCTAGTCACCATTGCTCGCCGGCCTGAGTCGGGGCTCCGGCGTAAGTCCGACGAACGTGATTCTCAACATTGGTGCTTTCATTGAGAGAGTCATCACCGGGAATCACGTGAGTTACCTGAGAAATGGCAGGAAGTCACAGAGAAAGAATTGAATCGCTTGAGGCAAAATTCGAAGAAATTGATTTAGGGCTGGCTAAAATAGCCAAGATGGAAAAATTACTGGAAACCATGGCACGCAAGAAGGGCAAGAAATCATTTACTGACTCCTCCGACGACGAATCGGAAATTGCCAGCGATAGTTCTGAGGATATTCGCACTATTCGCGAAGATGAAGAAGAAGGACGCTTGCAGCGAGGTGGAGAACGGTGGAAGGGTAAACCGAAATTGACGTGCCCAATCTTTAATGGTACTGATCCTAATTCGTGGTTGAGTAGGGTCTACCAATACTTTGAGTTGAGTGAGGTAAAGAAAACCAATAGAGTTCGCTATGCAGCCTACTTTCTCGAAGGAGAAGCGAATGTATGGTGGCAATGGATTAGCCGCGTTTATCGAAAGAAAGGTAAGATAATGAGGTGGAGGGATTTTGAAAAGGAAATCATGAATCGCTTTGGTCCTTCAGATTACACGGATTATGACGAGGCTCTTGCCCATATTCGACAAATAGGCCCTCTTCGGGAATACCAGAAGGAGTTTGAGAAGCTTGCGAATCGTGTCCGAGACTGGCCGGAAAAGGCATTAGTTGGGGCTTTTATCGGTGGTCTTAAACCTGAAATTGCGGCGGAAGTCAGAGTCCATCGGCCCCGGACTTATGCTGATGCAATAGACCTTGCTCGATTGCATGAAGATCACTTGAATGCTAAAAAGGAACTCGAGCAGATCCAAGAAAAGCTGGTATGCTGGCTCCAGAAAATAAAGAAATGACTATCATTCATAGGGGAAAGAACCAAGGCAGTAATTCCAAGCAATTACCTGCAGGAGTAAGTTGGCTTCCGTGGGAGGAGATGCAAAAACGAAGAGAGCAGGGGTTATGCTTTAATTGTGATGAAAAATTCACCCCTGGTCATAAGTGTAAATCAAAGCAAGCTTTCTTGATTGAACCCGTTGAGTACAGTGATGAAGAAACCAGTGTGAAATCTGATTTTGAGGAAGCAGAAATATCGGTGCACGCTATGGCTGATGTAAGGGGACCTCGCACATTAAAATTGAGTTCATGGATAAAGGGAAAACGAGTTGTGGTACTAATCGACAATGGATCAACACACAATTTCTTGAATCAAGAAGTGGCAAGAAAACTACATCTTGAAACTGAAAAAGTGGATCCATTCTTTGTGAAGGTAGCCAGTGGAGAAAAATTACAATGCGAAACAATTTACAAAAATGTGCCGATCAAAATTCAGGGAGTTACAATCCATACTGATTTATTTGCTTTACCATTAGGAGGATTAGATGTGGTTTTGGGAATTTAGTGGTTAGAAGAACTTGGGGAAATTGTAACAGATTATAAAGCAGGAACCATGACGTTTCAATGGGGAGATGGCAAGGTTACTTTGACGTCAAGAATTGATGAGCAGATAAAAGAAGTGGGAATTCAAAGCCTAGCACGAATGTGGCAGAAAGGGGGCAATGTTATGCCTTGTGTGTAGAATACATTCCAGCAACTACAGAATATCAAGAGAGTAAGTGGCACCCTGATATCTCACGAATTCTTGCTAACCATAAAATTGTTTTATCTGAATCTCAGGAACTTCCGCCACGACGCAGCTTTGATCACCACATTCCCTTAATAGACGAAAACCAGACCATTGACGTACAACCTTATCGGTATGCACACATTCAAAAGGAAGAAATCGAGCGGCAAGTTAAAGATATGTTGCAGAAAGGATTAATACGTCCTAGTTCAAGCCCTTTTTCGTCTCCGGTATTGCTTGTAAAGAAAAAGATGGGTCATGGAGGTTTTGTACTGACTACCGTGCACTCAACGCCGCCACCATTAAAGATAGATTTCCTATTCCAACCATAGATGATATGCTAGACGAGTTGGGAGGTGCCCGATATTTTTCAAAACTCGATCTAAGAGCAGGCTACCATCAAATCCGTGTGGTCAAACAAGACATTCCGAAAACCGCTTCCCGAACTCATCAAGGGCATTATGAGTATGTGGTCATGCCATTTGGGTTATGTAATGCTCCTTCAACTTTTCAGGGAGCAATGAATGAAATTTTTTCAGAACATCTGCGTAAATTCGTTCTCGTCTTTTTCGACGACATCTTGGTATATTCACATAACTGGGAGGAACATTTACGACACTTGAATATGGTAATGGGGATACTGGCTCAACATCATTTTTGTATTAAAATTAGCAAATGTGAATTTGGTCAAGAATCTGTGGAATATCTGGGACATATCATTTCACACGAAGGGGTTCGAGTCGATCAACGCAAGATAGAGGCTATGAAGAATTGGCCTCCGCCAAAGACACTGACCGCACTTCGGGGTTCCTAGGGCTCACCGGATATTACCGCAAATTCGTAAGAAATTATGGCACTATTGCTCATCCCCTCACTGAAATGACGAAGAAAGGAAATTTCTTATGGACAGAAAATAGCAGAACAGCCTTTGAAAAATTAAAGCAGGCAATGACATCCACTCCAGTCTTAGCGATGCCAAATTTTGATATGCTCTTTGAGGTCCACACTGATGCTAGCGATATAGGAATTGGGGCGGTATTGGTTCAAGAAGGGAAGCCACTTGCATTCATGAGCAAAGCCTTAGGACCACGCAAGTTAGAATGGTCCACCTATGTCAAAGAAATGGTTGCGGTAGTGGAGGCAGTGCGTTTGTGGCGACCTTATTTGCTTGGTCGGAAATTTAGAATTGTTACCGATCAACAGCCTCTCAAACATATGTTGGAACAACGAATAATTACCCCTGAGCAACAGAAATTTGTAGCTAAATTAATGGGGTTTGACTTCGAGATTTTGTATCGGCCGGGCGACAAAACAACGTAGCCGACACACTGTCTCGCCGAGAAAATGTTGCTGAATTTCAGGCCATAACAGGACCAGTTTGGAGCATATGGGGAGATTCGACAACAATCTGAGATTGATCCAGAAATTAATCAGAAGCGGCAGCAGCTGGCCGAAGATGACCCCACAGTGGAGGATTTTGAATGGCGAGAAGGGCTACTTTTCTACAAAGGTAAAGTGTTTGTTCCAACAGTGGGATCATTACGTACTAAACTAATAGATTACTTTCACAATTCCAGGATAGGTGGACACTCAGGAATTTACCGTACATGGGCCCGACTTTCATGCTCATTCACGTGGCCGGGAGTAAAGAAAGACGTACATGATTTTGTGATTAAATGTGACGTGTGCCAAAGGGTGAAAAGCGACTCTCGGCGACCAAATGGGCTGCTGCAGCCCTTAGCCATACCCGAACACATTTGGGAGGATTTAACAATGGACTTTGTGGAAGGATTGCGAACATCGAACAACTACAATGGCGTGTTGGTGGTAGTAGACCGATTGTCAAAATATGCTCACTTCATTCCACTAATCCATCCATATACGGCAAAAACCATTGCTAGGCTCTTTGTGGAGTATGTGATCAAATTACATGGAATACCTCGGTCCATTGTAACAGATCGTGATCGAATATTCATCGGCAGCTTTTGGAGGGAGTTTTTTAAAATGCAAGGGACTCGTCTTGCAATGAGCTCCGCTTATCACCCCCAAACGGACGGCCAAACCGAGGTAACGAATCGTACATTAGAACAATATTTGAGATGCTTTGTCCACAGGAACTACGAAAATGGGAAGAGTATCTACCTTGGGCGAGTATTGGTACAATACCACGTACCATGCTTCAACCCGACGAACTCCTTTCAAGATTGTTTACGGAAGATCGCCTCCTCATTTAACCGGCTACCCGATTGGAGACTCACCTAACTCGAGAAGTTGACAAAGAGCTGTTTGAAAGGGATATAATGTTGAGAGAGTTGAAAAGGATACTTGGGAGAATCAATAAATCGAGATGAAGGAGCGGCATGATAGAAGCCATCGAGAAGAGAACTTTCGATTGGTGATTGGGTCTACCCGAGTCTACAACCATATCGGCAACGCTCGCTTCTCAAAAAGCCTTATACAAATTGAGCAAGAGATACTATGGGCCTTACAAGATCTTGGAGAAAATAGGACAAGTTGCCTATCGACTTGACCTCCCCGCCGATGCTCATATCCATCCTATCATCCATGTGTCGCAATTGAAGAAGCGTTTGGGCAACAATGAGATTGTTCCTGAGCAACTTCCTATTCTTCAAGAAGGTAATTTGGACGACGTCCCAAATGAAGCGGTGGACTACCGACAAGTGAAGAAGGCGGGTCGATTACGTTGGGAGGTTTAAATTGAATGGGAGTTACCGCCTAGTTCGGAAGCAACCGGGAAGATTTGGAAGAAACACGTGTCCGTTTTCCGTAATTCATCCTTGAGGACAAGAATGCTCTTCAAGGGGACGACAATGATACGAATGAGGCACGTGGGCTAAAAACGCCTACAACCGGGCCGCATTTAACGAAGCTTAGAGAGCAGGCCCAAAAAGGATCAAGAAACCATAATCCATAGAATTAGTTGCGAGCCCAATAAAGTAATTGGGCCTTAGAATAAAAATTAGCCCAGAGGGAATAATTGCTTTAAGTATCCGTGTATTGAGATTTGTTTGGTTTACGCAATAAGAAGTTAATTCCCGAATCTAGCAAATTCTCTCTAAATTCGCTAGTCACCGTTGCTCGCCGGCTTTGAGTCGGGGGCTCCGCGTAAGTCCGACGAACGTGATTCTCAACATAGATCTTACGCTTTCAAATATTTGCATCTCTCTTGGCAACATAAGAACCTCGCCTCATAAAACCAACTAATAACAATTACATTAATCTAAATAAAATCTTGGTAAATAAGCATTTCGGTCTGTCGTTGGACGGTCTTAGGTCACACGCTTATCGGTATCTAATCGGAGACAATGGGAGGCAAATCGGACCACCACCAAGAAAGTCTGCGATTAGAATCGATAAGCGGGTGGTATGAGCCCGTCTGACGACGGAAAAATCGAGAGGCATTGTATACCAAGGTAGTGATAATAAAATTAACAAAACTTGAGTCACTTCACAAAATATTAACTCTTAGGCTTCATTTGGATGGAGTTGATTTAAAATTAAAGGATTTGATGATAATCATATAAACTAAAATGGAAAAAGCTAAATGAATGGATTTGATTCACTCAAATATTAAGCACAAGTGGGAGAAGTGGGAGGATATCAAATAACTAGGTTTTGTTGGGTCCTCACACTTATAAGTAATATTTGTGTGAACAAATTCATTCATTTAATTTTTTTTTATTTTAATTTGTAAATGTATTCAAATTATGAAATTTCACTTACCGAGCTACGGACGACCATCAACGACTTAGCATGATGATGACAGAGATCAAGACAAACCTCCATTCCCGAAATCCCACAGCCCACAACAAGGACCTTCTTTCCCCGAATCTCTCCCCGATTTATAATCACGAGTGTGAATCACCTCCCCGAAATCCTTCAGCCCCTCAAAATCCGCCACCGTCGGCTCCGCGTGTTCGCCGGAGGCCACCACCACCGATCGACAAATGTACTCCACCTCGTCGCCGTCGGTGGTGGAAATAGCCACTTCACTCTCCACAACCCGCAAGCTTCGTCGTAGTTAGCCGACCGCACGTGCTCGTTGAAATTGGGGTTGATATCAAAGTGGGCGGCATAGGACTCAAGGTATTCGACGAAACGCTTCTTAGAAGGGTACTGGATAGTGATCGGGAAAGGGAATTCGGGTAGTTGGCAAAAGCGATTTGGGCATATGAAGCTCTAAGCGATCGTAGGTCCGTTTTTGACAGAAAGAAGCAATGCAATTGTCTCTTTCCGAGAATCACGAAGGGGACTCCTTGATCTTTCAGCCCACGGCAACCGCCAGACCCGACGGCCCGGCGCCGACGATGACCGGGCCTTTCACCGAAACGCATCGCTTAGAGATCATTTTCAACTTGATATTTGTGTGTTTTCTAACATGTGAGAGTGTGTTTGTTTTAGAGTGTAAGAGAGGTGGAGGGGCTTATATAGGGAACGAGAATGTGTTTGGTTTTTGTTTTGTTTTTAATAAATTGTTCGGGAGGTTGTTTTGAGTTGTACGATGTGAAGAAATGAAAATTTATTTTTCTTTACACCCCAAATATATTGTATGAATATATTGTTGTACTTTAATTTTAAAAAGATGAAAAAAGGTTATTGATTGTGATATAGGAGAATGATTGAGAAGAATTATAATAATAACGGAGAAAGATAATCAAACGATGTTAGTAATTATTTTATTAAGAAGAAAGAATAGGGTTGTAATCATATTTTATTTTTATTAGTCACTATAATTATAATTAACCATGGGTCGGAAAAATGGTGCATGTGGTCGGAGGTGGGAATTGATGGGTGCATAAAATAGCAATCAAGCCATGAATACATTTGATCGAAGGTGAGAATTCAAGATGGGTCCAATAAAAAAAAAAAAAAAAAAGAATTCAAGATGGGTGCATAAGGTGCAAAGGGTGCATAAAATAGCAATGGACAAAGTGGATACATGAAAGTTATTAAATTAAAATTAATTTAATAATTATATATTCACCGATAGGATTGAGAAAAGTTACTATGTAACTTCCCTATGAAAACCCAATGCATGAATGCGTAAAAGATAAAGAAAAGAAAATCTAGTTCTTGGGTTCTTCCACACTTATTACATACGCAAATGCGTATCTACATATCACTATACTCTTCGACACTTAAATGGTGAACATTGAAAGTAATTCGTACAAATAATGTGATTGTGTTTGAGACTCTCCGCATCACAATAGGTACGTAGAATTCAACCGGCTCAATCTATTCCGATGTAGAAAGATTAGTGAATTAGGACCTTTATTGATCTCCAACAATGTGATCGAAGGTGAGAATTCAATATGGGTGCATAAGGTGCAAAGGGTGCATAAAATTGCAATGAATCGTGCCATAGATGCATGTTATCGAGGGTGAGAATTTAATACTTTGAAAATGGTGCCTATTTACAAAGAAGGATTATAGTGGGACTTATGCAAGTGACATGAGGTACGTACCCACTTTATATATATACTTTTTACTAATATATACTTCCTTTATTTTCAAGAAGTTATTCACACTTATTGGGACACGGAAATTAAGAAAAATTAATTTTGTTGACTTTTATGGGAATAAAAGGTAAGAGAGAGAATAAAATGTAAGGGTGTTTTGGATGATTTAATGAGATAAAGTAGGAGAGAGGATAAAGTAGAGTAGAATAAGAGTGTCATTTTTAAATTTAAATGATATTGTAAGAGTATTAATATTGTGTGATATTTTATTTTTTGATTTTTTTATTAATTAAACATACATAATCACATAATTATTATTTTTATCTATAAAAATATATTTTCACAATGCGCCGGTAAATACCGACGAAAATTCGCCGATAAGGGTAGCTCGTCGGTAAGGCTAGGTCACACATATTGATGGAGATGAAGCTATTCAAAGATATCATATATTAAAAATATTTAAATATGGCAAAATCTACTATAGTCAAGGATTCATGGTGAAACTTGATCCATTTTAAAGAAGGTCGGTTGTAATAACTTAAGAGTATTATCTATATTACTAAAAGTATCGATCGTGATAATCAAGAGTATGTTATATATTACTAAAGAGTATCAACCGTGATAATCAAGGGTATTACCTATATTACTAAAGGGTATCACCATGATAATCAAGAGTATTACTTATATTGCTAAAGAGTATTAGTTGGGATAAGCGAAAGGTAAATTGATCTATTCTTTCGATATGAATCAAGTTTCATCGTGAAACTTGATTTACGTAGTGATATGTTGGAGAATTGGGCTTGATCCAAATAAATAAAATGACTTGGAGAATTGGGCTCGACCCAAAAGTGGAAAAATGGTTTGGTCCATCTCAATGTTGGAGAATTTAATTAAATTAAATTGTAGAGAATTTAATTAAATTAAGTGGACATTTTTGAGGTAATATTTGTGTGGGCTTCGCCGCTTGGTTTTTCGTGTTTATGAGCTCATCGCGTAGTGGGTTGCGCAAGCTTCGTGATGATATATAACACGTGAGAAAACCAATTTGCGGTTTGAATGATAAAATTGATTTAAGTCATCATACATTCAAAAATGAATGTGGCCATTAATCCATGTCATATTAATAAACATTGACCAAAATTGATTGGAATCAATTAAGACTAATTTCTTGCATGAAATGTCTCCAATCATCAAGGTTCTAATGAATGTGGACACTCTTGAGTGCTTCTCCACTACTATTTAAAGGGGTTCTCCTCCATTATGAAAAGACGAACAAAAACATTTTTTTCCCTCTTTATAATTTTTGCATCATTTTGAGTTCTAGGTTCTAGCTACGAAAGGTTCGAAAGAACCGCATCTCGTTGCTTCCGAGATCAGTGTGAGTGGACGTTGTACCTTGGGAACTCATTGTTCTTGAAGGCCTGAAGCTTATTAGGCGAACAAATTGAGTTTAAGGGCAAGTGAATTTTTACACTGCCTCGTCCCAGATTAAATCCGAATTTATTTTTCTTTTTCTTAATCTTTTTTGCTTTCGGTTTTTATTTGAGTACAACATGACATTCTTTAATTATTGCTCTTGTTTCTTTTATTTACGTAGTACACTTTGATATAATGGGCTTAGCCAAGCTTCATAGGTATCGTATGTCGACTTTGAGTTTGGTTAGGCGTAAATATTTTGAAACAGGGGTTTCTTCTCTACTCCCTTACCTTTGCCGGCATTTGCATACAAATCAACGCAATTCGTATTTTCTCTGTCTCAATATAAATTATCTTTTTATTTCGAACACAAAAATTTAAGGTAAGATAATATAATACTCCCTCTATCCCGCCTTATGTGTCACAAAATATTGTATAATAATAATATAGTACAAGTGATATGATAGATATAGAGAGATGACGTAGTAAAATAATAATATAATATAAGTGATGTGATGGAGAGAGATGAAAAATGTATTTAAATATATTAAATGAATGACATATTGTGCAAATATGTATGTAGTATAGGGATAATTATAAAAGTAAGATATGAATAAAAAAGGAATAAGCTAGGCACTTAAGTGGGACGGACGAAAATAGTAAAATGGGACACTTAGGTCGAGACGAAGAGAGTATGAGATATAATACAAACGATGTGATGGAGAAAGAGAAGAAAAAGTAAGAGATTTAAATGAAAGTAAGAAAAAGTGAGTGATATATGTATAAATAATAGAAAGACAATGAAATATAAATTTAGTGGTTAGTTGCAAAAAAATGGACAAAATGAAGATGGAAAATGGTGTTGGAAATTGGTTTGGAACTTGGGTGTTGACCCAAGTTTGACCAAATTTATTGTGATAATCCATTTGTGGAAAATGGAAATAAATTGCAAATTCATAATCTACGTTCGGAGTAGATGAATTTAATGTATTGATTTGCTCAAAACCAATTTCGGGTGAATGAGATATTAATACTTGAAGTTAGCAATTTATTACTTAATTTAATTGGAATTGAAGAGTTGAAATGTGGGGGAAAAAGGAAAATAAGTTTACATGTCCCACATAGAAAAATTAGGAAAGTTTTTCCTTCCATATAAGTAGACTTGTGAGTCTTATATTAAATTGACTAAAGTCAATATGATGGTGGTGCTATGGTTGGCCCGAAGGGCTAACCCAAAAGTCCATTAACCGCACCCGCACGGCGCGGGCGCGGCGCGGCACGGCACGCGCACGCGCACGCCGCACTTAGTCGCATTGGGCGCTTTAGAGGCGCACTTTGCACTTCGCATCGTCTGAGGAGCCTTCTTAATTTTTGACCAAAATTGGCTCGATCAGGGGCTCATGCTCTTGGACCGATGGCTCGGAGGCTAGCGGGGTTCGGACCGGAATGCACCGACACCGGTCAGTCGGGCCACGCGACAACGCCAGCGGAGCTAAGCGAACGATTGCGATGGCGGTTCGGGCCAAGCCGAACCGATGCGGCATTTCGGACCCAAAGCGGTCGCGCGTCGCGAATCGTGCCAACGGAGTGCGATGCGGGTTCGAACCATGGGACGCAATCGAGGCCGTGCGATGCGATCGAACGGACGGTTTTATTATGTCCAACCGAAGGGGTGCATACGAGGCGGACGCAGAATCTTGGCCACCGAGGCACAATTAAACTTGAAAAATAAATTTATATATATATATATATATATATATATATATATATATATATATAAAAGATAATTTATAATTGATTAAAATTTTGAAATTATACAATTGATGACGCCTTGATTTGTCATCCTTTGAAAACTATGGATGCGCTTTCATTGGATATACAATTGAATACTTCATTTTTAATACGCAGTACTAAATTAGGGTAAATTGCATTTTTAGTCCCAAGAGAATGAGTTGTTTGCAAAATGATAATTTTTGACACTTTTGGTCCCGTAATTTTTTCGACATTTTTAGTCTCAAGAAAATTGCAGTTTGGTCCCAAAAAAATGATAAATTGCAATTTTATTTCCAAGAGAATAAGATAAAATTGTAGTTTCGGTCCTACAAAATAATAGTCGGGACTATTTTTGCCAAAAAATAAAGGACAAAAAAAGAACATGGGACTAAAATTGTCGTTGAAAAATTCTCATGGGACCAAAACTATAATCTACTAAATTATCATTTATCCACTCATCACTCATTTGGTTGCGAAGCCTATTTTTCACAATATTCATAATAGAAAATGTTCTTTCCAATTGTATAAGTTGCAACCGGTAATGTCATATCTCAACACCCTTGAAAATCATTTGGATAAAATTGACAAACAAACTAACTTCTCTAAGTTGAAAGCTTCAAAAAGAGTTGGGACGATTCAAGCAAGCAACACAAAGCAACAATTTTGTATTTACCTCATTGAATCGACCATTTAGCTCAATTAATTGTATATCAATGACAATATAAATATAAAAGAGTACCACACTCCTAAAGCTCAAGCCCTCACCATTAATTTTATTTATTTTTTGGTGTACTAGTTTTTCTTCAAACATAAAAATCTCGGGTTTCAAAAACCAAAGTCACCGGTTTAATATTTAATAATGTATTTTGGAATTTTATATATTTAGAAGGGTATATATATGGTATTTCATATAGAAAAATCAGGTGGGGCACTTGCCCCCTTGCCTATATGTATATCCGCCGGTGGGTGCATAGACCAAATGAATGGGTGCATCCAAAGAGCCACCACAACTCTTCATAATCTATAAATACACCCCCATAGATGCCTTCATTTTTCACTTCAATTAAAGAGTATTCTTGATAGCATACTAGAACGAGCATTTAAGGCTTTCATTAGAGTCGAGTCCAGAAAGTTCCAAATACCCTAGTCCGTTCGCGATAACTTCCTGGGATCGTAGTGCAACGGCCGTGAAGTTCTAAAAGTCATTGTATCTTGGGGACGATTGCCTTGGTTCCGTATTGCACCTTATGCGGGGCAATTTCGTCTTACGGAAAGAGAGTCAAACTCTTGCCTCGACTTTCTACTTCGTGTCTTTTCATCTTCGTATACACACCTCCTTTCCAACAATCGTAAGACGAAATTTTTGTATTCGAAGATGTCTACTTCTTCTACTCCTACCATTCCTGCCGCCCACTCGAAAAACCGGTAAAATTTGTCGCATCGATTTCAAGAGATGGCGTGAGAAAATGCTATTCTATCTAACAACCCTCAATCTTGCTCGATTCTTGAGGAAGATCCTCCTACGGTTGAGGAGGGAAGCACCGACCAACAAAGGTTGAATGCTATCGACGCATGGAATCACGGTGACTTCCCGTGTCGCAACTACATCTTGAATGGGCTAGACGACTCGATGTACGGTGTCTATGCCACTATGAACACCGCTAAAGAATTATGGCGATCTTTGGACAAGAAGTACAAAACGGAGGATGCCGGAATGAAGAAATTCATTGTCGGACGATTCCTCGACTTCAAAATGACCGACTCACATGACGGTCATGGAACAAGTCCGAGAGTGCAGTATTGATCCTTCATGAGATTCATGCCGAAGGTATGCAACTATCTGAATCCTTCCAAGTAGTCGCCCTAATAGAGAAGCTACCGCCTCTATGGAAGGAGTTCAAAAATTACCTCAAGCACAAACGCAAGGAGATGGGGCTTGAGGACTTGATCGTGAGACTAAGGATCGAGGAAGACAATCGAAAATCCGAAGTCAAGAGCGACAAGAAAAATGGAGAGGCACGAGTAAATTTGGCCGAGTCCGGGAAGGGCAAGAAGAGGAAAGCGTCTTTGGCAATCAACGAAACCTCCGAAGAAAAAGTTCAAAGGTAATCTGTTATAATTGTGAAAAGCCCGAACACAAAGCGAGTGAATGCAGATACCAAAGAAGACCGATCGAATCGGGCCAACCTTGCCGAGCATAAGACCCTAAACAAAGAAATGTACGACATGGATCTATCTCGCCATCGTGTTCGAGGCAAATTTAGTGGATAATCCAAGGGAGTGGTGGGTCGACACTGGAGCTACCCGTCACATTTGTTCGTGACAAGGAATTATTCTCCACTTACCAATCGATCAATGGGAGACTCTTCATGGGCAACTCGCAATATCAAAAGTGGTCGGACTAGGAAAAGTGGTGCCGAAGATGACCTCGGGCAAAGAACTAATTCTCAAGGATGTGCTGCATGTCCCAGGACATTCGGAAGAACTTAGTCTCCGGCTCATCGTTAAGCAAAGCCGGATTTAGGCTTGTATTTGAAGGCTGATAAAGTTGTAATGACCAAATGTGGTCAATTTATAGGAAAAGGGTACCTCGAGAAGGGCCTTTTCAAATTGAATGTACTCACCGTAAAACGTGATTTCAAAAGTAATGAAAGTAATGTTAACTACTTGCTTGAGTGTTCTAATTTATGGCATGGTAGATTAGGACATGTAAATCTAAATAAACTTAAACAATTAGTAAGTTTAGATTTACTCCCGCAATGGAATTTGAATCTCAAAGGTGTGAGATATGTGTTGAGGCAAAATTGGCCAAAGCTCCTTTCCATTCGGTGGAACGAAGTACCACACCTCTAGAACTTATTCATACCGATTTGTGTGATTTGAAGTTTGTGCAAACTAGAGGTGGAAAGAATTACTTCATAACATTTATCGACTTTATCGCACAAGATATTGTTATGTATACCTTTTGAAGAGCAAAGATGAAGCTATTGATGCCTTCAAAAACTATAAGAATGAAGTTGAGAATCAACTAAGCAAACGGATCAAAATGATTCAAGCGATAGAGGTGGAGAGTATGTTGCACCATTTGAAGAATTTTGCTTACAAAATGGCATTATTCATCAAACCACCGCTCCGTACTCACCTCAATCAAATGGTGTTGCCGAACGCAAAAATAGAACTCTGAAAGAGATGATGAATGCGTTGTTGATTAGCTCAGGCCTACCCCGAGGAACATGTGGGGAAGCCGTGTTGTCTGCTAATCACATTCTTAATAAATTACCACACAAGAAAAGAACAAGACTCCTTACGAGTCGTGGAAAGGAAGAAAACCTTCCTACAATTACCTCAAAGTGTGGGGGTGCACGGCTAAGGTTGAAGTACCTAAGCCAAAACAATTGAAAATAGGACCCAAAACGGTAGATTGCATCTTTATAGGATATGCACACAATAGTAGTGCTTATCGATTTTTAGTGCACAAATCGGACGTTCTGAAATGAACGCTTCGGTATGACTATAGAGTCTAGAAATGATGTGTTCTTCGAGAACATTTTCCCTAAAAAGGAAAGGGAAGAAGTAAGTTCACGGAAAAGAACTTATGAGACTGCAAATGGTTCACCCGAGGTCAATGATGAAGGACCTAAGGATAATGAGGAACCTAGGCGCAGCAAACGAGCCGAAAGAGAAGTCTTTTGGGCCAGATTTTCTATCATACGTAATGGAAAATGAACCCCGGACAATTCAAGAGGCATTATCCAAAGTCCGAGATGCTCCTCTCTGGAAAGAAGCTATAAACAGCGAAATTGAATCCATCATGCATAACCACACAGGAGCTGGTTGATCTCCCACCAGTCAGAAACTTTGGGATGTAAATGGATTCTAAAGAGAAAATACAAAGCTGATGGATCAATTGACAAGTATAAGGCTCGTTTAGTAGCTAAAGGGTTCAGACAAAGGAGAGATCACGATTTCTTCGATACGTATTCTCCTGTTACAAGAATAACATCCATCGAGTACTCATCGCCATTGCGGCATTGCATAACCTAGAGATACACCAAATGGATGTTAAAACGG
Source organism: Paraleonurus japonicus (assembly GCA_030762865.1). Classification (NCBI taxonomy): domain Eukaryota; kingdom Viridiplantae; phylum Streptophyta; class Magnoliopsida; order Lamiales; family Lamiaceae; genus Paraleonurus; species Paraleonurus japonicus. The sequence continues at coordinate 42,882,837 of CM061053.1, read as the reverse complement.
CATTCCTAAATGGGGAATTAGATGAGGAGATATACATGGAACAACCTGAAGGGTTTGTTGTGCCTGGCCAAGAAAAGAAGGTGTGCAAACTTGTTAAATCCTTGTATGGACTCAAACAAGCACCTCTTAAATGACATGAAAAATTTGACGCTGTGATGATGTCAAATGGTTTCAAAATTAACGAATGTGACAAGTGTGTTTACATTAAAGGCACAATAGAAAAATATGTGATAGTGTGTCTATACGTAGATGACATGCTTATTATGGGGAATGATCATGACTTGATCATAAATACTAAAAACATGTTAAAAAGAAACTTTGACATGAAGGATATGGGTCTAGCCGACGTCATACTAGGGATTAAGATCTCTAGAACTCCCCGACGGAATTATCTTAACACAATCTCATTATGTTGAAAATGTGCTTAAGAAATTCGATGTATTCGACGTCCCCGGCTAATACACTGTAGATTTAAGTCTACACTTAGCCAAAAATAGAGGAGACCCGGTATCTCAACCGAAGTATGCAAGGATTATCGGAAGTTTAATGTACTTAACAAATTGTACACGTCCGGATATAGCATATTCAGTTAGTAAATTGAGTAGATTCACGAGCAATCCTAGCGAGGATCACTGGAAAGCTCTAATGAGAGTACTTAGGTATTTGAAACATACCTCAAGTTATGGAATCTTATATACGAGATATCCAGCAGTTGTTGGAAGGTTACACAGATGCAAATTGGATATCCGATACAAAGGACTCCAAGTCCACTAGTGGTTATGTATTCACCATAGGTGGAGGAGCGGTGTCATGGAAATCCTCTAAGCAAACTTGCATAGCTCGATCCACGATGGAATCGGAGTTTATTGCCTTAGACAAGGCCGGTGAAGAAGCGAGAATGGCTTCAAATTTCTTAGAGGATATTCCTAGTTGGACTAAACCAGTGCCTCCCGTGATGATACATTGTGATAGTATGTCGGTCATAGGGAGGGCACAAAGTCACATGTATAACGGTAAGTCTCGACACATAAGAAGGAGACACAATCTTGTTAGACATTTGATCTCAAGTGGAGTAATATCCATTGACTACGTAAAGTCAAAAGAAAATATTGCGGATCCATTGACAAAAGGCATTAATAGAGATCAAATGTATAGTGCGGTAAGGGGAATGGGGCTAAAACCCACACATTAAAGGGTGTTCATAGCGGAAACTCGTCCATGATGACTGGAGGATCCCAAGAACTTGGTTCAACGAGACAACTAAGTTATGAAGCACTCATAAACGCACTTGAAAATTCTATCAGCCCATTCTTGAATCCCTCAAGTGCAACCCCGCAACATTAGGTGCGTAAAAACCTGGCGACGTGTGGTGAGGATAAGCTTAGCGCCTTTTAATGATTCCTATATCATTCAATGGTGAGGTATTGCAGGATATCTTTGATAGGAGATCACCTATATAAGCATTGAAGTGGGGCCGCTTCAAACTAGAATAATCAAGACATCGCTTATGAATCCAAGATATGGTCCACGGCCAAAATGGACAACAACGTGAGAACCAAAAGGGTATTAGAGTCATTATTGTGTGAATGTCATTGTCTTGGTTTACACAAAAAGCTTACCAGTTCAAGACATCACGTTCACCGAGCAAAGCAAGTAAATCCGATGGCATCTCACTAGGGAAGGTTCAAAGCCCTGAAGCTACCTATCCCGATGCAATAAATGGTTCGTCGGAACATTCTTAGGTGGTCACATGCATTAATATCATTCATGTGGGGGATTGTTGGAAATTGGTTTGGAACTTGGGTGTTGACCCAAGTTTGACCAAATTTATTGTGATAATCCATTTGTGGAAAATGGAAATAAATTGCAAATTCACAATCTACGTTCGAGTAGATGAATTTAATGTATTGATTTGCTCAAAACCAATTTCGGGTGAATGAGATATTAATACTTGAAGTTAGCAATTTATTACTTAATTTAATTGAAATTGAAGAGTTGAAATGTGGGGAAAAAGGAAAATAAGTTTCCATGTCCCACATAGAAAAATTAGGAAAGTTTTTCCTTCCATATAAGTAGACTTGTGAGTCTTATATTAAATTGACTAAAGTCAATATGATGGTGGTGCTATGGTTAGCCCGAAGGGCTAACCCAAAAGTCCATTAACCGCACCCGCACGGGCGCGGGCACGCGCACGCCGCACTTAGTCGCATTGGGCACTTTAGAGGCGCACTTTGCACTCGCATCGTCCCGAGGAGCCTTCTTAATTTTTGACCAAAATTGGCTCGATCAGTGGCTCATGCTCTTGGACCGATGGCTCGGAGGCTAGCGGGGTTCGGACCAACAATGCACCCGACACCGGGTCAGGTCGGGCCACGCGACAACGCGCGCTAGGCGAACGATTGCGATGGCGGTTCGGGCCAAGCCGAACCGATGCGGCATTTCGGACCCAAAGCTGGTCCGCGTCGCGCGAAGTCAGGCCAACGGGTGCGATGGTTCGGGTTCAACCATGGGGCCTAATCAGGACCGTGCGATGCGATCGAACGGACCAATTTTATTATGTCCAACCGAAGGGGTGCATAGACCAAATGAATGGGTGCATCCAAAGAGCCACCACAACTCTTCATAATCTATAAATACACCCCCATAGATGCCTTCATTTTTCACTTCAATTAAAGAGTATTCTTGATAGCATACTAGAAAGAGCATTTAAGGCTTTCATTAGAGTCGAGTCCGTAAAGTTCCAAATACCCGAGTCCGTTCGCCGATAACTTCCGGATCGTAGTGCAACGGCCGTGAAGTTCTAAAAGTCGTTGTATCTTGGGGACGATTGCCTTGGTTCCGTATTGCACCTTATGCGGGACAATTTCGTCTTACGGAAAGAGAGTCAAACTCTTGCCTCGACTTTCTACTTCGTGTCTTTTCATCTTCGTATACACACCTCCTTTCCAACAAATGGAATTAACGACATTTAAAAATTATAATTGTAAAGGGGTAAACTTTTATATTTATACATAAGTGTATACATGCAACATATACTAACAAAATTTAAATGACAAAAACTTGTATGAGAAGGTCTCATGCATGAGACCGAGTTACATTTTGATAAATTGTTATCACTTTTTAAAAAAGTGATACAAATTAGTATAAAAGTGATAACAAATTGAAAAGTGGTAACATTTTATGAAAAAGTGATAACAATTTATTAAAAAGTAAATTGTCTCATTACCATCTCATGCATGAAATAGTCCCACACAAGAGTGCCCCAATTTAAATTTGGGTACTCTTGCACCCCATGTCCCACTATTGATCCGCTAATGTTAGCAAACCGTGATACCCACGCCGTAAGACTCGTTCCTTCACACTTGAAAGGGTTTTACATAGGGATGACAATTCAACCCGCAATCATGGAGACCGCCCCGCACCCGTCCCGAATAAGATGATTTTTTTATTTTTGATCGGGTTAGGTTCGGTTTTCTCCGAAAATTTAAAAAAAAAAATTTAATGGTGATGGGGCGGAGATGGTATTTATATGACCCGCCCGAACCCCCCAAACCCGCCCCGAATATATATTATATATACAAATTTATATATATATATATATATATATATATATATATATATATATTTATATGACTTAAACTCTTTCTATCATGTCAATTCCACTTTTCACATTGATTAAAAATAAATTATGACTTTTAAAAGTTCATATTAAACAAGAAAATAAATCAATTCTTTGCTATAATTTTTTGAAGGAGAAAAAATATTGTTGTCATTATGGAGTATCAAACAAAACAATATTCTTAACTTCTATTTTGCATTAATTTAAGATTTAATGATCTTTCTTATAAATATATAAATTTTGTCAATTAATTTTGTAATAGTATAATATTTAATAATTTTTCGATGATTTATAATCTAATAATCAGTAAATAAAAAAAAACTATATACATTGAAACATAAAGGGGGTTTCGGGTCGGGTCGTATACCCGACTGCTAGTGGGCAAAAATGGGAATAAATATAAATTTTCCGTCGGGTTTGGGGCCGGGAGTAGCATAAACCGCCCTTGCCCTGCCTCGTTGTCACTCCTAATTTCACACAAGTCTAGCCGCATACTCCATGTCTCCATGTTTAATTTAATCCATGATATGATATAAAAAATACTAATATTTTCAATTTTTTTAAAAAAATATATACTTGATGAATTTAAAATTTTGTAAGAGGCGATCCTAACTTTTTTTTAAACTAAAACCTAATGAAACTCCAAGAGGCGATCCTAACTTAGATGGCTAAAAAAGTATCCAAAATCAAAATTAAGCTAATCACCAAATGTTAATCCCAAGTCAAATGACATCATCATTAATTTACCAATAAAAAAATAATAAAATAGATCTTATTAAAATAATCAAACTAAAACTCTTAAAATAAAAATACAACAAATTGATATCTTTTTATTTTGGAACATTCAAGAAAATATTATAACGCTTGAGTACAAGAGGTACTCAACCCATAGATACAATACAATTAAAAAAGAAGCAGCAAGGCAAGATCATGGATCTCCTACAACAAATTGATATCTTTTTTTTTTTTTTTTTGAAACAAATAATAAAATATTATAACACTTGAGAACAAGGGTTACTCAACCTATAGATACAATACAATTAAGAAAGAACAAATGTGCAAGACTAGCATCCCTACAAGAAATTGATATCTATGTATAGTTTGTTTAGAGATTCTTGGCTTCAACTCATCTTCCAATAATCAACAATATGTTTTGATACTCTGATTGCATCATAGCATGCACCGTATCCCTCTCATTGTAAATCCAACGGCATAGAGTCCATCTTTCCCTTTCCATCCATCCGGGAATGCCTTCTTTGGAAGTCCATTATCGAGAAGAAATCGTTTTCCCGATAATAAAATGAGGATCGTAAATTTTTGGGCTATTAATTTAAGGAGAGTAATTTGTAAAAATCGTGAATTGAGGCCAAATCATCTCGAAACAATCCAAATTGTGATGAATGATCCGATTTGACCTGAATTTGCGACTTGTAAAAGTTATTTTCGAGAAAATACTACTCCCTTTGGTAATATTTAGATTGCTCGAAGTTAAAAATAGAAGTTACAAATTTTATTTATCATACCCAAAATAGTCAAATAATAATAATAATAATAATAATAATAATAATAATAATAATAATAATAATTCCACCCTCTCATTTTAAATTAAACTCTTACAAACTTCTCTTATTTATAAATAATGCAACTCAAATTTTCACGGTAAAGTCTCGTAATTAAATCTCTCCTTACTCAATTTTTCACTCCAATAAAATTGAAAAAATCTATTTATCTTCCATTTTACACAATTTAGTATTAATAAATAATACATTTATTAAAATGTAGTAATTATTACAAATAGGTTCAAAAATATCCAAAAATTACAAATAAGTTCATCGTGCAAATATTTTGTGATGTTGTGCAAATATTTTTAAACTTATTTGCAATATTATTTTTTTAACCTATTTGTAACTAACTCAATCTAAAATATATCCTATTTAATTTTGAACAATCTAAATTGTAAAAAATACCGAAGCCAGGGGACATTGCTTTGTGATAGCCCGTGGCTAAAACAATGAGTCAATAGGGAGAGTTTGTCCATCGACAAGTTGCACGCAGTCGCAATAAAATCGATGATCTCTGGAACTAATTTAGTCTCACTAGATCTTACGCTTTCAAATATTTGCATCTCTCTTGGCAACATAAGAACCTGCCTCATAAAACCAACTAATAACCATTACGTTAATCTAAATAAAATCTTGGTAATTAAGACAGGCTCAGTCACCGCTTATCAAATTCTAATCGGAGACGACGGGAGGCAAATTGGACCACCACCAGATGGTATGAGCCCGTCTTGACGGTGGAAAAATTGAGAGGCATTGTATGCTGATAATATACCATGCATTCATATAAACTAAAATGGAAAAAAATTAAGGCTCGGTTTGGATGGAGTCATTTGAAATCAAGGGATCGAGGATAATACACCATACATTTACAAATCAAAATGAAGAAAAACTAAATGAATGGATTTGGTTTACACAAATATTACTTATAAGTGGGAGGATTTCAAATACCAAACAAAACCTAGTCATTTAAAATCCTCTCACTTCTCCCACTTGTGCTTAATATTTGAGTGAATCAAATTCATTCATTTAGTTTTTCTCCATTTTAATTTGTGTGAATGCATGTATATTATTCTCAAATCCCTTATTTCAAACTCACTCCATCCAAATGGAGCCTACATGAATGGGTTTGATTCACTCAAATAAGCACAAGTGGAAGAAGTGAAAGAATTTCAAATGACTAGGTTTTGTTGAGTCCTCACACTTAGTAATATTTGTATGATGTATTATGTCAAATTCCTTAATTTCAAATGACTTCATCCAAATGGAGTCTTAAATTAATTTTTAATTATGAAATTTCACCGACCGAGCTACGGACGATCGATGAGATTTCATTATAGATTAGGAAATATTAGAAATTGATTTAGATTAATTTAATTTAGATGGATTTGATTTAAATTATTTAATTGATTTAGTTACCATATATATTGATTTATTAGTTGATTAGATTAGATATCCAACTTAATTAGGGATTTGGTTATTATGCAAGCTCTATATATTGTACTCTTGACAATTATGAAAGGGGGAAGGAAAATAGAATAGTATTTTGACAAATTAATGTCAATTTATCTTTCGAGAGCTTGCTAGCCTCGAGCTAGGGCCTCGATTGTGGTTTCGTATGCTTGCCGGCCCGAGTCGGAGCGACGAATTTATGGTATGAAAATCGCGGTTCGCATCATTGGTGCTTTCATTGAGAGAGTTTCGAACCGCGACTTATTAATCGAATACTTTCTAGCCCGAGCTAGAGTATCGGTTTGGGTTTCGTTGCTTGTCAACCCGAGTTGGGTATCAAAAATTACGTAGGTTTGAGGAGTTCGTTGCTTGCCAACCTGAGTTGGGGCATCAATATCATCGATCCTAATCCGCGTTTCGATTGCGAATCGGGACGTGATTTTCGGATCTTAACCTTGAGGACAAGGTTCGTTTCAAAAGGTCAGCGTAATGATGAGATTTCATTATAGATTAGGAAATATTACAAATTGATTTAGATTAATTTAATTTAGATGGATTTGATTTAGATTATTTAATTGATTTAGTTACCATATATATTGATTTATTAGTTGATTAGATTAGATATCCCACTTAATTAGGGATTTGGTTATTATGCAAGCTCTATATATATTGTACTCTTGACAATTATGAAAGGGGGAAGGAAAATAGAATAGTATTTTAACAAATTAATGTCAATTTATCTTTCGAGAGCTTGCTAGCCTGAGCTAGGGCCTCGATTGTGGTTTCGTATGCTTGCGGCCCGAGTCGGAGCGACGAATTTATGGTATGAAAATCGCGGTTCGCATCAACAACCATCAACGGCTTAGCATGATGGTGACAGAGATCAAGGCAAACCTCCATTCCCGAAATCCCACACCCCACAACAAGCACCTTCTCTCCTCTGAATCTCTCCCCGATTTATAATCACGAGTGTGAATCACCTCCCCCGAAATCCTTCAGCCCCTCAAAATCCGGCACCGTCGGCTCCGCGTGTTCGCGGAGGCCACCACCACCGACCGACAAATGTACTCCACCTCGCCGCCGTCGGTGGTGGAAATATCTTCACTCTCCACAACCCGCAAGCTTCGTGCGTACTTAGCCGACCGCACGTGCTCGTTGAAATTGGGGTTGATATCAAAGTGGGCGGCATAGGACTCAAGGTATTCGACGAAATGCTTCTTAGAAGGGTACTACTGGATAGTGATCGGGGAAAGGGAATTCAGGAGTTGGCAAAACAGTTTGGGCGAGATGAGGCTCTAAGCGATCATAGGTCCGTTTTTGCCAGAGAGAAGCAATGCGGTCGTCTCTTTCCAGAATCTCGAAGGGGACTCCTTGATCTTTCAGCCCAGCAACCGCCAGACCCGATGGCCAGTAGCCGGACGATGACCGGGCCATTCACCGAAACGCATCGCTTAGAGACCATTTTCAACTTGATTTGTGTGTTTTCTAATATGTGAGAGTGTGTTTGTTTTAGAGAGTGAGGTGGAGGGGCTTATATAGGGAACAGAGTGTGTTTGGTTTTTGTTTTATTTTTAATAAATTGTTCAGGAGGTTGTTTTGAGTTGTACAATGTGAAGAAATAAAAATTTATTTTTCTTTACACCCCAAATATATTGTATGAATATAGTATTATACTTTAATTTTAGAAAAAATGAAAAAAAAAAAAGTTGTTGATTGTGATATAGGAGAATGATTGAGAAGAATTATAATAAAAACGGAGAAAGATAATCAAACAAGGGTATTTTTTTTTTTGATCGGTAAATGTTAGTGGTTAGAAATTAGTTCACCAAGTCAACTCCCAATTCCAAATTCTCCAAGCCTCCTTATATCTCCCACTCCAATTCTCCCACTCCAATTCGTTCCCAAAGGGAGTCGAACTTAGGTCTCCCACTTAAGTGAGAAGCTCGGTGGCCAAGTGGGCTAAGCCCCTTGGTTAATTATTTTATTTAGAAGAAAAAATAGGAGTGTAATCATATTTTATTTTTATTAATCACTGTAATTTTAATTAACCACCGGTCCGAGCGGTGCAAAGGGTGCAAAGGATGCATGTGGTAGGAGGTGGGAATTGATGGGTGCATAAAATAGCAATCAAGCCATGGCCCATGGATACATTTGATCGAAGGTGAGAATTCAAGATGGGTGCATAAGGTGCAAAGGGTGCATAAAACAAAGCAATCGTGCCATGGATACATGTGATCGAAGGTGAGAATTCAAGATGGGTGCATAAGGTGCAAAGGGTGCATAAAATTGCAATGAATCAAGCCATAGATGCATGTGATCGAAGGTGAGAATTCAATACTTTGAAAATGGGGCCAATTTACAGCCCCCAAAGCTGTTTTTATTTTAATTTTACTCAATTAAAATTTAAAGTTTGACAAATGTTTCAAACTAATGATTACTTTATCAATCCCGTCAAAAGGAAATGATTACTTTATCAATCCAAAAACAATTATTTTATTGTAGGCATGCATGAATACGCCCAAAAATTAATTCCATGTAATTTAAGAAAAAAAAACAACTGATCTAATAAAGTATTTAATCCACGTAAGTTTTTTTAATATATTTTTATTAATAAAATGATAATTTCATTACTGATTCTAAATTGTAAACCACAAATTCCATCATACTTCTCTAAGTTAGAATTTCTTCAAATTAATATATGTTTATTGGAGAGAGATGAGATAGAAAGTTCCTAGAGAGAGAGTGAGGTATTGGGGGAGGGTTGAGCGTAACCGTGCCGAGTGTCCACCGGTGAGGCGGATACGGTTTCCCCGCACCGCAAGCCTTCGAGAACTTAGAACTAGGATCAAGGGTAAATCGGTTGATCGGAGAAGAACCTCGGAGAGAACGGATGTAGCCCGAAACCCCGTTGCAACTTTCTACGTCCTGGAATATTCCGATGATGGGAAATGATTCCTTTTTGAAGAACATCCTTGCCGAAAGAGGTGACCTTGTGGATTTTTACATTCCGGCGAAGGCCAGCAAAACCGGGAGGCAATTTTGGATTCGCGCTTCCAAAACTTTTCTAGTATGGAAGAGATGTCTGCAAGACTTGATGATATATGGATAGGGTCTTATAAGATAAGGGTGAAACTCGCACGGTTCGCTCGTGAGCATAACCACGGTGCTCGTAGTGTCCCTTATCGAGAGAAGATCGGATAGGAGTTTCCCCATAGCTCGCCTGGGTGGAGAAGAGAGAATCTGTCTTATCTTTGGATCACTTAAAGGGTATCAATGTAGTCAAGCAAATGTTAGTGAGACTCATAACCTTAATAGTCCTATAAATGATCGCAGTCCTTGCATCGGTTTTCATCCGTCGGAAGAGGAGTGTAGTTGGCTTCATGGATCTCTTATTGGAAGCCTAAAAGATAAATATTCCCGGGTGATCAATGGAAGTAGCATTCTCGCAAGAAATCTCTAAGTCTTGCCTTATCTCCTTCCTTGGCGGTGACCTTATCCTCATCAGAGCCTCCCGGGTGTTTCCGTAAAACTTGATGACCCATATTTTTCTTTGCTTGGTCGAGAAAATGGCTGGATTATGTAGGGGATTGGAACGAAGACATCATCCACAAGAAGAGGACTATTTGGACAATTTGGTTTGGAGTACCACTTAAGGCCTGGTCACCTAGATTTTTCAAGATGGTCACACCAAATTCGGATCTCTCATTCATATTGATGAGTCAACTTCTTCAAGCAAAATCTCAAGAAACTTCAAAACGTCGTTGCCATCACTCCCGTCCTCAAACTTCATAGTCAAGATCGATGGTCGTCCTTTCCCCATCAAAATAATTGAAGAAGTGGATTGCCCCGCCTCTTCCCCGAAGTTTCACGCTTCGCATGTTGGTGCCCCTTTGCAACCATCGTCATGCCCCCGTCCTGGTTCCGACGACAACGGTTTCGGAAGGTGAAAAGTCTTCAAATTCAAATCCAGCCGCCTTTAGTCGGTTGAAATCGTTTCAGCTTTCCCAAGAACCCCGTGCATGGAAAAGATCATTTTTCTAGAAGTTCGACTCGCGTGCCGATTAATGTCACACTCGGCAATTCGTGTCGAGATGGCCCCCACGAATAAAGCGGTTAAAATACTACAGAGAGGTCAACAACTAGAAGTTTTGGAGCACCCTATTGGGCCGCCTCAAGGGCCCACGGATTCTATTGACCTTAATAAGCCCATTGACTCGCATTATCCTCTTCTCAAAGAATACTTTGCGGTGCTCGCCGTAAAAGAAAAAGTCGGCCCACAATTTCGCGGCCCGGTGGAGACTCCAACCCATTAGTAAAATCCCCTAGAGCTCGAGTCATCTAACTCCTTTGAACATGTCTCTAACTCCCCGAGTTCGATGCGATTTCCGTCCACGTCCGGTCCCCATCTCGCATAAAGGCAAAAACGTAAAGATTGGCGGCTCCGGTGAGGATGAACATCAAGCGATTGCTCAAGAAGCAAAAGAAACTTGGGAGTTAGGCCAAAGGCTGGGCCTTCATAGTGAGGAGAACAATGATGATATCACGGGAAGAATCGAGAACCTAATTCATCAAGACTTGCGAAACATGAAGAAAAACAAATCCAAAGGCAGGAAGGAGAAAATGAGATCTAGCCAAAAATCCCGATGATCATAGTCGGCCACAATATTAGAGGATTGGGTCGCAGGAAAATAGGAAAGATGTCAAAGCCCTTCGAGGAAAGTTAAAGCAGATGTGTGTTGTATCCAGGAGTTGAAATTAGAGAAGGTAAGCTCCGTAATCATCAAATCAATTTGGGGAAACACACCTCACGATCGGGAATTTGCAAAATCAGAGGGTAGTTCAGAGGTATAATCACAATTTGGAATCCTTCCGTTTTTGTTAAATCTAGTTTCGGTGCTCGAAAGATATTCTATTGGTAAATGGTTTCCAAGTTGAGGATGGCAAGGGTTGTTCAATCATTAATATTTATGCCCTAAACTTAAGCTCCCACTGAATTCTCTCTCGGACCAGCTCTCAATTTTTGTTTCGCAACGTGTTAATGATTGTGTATGTCTCGTTGGTGATTTTAATTGCATCCGTAATGTGAGGGAGAGATGTGGGAGTAGCAAAGTGGAACTCGTCGATATGCGGAACTTCAACAACTTCATTGAAGGAAATAACTTGATGGATCTTAATCTTTCTCGTAGAACATTCACATGGTATCGGCCGAATGGAACTTGTAAGAGTAGGCTTGATCGTATGATTGTGAATGCAGAATGTGTGAATAAATGGCCAGCCCAGGTTTTAAAAGGAGGAAGAAGAACTTTATCGGACCACCGTCCTATCTTTGTGGAGTCCCGACAAAGGATTGGGGCCCTATCCCCTTCGTATTCTACAATCATTGGATGCAACATCCGACATTCAAATCGTTCGTTACGGAAAAATGGAGATCCTTTAACGCTCAAGGTTGGGGTGCATATGTCCTCAAAGAAAAACTCAAAATGCTTAAAAATGAGATCAAAGCACAGGAAAATCAGAACTTTCGGGAATTGGATAAAGCCATCGAGGATAAAAAAATGCGAAATTGAGAGGCTGGACCTTCGATGAGGCACTTGGTCTAGATGAAGATGAAGCTAGATTGCGCGAGCGTACCATGAATGATTTGATTAAAGAGTCAAGTCGAAGGAGGCACAATTATTGCAAAAGTCCCGCATCAAATGGATCACGAAGGAGACGTAAACTCTCAATTTTTCCATAAATGGATCAGTTGTAGAGTGAAGAAAAATGAAATCTCTCGGCATATGGATCGACGGTTCCTGGGTGGACTCGGTTAATGGAGTGAAAGATGGAATCTGCAACCACTTCAAAATCATTTTGACTCCGTTAATTTTAAAAGACCAATTCTGCCCGAAAGTCTCTTTGAAAAGAAACTCCAATCGGCAGATAATTCATTTTTCACGATGCCTTTCTCGGAAGAGAAGATTAAACATGCAATATGGAATGTCGATCTGAATGGAAGCCCGCCCCGATGGCTTCTCATTCGGATTTTTCGTAAACAATTGGGAGATCGTGAAAGGGGAAATCATTCAGATGATGGAAGACTTCCACTCTCATGGAAAACTTGTCGAGGTTTTAATCCTTCTTTCATCCGCCTTGTGCCGAAGAAGGACTCTCCCGAGAGTATTGACGACTACCGTCCTATCTCTCTTATCGAGTGGAGCATACAAAATCATCTCGAAGATCCTATCGACCGTCTCGGTAAAGTCATTGACATGGTGGTAGCCGATAACCAATCTGCTTTCATTAAAGAGCGCCAAATCCTAGATGGAATCCTTATCCTTAATGAAGGCATTGACGAGGCAAAGTAAAAGAAGTTTGGGAGATATCTGTTCAAAGTTGACTTCGCTAAAGCCTTCGACTCGGTTGATTGGCAATTCTTGGATTCGATGTTAAAGGGCTTTAATTTTTGTGAAAAATGGAGAACTTGGATAAGAGCTTGCGTGGAATTAGCTACGACGTCTGCTTTGGTTAATGGTAGCCCGTGTGAAGAATTTCATCTTAAAAAGGGCCTTAGACAAGGTGATCCTCTGTCACCCTTTCTATTCATTTTAGCGGTGAAGGATTGAGTCTCCTTACCAAGAGAGCATGCGACGAAAATCTCCTCAAGCCAGCGCTAATTGGCGATCTTAAGGTTCCCATTTCTCACCTTCGTATGCGAGATGACGTGGTATTCTTATGCAAGTAAAGATAAGGAGAATCTAAAAATTATTCAACGTACCTTAAGGCTCTTTGAGATTATTTCCGGTCTGAAAGTGAACTATGGAAAAAGCAAACTATATGGCCCTTGCGTTCCAGAGAATGAATTGATTGAGAGTGCAAATCGCTTGGGTGTGATATTGAGAGGGGTCAGTTTTGGGCATGAGAATTGGTGTCAACAATCGTCGGAAAAGCAGCTGGTCATGGTTAATCCAAAAGTGAAAAACCGAATTGCTCGATGGGACGGAAATGATATTGCAATGGGGGAAGAGCTACTCTTGTTCAATCGGTCCTCTCCTCGATACCGATTTACACCTTATCCTTCCACTTACTACCCAAAACCATTCTTGAGCTTATTCGAATTCAACGGGCTTTTCTTTGGGGAGGTAATGTCTCTAATTCTAAAATAGCTTGGGTGAGCTGGTCCGAAATTTGTAAATCTGAATGTGAGGGGGCTTGGGATTAGAGATTTAGAGTGCTTTAACAAAGCTTTGTTGGCTAAGTGGGTTTGGAGTCTCGCTAGAAGAAAAGGAGAGATTATGGGCTAAAATTCTCTACTCAAAATATGGGGGCTCGAGGAGTCGAGAAGGATAGTGGAAAAGGAGAGGGGATACCTTAGAACTTCGAATTGATGGAGAGATTCGTGTAGAATCTTTTGGGGCACTTCTAATGCGGGGTTGAGAGATGAGTTCACTAAATCTTTGGGAAGTGGGGATGAAACACTATTTTGGCATGATATGTGGGTTGGGGGAGTGCTTTAAGAATAAGTTTCCTAGATTATTCAATATTAGTACTCAAAAGAATAGTAAAATCGGTGAAGTGGGGTCTTGGGTAGATAATGAATGGGTGCAGGAATTAACATGGAGTCGCCCCTCTAGGACCACCATTGCCCAATTTAATTCTTTAATATCTTCCATTGGTAGTTGTTTTCCTAATTATACAGTGGTCCGATCGATGGTCGTGGAGGCATGATTCAAATGGTGTATTCTCCACAACTTCGGCGTATGATCTTTTCATGCACAGAAAATATCAGCATCTCCTCTTTTGGAGTCGAAGAAACGTTCGTTCAAGTGTCTATGGAAAGGATGGTCGCCCGGAAAACTATCTCAACCGCATGGAAATTATTAAAGGGTCGCATTGCAACCGCCGACAACTTATCGAGGAGGGGATTAATGTGGGGGCTGGAGGTGAAACTTGCAAGTCAGTGTCTTGAGCAAGATGAATCAGCGGTGCATCTCTTTTCACGTGTAAGGCTGCCTATTCATTTTGGTCCACTATCTTTCAAAGTGGCTAGGAGTTCATATTACAACACATGTTGATCCGGTGATTAACTTTCTACAATTGTGAATGTTTGGGTAATGGAAAGCGTAGAAGAATTGCGTGTACCATATGGGTGGGTGTTATTTGGACTATTTGGAATTGGAGAAATGACGTAGTCTTTAACAACGGTTCCTCTAATTTAGATAGGGTGGCTAATACTTTGAAAATTAGAATTTGGCATTGGATTTCTTGTAGAGAAATTTCATTGCTAAGTTCTAGTATTAGCGTGTGGCTAGACAATCCTTGGGCTTGTATTAATGTAATCGCTTGACGATGTTGTTTTAATGGGTTGAGTACCCCTTGTACTCAAATCTAATGAATTTTTGTTTGTCCGTTCAAAAAAATATATGTTTAACTAAGTATTATTTATATTTTATATCTATCCCTCACCACTTTAAATCATTTTATTGGTTTAAGTTATGACAAAGTCTAACGTAAACAAGAATTTATGGTGAAACTTGACTCATTTATTAAAGGATATAAATTATAATAATCAAGTATATTACCTATATTACTAAAGGGTATCGATTGTGATAATCAAAATATGTCATATATTATTAAAGGGTATCTCGATGTGTAAAATCGACTGTGGCCCGTTTCCCCACCCGGGTTCACGTGGAAAAAGCCTTTACGCACTAGGATCCTTAGCTCCCTCGCATAAACGTACTCGCAAAACACGTCGGAGGGTTCTCCGGCGTAGGCACTCCGACGCCAAGTCTAAATCACCGGAAAAACACTCAAGAAAGTACGTATAGAGTAGCTAAGTGAGAGTGATAGTGATTCGATACCGTTACCTCCCCGCTGGGTGTGTCCTTTATACGTAAGTTAAGAGTAATAACCGTCATCACGGTTTCAAGGCATTATCCCACACGTTACGCCAAGATGTCGTGTGTGGATATCTTTTCTCTCAAGAAATCTGATTGTGCCTACGAATTTCCCTCGGACGGAGGTCGACCGATCAATGAAGGAACATAGGAGACCTTCCTCGACTTGGGCCTCAATTATCTCAACTACTGCTCCTTCCGACGTTTCTTGATCTTATCGTATAAATAACCGCTATGGGCTTGGTCAAACACTCACGTTCTCTTCAAATCTCTTGGGCCTCTCGGCCCACTCGCAGCTAGGTTTGGGCCTCACGGCCCACCTACAGTCGGGTTTAGGGCATCGTGACCCGTAGGCCGGGTTTAGGCCTCGTGGCCTATCTCGTAGTTGGGCTTGGGCCTCGTGGCCCTCTCTCCATACGAGGCCTTGGCCTTGCGGCCCACCTCGTAGGTAGGTTCGGGGCTTTGTAGCCTAGTTTCAGCCGATCTCGGGCTCGGGCCCATCTCGGATTTTCCTCCCTCTATCTAGGTTGGGCCCTATTGGGCTGTGTGTCTTTGGGCCCTACGTGTAGTTTGGGCCCGACATTTTTATCCGCATCAACCACTCCCCTAATCCGGTGAGCGATCTCGGAGCTCACCGGAGTAAGAAAGGTGTATGCGGTCTTCCTCGCAGATTTCGCTTTGGGGTATCCTCCTGCAGCCTTTAGCTTTGGGACATCCTCCTGTAGCTTCGGCTTCCGGATACATCCTCTCGCTAGTCTCTGTTGGCGTTTAGCGACTCCTCGGCTTCTGTATTTGACAGCCGATCATGCATCCGCCCTTCGCCTTTGGTCACCGATACACGCCTCACTTAACTCCCTCTTTATTTCAAATCGATCACTTCGCTTCTCCTTCTTTTTCTCATCTCTAAATTCCCGCTCTGCTAGGACTTCTTCTCTACAAGCCCTTCGTGAACGTGTTCCTCCATTTTCGCCTCAGTCACTCCCATCATCCGTAAACCTTCCTTTCTCCCTTTCTCGTTCATTCGTAAGGGTACCTCTAGTAATGTCTCAGTCTCAGCTTCTTCTAAGATCGTGGTTCGATGCTCGAAACTCCTCTCGTAGTTCTCATCATTCTCTCGAGCCCTAACCCACATAGGGTTTCGCCTCCTGTTTCCTCCTCCTCTCCGGAGGTAGACCGGGCCCGATTTTGGGAATCTTTCGCCAAAGCCCTCTAAAATCTCGGAAAAAGCCCTTCATGATCTTATTTCCGCGACTATATCTCATCGGGATATAGCTTGTCTCTCCCCAATCGAGGGGAGCACCCTAACCTAGCAACTCCTCCCACTCTAGCCTTTTGGCAGCCCGCTGAGGCAGGGTTACGCCTTCCTCTTCTCAAATTCTTGTGCCAGATATTAGATCTTTATGGCATCCCCGTTAATCAATTTGCTCCCAATGCCATCCGAATGATGATCTCTTTCTACATCCTTCTTAAAGGAAATGGAGGGAAACCCTCCGCCGAACTCTTCTTCTCGTAATATAATTGCAAAACCGTTGGCCCTTTCTACTACCTCGAGTAGTAGGGTGAAAGGGAAGTGCTCGTTTCTTGGAAAAGTCCCCAATATCAACAAAGAATGGGGCGCCCATTATGTTTTCATAACCCCCGACAAACCTTGGCCTTTCAAGAATCAAAGATGGGTATACAAAAACCCCTCTCCTTCAGCCCTCCTAATCACATTTCCTCTTCCACTAACCGTCGTGTAATTCGAATGCTCAATGCTTATGTGCATACCCACGGGTATTTTAACTCGCCCGGGCTTTGTTTCAATTCTCGTGTTCTTTCCCACTTTAAGTTCAGTTCTTCAAGGGTTCCTCTTGAACCAGAGATGGTAAACACCTGCTATTTCTTATGGCATGAATTGCGATCATGCATTTATTCTCGCTGATTTAATCTTGCTCTTTGTTTTTCGGATATACCGTGGCTCTCGAAGGTTCCGGAGGGTCCCGATGACTCCTCTAACTCAGCCTCCTCCCGCCACTATCCCACAAGGTGATGCCTCAACCGCACCTCCCTCGTCCCCGATCGACTCCCGTGGAAGACCCAGAGGTCGATGCTCCTCCCCCAAAGAAATCTAAGACCGAAAAGGCAAAGCGTCCGCCGGCCCGTAGTTCTCTGCACTCGAAGGACACTTTCCTTCGTAAGTATCCCACCAGCGGCCAAGGCCTATTCTCCGCCCCAATTGACGTGGACACCTATTCCTCGTGTCGACTACCGTAGGTTTTTAGTGAGTTGGTGTCTTCTCAAGACTGTGAAAGGCCGCTAAGCTTTCCTCCCGATCAAGAATAAGATCGTGCCGCCACCATTTTGCTTAAGTAATACTCCTTATATTACCACATTCTTCATGTTTTCTCTAAACTTTTAATTCTCATACCCTTCTTACTTCCCTCTTGCAGCTTGGTGTCCTACTCTCTGGCCTTTGGGGCCCTCCAATGCCCTTCCTTCCTCTCAACCGAAGGATTTGGAGGACTCCTTTTGGCCGAGAGAAAGAAAGTCTCCCTTGCCTCTCTTCGCCCAAGAAGCTAGAAGCCGATGTGTCTTCCCTCCAAGGAGAGCTGTTAAAGGCCCGGGAAGCCTGTGAGGCCGCCGAGAAGGAGGTTAATGATCTGCGCCCACTGCGCTCTACAAGAATCCCGGAGTCCACCGAGAAGGCTCGGTAGAGGGGCCAAGTCCGCCCTGAGACCCTTTTTCATTCCGAGCCTCGGTCAACAATTCCTCCACTCCCTATGGCCAATCCCGAGGAAGGACTATCTTAATTATCCCAGCTTCCTTAGGGATATGAGCCCTTACATTAGGTTCTTTTATGACTACGGCTTTAACGCAGCGGTGCAAAGCAGTGCATCCTGGCTTCTCGGGGAGTTTGACAAGAATGGCCCTCTTATGGCTATGCCTACCCCCTCTTTCAAGGGTGATTCGTCCCGATCAATCGAGGAGAACTGGTGGTCCCCATCCTCGAAAAGCTGGTTGTCGAGCCGGTGCGGACCGAGGTAACTTTGGCTAGTTTGCCTCCCATGATTCCGCCCCGTGCCCCCTCGCAGTTCCTCTTTCCAGAGAAGAGGCATGTTTAGCTCAAGCGCTAGAGAAGGATGCGGAGATGGCTACCGCGATCGTTGATACGGAAGAACCACCCCGATCCCTAGTTAATCCTGAAACAATTTTCATATTTCTGTACTCTGTAATGAATTCTCTTCTCTCTCTCCTTTCTCATGCCGATTTGGCATTTAAACTATGCTCTCCCTTCTCGGGAGTTTATCTTTTATGTTAAAACTCTGTTGCCCCCTTGCCGGGGTCTTTTGATATGGATATATGTGATCCTCCCTCACCGGGAGTTAATTCTCGTTTTATCTTATGTGCCTTCCCTCGCCGGGAATTAGTTTTCATACTGTTGTTTATCCTCCCTTTCCGGGAGCTTGTTATTTGCATGAATGCTTGTGTCCTCCCTTGTCGGGAGTTGCATGCTCTTTATCTCGCACTTCTCATATTCGATTTCTCGCTACACACCTACAAACTGTCTAGCTTAGTAAGCTGTTACTTTATACGCTTTTTCATTTATGCTTTTTTCTCAATGCTCTCAAAACCGCAATTAGCCTCTAGGCCGTTAGTTTTAAGTGTCTGCTTAATCATTAGGAACATAGCGTGCATGTATCCTGTTTCTCATAGGTTGTTTTTTCATCTGCTTGAAACCCTTTTTCCTTTCTAGGGTTTTATGTTTAGGTTTTCCGGGTTTTCCTTGACTTTTAGTCTAAGAGTTTCCGCGAATAGTTTTTCTCATGCTTTCATAAGTTAGAACCTCGCTTGGTAGGTTTAACTTAGTTTCCCCTCTGCATGTTCAACTTAGCCGGCATGAAGCCGGTGGTCGCTTTTCACTCTTTGCCACCTCTTCTAAGGAGTAAGTGAGCTATGCGCACTCCATGGGCTCAGCTTTCCTTAATCCTTCGTGGATTTTGAGTTAGTCAAGCCCTTCTGGGGCTTAACTTTTCTCTTCTAAAAAATATTTCCTTAGGTTTAGCTTAATGTTTCAAACTATTTCTTAGTTTCTTTTCTTAGATTTCACTGGCTTAGGCGGGTTAAACCTTTGTTGTGGATCCAGCTTTTACCCGTAGCCAAGTATGCCTTAATTTTACGTCTCGTAATCCCTTTCTTGGGACTAACCTAGTTAGACACTTATAAGTCCAACTTGATAACTTTAAGACTTTCATAGCCTTAAGTCTAATAGTCCTCTCTCGACACGAGTTCAGCTAAACTTTTACAAGTTCAACTTAGTAGCTTCGGTGCTTCGGCAACTTCAAGTCTCAAAACCCTTCCGTAGTGCAGTTTAGTTGAGCCCCTCTCGTAGGCCCGATCAAGGCTTTTCTCAAAGCCCTATCTCATGTCTTACACTTAGTCGGTTAAATCCTTACCGTAGGTTTAACTAGGTTTTCAAAACCATCTTTCACTTTAACTCTTACACCCTTCCTTGGGTCTAGATAGGTTAACCCTCTCTGAGGGTTTAGATTCGGTTTTTAGAAGTTATTTCTTAACATCTTTCACCACCTTTTTCCGGATTTAGGTAACTTAAACCCTCTTTGTAGGTTTAATTTTAGTGTTATCTCTTAGCTTCTTTTTCGTAACCCCTCTCTGGGTTTAGGTGGGTTAAACCCTCTCTGTAGGTTTAACTTTAGTGTTTTGAAGCTATCTCTTAGCTTCGTTTCTCGTAACCCCTCTCTGGGTTTAGGTGAGTTAAACCCTCTCTGTAGGTTTAACTTTAGTGTTTTGAAGCTATCTCTTAGCTTTGTTTCTCGTAACCCCTCTCTGGGTTTAGGTGGGTTAAATCCTCTCTGTAGGTTTAACTTTAGTGTTTTGAAGCTATCTCTTAGCTTCGTTTCTCGTAATCCCTCTCTGGGTTTAGGTGGGTTAAACCCTCTCTGTAGGTTTAACTTTAGTGTTTTGAAGCTATCTCTTAGCTTCATTTCTCGTAACCCCTCTCTCGGGTTTAGGTGGGTTAAACCCTCTCTGTAGGTTTAACTTTAGTGTTTTGAAGCTATCTCTTAGCTTCGTTTCTCGTAACCCCTCTCTGGGTTTAGGTGAGTTAAACCCTCTCTCGTAGGTTTAACTTTAGTGTTTTGAAGCTATCTCTTAGCTTCGTTTCTCGTAACCCCTCTCTCGGATTTAGGTGGGTTAAACCTCTCTGTAGGTTTAACTTTAGTGTTTTGAAGCTATCTCTTAGCTTCGTTTCTCGTAACTCCTCTCGGTTTAGGCGGGTTAAACCCTCTCTGTAGGTTTAACTTTAATGTTTTGAAGCTATCTCTTAGCTTCGTTTCTCGTAACCCTCTCTGGGTTTAGGTGAGTTAAACCCTCTCTGTAGGTTTAACTTTAGTGTTTTGAAGCTATCTCTTAGCTTCGTTTTGCTTGATGCGAATTCATTTCGTGAATGCTCATCGTATTTCTCATTGAATGCTTCTCGTGCATTTTATTAGTTTGTTCAACTTTTTTCGCAAGTTATTAATTCTCATGTAATCAATCGTGTGTTTTGATGCAATTGTATCGAATAACATGCAATCATATTGTTTCGATCGTACTCTACGAAAGAATGAACTCATAAACTCATAGATAATGAAAAATCGCTTTCATTAATTGATAAACAAATTTGCCCTATTGACCATAATCCATCAACGCAAGTTAAGGATTAACTTGGCCGGCCTCTTTAAAAACCTCCTGTTGTAAAACCCGGTGGGAAACCCGCAGGAGGGGAAAAAAGAGTACAAGTGGAGCTAAATTACAAATTATTCATAATTCAAATAACATGAATAAAACAACTTTTGCATAAAAGGAACCACTTACTTGCAATGAGGCGGGTATTCTCTTCAAGTGTAAAACCTCTTGATCAGACATTCCGTCCTGGCCGGTCGATTTCCTTCCATGTCTTGTAACTCATAAGCTCCTCCTCGGAGGACCTTAGTCACCTTGTACGGCCCTTCCCACTTGGGATCGAGCTTTCCAATGTTTTTCAGCGCATCGCCTTGTCTCAAGACTAGGTCTCCTTCCTCAAATCTCCGACTTATGACTCTCTCGATCATAAGCAGCCTTTATGCGACTTTTTCACTTCTCGGTTTCAGGTGGGCGATTTCACGCTCCTCCTCTAGCATGTCTAGGTTCTCCCTCGTCCTCTTCATTTCTTCCCTCCCGGAAGTGAGCTAAGCGATGTGTCTCCATCCCCACTTCGAAGGTATGACTGCACTGCCCCATACACTAAGTGGAAGGGGGACTCCTCCGTTGGCTCCTTGGGGGTGGTCCGATAAGCCCACAAAATCGACTCCGGCTCATCGACCCACCTCCCCGGCTTTGTTAAGCCGGGCACGTATTCCGTTCACAATAGTTCCGTTAGTGACCTCCACTTGGCCGTTGGCACTGGGGTGTGCCACCGATGTGAATCTCTCGACAATCTTCGATTATCACACCATTCCCGTACCATGTTTCCCATAAACCGGGTCCCATTATCTCGATACTGTGATTCTAGGTATGCCAAACTGCTGCAAATATATCTCCATAAAAATTTGATTATGTTACATTCTTCTATCCTCGCTAGAGGTACGGCTTCGACCCACTTGCTAAAGTAGTCCACCGCCACCAATAGAAACTTCCGCTAGCCCACTACAATCGGGAATGGGCCCACCAAGTCCATCCCCCACTTCGCGAAGGGACATGGAGAGTGCATGGTCCCCATCTCCTCTCAGGGAGGTGGATGAGGCAGCCATGCTTTTGGCATTTCTCGCACTTCTTCACCCGCCTTTGGCGTCTGAGTCATGGTAGGCCGAAGTATCCGGCCCTCAAGGCTTTCCGGACTATTGCCCGAGCCCCTGCATGGTCAGCACAATAACCTTCATGTATATCTTTGATTACGTACCTCCCTTCTTGAGGGATAAACACCTCAAGTAAGGTTGCGTGAAGGACCGCCAAGACATCTTGTCTCCGATCATCGTGTATCGGATTCTCCAGTCCCGAGCTTTTCTTTTATCTCGGCAGCTCTCCGGGTTACGCAACACTCGGTATATGCTAGTTCTCCAATCATCTTCAGCTCCGATGACCCCCTACCGAGGACCCGTTGCTTCAGCCTCTACAATCACCGGGGTGATCTTCCCCCTCCTGCAGGTGTTGCGGAACTCGCCACTTTGAAAGGCTATTCGCTCCGGAGTTTTCCTCTCGAGGTATTTGTCTCGACCTCAAAGGAACCGAACCTTCCTGCAGCCTCGGCTACTCGTTGAAGGTAGGCTACCATTTTCTCATCTTTGGCCTCGTACTCCACCTCGTAACTCTTTGGGTTACAAGTTGGGAATCAAAATATGACCACCCGACCTGCTCCTAGCTCTGCGGCCATCTCCATTCCTCGAATTAGGGCCTCGTACTCCGCTCCGTTGTTAGAGGTAATAAACTCGAACCTTACCGCAACTTGCGTTTCTCGGCCTTCTCGGATCGATAATTACGATCCCCGCTCCACAACCCCGCATAGACACGAGCCGTCAACATATACCTTCCATTCTCCCTCCTCCAGCGCACGTGTACCCTCCTGGATGAAATCGGAGAGGGCTTGTGCTTTAATGGTCCTCCGTGGCTCGAAATCCATATCATATTCTCCCAGATTCGACGGCCCACTTGACCATCCTCCCCGAAAGATCAGCTCTCCCTATCACCTGTTTCGTAAGATAGTTAGTCCGAACAATGACCTTATGTGACAAAAATAAGGTCGTAACCTCCGTGACCGTGACCATTATCGTCGTGGCTGCCTTCTCTATCTCCGAGTATCTCACTTCAGCTCCTTGTATGAGCTTGTTGATGTAGTAAACAGGTTTCCTGTCGACCCTTCCTCCCTCACCAAGACGGAGCTAAGTGAGACCCCACCTACACAGAGGTAGAGGTAGAGTGTCTCCCCGGAATAGGCTTCGTTAACGTAGGTAATTGGGCCAGTGCTGCTTAAGCTCCTCGAACGCCGCGGCATTGCTCGTTCCACTCGAACTTGGACCCCTTCCTCAAGATTTTAAAGAAGGGATGGCTCCTCTCTGCAGATCTGACTATGAATCCGCTCAATGCCGTAATTCTCTCATTTAATCTCTCGCAACTCCTTGATATTGGTGGGAGGTCGCATATCGAGCACGGCTTTAACCTTAGCAGGTTAACCTCGATTCCCATTTGGGTCACCATATATCCGAGAAATTTCCGGACCTCACTCCAAAAGAACACTTGGCTGGATTCAGCTTCATGCCATTCCTCCCGAGTACCGAGAAAGCTTCCTCTAGGTCCGCCACATGTTTTTCGGCTTCCACGCTTTTCACAAGCATATCATCAACGTAGACTTCCATGTTCCTCCCTAGCTGGTCTCGGAATATTTTATCGACCATTCTTTGATAGGTTGCTCCCGCATTCTTCAATCCAAAGGGCATCCTAATATAGCAGAAAGTTCCACTAGCAATAATGAAACTTACCTTTGGGATATCCGAGGGAAAATTTGTATTTGATAGTAGCCATGATAGGCATCCATCATACTTAGTGCTCAAATCCGGATGTAGAATCGACCATCCGGTCAATCCTAGGCAAGGGATAATGATCCTTAGGGCAAGCCTTGTTCGGCATCTCGAAAATCTATGCACATTCTCCATTTTCCCCGGTTTTGACACCAACACCGCATTGGACAGCCGGTGGGGAACCTGGATTCGCTTGACATGTCCTCGCCTCCAGCTAGCTGACTTCAACCTTTGTAATGGCATCTTTTTCTCGGTCCAAAGACCCTTAGTTTCTCGCTTCACCGGTTTGGCTTTAGTGGTCCACTTTCAGGTGGTGCATCGCCACCTCCTCGGGAATACCTGTCATGTCGAGGAAGAAAAAGCAAAAACATCTGCATTTCTTCGTAAAGCCGTTACTAGGTCTCTCTCTAGTCCTGGCTCCACAGGCTCCGATCCTTGTTGTGTATCCTTTCTTCTCTGGATATAACTCGACCATCATCGCCTCTTCGTCACCTACCATTTTGGGGGATCAGCTTCCTCCATAATCTTACATCTTTTGGATTCTCGATCCACCTCCTTGTCTCTTTTCAAGCTACGGTGCAGCTCCTTGTCGCCCATCTTTACCGCCTCCACGTAGCATTTTCTCGGATTGTAATCGATCACCACTACTTCACCCACTTCATCGCTCACCGAAACTTAAGTTTCATGTAATAAGTTGATATGACCACCTAAAATAAGTTCAATACTGGCCTACCAAAGATCATGTTGTAGGATGAGGGTACATCAACAATTAAAAATTGTCATAACTACCCTCCTCCGTGGAGCTCGCCTAGCCCCACCTCGGGAGGGTTACCCGCCCAAGAGGGTGGATCGCCTCTCCTATGAATCCATACACACAGTATCCACCGGTTGCATTTCTATGTTTAAATTCATCTTCTTGAAGCATTCCAAGAATATGATGTCTGCTGAGCTCCCGTATCTACGAAGATCCTTGCTACAAGATATCCGGCCACGCCTGTTGTGAAAACTAGTGCATCACCGTGGTCCTCCTCCTCGTGCCTCCATCCTCTGACCGAAATGAATCCGCTGGGCATGGATGACCTCCTTCTGATCTATGTCTCTGGATATCTCTCCTACCTCTCTCCCGAGGGTCCTCTCTCCGGCTTTTCTAGCGCGGAAGGAGTCTCCCTCTGCTGGACCTCCGACTATCATCTGGATAAGTCCTCTCTTACGGGAGGGTCTCTCCTCCTGCCTCCCTTCGATCATCCTCCCTTTTTCCTCGCCTTTGTCATCAACTTCCTTTCTTTTTGCCCCTGAGCTAACTCGATCTCTGTAAACAAATTCTTTAAGATGTCCCGCTTGGATCATCCTCTCAATTTCATCATGTAAGTGAAAATAGCTTGTTAGTGTCATGCCCATATTCATTATGGAAACGACAAAACTTATCTCGACTTGGGCTTCAAGCCCTCTGGATCGTGTCCATGAAAACTTCATTTCGGGATGGTCGATGCTACCTCTAGTAGTTCTGCCGGCTCGAGCTTCGTGGGGTGTACTTGTCAAACCTGGAGCGGGGTCCAAATTTTGCAGCCTTTCTCCGGCTCCACCGTTGAGCTTTTCTTTGATGATTCTTTCTTCTTCTCCGGTCCACCAGGTTTAACCTCGGCTCTCTTCGCCTTCCTCACTTCTTCTAGTGTGACGTACTTCTCTGCTCTCCTTAATAATTCATCGAACGTGCGGACTGACTTCTTAGCCAGGAGGAAAACAGTCTCCATCTCGGAGATTGCTGGTAAAAGCATTAATTTTTACCTGCGGGGTGGCGGTTGGGACTTCCCGGTGCCGCCGATTGAATCTCTTCATGAAGGCCCGTAGGCTCTCATTTTCACCTGCTTCATGTTGAACAATGTCGGTGTAGCTCTAGGTTGCCTCCTTGCACTAGCGGAACCGATGCAAGAAGAGTTCTCCAAATTGCTCAAAGGAGTTGATGGAATTGGGCTCCAATCGCTAAACCACCGTTGGGCCGCCTTGGATAGAGTAGTAAGAAAGACCACTGCACTTCACACCTCCCCATATCGATGGAGGAGGGCCGAATTTTCAAATCTCACCAATTGGTCATAGGGTCGTAGTACCTTCATATTCATAATTAAGAGGTTTAAAATTGCTAAGCAACTCATCTTGCAAAATATTTTCAGAACCTGGCAACTCAGTAAGGTCGAGGCATACCGACCGGTTTTCCATCCGATGCTTCATGTTGTCCATTTGTTTCCTCAAAGACTGATCTGGTCTTTCATGGCCTCGAATTGGGTGTCTCATACCCTCTTCTTGATCCTCAATCTTACTTCCCGCCGCCGAGGGGCTGTCTCTTCCCCGTGCAGCCTTCCTTTGGACCGGCCTCCCTCGGTCGAGGAACTGGCGACCTCCTTTCTTGGACTCCTTCAGCCTCCTGTGGTTTCCTCCTGGTTTCGGACTCCACCTCTCTCCTTCGTTCTTCTTGATGCTCGTCCCGCCTACTCCCCCTAGTTGGGATCGAGCAGACGGGTTTCCCGGTTCTAGTTCTCCAATCCTTCCTGCAGTGGGGGCCCTCCTCCGCGATTGCTCTGCTACAGCTCGAGCTATCATATCATCCAGCTGCTCCCGAGTCGGGCGACGGGGCGGCCGGTTCTGCATTCTCGGAGGTATCCCCCTGGTTGGAGCATTGGCGGCCCTGGGACCCCCGCTATAGGTATTCCTTCTCGAATCGCAGAGGAAGAGGCCGGTGGGTTTACCCTCCCTCTCTAGCAGCAGCCTCCCACTCTTGGATGGCGGCACTGGAGTCGAGCTTTCGTCTCGCACCACCGTCACAAGTGGTGGTCCTTCGATGTTAGGCACAAAGAACCGGGGCACGGGGTCGGGCGCACCTATGATGTAGCAAGTAACAATTAAATTCACATGAATATTTAAGGGTGACAAAATAAATAAATAAGTAAGAAACCTCACCTTGAGAATGATGTGTTATTAATTTCTTAAGGTTGATTTGACAAATATACAAAGAAAGTTGAACTTTAAACTATAAGTCTATTCTAAATAAAAAAACAAACAAACAAACTATAAGTCTATTCAAAAGTTTGACCAGAATTCCAACTCCATGAGCATAAATGTAAAAATATTAAATTATTCGAGTCTTGGGTTCACGGGGCTGTCCTTCCTCGAGCCGGTACTAGTGCAATCGGTCTCATGGGTGTACGTTCACCACCATGATGTCCTTCTCTCGTATAATCGTAAAAGAAAAGAAGTTGAAACTCACGCCTCAGCCTCTCCTTTCCCACAGACGGCGCCAATTGATGCGTAAAACCGACTGGGCCCGTTTCCCCACCCGGGTTCACGTGGAAAAAGCCTTTACGCACTAGGATCCTTAGCTCCCTCGCATAAACGTACTGCAAAACACGCCGGAGGGTTCTCCGGCGTAGGCACTCCGACGCTCAAGTCGGATCACCGAAAAACACTCAAGAAAGTACGTAGGAAATAGCTAAGTAAGAATGATAGTTAATCGATACCGTTACCTCCCTTCGAGGGTCTTATTTATATGTACGTTAAGAGTGATAACCGTCTATCACGGTTTCAAGGCATTATCCCACATGTTCTCGCCAAGATGTCGTGTGTGGATATCTTTTCTCTCAAGAAATCTGATTGTGCCTACGAATTTCCCCTCGACGGAGAGTCGACTACCAATGAAGGAACATAGGAGACCTTCCTTGACTTGGGCCTCAATTATCTCAACTACTCGTTCCTTCCGACGTTTCTTGATCTTATCGGATAAATAACCGTTATGGGCTCGGCCAAACACTCACGTGCTCTTCAAATCTCGCCCGGCCTCTCGGCCCACTGCAGCCTAGGTTTGGGCCTCGCGGCCCACCTACGGTCGGGTTTAGGGCATCGTGACCCGTAGGCCGGGTTTAGGCCTCGTGGCCTATCTCGTAGCTGGGCTTGGGCCTCGTGGCCCCTCTCCATACAGCCTTGGCCTCGCGGCCCACCAGTAGGTAAGTTCGGGGCTTTGTAGCTTTACGGTTTCAGCCCCGATCTGGGCTCGGGCCCATCTCGGGTTTTCCTCCCTCTATCTAGGTTGGGCCCTATTGGGCTGTGTGTCTTTGGCCCGATATTTTTATCCGCATCGATCGGTCGTGATTACTAAATGGTGTTAATTATATTACTAAGGGGTATCACTGTGATAATCGAAAGGTATGACTTATATATTTATATAACAATAGAATAACATTACAAAGAGTAGTAGTAATAATAATCGAGGGTATGTCCTATATTACTAAAGTGTGTTAGTTAGGATAATCGAAAGGTAAATTGAATCTATTTTATTAATGTAATCAAGTTTCACCGTGAAACTTGGTTTACAAGAGACACATTCTTAAGTTATTTATAGTATTTGCAATGGATTAATTGTTTGTGTGTATTTTATATAGATAATTTAAATATTGTTAATTGAAATTGATTGGAATCCATAATTTAAAAACGAAAAAATCGTTCATTATAATATTGGTAAATTGAAAAAAATTCCAAGGCATCAAGTGCAAATGTTCAAAAATATTTTAAAGATGAGTGTTTTCGAATAGAGTTTTCAAAAAAAAAAAACTTATCTCCATTTTACTTGTACTTTCTCATGCATATTATTTCAGTATAATTTATTAATTACAATATATATGATGTTTTTAGAAAAGATACCAGAAGAAAACATACTTATTTTTAGGGGTGTGCATAATTTGATTATTTACCGATAAGCAAACCGAAATATAAGTTTGATTCGATTATTGTAATTTTCGGTTTAAATAGTATTCGGTTTGATTTCAATTACTTATAATACAATTCGGTTTGGTTATCGAACCGATCGATACACATCCCTACATATTTTATCTAGAAAATTTGACAAAATAATAAATGAAACTTCTTATATAGTATATATCATCTACTTAATTACTTAATTAGTGGAGTTGAAACATGCATCTCAAATTTTTATTTGGAATGAACTTGCTGCAAATTAAATTATATAATTTCATTCAACTTTAAAAATATATTTTAAAGAGAATATATTACACATATATAATATTAAAAAATTAACTATATGTGTGAATTAAATTAATTAAACTAATAAATATTTGAGGTATTTAATCTAAAATTCATATATATATATATATATATATATATATATATATATATATATATATATATATTTCAACCCGCTATTTATAATTAGAGATGCATAACGCTTATAGTATCATTATCTTGTGTCTACTTTCCTATTATTTACATTTTTGTCTTATCAAAATATAAATATATATTTTCTAACAATAATGACACTCTAGCCGTTATTATATTTTCTAATGAATTATGACAAGAATTTACCTGAAGAAGAACCACAGCCAAACAAGAGAGACATTTGCTTTAACATGTACCACAACCACTGAAAAACCACCACAGCTGCAATTAAACCACCTGAGCACCACTGTTCCCAATTTGCCGCCACAGTGGTCAACGTACAAGTAATTTTCACCTCAAAATTCAACTACCATCTTACTAGAATGCTACAAAATATTATTCTTCCCCTCCCAAGTACAGCCGAGGTACACACCTTTACAAAATTAACCTCAAACATTGAAAGTCCATCATTAAGGGTATTTTTGGTTAGAGATGGTGGTGGATGGGATGGAGGATGGAGATGGAAAATGGGGATAGGGTAATCCAAAGTTGAATAGTAAATATGTGTTTGGTTAGGGATGGAGAAATAGGGATGGATAAAGTTTTATGTCAAATCAAAGTTGATGTTGTATTATTTTATTATTATTAGTAGGTTGAGATAGTGATTGTGATAGAAGATGATATAATATTATATTATTGTTAGTTAGTGGGGTAATGATTGATGATGAGAGAGAGAGAGAAATAAATATAATATAATATATTTGATGTGAAAGATAAAGTTGATGTGATTGTATTGTGATATGTAAAAATAGGTGTATAGATGTATTATAGGGTTGGATGGAGTACTTGGATGGAGTTTTGGATGAGACCAATCCAAAATAGAATGAAATAGAGTCCGGATGACCCATCCCTAATCAAACATAACCTAAAGGAATCACAAAGCAACCAAATTCCCACAAGAAATAGCGACGAAACACTTGGACCACCATTGTTGTCCTTTATGACAAGAAATTGATTAAGTGCCGTTTGGTAGGCGTGTTTAGCAATAAGATAAGGACCTAATTTAGGCTAAATTAAGTCCTTATCTTATTGCTAAACATGCCTACCAAACGGGCACTAAATAATCGTGGTCGATTGAATCTAGTGAAAAAATCCTCCATTTTAGCATAACCAGGCTACAAAACCTAGAATGGGAGGATTTTTCTAAAAGAAAGTGATCTCAAATGCTATAATGAAAACAAATGGAAGTATTTCAATTTTCACACTTAAAAGATGTTGTGTGAAATATATTACTCCCTCCATCCCATAGAAGATTTCATAGAGAAAAAATCACAAATGATCATGTATCTTTACTTGAATCCAACTTTAGTCTTTTTCTTTTTAATTTATCAATTTTGATCTTTTTGGTTTCAATATTGGTCATTTTCATCGAAAAATTTCAATTTTTGCCTAAAAATTGTCCTAATTTTATATTCTTGTCACGTCGACGGCCGTGTCAAGTCTCATTTGAATCGTCACTCATCCAGAAACAAAGCCCTCGCTAATTTCAAATTTCGATTACACCTTCCTCGTAAATTGTAATTTTAAAATCATAAATTTTGTAAATTTTCATCACTAATTCCGAGTGTTTTACGATGAGGGGAGGATCGAGGCCTATGAGTTTCTTTTTCTCTTGTCGAGCCCATAATTTTGGTACATTTTTGTGTCATTCTATATGTTACAATGCATTTCCAGCCATTTTCGGTAATTTTTCCGATAAAAATTAAATTATCTGGCTAAAAAGATCTATTTTGATATCAAAAGAAGCACAATTGATAAAATAAAAAGAAAAAGGATCAAATGCTGGATTCAAACAAAGTTACGAGGACTATTTATGAAATTATCTCGATTTCATATGAGGGAGAGCACACACTTTAAAAAGAAGAGTAATAATTGGGGGTTTTTTAGGGGTAATTTTGTAAACTTTTATGTATAAAGTAAAAAATAGTATTGGGTTGTGTGTATGTGTGAGTAAAAAGTAATGACATTTTGTGTAAATTAGTGAAAATTGTAAGGGTGTAATTTATAAAGGGTTTTCCATTTTAAGGGTGTAAAACTTATAGTGGGACGGACGAAAAGAAAAGTGCGAAAAGTTTTATATTACGAAGAGAGTACTATAAATTTAATAATGGTAGAACAAATTCTAAATATTTAGGGCGCTTGTTACAAGATCTTCAATGGGAATGAGAATGAAATTAACTTTTCCTCCTATGCCCTCAAATTTATTGGAGGGAGGAATGTCTCCATGTTGGTTACATCATTGGTGTTGTGCTCCAATTTTGGAAAAAATGAGACAAAAGAAGCTTGTTATTGGTGGTGGAGGGAATGATTGAGGAGAATTGATTGTAGATGGGGAAAAGGTTAATCATAATAGGTAATGATTACCTTATTTAGGAGGAAAAAATAATGTCACTCACCAATTTTTATTTTTATTAAGCACCACAATTGCCTTATATTAATCCCCATTCTCATTGCCATTAAAAATTTCCAACCAAGCGCCCCTTAGTTCGGATGCAAATGTAATAATTGTTTGAAATAGACATATGAGTTCAAACAGCTGAAACAAAAATAATTATCTGTGTTCAAGGATAAAATATTGCAAAGCTTTTTCTGTAATCCATATTTTTATAAGTTTTGACCTCCAAATTTGTATTGATTTTTCAAATTTAGGAAATATGAAGAAAATTAGAGAAAATACCTTTTTTCCAATATATGTTTTATCATAATATTTAATTGTTGGACTACTTAATCATAAAATATTACTGTTCAGATTTCCTATTAGGCTGTAATGCAATGGTGAAAAATTTCTGTCACATAAGACAAGAAAAAGAAGATATTGCACAATTAAATAACAAGAGATCCCAACTGAAAATCTAAACAACCAACCTCAAATTTAGTCACAAAACTCATCCAGGAAAGAAGGTTTTGGCAAAGTGAAGTATAGCAAAAGAGGAACATATAACAAATTTGTACATTTGCATCGTCTTAAATTTTGGAGATCAGATTACTTCTTATTTTTTATTTTAAGATATATTAAATGAAAAAGAGTTTTTAGTTTTTTTCTTTTTCCTTTTATAAAATGCATCAAAAGCGACGTCTTTTTGCATACGATGCCAATTAGGATTGCCACGTTAGATTCGGGCACAAGGGATGCTGCCGAAAGTCTAATTTACCAAAATATTCAAAGTTTGTGATTTAATTACAATATTTCAAATGTTTAGATTAGATTGTAATTTTTTCAGTAATTTGTTTTGTAATTAGTACTTATTTTAATTTTAGTGAACTCTTGAGAGCTTCGTATTTCGTATTAGATCATTGCAAAACCACAAAAACTTTATTTACCAAAAAATATACTTCCGCCGTCCCGTAACTATCTTCATATGTGAAGAAGCACGCTTATTAAGAAAATTTAAATTAGTGTAGGAAAGAGAATAAAATGTAAGGGTATTTTGGGTAGTTGTATGAAATAAAGTGTAGGAAAGAGAATAAAGTAGTGTTAGATCAAGAAGTTTTGATGAGTTAAAAGAAGCGGCTCGAGATGATCGAGACGACCTGAAGAGCAGTGAGATTAAGTCCTTATGCTAAGGCGATCAGACGAGGGTCGAGAACCAAACTAGTCACTGAGGTCTAGAAGATTACAAGTCATCCGGAGACAAGCTCGAGTCTAGTCATCTGCGGGAGACAAATATAAAGAGCTCGAGACGAGGTCAAGACAAGTGAGTAGAATAAAATCAGGTGAGGTCTAGAAGCTGTTTTCAAGAATAAGTTTGTTAAAGCGGTTTCCAGTTTGTTAGAACCGACTAACAAACTAACTGTCTTTTCGAGACTTATAAATAGGTCTAGGCACTTCATTAAAACAATAGAACACGAGTTATCAATTCAGCAAGATATTCTCAAATCACAAGTTTCCAAAAAGCACAAAATAGTTTTCAAAGATTTCTTCATAGATTTTTCTAAGTGTTTATAGAACACTTCCTTGCACATCTTCATATACACTTCCTTTATCTTAGAGTTAGATTTCACATGATTTGGTTAGGATTTTGAATAGTTGAAGATCAGCTTTGTAATTTGTAAGTTGTACGATTGTAAAGTAAGTAAGTAAGCAGATAGTAGAGACCCTTCTTCAAGTTGAAGAAGGAGAGTGGATGTAGGATTATTCATAATCCGAACCACTATAAATCTGTTGTTCTTTATTGCTTTCTTTTACTTACTTGTTATTTCAATTTCCACTTATTAATTGAAGATTAATTTAGAATCAAAGTTAAAACCAAAATCTCGGTTTGCTTTTGATCTTAATAAAGTTGAGATTAAATTGAATTTGTTGTGTCACTTTGGTGCTTTGAATAAATTTTGGAAGATTTGTAAAAATTTGAAAAATCTATTCAACCCCCTTCTAGATTTTTCCTAGAAGGTCGATACGAGTTTTATCTAATCTCGCTCAACTAATCGGGACTAACAAGTGGTATCGGAGCGGTGTTAAGTTGTTACGATATTGATTTTAGAGTCTTAACTAAGATTACGAAATTTTCTTGATTCTCTTCATCTTCTTTATTGTTACTAAGCGTGCTACTAACAAGATTGTGGAGTGTTTTGTTTTTCTATCTCATCATGTCTTCGTGCAAGAGCAAGAAATTCGAGAATCTACCTGAATTTTCAATTGAAGAGTATGATTATTGGAAATTCGGGATGGAAAATCATCTCAAGGCTATCCATGATAGGATGGAGGAGGTTCTTGAAGAAGGACCTATAAAATTTTATCATGGAGGCACTAGCAATGGGATCAATCATTTGAATCTAGAGTCGACAAGAGAAAAAGAGTTACGAATCGACAAATGATGAAAGGAAAATCCACAACCTAGATCAAGTAGCTCGGATCAAATCATTGAAACTCTGAGTAAAGACTGCATTGAGAAGGTCAAAGATGTAAATCACCAAAGAAATGTGGCAAACTACGCAAATATTTGTGAAGGATCGGACCAAGTAAAAGAGAATAAGGCTGCAGTATGTATTACACGCCTTTGATACCTTCAAGATGAAGGAAAATAAAAGCTGTAGATCGGCTAGATGTAAGATTGACGAATCTCCTTAACAAAGCGGTGATCTGGGAAAGAGTTATACGAGAAAGGAGATTAATAACAAGATATTGAGATCTTTAACCAAGAGATGGAGTGAAAAGTCCAATATCCTTAAAGCAACTCAAAATTTATCTTCTATCACTCATCATACCTTATTCTCTCATCTTAAAGCTTTAGAGTATGACATTCAAATAGAAGATGAGGAAGATGAGATGGAGTCAAGCACCTCATCCAAGTCTGTTGCTTTTGTCGCAAAGAAGACAAGATGTCAACCGAATCTATAGGAGGTGACCTATCTCTCGAAGGAGCAGATGGCTCTGCTCACCAAAAGGTATGATGATTAAGAATGAAGTATAAACATAATAAATTGAGGTTTGCGGTAAGGATAGATCTAGATCCAAATCAAGAAGAAAGGAAGATGAGTCTACGGATGATGACAAGAGTAGGAGCTAGGCGAGAAGATTCGGATCCTGTTAAAAGAAATCCTTCTAGCCCCAAATCGGATAGGAGTGACACTTGCTACACATGCAACAAGCCGGGACACTTCATTTATGATTGTCCTCGGTGACTCCTAAAGAAAAGGAAGAGAAAAGGAAAAAGAGAGACAGGAGATTTGCGAGATCAAAGGGCTCTTCTAGCCGAAGAAAAGGAATCAAGAAAATCATCATCATCATCATCATCCTCATCCGATTTCGGATCGATGATGAAGTTTGTCTCATGGCTAAAGAGGTAGTCTATTATTCATCTTCCGATAATGATTCCTGTAAATCATCTCTCGATAATGATCAAACCGTTATTCATGAATTATTGAGAGACTTAAAGAAATCTCTGCCGCTTATAAACAAATAGAGATAGAGAATTTGACTTTAAAGGATCAAATTCAAATTCTAATTAAAGGAAAGCAGGTGATGAACTACCTAGAAACTTAGGAAACATTCAAGGGGAATGTTTTCCCAGTGAGGCTAGCACATCGGCCACCTTACGAAAGATTAGAAAGTGAACTGAAATCTTTAAAAGATAAATTCGAAATAATCTGTCTGAAAATGAATTAATTAAGAAAGACAATGAGAAGCTAGTCTTCAAAATTAGTCAACTTAATAATTCACAATCGATAATAGATCACATCTTTAATACATCTCAAAAATCCCATGACAAAACAGGCCTTGGTTATGACAGAAATAGTAAATCGGATGTTCGAAACCTAGGAAATGTGTAAAAGTATCGATCACTCAAAAGAGATTAGAATTGGTCCTTGGAAACCAATTAGTCAAATAAGGATCGCATCTCCCGGCTTGAAAACAAAAATTCAGTGAGAACTCCTTATCGACTAAGAAAATTCCAAGAACCAAAATAAGAAGAAATTCTTATTACAATCCTTTTGATGGGAGAAGCAGATGTTATCCCACATTTCCTAAGTTCGAGAAAATTACTAAGTCTGAATACAACAAGTTATCATTTAAAAGTGATACAATTGTAGACAGATTTGGTAGAGAGACCAAGTCTCGATTTATTATTTGGAAATGAGATATTTGTCTGGTTACCTAAAGTGATGCTTGACCTTCAAGGAGATCACTAGGGTACCTTATAACTAATCTGCTTTTTCAGATTCACAGGATCATCACTCAAGGAAGAGATCTTAGCTTCTATATGGTACATTGATAGTGGTTGTTCACAACACATGACTTATAACAAGAGGCTACTATCAAATTTTGAACATTGATGGTCCAAGAGTATTATTTGGAGACAATAATTGTGGGACAGACTAAAGGAGTAGGTACTCGATTATCAAGGATATTCGGTGTATACGAGGTATATTTTGTTGAAGGTTTGAAACATAATCGCTATCTGTTTCCCAACTTTGTGATAAGGGTTTTCTTGTCAAATTTTCTAAGGATAAATGTGATATCTTAGATAGTTCCTCGGATAAGGTACTTTTAATCGGCTTCGGACATGGTAATGTCTATGTGGCCAACTTTAATAGTTGTTCTAAAGATACTTGTCTCGATAGCTAAGGGTGGAGATGATCTCATTTGGCTATGGCACAAGAGGCTTAGTCATCTCAATTTCAAGACCCTTAGTAAGTCAAGCTAAAAAGAGCCTTGTTAAGGGATTACCTAAGAAACTTTTATCTACTGATCTTAAATGTGATGCTTGTCAAAAAGGTAAATAGCCTAGACACTCATTTAAGAGTATTAACACCTCTTCATCCTGAAAGAGTTTTACAACTACTTCATCTTGATCTGTTTGGACTGTTTCTCCTCTCGGTTTCGGTGGAAGGAAATATACTCTTGTTGTAGTAGATGATTTTTCTAGATACACTTGGGTTATATTTCTTTTCAAGAAAAATGAGACTATAAACAAGATCCCCCGATCTGTTGCATGCATTCAAAATGAAAAGGGTGTTAATATTATTAAAATAAGAAGTGATAAGGGCACAGAGTTTTTGAATTCTTGTTTATCTAACTTTTTCAATGAGTGTGGAATTATTCATGAGACATCATCAGCAAGAACTCCTCAACAAAATGGAGTGGTTGAAAGAAGGAATAGAACCTTGAAAGGCGGCCGGGAGCATGTTAGGCCGAGAATGAAACCCTCACGGGTTCTCCGGGTCAAGACATCAACACAGCTTGTTATACTCGGAGCGGGCGCTTGGTTGTTAAAGACAAGGGTAAGACTCCATATGAGATTTGGAAGGGTAAGATTCCAAGAATCTCATATTTCGTAGCTTTTGGTTGTAAATGTTTCATCCATAACAATGGGAAATCTAAGTTAAAAATTTTTATGCTAAGGCGGTGATGAAATATTCTTGGGATATTCCAACAATTCCAAAGCATTGAGTTTTCAACAAGACAACCATTGTGTGGAGGAAACTCCTCATGTGGTCTTTGATGAGTTGTATTCCTTTTCGGATAAAGTGAATCAAATTTCTAATAGTCTAGATAAGATTGAACTAACCAAGTCTAAACATAGAATTGTCTATCTACCTAGTCTTGATTCAGACTCGGATGAAGAAGAATCCCCATCCGATAATCAAGACAACTTGATCGAGACTCCATCAAAACAGACACCCTTGACTTCACTGATCGGGGGTCTCATGATGAAGGGGGAACGTCACTCGGGTAGAGTCGGGACGAGTTGCCTACCGAGTCTCAAGATGAGGATTCTTCTACTCATATAGGCAAAAGGATGAGAAGTTACCATCCATCCGATCAGATTATTGGAGGCCCATCTAGTAGTGTGCGGACACGAATGATCTTGGACTCTCGAAAGTCTGTTCAATTGTTATGTGTCACTTCTTGAACCCAAGTCTATTGAGGAAGCTCTATCTCGATCCAAATGGATAACAGCCATGCAGAGGAATCGCATCGCTTGAAAGGCAAAATGTTTGGGAATTAGTGGAAAGACCCTTACATAGAAAGATTATAGGCACCAAATGGGTATTTAAAAACAAAACAAATGAGAACAACATTATTGTTCGTAATAAGGTAAGATTGGTAGCTCAAGGTTACTCACACCGAGGGGATAGACTATGATGAAACATATGCTCCAGTTGCGATTAGAAGCAATAAGGTTGTTCTTGGCATTTCTTTGCATATAAATCTTTCAAAGTCTTTCAAATGGATGTTAAGTCTGCCTTCCTTAATGGTGTGTTACTTGATGAAGTCTATGTGGAGCAAATTTCTCCGGGTTTAAGATCAATACAAGGTCTATAAACTCAATAAGGCCCTATATGGACCGAAACAAGCTCCCATGGCTTGGTATGATACCTTATCTGATTTCTTGATATCAAATGGTTTTTCAAAAGGTAAGATTGATAGGACTTTGTTTAGAAAGGAAGTAGATGGTGACATCTTATTAGTTCAAATTTATGTAAATGATATAATCTTTGGTTCACCTAATCTAAAATTATGTGAAGAGTTTAGTATTCTCATGAAAAATAGGTTTGAAATGTCAATGATGGGTGAATTAACATATTTTCTAGGCTTACATTAAACAGATGAGTAAGGGTATTTTTATACATCAGCCTAAATATGCTAAGGACCTAATTGAGAAATTTGGAATGACTACTAGTAGAGAAGTTAAAATACCTATGACAAATAACTTCTCTATGGATTCGTATGAGCAAGGGATACCCACGATGCAACGGAGTATCGTGGGTGATTGGATCTCTTCTCTATCTTACCGCAAGTAGGCCGTACATAGCCTTTGCGGTTGGGGTATGTGCAAGATTCCAATCTAATCCCAAGAAAACTCATCTGGAATCTGCTAAGAAAATTCTTAAATATCTCAAAGGAACTTTGCAAGTAGGGTTATGGTACCCGATTGATGACAACTTTGAGCCGACAGGTTATTCGATTCAGACTTTGGGGGTGTAAGATTTATAGGAAATCCACTTCAGAACTTGTCAATTCTTAGGCAACAAATTAATTTCTTGGCTATCTAAGAAATGTACATCATTGCTATCTCCACAACCGAGGTGAATACATGGCGGTGGAAGTTGTTGCTCTCAACTTCTCTGGATTAGTCAATGACTTAGAGATTATAATATTCAAACATCATCTGTTCCTATTTCTTGTGATAGTAATAGTGCAATAGCTATGACTTACAATCACTGTCGCATTCTAGATGTAAGCATATAGACATTAGGCATCATTTCATTAGAGATCATGTGGAGAAAAATGACATTAGGATTGAGAAGATAGCCACTGAATCACAAAGAGCAGTATATTCTTACAAAACCATTAGCAGAGTCTAGATTTAAAGATTTGTGCTTAGAATTAGGATTACTTGATGCATCATTAGCTGATTTTTAATTGCTTGCATCTGATTTTTGCATTCCTTATTTCTAGTTCTTTCTTTTCTTTAAATTAATGTCTAGAAAGAATTATCGGACTAGATATGAGTCAAAGGACAATCGTAGCTGATATCATTGATTTCCTATTTTGGAATCAAGAATCAAGGATTAGTCATATTGACCTTATCTAACATGATAATTACTTATTCGACATTCGGTAAATCAGACGAGGGCACAATAGTCACCGATTTCCTGAGAAGCAGATGACTATCTCGCACCCTATCTCGATCTACCTCAAGTTACTAATGGTTTTCTTTAAGTCTATGTCTTTGGCAGGAATAGGTCACGCATCATATTGTTTCACCTCATCTTTCCTCAACCTTTTATCTAGACACTTTTGCCTTTGAATAAACTTCATATTTTTTAAAAACTCTTAGGTTCTATTTGGATGGAGTCATTTGAAATCCATGGATTTGAGGATAATACACTATACATCTACAAATCAAAATGGAAAAAAATTAAATGAATGGATTTGGTTCACACAGATATTACTTATAAGTGGGAGGATTTCAAATGAAATACCCAACAAAACCTAGTCATTTGAAATCCTCTCACTTCTCCCACTTTTGCTTAATATTTGAGTTCATCAAATCCATTCATTTAGCTTTTCTCCATTTTAGTTTGTGTGAATGCATGATATATCATCCTCAAATCCCTTGATTTCAAATCCACTCCATCCAAATGGAGCCTTATTGAATTGATTGGTTGGAAAACCTAACTTTAGAAAATTAAATCTGAGTCTGTTTATTTAAATTTTTTTAAGTTTGCTAAAAGATAAAACTAAGTCGCTTTTAAGATCGAGACGGGTTACTTTATCGGATGACTTTACAAACCCATCTGCTTTTGAAAACCCTTATACGAAGTAAGGTAACCCTAGGTCACGCCGTATACTTACTTCTCTGCATAAAGTAACCTATATTTGTCAAATCAACAGTCTATAAAGTAACTATTTACGCATTCCAAAGGCAAGTAGCATCCACGCTGAATCCCAATCGCTTATCCGATTTTTAACCGTTGATTCAAGCGCAAAGTAAAACTTTTTAAATAAACGGCTTAAATTAATTCAGATTTTCTAAAAAGTGGTTTCTCTTTCCAATTTTCCCTCCTATAAATACATCTTCTTCCTCAATCAAACTTTTTCACTTTCAGAAATTTATACCTATACTCTGCAAATTTTTCAAAACTCTTAGTCGATTTCTTTCATGAGCACTTCTCAAAAACGATTAGGAGTAACATCAACCATGGTGGAAGTACACCAAACGCATAATAAGAAGATCAAGTCGGAGATGTACGCCGACTTTGATACCACCACCGATGGTGAATCTAGGGAGATTCTTGGGTTATTGGAGAGATCGGGATTGAGGACGTTTTGTTCCAAGAAATCCACCTTCAATAAAACACCGGATATGAGGGCATTGAATTTTACGTCAATGGGACGTTTGAGAACGGGATCTTTAAAACCCGTGTCTACGGCGAGGTTTTAACAAGAACTCCGACGAAGGTGGCGCGGATTTTCGACAAGCAAAGTGAAGGAGTAAACCCTCACATACAAATCGTATGATCGGGTAGAATCATTTGAGATGATTGCCTAATTCAATGAAGGATCGACGATCGAAATCAAGAAGAAAATGCTCGACGGAGATATCGCCTTCTAATGACGATATTGACGAAAGGTCATTCTTGGGGAGCGAACTCCCATGATGGGCCGACTGCACCAGCCAGTGTCCGCATGAGAGCAATTATTGACGGAGTTCAAGCCAATCTGGCTGGGATGTTATTGGGAAGGTTTGAGACGGAAAGGAAGAGACTAGAGGTAGTTGGTGGAAAGTGGCGGCGAGGTCAATCACCAGCCTATTCAATAAGGTGACGGTGATATTGGAGGATTTCTTTGACAGCCCGAGATTAATCGGCTGATGGAGTCGAGCCTACACAAAACAAAAAGGGTTGCCGACTAAAGATGAGCCGCTCGGGCTCCAAATGACTCAGATGAGGGAGCAAATGAGGTCGGAGCTCAGATCCATCACCGCGGAGGTCAAGAAGAAGAAGAGGAAAGGGAGGAGCACTGACGGTGAGCTCGATTGAGGCTTCACAGCCAATGAAGTCAAGGAGAAGGCCAAGAAAAGGAGAAGGTTGGTGAAAACCTCGAGCCGGGGGAACTCGCCGATCACCGAGTCCGCCGGGCCGTACAAGAAATAAGCTCGAGAGGACCCCTTCCCCACTCACAGACAGGTACAATTCTCCCCTCCCCTCTCCACCCCACTCGCGATGAAGAGGTGACCTGTTGGCACCTCCGAGCCTCTAAAATAGCCTACTCCCACAACCCAAGCCACAACCTCATCTTCCCTTCCTCAAACCCAAATCTCATCCCCTCCACCCTCCCCATCCGAGATGCCGTCCTTCCTCACCGGACCAAGATACTCCCCACCCCCATATCTACCATCTCTCCACCAAATTTTTACTCACATCTTCTCCAACTCTCCCTCACAGCCCAATCCAACCCACTATACCCTCAGCCCAACCCCTCTCCACCACCCACTACATCCGAAATTCCACCCCTTCCATCTTCACCCCCACCGTAAATACCCCTCCACCACCATCGACGCCCTACTTCCTCCCAACCTTCGAACTCAACCGGTGGATACCTCCAACATATTTGGAGATATCCACATGAGCTCCCCAAGTCCAACTTCTTCCCACCCCCTCTTCCTCATCCGATTCAGAGGAAGAGACCGAGCCCAACTTTTGCCATCTCCTCACCTTTGAGGATTTACACAAGCGCATCATAACCAAAGTCCAAAGGCTGATGGAGAGGAAGACGAGGAAGGTGATTCGAGCAACACCGATACAATGCTCGCCAACATGCAGATTGTTGAGGTCAACATCACTCGCAACCTATCAGCCAACCTTGGCACCGCTGTTGGTACCCGGCCGAGTAACCCGGAGGAGGAGGTGAAGGTGCTCAAGAAGAAGGTGGCGGCGCACAACGAAGTCCTGGTCAACGCGCTTACTTCGATCGGGGCAGACTTGTGGTTCGTTGTTCTCGCCTTGGAAAAACAAATGCCTCCAGACCCTACAGGATGAAGTCAAAAAGGGGAATGAGCTGAAGGAAGAATGGACACCCTCACAAATGGAGTCTTGTCCCTCACAGACAAGTTAGACTCAAAGGCGCACTCACCGAGTTGGAGGCGATCAAAGTGAAATCAAGATCAAATCAGACTAGCCGGCCGCTTTGCAACCGAGGGTGACCCAGATTGAGGAGGCCATCCGTGAGGATGAGGAGAAGAGAAGGAAGGAGGAGGAGGAGAAGACCTGATAAGCTCGCCAAGATGAAAGAGACCGAAAACCCGAGGCCAAGGGCAAGGGTAAAGGCAAGGCAAGAGCAGCGCTTGAGAAGTCTTCATCACCGAAAGTGATCGATCACCCTAGACCAACAGAGCGCAAAGGAAAGAGCTCGACTACTCAAACCTCTCACCTGAGCAGATTAGAAGAATCCACGCCGAGAAGGAGAAATATGAGAAGCAGGAGAAGAAGAGGCTCAAGAAGCTAGGGAAGGCGGAGCCGAAGTGGGACAGTGGATACTCGGAAGTGGGTATCTAAGGCAGCCGATGAAGCAGACTTCCGACTGGCCCACCGCTCATCGCCTTCTCCCAAGATGGTCTGGGCGGCACACCGAATACAAAAACAAGCTCGATGCCGGATGGATGTACTATTGGTACATCTTGAAGGCATCTCCATCTGTGCGGTGATGAAGACATGCAGTGGCATGAATGGATGGAGAAGGAGAATGCCGATCTTTATGGGAAATCGCTCGATGAGGCGCACAATGTGTTCAATCATGATCTGTCGCTCCACCTTATGAGCACGTTACCCCCAAGCCGAAAGAGGATAGATCTCCGCATATGGAATGGGTCAAATCGGTCATAATCAAAGCCGAAAGAGGATGGATCTCCGGACATGGAATGGGTAAGTCCTTATGCTAAGGCGATCGACGGGGTCGAGAACCAAACTAGTCACCGAGGTCCGAAGATTACAAGTCATCTGGAGACGAGCTCGAGTCTAGTCATCTGCGGGAGACAAATATGAAGAGCTCGGACGAGGTCAAGACAAGCCGAGTAGAATAAAATCACCGAGGTCTAGAGCGAGTTTTCAAGAATAAGTTTGTTAAAGTAGCTTTCAGTTTGTTAGAACCGACTAACAAACTAACTCGTCTTTTCAGACTTATAAATAGGTCTAGGCACTTCATTAAAACAATAGAACACACGAGTTATCAATTCAGCAAGATATTCTCAAATCACAAGTTTCCAAAAAAGCACAAAATAGTTTTCAAAGATTTCTTCATAGATTTTTCTAAGTGTTTATAGAACACTTCCTTGCACATCTTCATATACACTTCCTTTATCTTAGAGTTAGATTTCATGATTTGGTTAGGATTTTAAAGAGTTGAAGATCACTTTGTAATTTGTAAGTTGTACGATTGTAAAGTAAGTAAGTAAGCAGATAGTAGAGACCCTTCTTCAAGTTGAAGAAAGAGAGTGGATGTAGGATTATTCATAATCCGAACCACTATAAATCTGTTATTCTTTATTGCTTTCTTTTACTTACTTGTTATTTCAATTTCCAAATTATTAATTGAAGATTAATTTCAAATCAAAGTTAAAACCAAAATATCAGTTTGCTTTTGATCTTAATAAA
The DNA here is from genome assembly GCA_030762865.1 of Paraleonurus japonicus. NCBI lineage: Eukaryota > Viridiplantae > Streptophyta > Magnoliopsida > Lamiales > Lamiaceae > Paraleonurus > Paraleonurus japonicus. Next base: position 42,838,982 of record CM061053.1, on the reverse strand, counting down.
GTTGAGATTAAATTGAATTTCCATTGTGTCACTTTGGTGCTTTGAATAAATTTTGGAAGATTTGTAAAAATCTAAAAAATCTATTCAACCCCCTTCTAGATTTTTTCTAGAAGGCTGATACGAAGTTTTATCTAATCTTTGATTGGAGTGTATAGGGTAAGAGTTATTAAGACCAATCAACAAAATATCGAACCCAAGGGAAAAAGTATGCACATGAGGCCCTAGAAATACGAGTTCTTAGTGACTAGAGTTGCAACAATGGTTTGGAACAAAAACAACAAAACACAAGCAAAAATACAAAACAACAAGGAGCAAGCAAATGATCGAACACTAAGAATGCGATAACAAACACAACAATAAATGGTGGGATAGAGGTGCTAGGATTAACATCCATCAATGAATCATCAATTAACAAGCTACAATTGAATCAAATTGCAAATCAACTAAGATAGAAAGCATAAACCATCATGAAATTAATCACTCCATTAAAATCACAATGCCTAATGTGAGTATCCTTAGTCTTTCCCATCTCTCAATGTAGAAATCCCCAATTCATACAATCATGTAAAATTGAAACTCGATTAACACCTAATCACGTTAGCTCAACTCGCCTATTGCTAGGGTGATCAACCATTAATCTAAAGAGATAATTTTACACAAAGCACAATTAAGAATCACAATTAGGTAGAAAACTAACGTGAGTATCCTTAGTGCAACTAATCTCTCGATTCCGAAGCACCCAATCCACACATTCATACACAATTATCACCCGATTAATACCGGATCACGTTAGCGCAACTCTCGTCTATAGCTAGGGTGATCAAACACTAATCTAAAGAGATAATTATGCATGAAGCACAAATGAGAATCACAATTAGTAAGCAATCTACTCAATTGATCTCCAATCATCAACAATTATAGCATCATCAATCAAATCATCATCAATTTCAATTAACCCAAGCACAAGAGAGATTTAGCCCATGGTACCACAAACAATACCCATGGGGAGAAGATAGAATTGAACAAACACAAAGCAAATCACAACACTTAAGAAATTAAAGAGATAAAAGAGGAATAACATCACCAAATGATCTTCAATTAACCAAAATAGGAATGCTTGAGTCTTCAACACCAATCTCTAAATGAATTACAAGCTTGAATTGAAAGGATTACAAGGATCAAATGCTAATCTATGGCTAATCTACCAACAATCGAATGAAATCTAACTCTAAATCTAACCTCTACACTAATCTAAGATGGAAATTGGCTTGGGGCTTGAGAAATCGCCCCAAAACCGCTACTAATCAAGCTACTATGAACTCTCCTCCAAAAAAACTCCTCTCAAATGCCCTGTTCAGCTCTTTAAATAACGCATTTTGGAAAAACCTTCCTCGAGTCGAGGGTCAGGCCTCGACTCGAGGTCCCTGCCTTTTCACCTCCCTCGACTCGAGGGTCATGCCTCAGTCGAGACCGCTGCCATTTTCCGTTTTTATCCTTTTACGCATAGCCCTCGACTCGAGGCTCTTGCTCCTCGATCGAGCTCGAGTCCGGGGCATTTTTTCTCGCACGGGGCTTCGGCCCCGACCCTGTTCGCTCCGGATGTCCGTCTCTTCATTATAAGCCTAATGGTACTCTCGGTTTGGCAAAAATCCACCGAATTACCTGCAAAATGGACGGAAAACATCAAAATCTCACAAATAATACTTTTAGGCAAAAAATGATACTTTTCACATTTAGGCACAAAAACTAACACTTTAGCTCACTTTTTGCACTAAAAATAGCCCTAAAAACATGCATCAATTCACTCCAATCATACCCCCAAACTTGAATTGTTGCTCGTCCTCGAGCAACGTAGAAACTAAGAACAAAGGAGTGAATTGATTGCAATTATGTCACATGGCATCATAGGCGAAAAATAAGACAATCGAACTCATCAATGATCACTTGTATCAATGCAACTATCCACTAGCCATCAAGACAAATCATGCTCAAACAAATGCTCAATCAAATACTCAATACATTGCTCCTTCCACGGGTGTTTCACTCTTCACTCAAGTGTATCAAGGTTTAAAGCACTCAATCATCAATTGCATGAACAAGTACACCATATGCTTGCCACAAGACTTAATCTCAATCAAAATCATTTGTGATCAATCAAGAATCAAAGAGGTCTTTCTCTAGGTTGTAATGTAGGCTCTTTGGAAAGGTGAGATAATTTGGGTAAGAGTGACTAAGTAGTAGAGACTTGAATGTAAGCTAATCAATACAATGCACAATCTCTTCACCTTCATCTAGCACACTCTTTCTTTTGAACTTCAATGATCAATCCACCATTCACTTGAGCTTTCTCTTTTAAAGCTCACAAATTGAATCTTTTCATTTTTTCATTTCACTTTTCTTCACAATTCAATCTTTCTTCACAACCTTTCTTTTCTTCTATCTCTTAACACATCATCACTTAGCTCATCATCTTCCCACAATTAGCAATCAAATCACCATCATTAGCCAACATTCAAGCTCAACTAAACATAGGACAAGAAAGGCTCATCAAAATAAGGCTAAATGGTTTCAATTTCACTTGGCTTGCCAAAGAATAAGGATCATAGGCTCAACATGGCTCACTAAGGAAATCAAATGTATTTGGTAGGATAGTATTTGGCAAAGTAACTCATCATCCCAAACATGGCCTCTTATCATATTAATGAAATCACCCAAAGATCAATATCAACAAGTCTAGTGGCAAGTTCTAGTATACAATTCATGAATGATGCACTCTCAAAGGATCAATCAACCGTATAAGATGTACGATTATTAGGCACAAAAGCTCACGGGCTAAATTGAGCAATGAATTAAGAGTTATCAATCACATTCATCTTCACATAATTAATCAAGCAACTAGCATCAAGCTACACATCTACTAATGATCATATCAAAATCCAACTAGTCTTACAACTCAAGCACAAATGCTCATGTACATAACCTCAAGCATACTCACTACATCAAGATGATACTCAAAAATATGTCAATTAATCCACTATTAAGCTCAAAATCAATAAATCTCAAAAGCCTAGGAATAAGGAATCCAAAGAAATCATCAAGGAATAATCATCAATAGACCATTAAACTCAATAAGATCAAGATAATAACAACCATCAATAAAATCATCCAAAATCCAAACCAATCATAACAATCATCAAGTCAAGAGTATAAGCATCATCAAAAGTACAACGGAAAACAAGAATATCAGAATCTAAAGAACAACAAGAAGAGGGAATGAGGAATAGGGGATAGCCCTAATAGTCGGACGGTGGCGGTGGAGGAGGGTAGTGTCCTGGCCCGAAGTTCCACGAGCTCATCTGTGGAGGAGTGCATACATATCATGCCGAGTCTTCGAGACTCCTCCTGCATCCTCCGAGTCTCTTCATTAAATCTGCGGGACTCCTCAAGCATCCGGTACATCTCATCCTGCCGGGTCGGACTCTCTAAATGCATCCTCCGACTGTCTGCCCACATCTCCTCCGTCGAACCCACGGTCTCTCGAGATGAACTCCCCGCCTCGTACTCTCTACTCCTCATCTCATCCTGCCGGTACATGTTAATCTCTGGCTGGTAATCCTCGCCCATCTCGTACCGCGGCTCCTCTTGCTCCGGCTCCTCATCATCCTCATCCTCGTAATCATAATCTCCGATCTCTACCTCTGCTCCTTCTGCAGCCTCCATCACCCCGATCATCATCGTAACCCGACCGCCGACCTCCATCGTCATCATCAACCTCCCTAAGCACATCCCCATGCTCTCTAGTGTAAGCGTCGATCGCCTCGGTGTGACGCTGTGACCACATACGCAAATTGATAGTCACAAGGGCACGAGATCCGAAAATCGTGCCAACCTCTTATTAGGAAGAGGGAATCGGCCACCATGATGCTTCTTGTAGGCACCACGTCCTACCGATGCGGTCTAGCATCCTCATGCGCCGCATGGTATCAAGAGTAAGGTCGGGGCCCTCCACCGCTCGAGGTTATGCGTCGGAATCCCAAAATGCTCAGCGATCAAAGTAATCATGCCACCGAAGTTAATCTTCTTGAACTTCGTGCTAGTGGCTCTCTCAAATAAATAGCACGGTAGGCGCGGCATTAAATCGACTCCATGTAAGAAACACCAAATGACGTACAGCTCCTCGGAAACCACGGCTCCTCCCTCCGATCTCGCGAATATGGTACCTGCGAGAATCTTCTCAAGATATCGAATGACCGGGTTCGGATATGTGTGCTCTTAGACTTCCCGGAACAAAATCGGGCTGATTAGGAGCCCCAAATCCTCCTCCAAAACCGCTTAGCATTATACTCCTTCCGGATGTTCAACGGTGATCGGTCGAGTGCATAGGTGCTCCAATAATCTCGTTGACCTCGTCCAGAGTCAACGAGTACTCATACCCCATGAGCTCAAATGTAATACTCCTCGGGAATTTGGCCCTCCCGGCCTTATCAACTCTCACCGTGCACGGGAACTCGAGAGTGAGTTCGATATACGTCCGAGGCCTCTTCATCAAGAAACTCCCCATCCCAACTTGCTCAAATAGGCGAGGAATATCCTCCTCGATCCCCATCGATATCATGCAATCTTGGTCCACTAGTCTAGTCTTGACCACCCGGTTATAGAGCTCGTAATATAACTCAATATGAGTCCTCCACCGTGATCATCCCACTGAATTCCGAGCTCACGGGTGTCCCGTGTGCACGTCGGATAAGCAGCCTCTTTCTCGCGAATCTCCGCCTCGAGAGAGATTATGTCTGTCGGCCCCTCTAGACATTGTTCTGCAAAACATTCCCAAAAGCAAAAATCAATACCAACAAATACAGACGAGCTCAAAAACATCAATCATACCATGAACGCAGTCAACGATCCATAATCATCTCAAATGAACAAAATCCCTAGTAACGAGCAACTAAGCCTCAACAATGGTCAATGAGTCAACTAGACACATATATCCAATAGAAGTGCTCAAAATAATCCTAAAACATGTATACTTACTAGAATGGCCCCACAATTAATTCACAAGTAAGCTCACAAATAATCATTCAATTAAGCTCAATAAAATCCCAAAAAAATCATAAACCAATTAGCAAGTAATTCAACAATTATGCATCAACAAATCATACACTTCTATCAACACCATAATTCAACTTGACCAAATGATCCCAACAATTATACAAGGAATTCCTACAAATGCCATCATTTACAATTCCAATCCAAATTCACAAATAAACGAGCACAATATGAAATTTAATCCTAAACATGCTCCTATTCTCATCAAACAATCCAAATATACTCATACAAGGCTCTAAATCATCCACAATAATCATGCATAGAAGGTGTTTGTCAAAATGTCCACATGAAATTCCAATTTCAAGAATTTTATCTCAAATCATAACACCCATGCAAGTATTACAATATAACAATGAAATTGAAACCAAGAAGAGTAGAAATTACGTACCTTGTTTGTGAATTTATCCCAAAACGGACTTGGACGACACCCACTCTATTTCAACCAAAATCCCCAAATTTGCTTCCAAAAACCCTCAAGATCCTATCTTTATGCAATGTATATGATAAAATGATGGAATGATGGTTGATATATGGTGAAATCGACGCAAAATCGCCGGAAATATGTGGGGAACCGAGCTGGAATCTGCGCTCTCAAAACCCTCGAGTCGGGGTTCTGTTCTCGCCGCATATTTAAAAATAACACGCGCCTCGAGTCGAGGGCCAGGCCTCGACTCGAGGGATCCAAAATTCGAGGGCCTCGACTCGAGGTCTCACGCACGACTCGGGGATATGCAAAACCAACTCCTCGACTCGAGGTGGCACCCTCGACTCGAGGGATGTGTCAAATTAAGAAATTTTGCCTAAGTATCAATTCCTCGACCGGGGTCCATGCACTCTCGACTCGGGTCGAGTCCAGTGGAATTTTTGACGATTCCGGGCCCGACCCGACCCGAAACTCCTAAAAATGACCTTTATACCCCTAACGAACCCAAATATGCAAGAAATTACCGTTTTGGTCCCTCGATTTAAGCCCGATCGCTCATTCGATCGAGGAGACCGGGTTCTCTTCCTTTTTGCTCATTTTCACCAACTTTTAAGCTCTCCTTTCCTTCTCGATTCCTCGATTCCTTTGCGAATTCGATCCTTTCCAATCCTCATAGTGAGTATACCTACACACGGACAAAACAATTCATCAAAATCATCACTAAGAGATGCATTTCTACCCTAAATAACACACCCCCAAACTTGAATGAAGTCATGCATTCAAGTTTGGCTCCAAATATATGCAACTCATAATGATATCAACAATTAAGCACAACAATATATGAATTTCAAAGCATAGAGCACACTCCTAAGCATGAGCAATTAAGTAGCTAGCCAAATCTCCCAAAAAAAAAACAAAAACACTAATCTACCAAAAACACAAGAAAGAAAATAGAAGGATGGGTTGCCTCCCATCAAGCGCTATTTTTATTGTCCTTTGCCGGACTTATTCTTCACATCCAAAATCCTTCATCGGAATGGCCAAGGGTAGCAATCCTCCTTCCCATTGTATCTCAATCTTTGTGCTTCAAGGTCTAGGAGGTTCACCGAATAGATAGGACAACCACCGTAGAAATGCAAAGTGTCCATAGTTGTCCCCCTTTTTCTCTTGCCATCCTCCTCTTCCATTCTTTTTCTTCGAGGATGCCCAAGCGTTTCTTTAATTCTTCCCTATAGTCAAAATTCACAAGAGGCAAGATTACATCATTAGAAGCATCATTTTCAATAAAATCAAAATTTGAAGAGTTAGAAGGTATAGAAATGCTCATTTCGATCTTCAAAGCTTCATTTGATGCTCTTAGATTTTCTTCCTCATTATGCATCATGTCCATCAATGGACACTCCTCTTCCTCACTTTTGACAAAAGATTTCTTCCTTTCATCCTCATTGCTTGGACCCTCTACTACATCTCTTCTTTCATTTTCTTCCTCCCCTTCTTCTTCTTGATTTTCCATGATATTCAAGTTCTTTACTTGGCGTAGGAAATCTTTGAGTTGACACTTAATAAACGTGAAATATACTCCGGTGATCTCCATGTTCCCCTCTATCCATGAATTTACCTTTTCTTTGGTCTCATACATTTCTTCATACAAGGGAAGCATTTGATCACATCTAGCATCATCTTCCTCAAATTTTTCCAACAAAAATCCAAGCATCTCTTGCAATATAGCTCTCATATCATAGAGTCTCCATTCTTCAATTTTAGGAGAAGCTTGTGGCATTGGATAGTCATTCTCATAGCTCCTCCTATCATCATAATAATCTTCCTCTTCCGATGCCCCTTGAAATTCGAATCCACAATATTGATTGCATGCTTGATCATAAGGCTCATAGTATGGGAACATCTCTTGAGGTGGGGAGAAATTTCTTCACTTATCCAATCTTCATAATTGGATGGAACTTGTTGCCATTGAGAATTATCTTCATAGTTCCTCCAATCATTGTAGCTCAATTCTTCAAAATGTGGAGAATACACCCTACTATCTTGATAATATTCTTGATTCCACAAGTATGAGTTGTATCCTTCCATCTAGACAAGATTTCAAAGTATCAAATTCCAACAAAAATAACAAAACAAACACAAACACAAAGGCAACAATTAGTCACTTCAAACAATTCCTAAGTCTCACTTAAGGCGCAAAACTAATTCCCGGCAACGGCGCCATTTGATTGGAGTGTATAGGGTAAGAGTTATTAAGACCAATCAACAAAATATCGAACCCAAGGGAAAAAGTATGCACATGAGGCCCTAGAAATACGAAGTTCTTAGTGACTAGAGTTGCAACAATGGTTTGGAACAAAAACAACAAAACACAAGCAAAAATACAAAACAACAAGGAGCAAGCAAATGATCGAACACTAAGAATGCGATAACAAACACAACAATAAATGGTGGGATAGAGGTGCTAGGATTAACATCCATCAATGAATCATCAATTAACAAGCTACAATTGAATCAAATTGCAAATCAACTAAGATAGAAAGCATAAACCATCATGAAATTAATCACTCCATTAAAATCACAATGCCTAATGTGAGTATCCTTAGTCTTTCCCATCTCTCAATGTAGAAATCCCCAATTCATACAATCATGTAAAATTGAAACTCGATTAACACCTAATCACGTTAGCTCAACTCTCGCCTATTGCTAGGGTGATCAAACACTAATCTAAAGAGATAATTATGCATGAAGCACAAATGAGAATCACAATTAGTAAGCAATCTACTCAATTGATCTCCAATCATCAACAATTATAGCATCATCAATCAAATCATCATCAATTTCAATTAACCCAAGCACAAGAGAGATTTAGCCCATGGTACCACAAACAATACCCATGGGGAGAAGATAGAATTGAACAAACACAAAGCAAATCACAACACTTAAGAAATTAAAGAGATAAAAGAGGAATAACATCACCAAATGATCTTCAATTAACCAAAATAGGAATGCTTGAGTCTTCAACACCAATCTCCAAATGAATTACAAGCTTGAATTGAAAGGATTACAAGGATCAAATGCTAATCTATGGCTAATCTACCAACAATCGAATGAAATCTAACTCTAAATCTAACCTCTACACTAATCTAAGATGGAAATTGGCTTGGGGCTTGAGAAATCGCCCCAAAACCGCTACTAACTGCTACTATGAACTCTCCTCCAAAAAAACTCCTCTGAAATGCCCTGTTCAGCTCTTTAAATAACGCATTTTGGAAAAACCTTCCCCCTCGAGTCGAGGTCGGGCCTCGACTCGAGGTCCCCGCCTTTTTCACCTCCCTCGGCTCGAGGGTCATGCCTCGAGTCGAGGGCTGCCATTTTCCGTTTTTATCCTTTTCTCGCATAGCCCTCGACTCGAGGCTCTTGCTCCTCGATCGAGCTCGAGTCCAGGCATTTTTCTCGCACGGGGCTTCGCCCCGACCCTCGTTGCTCCGGATGTCCGTCTCTTCATTATAAGCCTAATGGTACTCTCGGTTTGGCAAAAATCCACCGAATTACTCCTCGCAAAATGGACGGAAAACATCAAAATCTCACAAATAATACTTTTTAGGCAAAAATGATACTTTTCACATTTAGGCACAAAAACTAACACTTTAGCTCACTTTTTGCACTAAAAATAGCCCTAAAAACATGCATCAATTCACTCCAATCATCCGCTCAACTAATCGGGACCAACAAGTAGAATAAAGTAAGAGTGACATTTTTGAAATAAATTTGATATTGTGAAGGTATTGATATTTAGTGTTATTTCTAAATTTAGGGTGTGAAGATAGTTGTGGAACGGACCGAAATAGAAAGTATGAAGATAGTTCCGGACAGAGGGAGTATAAAATATTCAAAGTCGAGATGACAAAAATTAATGACGCAAATTCATTATTCATAATTAGTAAGAGATTGGAAAATCAATACATCGTTCAAAATATATGTCATTAAACCATCATTATGAGTTCGTGAGTGTCTTCTAAAAAAATCAATTTCACGATGAAACTTAATCAAAGATTGAAAAATATATACAGCTTTTTCTTTCGCTTTCGACTAATCTATATATATATATAATTAAAAGTCAAGAGAGAGAAAGTGAAATGTAAGGAGAGAGCAAGTGAAATGCATTTGTCATGTAGTGTAATAATGAATCTCACTCTCCACTAAAAGAAAGCATTGCACCAACAATTTCAAATTTTCATAAATTTTAATTTTAAATCTAATTTTAACACATTATATATCAACTTAATTCTCTTTTAAAAATTTTAATTTAACATAATTATTACACATATAAAAATAAATTTAGATCTAATAGTTATTTTATTATTTTTATTTTAGATTTAATTATATGAATTGAATTTAAATAATTTTATTTAAGATTTAATTATATGAGTTGAATTTAAATAATTTAATTTTAGATTATATAAGTTTTGTTGAATTTTAATTTTTGTAATGAGATTAGTAACTATTAAAACTATAGAATTAATTAAATAGTTGTAATATATTCATAGGTAAACAACATAATTTATATATTAATAAAAATAATAGTAAAAAAATTAATAAATTAAATTTATATTTTAATTACACATTTAAAATTTATAATATTCAATCAGGCATCGCACGAGATAAATTACTAGTACCCTTTAATAATATATGTCATATCCTTCAGATTATCATGATTAAAACTCTTTATAATGTTACCCAGTTGTAATATAGATCATACTCTTCATTACTACGATTGATACCCCTTAGTAATATATATAATACTTTTAGTTATGACTATCGATAATCTTTAGTAATATAGATCATATTCTTCGATTATTAAGACTCGATACCCTTTAATAATATACTTCCTCTATCCCACATCGCTTTCACTCTTTCCCTTTTGGTTTGTCCCACATTAGTTTTCATATTCCAAAAAGAAAACCCCTTCTTAAACTCCACCCTCACAATATTCATATATTTACACAAAATATCATTACTTTTACACTCAATCCAACCACCTCCCTTACTTTAATAATAAAAGTTTACAAAATTACCCTTCAATACTCCACTCATTACACTTTTTCTTAAAATGCGTGCCCAAATTAGTATGAAAACTAATATGAGACGGAGGGAGTAGGTAATATCATACACTTATTACAATTGATACACTCTAATAAATGAATCAAATTTTATCATAAACTCTTGTTTATAATAAATTTTGCCATGATTTTAAGATTTTTAGCCAAATTGCAAAGGAGCACTCTTAGGTAAGACCGTCTCATGCATGAGACGGAAATGAGACGAAGTCACTTTCTAATAAATTATTATCATTTTTTCATAAATTGATACCATTTTTTTATAAATTTTTATCACTTTTCAATTTGTTATCACTTTTATATTAATTTGTATCACTTTTTTAAAAAGTGATAACAATTTATTAAAAAGTGATAACAATTTTTACGAGACCGTCTTTTTGTCAATTGCAAATTGGTATTGAGCGCAACGCCGCCGATGAAGAGAGACGCCTCTTTCGGTGTTCAAAATTTATTAGGGACATGTTGTAACACCGAGAATTATGATCAACAAAAATGCACTTGAATCATTCACCTCGAAGTTAAAATTCTCACTTTGCATAATTAGAATAACCCAAAACTATGAAATACTATAAATATGTGAGGAAGAAAAATAAAAGTGTCATTAAATTAAATCAAACGTATTAAAACTATAAAGTAATACTTAAAGAACACTACACAACAAAAATATCATGAAGAAGAATCGAACCATTCACCTCGAAGATAAAATTCTCATATTGCAGCTTAGAATAACCAAGAACTATGAAATATTATAAATATGTGAGGAAAAAAATGATAAGTGCCATTAAATTAAACTGAAAAGTGCTACCTATTATTAATAAAAAGTGTCATGTATTAAAACCGTAAGGTAATACAAAAGGAACATGATACACAACAAAAATATATCACGAAGAAGAATCGAACCATTCACCTCGAAGTTAAAATTCTCAATTTGCACAATTAGAAGAATAACCAAGAACTATAAAATACTATAATGTGTGGAAGAAAAATGATAAGTGTCATTAAATTAAATTGAAAAGTGGTACCTATTATTAATAAAAAGTGTCATGTATTAAAATTGTAAAGTAATACAAAAGGAACATGATACACAACAAAAAATGTCACAAAGAAGAATCGAACCCTTACCTCGAAGTTAAAATTCTCACTTTGCACAATTAAAATAACTAAGAACTATGAAATACTATAAATATGTGTGGAAGAAAAGCTGATAAGTGCTACCTTGCAATGCGTCCTCATAATTTGATTCAAACTATCGGTGTGGTTCATCGTTGCTACGCTGTGATTAAAGTTCTATTCTCACATATTCGTGCGTTGTAATTGAAGTTGTATTTGCGAGCTAAAAAAGGAAAAAAATGTGATGAAGAAGAGTTGAACGTGCATTGTAATTGAAGTTTTATTTGCGATCAAAAAAAAAAAAAGAGAAAATATGATGAGGAAGAGTTGAACCTGAATGTCAAAATAAAATACACACTTTGCACCATTGGACCAAGTGGGAATAATAACAATAATTTGTTTTATATATATATACATTTAATTTGACCCATTTTTAAAATGGGTCAAAATGACCTGAGTGCATACATACACTCACCTCACAAGAGACCAACTCTTTTTCAAAGATAGTGATTCTTTTTGCAATAAGGCCTAAATAAATTTTACTCTCTTCGTCCTAAAAGCTTTCACACTTTCCTTTTTCGTCTGCTCCATTATAATTTTCACACTCTTAAAATGGAAAATCCTTTATAAACTCCACCCCATAATTTTCATTAATTTACACAAATGTCATTACTTTTTACTCTCACATACACATAACCCAATAATTTTTTTTTACTTTATACATATACAAAATTATACCTCAAAACCTCAATTATTACTATTTTTTCTTAAAGTGTGTACAGTTTTACATATGATAGTTTTTTGGGGACGGAGGGAGTATTAAACAATGAATATAAAGTGTATTATTTTAAAAATTTTATTTTAAAATAATACACTTTACATTTTTTTTTCTATAAAAATAGCCAATATTTGGGCCCATTAACTGCATCTTAAGCCCGAAAGAGAAAAAGGCCCTTTCAGTGATAACTGTTGGCCCAAGTTATTCACACCCACTTTTTTCAGGTATAGTTTATTAATAAATACACACATCTTGTATTATCAATTTTACAATTATACCCTCCCATTAGAAAAGCCCTGATTTCTCTCTTTCTTCTCTCTCCTCTCCGCTGGCCATTTCTTCTCTCTTCTCTCCGCCACAAAGGCCGCCTCTGCCACCAGCGCCGGCGTCGCCTTAAGCTCGTTGCTGCGCTGCTTGTGCGCCTGTTTTTTCTGATCGCCTGCCGCGATTCAAATAAATCAGATTGGATAAAATCAATCGCCAGTTTTCTTCTCCGCGCGCCGCCGCCGCCTCAGCGAAGCCCCAACCCATCCGCCTCATCACAGCGCGCGTCCACCGCCAGCAGACACGGTAGGTTTGATTTTTTTTTAATTCATTTTTTCTTCTTCAGCCCTGCGTTTCTAATCCTAATAAATCTGATATAATATAGTGTTAAATTGTGTCTCTTGACGGTGGTGGCGGCAGGCGGCCGTGCGGGTGGAGTGGGGGTGTAATTTAGGGTCTGGATTAATAGAAGGATCATATTGTATTTTCTTACCTACAACAAAATAACAAAAGAATTTGAGGTTGTTTATTCATTTAGGGGTGTAAATAACCTGGCCTGACTGTTTCTCTTCTTTTCCAATTCACGGCTCACCAGTCAACTGCTTCGATTATCGTCCGACATTTCGCACGAGTTTGAGGTGCGTCTTGTTTTCTTTTTCTTTTTTTTCTTAATTATTGCTGTACTGGGAATTTTCAACATTTTTATCTGTTAACATCGCGAAACGGCAGCATATATATGTTAATGTATGTATTCATCGGATCGAATTGTAAGGAGAAGTCTTCGTTTGAAATTGGATAATTTAGTATATTTTTATTCTATTTAGGGAAAACCGATGGATGTGGATGTGCAGAATTTAAAAAATGGGTTGTTTTTTACCCGATTTACATAAATTCAAAGAAAACCTTAGCTGAGGGCCGGAGAATCAATGCCAGCAAAGCTTGTGAAAATCCTACATGCACTGAAATTTACGATTGCTGTGCCCACTTGAAACTCCCCTGCGCAATCGAGGTATTGTGAGTGTGTGTGTGCGTGCATATATAACCCCCCACCCTTCCCCTTTCACCATTTACTCCGAATCAGTTGTTTTTTTCATTTGGGATGTAACATTGGACTGATTTTGATGGGCTCTATTGGATTTTAAATTAAAAAAATTAGAGTGAGAAGGCATATCCACGGGATTTTATGCAAAGAGGTAGAGTAAGAGTTCTGTTGAAAAGGGAGGATGGGAGCCCATACAATCCGGCAATTTCTTCAAGTGCGTAACTATACTTCGATTTATAATGTGTTTGTAGCTTTTTTGTGGCAATAAGGGAGGATAGCTTTCTGTGATCTTGAACTCATGTGGCATTAAGTGCTAGTATGATAGTGATTTGTTGTTTGTACTCGTTGATTTATCAAATCCTAAATGATATTGTGTTTTAGCTTAGGATTCGAATCTTCATTTAGTCCTACCTTACTCACATTTTTTGTGCTTTCTTACCACATAGCTTGACATACGGCGGTCGAAATGATTCAGTTCACTCTGGCAAACCTTGCTGAAAGCATTTCTTTATAGACTGATAAGCACTTGTGCTTTTAATCATGTGTTTTAAAGAGATTTTTCCGTGCTTTGAGAAAAATGTATGTGATTGCCCATTTATATAAGAAGTTTCCTTTATAATAAGTTGGATCCATTTCCTATACAAGGACTTATGTCATTTCTTATTAAAGTTGAAGATATTTCATTTACAAGCTCTAAAGCGTGAACTCAGCTTTGATGAGATATTTTATTTTATTACCATTTGTACGCACCTTCAAGTGTATGAGCTGAGGCTTTTCACTTACTAGCTTGTTTTACCCTGTCTACTTCTCTTCGTGGACTCTATATATATATATCTCCTGCTCCTCTTTTACTTCATAATATGTTTGTTGCTATCTGCAAAGCTTTCTTGTAGTGAAATTTTATGCAGTTTCTGTGATTGTCTCTAAATTCCTGTTTGGTATATTACAGGGAAGCAACTAATGCTTCAGGTTGCAGAGTTGGTCCCTCGACATCCAGGTCGAACTAAGAAACAAGAGCCTGCCTCATCTTCAGCAACCGGTGCTTCCAAATCTGGAAAGGGTGGAAAGAAGAAGCGATAGTTCCAAACGACAAAAGCGGTTGTCTTTACTGATTTTCTATATATCTTCCATGAGATATTTTGGTCTAGACTAGTAAGATATTGTTTACAAACTTTCCCATGGTTGATGGTTGGCTCATAGTGTAAAGCCTTTGGAATTGTTTTCAAAACTGTTAACCTATTCTTTAGGTCACACAACTTATTGTTTAGAACTTTCTTTTTCACAATTTGAAGATGCTTTTTTACATGTATTGGGTGGATTAGGGATAGCATGCTGTCATTCATAAGTTGCACTTGAGTTTGTGTCCGAGTTGGTGGAGTGAGTCGATTTTATGAAATTTTGAGAATTGATCTTCTGTTGTTTCAATTAGTGATTCGTTGAGGGAAATCCCTAATCCTATTTTTATTGCTCAAGCTAAAATGACACGTCTTAGTGAAAAAATTGTTTATTAGTATTAAAAGATATAAAGTTGAGGGTAAATGTGTTATTTCAATTTTATTGGAAGGAGGTTGCTTTAGTTTGAAAGGGTGTAGTAGGTAATTGAGTGGCAATAGGTGTAAATAAGAGATGTTTGAAAGAGTTTAGTTTGAGAGGATAAAGTTACTTTTTTGTCATTTTGGTTATGGAATAACAAAAATAAGACATTAATTTTGGAAAAAAATTCATTTTTGGTACCCAAAGTTTACCTTTTTTTTGATTTGGTACCCCATCTTTATGCACTCTCAAAATTGGTCACCAAAGTTTATTTTTGTTTCAAAATTGGTCTGCCGTCGGTTGACCCGTCATTGACTAACGGAAGCACTGTTTTAGGCGCAAATTCATCTAGGGTTATAAGTATTGCCCCCAAATTCGACAACCCACCTCCCTCTTCTATCGTAACCCTAATTTTTCAATTTTTTGGCCCTTGTGTAGCTTAATTTTTTCATTAAATGTAATGTATTTTATTTTGTGAAATGTATGTGCAATTAATCTACAATGTTTTTTAATGAATTTAGATATTTCACGAAACAAAGTGAACATTAAATGCGTATACAAAAAAATAGAAAGTTCTTTCTATCCTACACAAAAATAGGATGGGGACTAATAATAAAAGAAAAATGAACTTTACAATCCTATTAGAAAATAATGAACATAAACCAAAACATTATTTTTGGCTTAACATTATTTTTTGGTTTATGTTCATTTGGTATTTTGGTTTATGTTCATTATTTTTTTAATAGGATGGTAAAATTCATTTTTCTTTTATTATTAGTCCCTTATCCTATTCTTGTGTAGGATAGAAAGAATTTTCTGTTTTTTGTATACATAGATTTAATGTTCACTTTGTTTCGTGAAATATCTAAATTCATTAAAAAGATATTGTAGATTAATTCCACATACATTTCACAAAATAAAATACATTACATTTAATGAAAAATATTAAGCTACACAAGGACCAAAATTGAAAAATTAGGTTCTGATAGAAGAGGAAAGTGGACTGTCGAATTTGGGGGCGATACTTATAACCTCAATGAATTCGCACCTAAAGCAGTGTTTTGGTTAGTCAATGACGGTCAACTGACAGGTAGGGATCAATTTTGAGACAAAATGAACTTTGGTGACCAATTTTGAGAGTGCCTAAAGGTGGAGTACCAAACTTTAAAAAAGTAAACTTTGGGTACTAAAATAAATTTTTCCCTTAATTTTTGAATTTTGACTACTCTAAAATGGAATGGAAGGAGTAATTTTTATTGTATGAATAATTTAATATCTTTATTTACTCTCCATGTTGGAAATCTCTTGATGTTGTATGCGATTTTTTTTTTTTTTTTTAAAGCTGGAGTGATTTTGTTTTGAAAGGTTTGTGTGAACCGTGTAGTTCAAGTGCATTTTTAAATAGTTATATAAAATCGTGTAGGTCTTGAGACCAAGGGCGTACGATAAATTCTATTTTTATTATTCTGTACACTATTATTGTCATGCACATGCACCTTTGTTATAAATAAATATGACATGAATAGTGCATGTGCATGACAATAATAGTGAACGTGCATACAATGATAATAAAAATAGAGTTCATCGTATGCATCCGGTTCACACAAGTGTAATTCATTTATTAAAGGATTAATTACGTATAAAATTGTGAATATCGGGTGCATACGATAAATTCTATTTCTATTATCCTCGTACATTATCATTGTCATGCACATGCATTGTTATAAATAAATATGACATTGATAGTGCATGTGCATGACAATAATAGTGAACGTGCATGACAATGATAATAAAATTAGAGTTCATTGTATACACCCGGTTGATACAAGTGTAATTCATATATTAAAGGATTAATTACGGATAAAATCACAATCTTTAGTTTTTTAATTGTAGTTTAATCAAACATTTGAATAATTGCAAATGAAACACCAATTTTTTAAAAAAATGCAACTGAGGCTTCGAATTCTAAAGTGTTAAAAAAATTGCAATGTCATCATCCCAGTTGGATGCTACATCATTTTTTTAAAGTTTAAAAAAATTATATTATATTTTTAAAAAATTATATTATAATATAAATATTGAATATCTCTCCACACCATATCTTTTGCAATTTAACTGATTCTTTACCTTGGCCTTTTTCTCATTATCAATGATGAAGCTGCAACCAATTTGAGTTTGGGAAACGAGAAACTATGATGAAAGAAATCTTCAAAAAAATATTACTCCCTCTTTTCCAAATCGGTTTTCACACTAATCTGGACACAAAATTAAGAAAACCCACTTTTTGATTGACTTGGGTGCTGAAATGGGAAAAAGAAGGGACAAAATAGACAATTCTACTTTATGCTAATTGTGATTAGCATACGTTTTGAGGCAAAATTAAACAAAAATAAAAAAGCATTTAAATACCGAAAATAGTGCAGACTGTAAATAAAAATACAAAGAGGGTTAAAATTTTTCCATCCATAATTTACGTAACTGCATTTCCTCCTAACAAAAATTGGGAAATCAAATTAGCAAGTATAAGTGTTTAATCACCCTTAAATGCTTCCCTCCTAATATTACAAGTCTTAAAGATGTCAATAAATACCACATTCAGTCTTAAATGAAGCCATTCATTACAAAATCCTCATAAATGAGAAAGTCTAGAAGAAACACCGATCTTACACCACATGAGAAGAATAAGATTGCTCAAGTCCTCATTGCAAACAACATCAATGGTGTTGTTCATAAGGGTAAGCTTGTTGAACTTGCAGATTTATTTGGGGTCCATAAAAGGACGATACAATATGTTTGGAGTCTTTGCAAAATAACAACAATTAGATAGTGAACCAATAATGTTCACAAATGGGAAACAAAGAGGTATTCACAATTTAACAAGCAAAGTACACATTGATGTGGATGTTATGAAGGTCATTCCATTTGAGAAAGATCAACCCATTAGAAGGCTAGCTCGGAAGATGGAAACAAGTAAAAGCACGGTTGGTAGGTGGGTGAAAAATGAGACAATCAAACCACATACTAATGCTATAAAGCCAGATCTCACAAAGAAGAAACAAATTTCAAAGGATTAAATACGGTTTGCATCAATTGGAAAATGAGAGCCTCTACAACAAAATCAAGTTCAAGGGCATGCATAATGTGATCCATATTGATGAGAAGTGGTTTTACATGACAAGAGCAAGTGACAGATATCTGCATGTTGCCGGAGAAACAAAACCATATCGATCATGCAAAAGAAAAATGTTCATTCCAAAAGTCATGTTTATTTGTGCATTGCAAGACCACATTACTTAAGTGATGGAACAGCTTTTATTTGATGGTAAGATTGGTGTTTTCCCATTCACAAGGAAGGAACCAGCCCAGAGAAACTCAAAAATAGAGTACGGGTACAATGGTGACAAAGCCATTAGACTCAATCACTAAAGAAGAGATCAAGGGCTGCCTAATTTACCAAGTCTTCTAAACTCGGAATTTTATGCAAAAAATGCAACTATCGAACTCATTCATCATTTAGTTAAAATTTTCAAGTTGGTGACTTCACTAACTAAGCAAGCATGCAACTATCGTAACATATACACATGTAAGTCTCTAAAATTGGAATTTTCAAGTTGGTTACATTACAAATTTATGCAAGTATACAACTATCAACATATTCATCATTTAGTTTAGTCATGTAAGTATCCAAAACTGAAATTTCCAACTTGGTGACATTACAAATGTTTTTTTCCAGACATTATACCAACAATAAAGGCAAAATGACCTGCAAGTTCAAGTAAACACGTTTTCATTCAAGAAGACAATGCTAAACCACATATAAAGCAACATGGACCCCGAATTTAGAACTACCGCAAACTCGGATGGGTTCAATATAGAACTAATTTGCCACCCACCAAACTCCCTAGACACAAATTGTTGATATCGCATGTGATGTTATCACATATTCTCGCTACATCGAAATTTGACCATTTCTTTCTTCATATAACTAACTTTTATTCTCTAACAGCTTCAATGTTGTAGTACATGTTATGACATTGCGGGTTGAAGATCTAGAACATTCTACAAGGATCTCGAAATGAAGATCGGTCAAATGTTGCCGCAGATCTTTGTAACATCAAGTGCAACATTGAGGACGGATTCCGTAATCTTCTACAAGTATCCATTCAAGATTAATTCCAGAGAGTTTTAGAAGGACCTAGATCATGCGGTTACAGAATAAGCCACAAAATCAACTATCTACATGGATGGTTAGGAGAGAGAAATAAGAAAAAGTTATTTTGGAGTCTTTCTAGATCCATCAACAAGGATCAATGGTTGAAGCCGAGGACATCTATAAATAGAAGACCGAGGACTTCAAAGAATGACAAAGAATATCCAAATATCAATTGTTGAGTGCATTAGTGCATCCAAGCGATAGGGTTGTTATTCCCCTTTACGTTGCTACTTGCGCATGTAACCTCGTTTAGCAACATAGGTATCTTGAAGTGTTATTAGTGTAGATGTCTGTGATACTTTGATTTACTTTTGACGGTGTAATATTTTGTAATACTACACTTAGCCGTTTAAGAGTCAATAGGTGATACCGAGTCTTTATTTCCGTTGTAAAGGTTCTGTCTTGGAAACTCTTTACACAAACTTTTGTATTCACTCTCGATTTAGTGAAATATTTAGACAGCATCATAGACTTTAATTAACAAGTCTATGAAAAATTTACTCCTTTGCATTGTAGTGTTAGTCTTCCGCTGTGTGTTTTACATTATGATATTTATATATTGTAGTGCATGCCATAACATTCAAGATAACATCGATCTGCTTTACACTACACGCACACTTTCGATTAGCACTAGAGTCTAAAACTTGACGGTACTAAGTTTAGATCCTGTGTTTTAGTGTGTCTTTTTATTTTGCAATGGAGTATCCACTCTCTCGCCTATTAGGCCTCATGTTCTTGATGGAACAAACTATGCCTATTGGAAGCCAAGGATGCGGATGTATATCAAATCCATTGATGAACGTGCTTGGAGGAGTGTTCTTTCTGGATGGACAGACCCCTAAAACTCAGCCGGATAATGAAGGAGAAACTTCAAGTCAAATGAGAACTGACTGGACAAACGATGAAAACATAATTGCTAGTTACAATTCTAAAGCCTTAAATGCAATTTTTTTCTCGGTTGATATGACTATGTTCAAGATCATATCTAAGCGTGTCGCGTCAAAAGAGGCTTGGAATCGTTTACAAGAGCATTGCGAAGGGTCCGATAGTGTTCGTAGAACAAAACTACGAATGCTAGGCACAAAGTTTGAGAACCTAAGAATGAAGGAAGATGAAACCATTTCATCTTACAATGAACATGTCACGGAGATTGCCAATGAAGCTCAACTACTTGGAGATCCTATCTCTAATACCGAGGTTAGTGCATAAGATTTTACGTTACGTTCCTAAAGATTTGATGCAAAAATTTTGCTATATAAGAAGCTAAGGACACGAGATACGTTGAGTAATAATGAGCTTATAAGCATTCTTAAGACCTATGAGATCAACTTCATCCAACCAGAGGAGAATGATGGTAAAAAGGTTGTTGTTTACAAAGGAAAAACATCCACAAGTGATGAACATCAATCTTATGTTACAGAGATTGATTTTGATGAGGATATGATGGACCTATGTTATAACAATCCCGACAACATCGCCGTCCGACAAAGAAGTTTAACTCCTACCCGAGGAAAACGATGAGCGAGATCCAAGGGAATATCCAACCAAAGATCCAAATCAACACAATACCTACCCCGAAAGAAGGAGAGATCGAGTCAATCAAGGCAAATTGAAAGAAGTAGTAAACCAAGGTATGATCCGAATACGGAAAATCGGTTAAGTGTGATGCATGCACCGGATTTGGATACTATGCAAATGAGTGTGCAAATATCAAACTTAGGAGAAAGTGAATTTTAATGCTACCTTAAGTGATGACTCGGATGATGAAAATGATGATTCAAAAATGAGGAACTTACTTTTTATGCTAAAATTGATTATGATGACTCTCACGGATGATGATCTGGATGACTCGACTCGGATGTTACAACATCCGAAGCAACATCGGATCAAATTTGTCCAGATTTGAGCAGTTTTGTTGGGTATGTTGATGAAATAGGTAACACTTTTGAAGAAACAATAATTGATGAATCATTATAAAAATTTATTAGACAAATGTGTCGAACAAGATCAATCTCTAAAGTCTTTAACTAAAGAGAATGATGATTTGAAAGAAACAAGAACTAAACTAGAAATTATACTTACTAAGAGACTTGGAAATTTCTAAGCTAAAAGAGGAATGAAAGGAACTTCTTTAAGTTTTAAGAAATATACCAAAAGTTCATCCGATATGAATGATGCTCTAGTAATTGGTCATCTAATAAATTTGGTTTAGGATTTAAAAATGAAACATCTTCTATGTTTGAGAATCTGTGAAACTTGTGAAAGCCAAAATTGATACCAAGGTAAAAGTTGAGGCTTAAACAAAGACTAACAAGAAGAAACAAGCAGAAAAGAAGTATGTGTGTCATTATTGTGATGAAATTGGTCATATTCGTCCTTATTGTTTGAAAAGATTGAAAGATCGAAAGATGCTAAAATGTTGTCACATTCTAAGCAACATGTGTAAAAAGCAGTCTCTAAAAAGAAGGTTAAAGTTATGCAGTAACATGATTTACTCTTCTCTCAAAGCATGCGTACCGTGTTTATGGTATTTTGATAGTGGTTATTCTAGACATATGACTGGTCAAATCAACTTCTTATTTGAATATGAATCTTTTAATGGTGGAACCGTAGCATATGGTGGTGGTACTAAAGGAAAAATCATTGGAAAAGGAACTTTAAATGTTGAAGGTTTTCCTAAACTAAAAATGTTTAGCATGTTGATGACTTACTTGCTAATTTGATTAGTATAAGTCAATTATGTGATGATGATTTGTATGTAAAATTTGACAAAAACTCATGTTATGTTCTTGACAAAAATAATGAATGTCCGATGACTGGTAATAGGTCAAAGACAATTGTTATTTAATTGGGAACAAAAACGTGTGTAATTTGGCAAAACATGATAAAAATGTCTTATGGCATCAAAGATTGGGACATACAAATTATAGGAACATAAGAAAATCTGGTTAAAACAGAGTGTGCTAGGATTGCCTAAATCAAGTTTGATAATATTGTTGTATGTGGTCCATGCCAAAAGGTAAGCGGTAAGAATGTCGCACAAAATGTTATCACATTGTTTGATACATCATTGCTTTGAATTACCGCATATGGATCGATGGGTCCAATGGAAACCGAAAGTATTGGTGGTAAGAAATACTCACTTGTTGTGGTTGATGATTACTCACGGTATACATGGAATGAATTTTTGAGAGAAAAATCGAAGCTTTTAATATTTTTAAAATTCTTTACAAAAGATTTAAAACTGTTTACAACTTAAAAGTTAGCAGGATTAGATCTCGATCATGGTAGGGAATTTGAAAATAGCATGTTTACTCGATTTTTGTGAAAGAAAAGATATATTGCATGAGTTTTCTTCACCTAAAACTCCACAACAAAATGGGATTGTGAAATGAAAAATAGAACTTTATAAGAAATGGCTAGAGTCATGCTTACATCTAAAAATCTTGATAAGAGATTTTGGGTTGAAGCATTGAATACAACATGTCATATTTCTAATAGAGTTTTTCCGAGACCTCGGTTCTAATCAAACTTCATATGAGATTCGAACAATAGAAAACCAAATGTGAAATATTTTCATCTGTTTGGTTGTATGTGTTATATTCTGAATGATAGGGATCAACTTCACAAGTTTGATTCAAAAGTGATAAAGGTTTTTCTTAGGTTATTCTAGAAATAGTAAAGCCTATAGAATTTTTAACCTTAGAACTAACACTGCTCAAGAATCATTAATGTTGTGTTTGATGATGATAAAAAGCTTACGATGACAATGATGATGAAGATGTGTCCGATGTTATTGAAGTTCAAGATAATCACCAAATCGAGAATATGTCACCGAATGTTACAACATCCGGTACAACATCCCTGTAAACTTCAAAGCAGATTCATCTCGTAACAATCGGTATACACCAAAGCTGAATCCATCTAGTCGTATAACCAAAAATCATCCACGAGACAGATCATTGGTGATGCTTCAGTTGGTGTACAAACCGAAGGAAAGTAAGTTCAAAAGAGCATGCAGATTTGGTAAGATCAATATGTATGTCTTCTCTTTGTAATGTTGTTAATGCAGAAGTGCTACTATTACGAAATTGGACCTAAAAATGTTACTCAAGCATTAAAAGATGAAAATTGGATTAATGCTATGCATGAGGAACTTAATCAATTTGAAAAGAATGATATTTTGGACACTAGTTCCAAGGCCTCGATGATGTCAATGTCATTGGAACTAAGTGAATTTTTAGAAATAAAACTAATGAGTCTGGTAACATTATTAGAAACAAAGCTAGGTTAGTTGCATAAGGGTATACACAAGTTGAAGGTATTGATTTTGATGAAATATTTGCAATTGTTGCTAGGATAGAATCAATTAGATTATTGCTAGCAATTCCATGTTTTATTGACATTAAACTTCACCAAATGGATGTTAAAGTCGCTTTTTTAAATGACATTTTATTAGAAGAAGCATATGTTGAACAACCTAAGGGATTTGAAAACCCACAATATCATGATCATGTGTGCAAGCTAAAGAAAGCACTGTATGTCCTAAAACAAGCTCCTAGAGCATGGTATGGTAGGCTTCTGACTTTCTTTTGCAATTTGGTTTTATTAGAGGAATTGCCGATAATACCTTATTCATCAAACAAACTGGAGAAGATTTACTAATTGCTCAAATATATGTTGATGATATAATTTTTGGTTCAACTTGTGATAAAATGTTAAACGGTTTTGTTGAAGCAATGAAGCAACATTTGAGATGAGTATGGTTGGGGATCTGAATTACTTTTAGGTCTTCAAATCAAACAAGAAAAAGATGGTATTTTGAAAAGGTTTGGTTTGGAAAATTCTAAGGTAATGAAAACACTTATGGGATCTACACGAAATTGTGTAAAGGCAATCTTTGGACAAGAAATTAATAACCACCGTATAGATCCATGATAGGTAGTCTTCTTTACTTAACTTCTAGTAGACCGGATATCATGTATAGTGTTTGTGTTTGTGCTGTGTACCAAGCATGTCCAAAGGAATTACACCTGAATATTGTTAAGAGAATCATAAGATATGTTGCGGTGCAAGTGATTTAGGCACTTGATATACAAAGGACACAAATAGCACACTTGTGGGATATAGTGATGCCGATTTGGAGACATAGATGACAGAAAAAGTATGAGTGGTGGCTGTTTCTATATGGGAAACAACCTGATTTCATGACATCGTAGAAAGCAAACCGTGTTTCACAATCCACTTTGCGAGAATCTGAATACATCGCGGTAGGAAGTTGCCGTACACAACTTCTATGGTTGAGTAAGATGTTTCATGATTATGGTATTAAAAGTGATATTTTAATCATGTGTATTGTGATAACACAAGTGCTATTAATATTTTGAAAAATCCAGTACAACATTCACTCACTAAGCACATTAGTATAAAACATTATTTTATAAGGGATTTAGTAGAGAAAAATATTGTGAAGTTAGAGTATGTACCCACCGAAAATTAATTTGCCGATATTTTCACTAAAGCTCTTGACCATGAGAGATTCTCATTTCTGAGAAAATCTCTTGGTATGTGCACTATCTAAATAAAGTAAGATAGATGTTGTTACAAATATTGTAACATATGTGACAACATCACGGGTACAGTGTGTAATTTGGTTAATTTTTGAACTTTTCTTGATTAATTAATTCCTACCAAAAATGAATTTGAATCATAATTGATGTTGTATAGATATAAATAGGTCTCACACTTCTCAAATGCAATTGAAAAGAAAATTAGAAAGAAAAAGCGCTCAAGATGTACTAATTCACCGAGTAACTATGGAGCACGGAGTTCGCTCCTACGATGTCTTCTTTTCAAAAGGTGATTAGTGATACATCAATATGCTCACAAATCCATTGAGTAACTATGGGGCACGGAGTTCGCGACTACGATGCACTCCTTTGAAAAGATGGATCAATGTGTGATTAAAAGTGCTAGAAAAACTGAAAATGATTTTTGTTTTTTTGCAACATTGAAAAAATTTTCTAAGGAAAAACCGGTGTTGAAATGTGTGTTCCAATTTTGAGTACAACATTAGGGAAGTTTCAATTTATTTTAATTTGTATAATTAATTAATTGTGTTTGAGTTCTTAATTTGACTAGGTCATACACTAAACCCACAACTACCTTAATTTAGATAATGCCATGTGGTTTTTAATTAATTAGATTAATTAATTTGATTTTTCCGAAGTTTATTAAAACCATGATTTTATCCCTTAATTTTAGGAGAACATGGATTTAATGCTTTAAAACCACCTAGGTTCTATTTTATTCCAAATTTTTCTTTGTGGGTCCATACTAATAACTTTGCTACTTTATTGTTTCTCTATATAATTCTCGAATTTGGTGTTGCTCTATATACTAAAAGCATAGAAGTGATCATTGCTCTCTTTTTTTTTTTTTTGATATTTTTGCATAAGTGTTTGGCTATTGTCTTCATTTGTCAACTTAAATTGAATATTTTAATACTCTTTTAAGTGAAAATGACAAAAAAACCCAAAGGACTCACACATTCAAACTTCTCCCTCAAAAGAAACCTCACCAAACTCTCAATTCAACCTCAATCTGCTCATTTGAAATGGCCACAAACCCTAATGCTGCGATTATTCTTGAATCATCCACTACCACATCACCTCCTATGCCTCCGATCGATGCTTACCCACCGAATATTCATATACCCACTGAAGCTTCGAGCGCACGGGCGAAACTATCGCCCAAAGCCTTGCCCAAAATCGAGAGACGCACCCAACATTCCCGAGCTCACAATCGGCTCACTAATGGTTGATGTGTCTCGAGTACCTCACCTCTCAAACTAACCCTACTCCAACACCTACTCCCGTTCTTGAAAACCCTCAATCGACCACGGTAGAAGTTGATGTTACTGCAATTGCTTTGCGAGTATGTTGAAGCGGGTGACACCACTATGGAGGATGCACCCATCGTTGAAACCAGCAAAGGGAAAAGTCCACTTGTTGAGGAGGAGAACATTTCGAGCACACCGACTCTTCAATGTCGGAGGACTCGAGGAACCGATGAAACTTGCTGCTCTTTGCTAAGGCAGCGAAGGGAAAAAGGAAGAGGAGCACTCAAAAACAAGAAGGTGATCGAGACGTGTGTTTACAAGGGTTGATTACTCAGAATCATCAAGGAAAAAGAAGCCTACGTGGGTTCGGTTGTAAATGAACCAATTAAGGTATTCTCGATTCGATTCTAAAATTCAAATGCAACGTGGTGAACAAAGCCGTTGAAACCGATGGTGGTGACTCTAATGAGAATGTACCACTGGTAGAACTAAAAATGAGGCAAGAAAGACGAACCAAAAAGAAACAGAGATGGTGATGTACTCGATGCTTGGAACAAGTGCGAAGACCTAATCCAGATGACGGCGGTGATGACTCCGAGGAGAAATCAAGCGAAGAATCGATCATTACGAGAAAGAAGGTACTAATATCTTGAACTCCCTGTTGGTGATGAAAGTGATAGTGTATTTGAGGAGTCTAGTGATGATTTGGATGCTGAAACTTTTGATAAAAAAATTACTAAGTTGAGTAATAGGAAATTATCGATTGAAAGAAAGATTGATGTTCTTTGAGTTTGAGTCTAAGGGATTAGTAAGATACTTAGAAGAAAGAAATTTGATATATCTTTGTTACATTTGCTGATTTTTTTGTGACTAATTGGGTTTATGAGTTTTATGCAAGTTTGAAAAAGGGACATGGGAGAAGAAATTCTCATTGAGTACGGAGTGCAGTACAATTTAGGGGAGAGATGTTCCATTCACATCTCGAGCCGATCAATTCCTTCCTCCATATTGATCACATGGATGAAGAGGATGTACCTCCTATGGATGAGGTAATTCAAACTTTGGTGGTTGTAGAATAATTAGGTGGCGAGACATATGCTTGCTTTGCTCACTTGACATCTCTATATTCTCGTTATTCATAAGTTGATTGTGTATAATTGGATCCCTTCTACGAATTCGACCAAAGTGACTAAGGACCAGACTATATTGATATTTAGAATTGGTGTTATGAGGAGATTTAATTTAAGGCTGGTAATTTTCCATCACTTGATGAAGTTTGCTTTGGGAATATTTCGAAAAGGGAACCTTCCTTATCCGAATTCGATTTATGGCTATTTGAGGAGTCATGGTTTTCAACCTAGCAGAAATGAGTTGCTAAGGGGAGGGTTACTTTGATGAATATCTCACCTGTTTTGTTGAGTAGAAACAATAATTGACTTACCAATACGAGATCCACGATGCCGAGGAGAATGTTGCTCACGATCTGCACATAATGTCGTTCTTGATCCTGTTCTGATGTTGTCCCGAATCTTTGCTCCACAAAATCCTAATTATCCTGCTGGTTTTATGAACTTTAATGAAAATTTTATTCGCAGACAATTGGAGGTTTTACAGGAATTAATCAATGAACTTCAATTTTTGAAGGATTATTGGTTAAGGTTACTTTCGCTACCACGGGGAGTACCAGTGCTGCCGTGCTCGTGGTGTTGTAATAGAAGAAATTCCTATTCTTTGATGCAAATCCGGTGGAGATGGTGGAAATCCTGGTGGAGATGGTGATGCACTGGACTCGATGTTGATCTGTCGCAGATGTTGTTGCAAACTTTGCAACGAGTAGAACTTCTTGATGAAGATGAAGATGTTCTTGACCTTTATGATGATTTACCGGATCGGATGACACGATGATAAAGCTGTTTCAGGGAGATTTGTGATAAGTGGGAGCCGTATGCAAGTCCTTGAAGTTGCAGGTGTAAAACTTACAACAATATTCGGCCTTCCCTTACACTTAATCTTTTTCCTTTGTAAATCGATTTAATACATTTCCTTAGTAGGTTACGATTTTGTTTCATAGGCTCGATACTATTTTATTATCTTTACTTAGTTTTTATACTAGTTTTATGGTTTTTTAAAGCATTGCTCAAATCTTGGTTTCAAGTTCTAGTTAATACTGAAATCTTGATTCTATGTTTTGATTAGGTTCGATAGTAATCTGTTATGTTTTGAACCTTAATGGTTTTATTATGTTTGAGTAAGTTAACTTTGAGTTACTTATTCTGCTTTTACTAGTTTGACTAGTTTGCTACGACAGTTTTGGCTTGCTTGAGTGTATGCTATGAGATGAGATTCTCTGTCATACATACATTACTTGACTTATATATACTTTGATATATATACATCGGGTGTGTTGTAGCGAAATGTCAAATTGGGGAGATTGTTGATGTCGTATGTGATGTTATCACATATTACGCTACATCGAGAATTTGACCATTTCTTTCTTCATATAACTAACTTTTATTCTCTAACGATTCATATGTTGTAGTAGATGTTGTGACATTGCGGGTTGAAGATCTAGAACATTCTACAAGGATCTGAATGAAGACTCGGTCAAATATTGCCAGAATCTTTGTAACATCAAGTGCAATATTGAGGACGGATTCAGAATCTTCTACAAGGATCCAGCATTCAAGATTAATTCCAGAGAGTTTTAGAAGGACCTAGATCATGCGGTTGCAGGAATAAGCCATGAAATCAACTATCTACATGGACGGTTAGGAGAGAGAAACAAGGATCTATGGTTGAAGCCAAGGACATCTATAAATAGAAGACCGAGGACTTCAACAATGGCAAGGAATATCCAAATATCAATTGTTGAGTGCGTTAGTGCATGTCATAACATTCGGTATAACATCGATCTGTTTTACACTACACGCACACTTTCACAAATGTCAATGACTTGGGGTGGTTTAAAGCTATTCAATCATTACAAGTTGACACAACATCATACAATGTGGATGACTTAGTGAAAAATATTTTTTATCATATGAAAATCTCACACACATCACACTTAACAATGTGTTTCTAAGTCTACAGCTTGTAGAAATACTCAAGGTAAAGGGGCGCAACAACTACAAGGTGCCACATATGAGCAAAGCAAGTTTATTTAGACAAGGAATACTACCAGAGACACTAGAAGTGGATGAGGAAATTGTAAGGGACTGCTTTCAATTCGTAGAAGAAGCTGAATGATTGAATGGGCATTAAGTTCAAAACAATCAAGCAATGTTCATGTTAGGGTATGAATAGAACAAGTTATACTACACCTTTGTCACTTTTTGAAGCATGTTTACAGACAATCATGTTAGGGACAAGTAGGGTTGTCAAAATGAGCCCGGCCCGAAAAGAACCAAAGGCTAATTTGGCCCGGCCGGAACTTTCACCTGGCCCGCTTTTTTTTTAATTTTTTAATTTTTAACTAAGATAGTAATTATAAGTTCATGATATATACTCACGAAAGGAATAAAAATAAAAATATATAGAAAAGAGTCTTCATTGAGGTAGGTCAAACAATATAGATCGACAAATATTTCGTTTTCCAAACATGCAAACTTAATTGCAACAAAGAGAACAAAAAAGTAAAATATTCTTACAATTTATCAAAAATATATATATATAAAAATTCTTATTAACGAATGGATTATGAAATTGCTCAAATGAGGAACTTGTTAAAACCGACTTAGTTTTTCTCCTTCCTATTTTTGAGCATTAATGAAAAGCAATATTCACTTGCTAATTGAGCATTAAAGAGAGAGGAAAATATATATCATGAATAGTGTGATAAAAAAACGAAAACTACAACTATTCTACCTAAAATCACTTTTGTTTGTGTAAATATTTAATACAAATCTAAATAATATTTAAAACTAATATATTGCATTTGTTAATATAGATATCAAATTTACAATTTCAATCGGTTTTGAATAAAATGATTTTCAACTTTAAATAAATTAATTTATTTGTTAAAATAAATCAGGCCAAAATGGCCCGGTGGTCTGCCTAATATCGGGTTGGGCACGGAAAATAGAGGTCTGATAGCTACCGGCCCGGTCCGGCCCAAAATTATGAGTGGCCCGGCGGCCCGATGTCGGACCGGCCCGATCCATTTGATGACCCTAGGGACAAGTAGTGATTAGGTTGTAAACATGTTTTTTGGCATGTAATGACTCATCATTCACTTTTTCCATGTAATGAAATAGTCATATTCCTTCGTAACAATGCCATCATAGGGAAGTATCAAGCATCCAAAATAAAGCAAATAAACAAAATCTATTTCTATGGTTGCATTGATTTAATACATAGCCCATATAAAATATACTCAGCCCATACATATCACATAAATCAAGCCTCCTACACATGTGGTGGCATTGACATATCAATTCCCTCGTAACAATGTCATCATAGGGACACAACAACCTCCAAAATAAAGCAAATAAACAATTTAACTTTATTGATTGCACAGCTTATACACATAGCCCAACAATTCCCAAAGAACAATGTAATCATCGGGACACAAGAGCCTCCAAAATAAAGCAAATATACATTTACTTCTATGGTGGCACAATTACTCACATAGCCCAACAATTCTCTCGTAATGTTGTCATCATAGGGACAAAAAGCCTCCAAAATAAAGCAAATAAACAATTTAACTTTATTGGTGGCATTCATATATGCATAACTCATCATATAAGGCACAACAATTACTCACGTAACCATATAGGTCATCATTTTACCCAATTTTTCACCCACAAATATACCAACAGAGAGTTAATGCATGCACTCGATGTTCACGTAACATATTCATCAATCGATTTAACATGTAAGTCATTGCATGCAATCAACGATTGTTCGGTTTAGGGTATCAAAGTGCATAAATTAAGATATCGTAGTAACTGCGGGTCAAAGGAACCCAAATGGATATAGCATTCGTATACCATTCTTGCATTTCCACCTCCAGCCTCTCCATCGCTTCGCCGCCTCCTCCAGCCTCTCCGCCATTTCGCGCGCCGCGCCAACAGCCTCTCGGTCGTCTCCCTCTCTCGCCTCCGACGGAGGAGTATCGAGACCCAAACCGTGCCTCGATACCACTGCACGACCACCTTTTGAAAACCTAACTATAAACACTAATTTAACAAGAAAACTGAGTTGTGAATAATTTTACAAGAAATGACTCATGCACACGTGCGACTTTTTTTTTTTTTTTTCAAAAATGCTTTAACAGAGGGATAATGAACACTTCCAAACATGACAAAAGAACTCATAATATCATACACAAAACTTTATAAAATACAACTCAAAATACAAGCCCACGGTTTTAACCCAACAGTCGTCATCTATGTACACACCACTCAAAACCCCGCAGAGTCGCAGCTTGTCCAAGAGGAACTACAACGTCACAAATTATCGATTACCTACAATGCATAAACTATGTGAGATTTATAAATCTCAATAAGCAAAAATTATGCATGATGTGATGTTTAGTTCGAAAACCTCCCAATGCACAAAGTACTCTCTTTAAAATCATCAATTTATTTATAAAACACTTCTTAGGGCCCGACTCGCTATTATGAACCTAAGACACCTAACACTAAGCTCAATTCAATTATATTTAAGTGGCCATTATATGTATGACCTCGATGTGAGACCCATCCTCTTGTAGCCACCAAGGGTCCCCCCATCGCACCCCTCATGACCACCAAGAAGTTATCCCTCCACGCCGACCCATACCGTTGAGGATCCCACCCTCTAACGGCCTAGCGAGGTCCATCACCAAACCTCGACCCCTGTCCGTCTCGTAAGTCCCCTCTGTAAAATCAATAAATATGCGACAACACCATAGCACATGAGACGGTGGCCTACTCTAGGTAGCATACGCCAGATCTGCCTGTCGCCTTAACTCCTAGGTCGCCCCGCCGTCCTCGGTGCATAATCGGTGGTCAATCACACCATTTGATAAAATATTTTCATGTTAATGCATGATATGCATGATGCAATGCAAGACATACACACAATAGAATTACATGCTCAAAACACTATTTCCACTTTTGGAATAATCATATAATTTACAAATTCATTTCACGATAACCTTTGAACTCACATGTTCATCTCAATAATTGAACTCGGTGGCCCACTCAGGTAGCATACGCCGATTCTCTCTGGTCACCTTAACTCCTAGGTCGCTCCTTCTATTCTAACTTTGAAATCCCCTAATTCATTTCTAATCACTCGCCTAATTCATTTCTACTCACAACTCACCAATTCAATCATCCTATCCATTTCTATAATAATCACGTAACTCAGAGTCTGTTTCACAATAATCATGGAACTCACAGTTCAATTTACAATAATAACTCGAACTCACAAGTTCATTTCACGATAATCACCGAACTCACAAGTTCATTTCACGATAATCACCGAACTCACATATTTAATCCACATAAAATATTGAGCTCACAGCTCTTTCACAATAACCATTGAATATCAATCAAATATCACAATTAATGTAATATTCACATATCATCAATTAAGCATAAATACTTCCCAAAATATTATATTTATGCATTGTAGGTGTAAATGAATTTCTACTTACCTCAAATTCACAAAACGTTGATAAATCAAACCCTTAATTCCCTTAAAGCCTCACTAACAAACAAGAACTACTATTAATAATCGAGGATAGGATTTTGTTCTACTCATCACAAGCTTCAAAACGGTATAAAATTTATCAATTTACGAAAGTCGAATACTTACCAAAATATTTCGGGATCTCGAACAATACGAGCCTCTCTCTCTCTCTCTCTCTCTCCCTCTCCCTCTCCCTCTTTCTCTCCCCTTATTTTCTTTCGTAAAATGTGGCAAATGGGCAATTTAAAGTGGCTGCATATCACCGCCTCAACTAAACTTCCTAGGTAAGTTTTCCCTTTCTCATTTATCTTCTATTTTATTTTTATTAATTTTCTTTTATTTTCTTTTTTTATTACTTAATTAATATACTACACACACGCATATATATGCAAACACTACAATCTTGTTATATACATATATATATATATATATATATATATATAATTAATAAAATAATTAGTATTATAATTAATTCAACTAATACCACTAATAATTATATAATTTGTATAACTACTCAAACACCATGAGAATCTCAATCACTTATAAATTAATTTCTCACCACTAAACATATAAAGGCATGTATAATTAATTCAAGATCTAAAAGTATAATAAAATAATGCAAGATAAATAATTCAAAATCACAAGTAGCACTTAATTAATTAAGAAATGCATATGAATTAGTTAATGAGTAGTGAGAAGCTCGGGAATCACAATTATAATTTATTTTCATGTTAACACTAGAGATACTAACAATTGAGTAGTACAAAAAGAATTAAATAAAATCTTATAATAAAGTTAATTATTATCTCACCACTAAGTGGGTAAAAACATATATTTAATACAATATTTAAGTAGAAGTTTATGACCCGTGCTCACGATACCACTCGACACGACCACCTTTTGACAACCCAACTATAAACACTAATTTAACAAGAAAAGTGAGTTGTGAATAATTTTACAAGAAATGACTCGTGCACACGTGCGACTTTTTTCAAATGCTTTAACAGAGGGACAATGAACGCTTCCAAACATGACAAAAAGAACTCATAATATCATACACAAAACTTTATAAAATACAACTCAAAATACAAGCCCACGGTTTGACCCAACAAGTCGTCATCTATGTACACAACCACTCAAAACCCCGCAGGAGCCGCATGCCTTGTCCAAGTAGAACCACAACGTCACAAATCATCGATTACCTACAATGCATAAACTATGTGAGATTTATAAATCTCAAGGTAGCGTAAATTATGCATGATGTGATGTTTAGTTCGAAAACCTCCCAATGCACAAAGCACTCTCTTTAAAATCATCAATTTATTTATGAAACACTTTTTAGGGCCCTTGACTCGCTACTACGAATCGGCACACGAGCACTAAGCTCAATTCGATTATATTTAAGTGGCCACTATATGTATGACTTCGATGTGAGACCCATCCTCTTGTGGCCACCAAGGGACCTCCCCCATCGCGCCCCTCATGACCACCAAGAAGTTATCCCTCCACGCCGACCCATACTGTTGAGGATCCCACCCTCTAACGGCCTAGCGAGGTCCACCACCAAACCTCGACCCTCTGTCCGTTCGTAAGTCCCCTCTGTAAAATCAATAAATGTGCGACAACACCATAGCACATGAGACGGTGGCCTACTCTAGGTAGCATACGCCGGGATCTGTCAGTCGCCTTAACTCCTAGGTCGCCCTGCCGTCCTCGGTGTATAATCGATGGTCAATCACACCATTTGATAAAATATTTTCATGTTAATGCATAATATGCATGATGCAATGCAAAGACATACACACAATAGAATTACATGCTCAAAACACCATTTCCACTTCGAATAATCATATAATTTACAAATTCATTTCACGATAACCTTTGAACTCACATGTTTATTCCGCAATAATTGAACTTGGTGGCCCACTTTAGGTAGCATACGTCGATTCTCTCGGGTCGCCTTAACTCCTAGGTCGCCCCTTCCATTCTAACTTTGAAATCCCCTAATTCAATTCTAATCACTCGCCTAATTTATTTCTACTCACAACTCACCAATTCAATCACCCTATCCATTTCGTAATAATCACGTAACTCAGGAGTCCGTTTTACAATAGTCATGGAACTCACAGTTCAATTCACAATAATAACTAAACTCACGGGTTCATTTCACGATAATCACCGAACTCACATATTTAATCCACATAAAATATTGAGCTCACAAGCTCTTTCACAATAACCATTGAATATCAATCAAATATCACAATTAATGTAATATTCACATATCATCAATTAAGCATAAATACTTCACAAAATATTATATTTATGCATTGTAGGTGCAAATGAATTTCTACTTACCTCAAGTTCGCAAAACGTTGATAAATCAAACCCTTAATTCCCTTAAAGCCTCACTAACAAACAAGAACAACTATTAATTATCTGAGGATAGGATTTTGTTCTAGTCATCACAAGCTTCAAAACGGTATAAAATTTATCAAATTACGAAAGTCGAATACTTACCAAAATGTTTCGGGATCTCGCACGATACGAGCCCCTCTCTCTCTCTCTCTCTCTCTCTCTCTCCCTCTCCGTCTCTCTCTCTCTCCCTTCTTTTCTTTCGTAAAATGTGGGAAATGGGCAATTTAAAGTGGCTGCATATCACCGCCTCAACTACACTTCCTAGGTAAGTTTTCCCTTTCTCATTTATCTTCTATTTTATTTTTATTATTTTTCTTTTCTTTTCTTTTCTTTTATTACTTAATTAATATACTACACCCACGCATATATATATGCAAACACTACAATCTTGTTATATGTTGGTCCCATGGATTGAGTGAATTAATAAAGAACTTTAGACAACTTCTAGTGAAAATCTAGAAGGGGGGTTGAATAGATTTTCAAATCCTTTTTCAAGATTAGAATATCAATTCAAAGTATCAAAGTTCACACGTGGAAAACAAATTTAATACTCAATCTTTTATGGATCAAAAGCAATCGATTAAGAATCTGAAATTAAATTTGTTTGAATGTTGATTGAATAAGATAAGTAAAATAAAGCAAGAAAGAACACAACGATTTATAGTGGTTCGGATCTAATTGATTCTACATCCACTCTCCTTCTTGAACTTGAAGAAGGGTCTCAACCACTTACTAACTTTCTTACTTGCAATCTTACAAATACAACTTTACAAGATCTTCTATCTTCAATCCTATTCTTCAACCTATCTTCCTGGAATTTTTAGAATATAGTGCAATGGTGTTGAAGATATACGTAATAAGTGTTCTATAAACACTTTGAATTTTTGAATGTTGCTTTGAAAAACTTTCGTGAGACTTTTGAAAACTTGTGAGTAATTGTGAATAAGAGTGCTGAAAAATTATTTTTGAAATGCCTAAATCTATTTATAAGCTCGAGAAACGGTTAGTTTGTTGTAACAAACTAAAAACCGCGTAACAAACTTATTCTTGAAAAGCGCCTTGACTTGGTGATCTTGGTCCTAGTCATCTGCGGTTGACTTGGTGAAGACTTGCCTTTCTTATTCTACTCACCTTGTCTTGACCTCGTTTGAGCTCTTCATTGTTGTCTCCTGCAGATGACTATCTCAAGCTCGTCTTTAGATGACCTCTGCTTCTTTAACCTCGGTTGACTTTTTTAGCTTTACCTAGTCTGATCGGCCCTAGTGCTAGAACTCTACCTCACTGTTCTATGCGGTTAGGTGGTCATCTTACTTTATATGAGTTGACTCTTGTCGATTGTTTTTAACTCATCAAAACTTCTTCTAATCTAACAATTTCCCCCTTTTTAATGAAGTTAAAAGCTGCAAGAAAGAGACAAACTCACAAATGATGTTAGTCAAGATTATTCAAGATAAACAGATGAGCATACTTCAAAGATATTTAGCATTCGGTTCGGATATATTCACATAAGATCACTTAATTCACACTTAGAAAAAATTTGGAAAAAGTTTTATAAAGAGTTTTAAGAAAAGTTTTAAGTCTTAAGAATTAATCGGATGATTAGTACTTAGAAAGTTTTAAGTCTTAGATCTTAGAAAATTTTTAGAAAATTTTAATGAGATGGAAGTTTCCTCATATGATTAACACTTAGAAAAATTTTAATTTTTCTTAGAAAGCAATAAAGAAAGCTTAAAAAATATGAGATCAACTATATTCACATCAGTTTACAAATATTACAAAGATGGATGCCGATAAGAAAGAAAGATAAGGAAAAGAAAAATCATGATTCTATCGGACACCCCATCGGCTTGCTTGAGGGACATCCGGCCCGGTGAAGACTCTCGCTCTCGGCTTCTTGACTCTTCCTCGTCTATGAATTTCAACTCCACCTCGGCTTTGGCAATCACGGTGTTCACCCGGTTCGGATTAGGAGTCCCATCCGCGTTCGGCTTGGGTTTGGCATGCTCATAGGGTGGGCGACTAGGTCACAGATTGAAGATGTTGCTTGCCTCATCGAAAGCGGCCTTCCATAGAGGTCCTGGGTCCTCCTTCTCCATCCATTCGTGCCACCGAAGGTCTTCATCTGCACAGCTTGGGGATGCCTTCAAGATGTACCGATAGTACATCCATCGGCATCCATGCTCTTCTTTCGATACTCTTCGGTATGCCGATCCGAAACCATCTTAGGAGGAGCGAGACGAGTAGTGGACAGGTGGAAGTCTGCTTCATCACCGCTTTAGAGACCCACTTCCGAGTACCCCTATCCCACTTGACTCTGCTCCCTTACCCGGCTTTTTACGCCTTTTCCTCTCTCTTTCCCCGAACAACTCCTTTTCGGCCTTGATTCGCGATCTGCTCTTGAGATAGGTTAGAGTAGTTCGGTTCTTTTCTCTTCTTCTCGGCTCTGAGTGATCCGGCAATATCAACCTCAGTGGCTCCTTCTCATGCTTTCCTTTTTCCTTTTCCCTTGGTCTCGGTGATTTTTCGAGACTCTTTTAATCGGCCAGCGGCTTTTCGGTCTTCTCTTCCTCTTCCTTTCTCTTCTTCTCCTCATCCTCTCGGATGGCATCCTCTATCTGAGTCACCCTCACCGCAAGGCGGCGAGTTCTTCTAATTTTTCCTTTAACTCTGCCTTTGCCGCCTCCGGCTCAGTGTGTCGGCCTTGAATTGTAGCTTGTCTAAGATGACCTTTACATTAGGCGTGAGGGTATCAACCTTGGCTTGCCCAACTCCTTCCCCCTTTTTAACTTCATCTCGTGAGGACTCGGAGTCTGGTCTTCTAGTGAGGTACAACACACCCTAAAATCTGATTTATCACTCGGTTAAAGCTTCCACTAGGATAGCATTGTCCTCTGCCATCTTGTCCTTAAGCATTTTTACCTCCTCCTCCAAGTGCCTGGGCGACCAGCCAATGCGGGCCGACTTTATCGAGACAAGTTCCGAGAAATATTCACCTCGGCTATCCACATATTTGTTAGCATGGTGTCACATTACCGCCCTTATTATCGCTTCGTCTTCTGGCCATCATCTTCTCTACTTTCTTAATGATTTTCTGCCGAAGATTTTGGAAAGCAGAGGAGATGGCGGACGAGGCTATCTGAGTCTTCCTCGGTTGAGTCGGACGATGAGGGAGAGGAGGGGGTTTTGGACTCGTGGAGCTCATCCAGGATATCCCCAAAGATATTGTGGGAAATATCCGGCATTTGGACTTGTGGAGGCGGGTTGAGGAGAGGATGGGATATCGGATGGTGGGGGTGGAGGTATTTCGGGGTGGAGAAGATGGTGGGGGTGGAATTTCGTAAGATGGTTGTGGAGAAGGTGTTGGTTGAGAAGTGGAGGGTGCGAGTCGGTCGAGTTGTTTGAGGGAGGAGATGAGGTAGAGGGTAACATGGTGGGAGGAGATGGTGGTTATTGGAGTGAGAGAGTAGATAGGACCGGTGAGAAAGGATAAGAAATCGAGATAGGGATGGTGAGGAAGTGGCTTGTATTTGGGGTAGAGTGGAAGATGGGAGATTGGTTTGGACTTCTTGGGAGGTAGGTCATTGAAGAGGCTCGGAGGTGCCACTGGGACACCTCTTCATCGCCAAGGTGGGCGGATGAGGGGGAGGGGGAGGAAGACAAGCTAGAAGTAGCTCCGAAGGAGAGTACCTTTGGGGCATTTCGACCTCTTTGGCGAAGGGAGGGGTCCTTTCGAGCCGATCTCCCGTATCTCCCGAGATTGCACAAACACTGCCGCGCCACCTCCGTGGTTTGGGCATCCTCTATTTGCAGACTAGGCCGAGCAGCAGATATTGCCCCTTCCTTCTCTCGAGGCCTTGATCAGCCTCCTCCTCTTAGGTGCCTTCTCCTTCAGCCTTCATCGATCGTGAAGCCTCGGTGAAGCTCACCGTCGGCTCTGCAGTTGATCTTCCTACTGAGGGCTCAGCCACCCTCTCCTCACCGCTTTCTCATCCGAGTCACTGCCCACCAATAAGCTCGTTTTTGTGAGGAGCCCTTCGCTTTGTATAGCTCCTCACCCCGTCTGGCCCGCTTTATCTCTCCAGTCAAGATGTTCTCCAAAGAACACCGTGATTTTATTGAATAGACTCGTGATGGACT
Source organism: Paraleonurus japonicus (assembly GCA_030762865.1). Lineage (NCBI taxonomy): Eukaryota > Viridiplantae > Streptophyta > Magnoliopsida > Lamiales > Lamiaceae > Paraleonurus > Paraleonurus japonicus. Next base: position 42,799,321 of record CM061053.1, on the reverse strand, counting down.
TGGCTGTCCACCGACCATTAACAAACTCCACCGCCCTTCTCAAGATTGAATCGCCAACAACAACTCAAGCCCGGTTGACTTGGACTCTATCCAGGATAGCTCTAATGCGGTTCGACGAGGTCCGGTGAGTCCATCGTGGGAGTTCTCGCTCCCCAAAATAGACTTAGTCGATATCGCCATTATGAGACGATACTTCCTCCTAAGCATATTCTTTTTCAGTTCCTTCCTCCGATCCTTACATGACATTCGGGCAATCATCTCGAATGATTCTACCCGATCATTGTCTCGTATGTAAGGGGGTTCACTCCTTCATCATTCATCTCGAAGATTCGAGCAACCTCTCGCCCTTGTGACTACCAGGACTTTCACCATCAATCTTGGTCTTAAAAACTCCATCCTCATAGACTTCATTGATGTAGAACTCTATCCCCGCATATCCAGTGTTTTATTCGTGTCCGACTTCTTCGAGAGAATGTCTTCAAACCTAATCTCTCCAAAGAATCTCGAGAATTTCTAGGGATTCTCCATCGTAGGTGGTGTCAAAATCGACATACATCTCTAACTTAATCTTCTTGTTATACGCTTCTTTGTTAAAATCCACCATTGTCGATGTAACTCCAATAAATTGGCGAGTATGGCTCATACAAGATTTAGAGAAGGTTTTGAGAGTTGGGAATTTTACAGAGGATAATTAGTTTTCTAAAAGTGGAAGGGTTTAAACGAATAAGAAGATGTATATATAGGAGGGAAAATTTGGGGAGAGAAAACACGTGGAGGGAGGTTTTTAATCGAATCGTTTATTTAAAATGATTTCTTGTCTTTGAATCAACGGTTAAAAGATGAGATAAACGATTGGGATTTAGCGCGTGAGGATAACTCGACTTTGAAATGCGTAAAAAATATACGTATAGACTATTGATTTGACTGCTAGTAGGGTTACTTTATGCAGAGAAGTAAGTATACCCGACGTAAGCCTAGGTTTACCTTTCTTTGCACAAAGGTTTTCTAAAACAAACAAGGTTTTGAATTCGTCTGAGAAATGACCTCGCCAGGTTTTTCAAAAGACTGCCTAGTTTCATCCCTTTAGCAAAATTTAAGACAAGCTAATTATCACTTTTTATTTTAAACAAAATATCGGACTCAATTTGGGTTTTCAAAGAACTACTCATCCGAAAAGTTTTGAAATAGATGAGCTATGAGAGTAATTTTGAAAACAATCTTTTTAAAGAAAACAAGAAAGGGGTGAACAGGATGAGGAGGTTTTATTAGTTTAGTAGATTCAAGCTGATCTATTACATGTTCCTGCAGATACACAAACTTCAAGAAACCATTAGTAGCCAAGGTAAGTCAGTTGGAAGCGGATAGTCATCTGTTCTAAAGAAATCAGTGACTATTGTGTCCTTGTCCGATTTACCTAATGTCGATAAGCAATTATCAAGTCGAGATAAGGTCAATATGACTAATCCTTGATTCTTGATTCCTAAGAAGGAGATCAATGATATCCATTGATTGTCCTTTGACACATATCTAGTCCGATAATTCTTTCTAGAAAAGATTTAAAGAAAGGAAAAGAAAGAAGGAAAACGGATATAAGATACAAACAATAGCAATTAAAAATCAGCTAAGTATGCATCAAGTAATCCTAACTCTAAACACAATTCCTTAAATCTAGATTCACTAAGGGTTTTGTAAGTAGATCTGCTCTCCGAGACTCGATTGCTATCTTTTCTATTCTAATGTCATTTTTTTCAACATGATCTCTAATGAAGTGATGTCGATATCTATATGCTTACACCTAGAATGCAAGACGGGGTTGTATGTCATAGCTATTGCACTATTACTATCATAGTAAATAGAAAGCAGATGATGTTTGAATGTTATAATCTCTAAGGCTGTGACTAATCCGGAGGAGTTGAGAGCAACAACTACCTACCGCCATGTATTCACTTCGGTTGTGGAGGTTGCAACGGATGTCCTGCTTCTTAGATAACCAAGAAATTAATTTGTTGCCTAAAAATTGACAAGTTCCAGAGGTGGATTTCCTATCAATTTCTGACCTCCAAAATCGAGTCTGAATAGCTTGATAGCTTCGAAGTTGTCATCGAGATGGGTACCACAACCCAACCTCGCAAAGTTCCTTTAAGATATTTAAGGATTTTCTTAGCCGTCTCCAGATGAGTTTTCTTGGGATTAGATTGGAATCTTGCACGTACCCCAACCGCAAAGGCTATGTCCGGCCTACTTGCGGTGAGATAGAGAAGGGATCCAATCGAGTCCACGATACTGTTGTATCCGTGGGTATCCCCTGCTCATCGAATCCATAGAGAAGTTAGTTGCCATAGGTATTTTAACTTCCCTACTAGTAGTCATCCCAAATTTATCTATAAGGTCCTTAGCATACTTAGTCGATGTATGAATATGCCCTTACTCTGCCTTTTAATCTGCAAGCCTAGAAAGTATGTTAATTCTCCCATCATAGACATCTCAAACCTGTTTTTCATGAGAACACTAAATTCTTCACACAAGGTCAGATTAGGTGAACCAAATACGATATCATCCACATAAATTTGAACTAACAAGATGTTGCCATCTATTTCTTTTCTAAACAAAGTTCGATCTATCTTACCTTTTGAGAAACCACTTGAAATCAAGAATTCGAGATAGAGTATCATACCAAGCCACAGGTGATTGTTTCAGTCCATATAGAGCCTTATTGAGTTTATAGACCTTGTTATTGATCTTAAACCCATGAGGTCTGTTCTACATAAACTTCCTCAATTAACACACCATTTAGGAAGACAGACTTGACATCCATCTCGAAAGACTTTGAAAGATTTATAAGCGACAAATGCCAAAAACAGCCTTATTGCTTCTAATCGCAACTAGAGCATAGGTTTCATCATAGTCTATCCCCTCGACCGTGAGTAACCTTGAGCTACCAATCTTGTCTTATTACGAACAATAATATTGTTTTCATTAGTTTTATTCTTAAACACCCATTTGATGCCTATAATCTTTCTATGTAAGGGTCTCATCACCGGTTCCCAAACATTTTGCCTTTCAAATTGATGCGGTTCTTCCTGCATGGTCATATCCAGTTTGGATCGGATAAAGCCTCCTCAATAGACTTAGGCTCGAGAAGTGACACATGGAAGTTGAACAAACTTTGGGAATCTAACATTGTTCATGTCTGCACACTCTTTGGATGGGTCCCCAATGATTTGGTCGGTTGGATGATAACTTCTCATCCTCTTGCCTATTTGAGTAGAAGTATCCTCATCTGGAGACTCGGCGGGCAACTCATCGGATTCTGCTGAGCAGACGTTCCCCCTTCATCTACCGATCAGGCCGATCGGATGATGTCAAGGATGTCTCCTCGGGTGGAACCTGAAGAGGGTTGCCTTCGATTCTCGAGATGGATATTCTTCATCATCGAATACGAATCAAAACTAGGCGGATAGACTTCTATGTTTAGTTTTAGTTAGTTCAATTTTATCTAAATCATTTGTAATTTGATTCACTTTATACGAAAAAGTATGCAATTCATCAAATACCAAATGAGGAGTTTCCTCCACGCAAAGAGTTGTCTTGTTGAAGACTGCGAAAGCTTTGGAAGTGTTGGAATGTCCCAAGAATATCCCATCACCGCCTTAGCATCAAAAGTCCTCGGCTTAGACTTCTCATTGTTATGGATGAAGCATTTACAACCAAAAGCACGAAAGTATGAGATTCTTGGAACCTTACCTTTCTAAATCTCATAAGGTGTCTTACCCTTACTCTTGGTGGTAAGCATCTCTGCGAGTGTAGCAAGTCGTGTTGATAGCTTCAAAGTAACCTATGAGGTGTTCCATACTTAGCTAGCATGCTCTGGCCGCTTCTTTGAGAGTTCTATTTTTCCTCTCCACAACTCCATTCTCTTTGTGGTGTTCTAGTAAGAAGTCTCATGAACTATACCATTCTCATTCGGATAGTTAGATAAACAAGAATTCAAGAATTCGGTTCCTTATCACTCCTAATTTTAATAATATTAACACCTTTCTCATTTTGAATTTGTTTGAACAGATCGGGGATCTTGTTCACTGTCTCATTCTTTTTGAAAAGAAATATTACCTAAGTATATCTAGAAAAATCATCAACAACAACAAGAGTATATTTCCTTCCACTAAAGCCGAGTGGTGTAACAGTCCAAACAAATCAAGATGAAGGAGTTGTAAAACTCTTTCAGATGAGGATGTGTTAATACTTTTAAAAGAGTGTAATGCAGGCTGTTTACTTTTCGACAAGCATCACATTTCGGATCGGTTGAACAATTTCTCGAGGTAGTCCTTTGACAAGATTCTTTTTAGCTAGTTTACTAAGGGTTTTGAAGTTCGAGATGACTAAGCCTTTTTATGCCATAGCCACTGAGATCATCTCCACCTTTAGCTACAAGACATGTATCTTTGGGGCAACTGTTAAAGTTAGCCACATAGACATTACCATGTACGAAGCCGATTAAGAGTACCTTGTCCGAGGAGCTATCTAAGATATCACACTTATCTTTAGAAAATTTTACAAGAAAGCCTTTATCACAGAGTTGAGAAAGCAGATAACAAGTTATGTTTTAAACCTTCTACAAAATATGCCTCAGATACCTAGACATCCCTTATAATCAAAGTACCAACTCCCTTAGTCTGTCCACGTTATTATCTCCAAACAAGACTCCTGGGACCATCAATATTCTGAAAGTTTGATAGTAGCTTCTTGTTACAAGTCATGTGTTGTGAAACGACCCGTCTATGTACCGAATTGAAGCTAGAATCTCCTCCTTTAGTGATAGTCCCCGTAATTCTGCCAAGGACAGATTAGGTATGAGGTACCTTAGTAATCTTGGGTCCTTTAAGGTCAATAATCACTTTGGGTATCCAGACAAACATCTCATTCTTCAATAATAAATCAGTTGAATTGCCTACCAAATCTGTCTACAAACACATCACATTTGAATGAGAATTTGTTGTATTCAGCATTTAGTGACTTTCTTAAACTTTGGAAAAATAGGATAACACCTGCTTCTCCCATCAAAAGAAGCTGTAATAAGAATTTCTTCTAATTTTAGTTCTTGGAACCCTCTTAGTCGAGATCTGGACTCCTTGTCTAAATTTTATTTTTGATTAGGAGATGCGGTCCTCATCCGACTTTGTGGTTTCCAAGGGCCAATTTTAACTTCTTTTGATGTTTCAGTTGCCTTCACAAATTTTCTTGGTTTTTGAACTTCGATTTATTACTTCTATCATAGCCAAGTCTGTCTTATCATGGGATTTTTGAGAAGTACTAAAAATGTGATCTATAATTGATTGTGAGTTATTAAGTGGCTTAGTTTGAAGACAAGCTTCTCATTGACCTTCTTAATTGACTCATTTTCAGTACAAACCATTTCAAATTTATCTTTCAAAGATTTTAATTCATTTTCTAGTCTTTCGAGACAGACTAGGTGATGTACTAGCCTCGGCATGGGGTAAACATTCCCCCTTGAATGTTCCCTCGGACTCGAGTAGTTCACAACTTGTTTGCCTTTAACTAGAATGCAATCTGATCTTTCAAAGTTAAATTTTCAGTCTCTAATTGTTTATAAGCACTTAGAGACATCTTTATGTCTTTCAAAAGTCCTTTGATAACGGTTTGGTCATTATGCAGAGACAGATTTGTAAGAATCATTATCGATGAGGAGTAGTATTCTACCTCTTTGGCCATCGAGACAGACTTCATCATCGATCCAAAATCGGATGAGGATGATGATGATTTTCTTGACTCTTTCTCCTCGGCAAGAAGAGCTCTGCAGTCTGCAAAACGCCTATCTCTCTTCTTCCTTTTCTCCTCTCTTTCCTTGGGAGTCAGTGAGACGATCATAGCTGAAGTGACTGGCTTATTCTGAGTGTAACAAGTATCTCCCTGTTTGGTTTAGGACTGATATGATTCTTTCTTGCGGGAGATTCGTATCTTCTTGTCCGATTCTTTCTCTTATCATCATTTGTTGATTCACCATCTTTCCTTCTTGATGCGGATCTGGATAAGTCCTTCTCTGCAAATCTCAATTTATTACGCTTATATTTCATCCTTAATCGGTCATACCTTTTTGTTAGCAAAGCCATCTGCTCCTTTAAGGATAGATCGGCTCCTTTAGGCTTAGCTCTTGTCTTGTCTTCTTTGTTGACAAAGGCAACAGTCTTAGATGAGGTGCTTGACTCCATCTCATCTTCCTCATCTTCATTCTAAATATCATATTCTAAGGCTTTAAGATGAGAAAATAAGGTATGATGTGAAATTGAGGATAAATTTTGAGTTGCTTTGAGGATATTGACCTTTTCTCTCCATCTTTTACTCAAGGATCGAGTATCTTATTATTAATCTCCTTTTCGTATAATTCTTTCCCAAATCTGCTTGGCTTTGTTGAGAAGATTTGTCAATCGACATCCAGTGGTCTACAGCTTTCATTCTCTTTCATCTTGAATGCATCAAATGCGTGTAACACCGATTGTAGTTTATTCTCCATGACTTGGTCTCGATCCCTCGCAGACACTAGCAAGTGTTTCCCACATTTCCTTAGGTGTTTTGCACCTTTTTACTTTCTCAATCCAATCTTTGCTTAGAGTCTCAATAATCTCTGTCCTCGCTACTTGGTCCAGTTATGAATCTTTCTATCATCATTAGTCATTTCTGCATTTTTCTTCTCTTGTCTTGCCCTTGTTTGATAGCTTCGGTCCATCACTAGTTCCTCCATGATAGAACTTAATTGGACCTTCTTTATCCGATCTTGGATTGCCTTAAGATGATTTTCCATCCTGAACTTCCAATAATCATATTCCTCAATTGAAAACTTCATACTGAGACTCTTGGACTTTTTGCTCTTAACAGACGACATAGTGAATCAAAGAACTCAACAAGAACTTGTTAGTAGCAAGGTTAGTAGATTGAAAATAAAGAAGATAAACAAGAAACAATTCTAGAAACTTTTCAAGACCACAAATCTATATTAGAAACAACTTAACACCGCTCTGATACCACTTGTTGGTCCCACGGATTAAGTGAATTAATAAAGAACCTTAGACAACCTTCTAGTGAAAATCTAGAAGGGGGTTGAATAGATTTTCAAATCCTTTTTCAAAGATTAGAATATCAATTCAAAGTATCAAAGTTCACACAATGAAAACAGATTTAATACTCAATCTTTTATGGATCAAAAGCAATCGATTAAGAATCAAATTGAATTTGTTTGAATGTTGATTGAATAAGATAAGTAAAATAAAGCGATAAAGAACACAACAATTTATAGTGGTTCGGATCTAATTGATTCTACATCCACTCTCCTTCTTGAACTTGAAGAAGGGTCTCAACCACTTACTAACTTTCTTACTTGCAATCTTACAAATACAACTTTCTCAAGATCTTTTATCTTCAATCCTATTCTTCAACCTATCTTCCTGGAATTTTTAGAATATAGTGCAATGGTGTTGAAGATATACGTAATAAGTGTTCTATAAACACTTTGAATTTTTGAATGTTGCTTTGAAAAACTTTCGTGAGACTTTTGAAAACTTGTGAGTAATTGTGAATAAGAGTGCTGAAAAGTTATTTTTGAAATCGTGCCTAAATCTATTTATAAGCTCGAGAAACGGTTAGTTTGTTGTAACAAACTAAAAACCGCGTAACAAACTTATTCTTGAAAACCGCCTTGACTTGGTGATCTTGGTCCTAGTCATCTGCGGTGACTTGGTGAAGACTTGCCTTTCTTATTCTACTCACCTTGTCTTGACCTCGTTTGAGCTCTTCATTGTTGTCTCCTGCAGATGACTATCTCAAGCTCGTCTTCGATGACCTCTGCTTCTTTGACCTCAACCGACTTTTCTAGCTTTACCTAGTCTCGATCGGCCAAGTGCTAGAACTCTACCTCACTTCTCTTAGCTAATGGTCATCTTACTTTATATGAGTTGACTCTTATGTCTGATTATTTTTAACTCATCAAAACTTCTTCGATCTAACATTATATATATATATATATATATATATATATATATATATATATATATATGATTAATAAAATAATTAGTATTATAATTAATTCAACTAATACCACTAATAATTATATAATTTGTATAACTACTCAAACACCATGAGAATCTCAATCACTTATAAATTAATTTCTCACCACTAAACATATAAAGGCATGTATAATTAATTATGTATCTAAAAGTATGATAAAATAATGCAAGATAAATAATTCAAAATCACAAGTAGCACTTAATTAATTAAGAAATGCACTCAATGCATGAATTAGTTAATGAGTAGTGAGAAGCTCGGGAATCACAAATATAATTTATTTTCATGTTAACACTAGAGATACTAACAATTGAGTAGTACAAAAAGAATTAAATAAAATTGGGTCACTTACATCTAGGTACAATTTTAAACACAAAATTACAACTAGATACAATTGCTTTTTAATTACTACTAGGTACAATAATAGAGGCAAAACTCCCCAAATTACCCTTTGCAACTTCTTCAAAATTAAAAGCTATATGCAGCCTTTACTATCGACATGACATATATCACCGCACCGCTTTTTTATTTGTTGTTATGCTTTTCTTAACTCAATTGTCGACCACTTTTTTATTTATTATTTTATTTGTTGTTATGCTTTTGGACCCTACTTTGTATCAATATTATTCTATCCAAATAAAAGCGAAAATTTGTCGACCATTAAACTGAAATTTGTATCCTTTTACGTAAATTATGTATCCAAATAAAGCTGAAATTTCGTATCCTTTTTACGATTTCAGAATTAAAAATAATTTGTTTAAGAATTATTTTGTCACCTACATTTATTTCAATTAAAAAAAAAAAACTCAAAAATATCACACAAACACCAAAATTAAATTCGAATTAATATTATCATTGCACATGTGTTGCTTCGTGCGATTTCATTGCACATGTGCGTAAAAATAACATTGATCATTGCACGGTAATATCTATTTTCTTGTGTGATAAATTGCCCTTTACAACACTAGAATTAACAATATATATTTATTGTTGGTTATTTTTTTCGTTATATTTTAATTCAAAATTCAAAAAATACAAAAATCATCACACAACAATAAAAATATAATTCCGCATTTATTCCCACAAAAAAATTACGCACATGTGCAAAATATATGCAGATTTTTTCGCACATGTGCGAGAAAAAGCGCACATTATTCTTGTAAAAACACAATAACAAGGAAATCAAACCAGTAAGTTGTATAAATAAATGAACAGATGATTGAAACCTAATTTTCTTATTAAAAAAAAAAACTTTGAATCGTTCTAACTAAGGAACCACGCCGAGCCTTAGGAGGAATCTCAAAGTCCAATTCGTGGATCTGCAAAATAAAAAATCAAATTGAGAAAAGACCGAACAATTTCACACATTTGAATTAGAAAGAAACAGAGAGAGGAAGATCTCACATCCCATAAAGAACAACATATAAATGGTATAAAAAACATATATCGTGGGTTAGATAATTAGTCTAACATTTTTTTGAATGTGAATGTGATGGATCGTAAATTGCTTGGATTTTCTCCAAATGGAGAAAATAACAATATAGCGCTCGATAATTTCGAGTTTGAATCATCTCGGGAAAAATCTTCATTTCCATAATTAGTATACACGAAGCAATTATGATACCAATTTGAAAAATAAAAAGTCATAATACTAGGAAAGACTTCAAAACAATAATAATTCAAAACCCAACTACGGCCTCCAATAAACACCATTTCGAAAATTAGATCGGATCAAGAAATGGGTAAATCTCATAAACTAACCACCATGGCCGGAGTCTCGAACCGCACCTCGGCGTCGATGTCGCGACACTGCAGATCTCTGCGCAGATCCGCTGCCGCCGGAGGTGTTGCCGAAGGTCTTCGTCGTCGCCGTCGTCGTGGAAGCGAGGATCGCCGTCGCGAGAGCAGATCCTCGCGGTCCGTCGTCGCCGGAGGTGTTGCTGGAAGGTCTTCGTCGTCATCGTCCTCACGTCTTCGTCTTGGACCGCCGTCGCGTCTTCGTCTTAAATCGTCATCCTCCGCCGCCGCTGGATTCAACCCCTCTCACAACGGCCCCAGCATTTACAAACCGGGACATCGCCGACGCCCCAACATCATCGCTGCCGCCTTCGTGGGCTGGGTGCGGTGGCTGTGGGTGGGGGCGATGGTTGGGGGCTGGAACGAGAGAGAGAGAGAGAGAGAGAGGCAGAATGGGAGTAGGGTGAGAATTATAGGGTTTTGGGGATTAAATACGTGGGAGGGGTATTTTGGGAACTCGATTGTAGTGGTAGTAATTTTTGAAAAAGGTAGTATCTAGTAGTAATTTTTGTGCATTTGTTGTACCCTATAGTAATTTGCCCAATAAAATTTTATAATAAAGTTAATTATTGTCACCACCAAGTGGGCAAAAATATATATTTAATGCAATATTTAAAACAAGATAATTTAGTACGAGATTACAAGTAGCACACAAATAAATAATTGTATGAAGTATATTGACTTATAAGTAGTTGACACTTAATTTATTTATATTAATTTAGATTTAACAATTTAAGTAGAAGTTTATGACTACTAATTCCATAAAATATCATATATTTAAAACTTAAGGTGTAAAATGAAAAGAATTATAAATAAATAACGTGTCACTCATATAAGTTAATAAAAATGAATAAATTTTATTGGTAAATAACTAATGAGAGATTCGGATATCACATTTTTCGACCAAACCAAAATACTTTTATAATTATTTTTTTAATTTCTGCAATTATACATTAATTTAATGAGTCAATTACTCTAGGGTACAATATTAAGAGTCCTAACACTATATGATACTACATTTCTTGAAATTACTTGTGGATACAAGTTTTTGACCCAATCTCCCCAATTTACCCTTTCAAAAATTGTACATATTCTCGCATTTTGATGTCACGTCCATTAGCCTTCCCCAATAATTCATTTTCACATTCTTCATTCTTTCCCCTCTCTCTCTACCTACAATTTTTCATTTCACATGACTTTTTCTTTTTAAAGGTTTAAGTTTTTTCTTCATTTGATTCAACACAAGTAATTTTATACACAATAGATTCAACATTAATCAATGTGGTAAATTCAACATTAAAATTCATAGATTCAACACACTAGATTCAACTTTCAAGAAACTAAATTATTTCGACAAAATTTATGTTGCACATGTGCGTAAGTAAATATCTCGCACATTGTTACAAACACCCTTCAATAGCTCGTTACAACAAAAACAAAAAGAGGAAAAAATTCAGCCCCAACAACTTTCGGAAGGAAAAATACGAAAAAAATAAAAATAAAGAAAACTCAATCTAATCCACCTCCTCGCCTTCGTCTCCGACTAAAGTCTCAAAATTCAATCCAATCCGCAAAAGCTTACCAAGTGAGAGAGATAGATCGATGGAGTGAACGACGATGGTTGGGTGCGAAGCTCGCCTCCGATTTTTGCCGTCGATTCACTCGTCTCACTCATATTCCAACACCGCCGATTCACTCGTCTCAACGCCGCGCCTCTAGGTGGTTGCGGTGGCGGTGTTCGCTCTTCTTCGCGCGCGTCGCGTCCATTAGCGTTGTTGTCGTCTCCGCTCTTGGAGCAGATTCGCGGTGAGCCTGATACGGTGCGGTGGGTTCTTCAACACTTCTTCGTCGCCGTGAGGAGCAGATTCGCAGCCCACTAACACCATCGGTATCCCTTCTTCGTCAGCCGCGAGGAACAAATCGGTGAGAAAGAGAGAGAGAAAGACAAAATGTATTGCGGAAAGAGAAAGATGAAATGTGAGGAACTTGCAGAGAGAGAAAGAGACGTGTGAGAGAGAGAAGTCGCACAAAAAGTGAGTAAAAAGTGACTTTTGAGGGTAAAATGGGAAATGGAAAAATGTAATTGTATCCGATTGTATTATATTTTGAGATGGTATCTAAGAGTAATAAAACTCTTAAGATGGTACCTTAGAGTCATAACTCCTAATTTAATTTAAGCAATAAGTACCGTAATATATAATCTTGTTTTGTATTTTCCGAATAATTCGAGCATTTCAATAGTTTTCAAAAGTTACGCAATAATTTGTATTTTAGAACTGAAAAGTGAAAGTTAGAAATTAAAATAGGAAAAAAATTATAAAAATTGAATATGTAATTTATATTTAGAAAATATGAATTATTTTATATTTATATTATATTATTACAGTTCGATTTGGTTTGTTCAATTTTTTATTAGTAAAATCAAACACCGAATCGTATTTTGGGAAAATAAATTTCAAAACCGCACCAAATCATAAACAAAAAATTGAACCAATATTGGAGGTGGAATTGAAGGAATAGAAGGAAGGGAAAAATGACTCTATCATCTCACTTGCAATGGAGCCAAAACACATTAAAGATAAAATTGTAATTAACTAACTCCACTATCATAAAATATACACCATCCTATTCAAAATAAATATCGTTTCGACCTTTCGTTTTATATGCAAATTAGATGACATTTTGCATTTTTCAATATAAATTAATTGCATTTCTTCCAAATTTATCCCTAAAGTTATTAAAACTTTTAGATGAATGTGTTCTTTTATGAGATGCTCAAATATTTATTAAGAGTATAACAAGAAATTAATTATTTTCTTAATATGTGTCTATTAATCCAAAATGACATATATTTTAAATAGGAGAGAGTATAAATATTTTTTAAAAAATTTCTGCCTGCGCAGAATCTGTCCATTTGGTATATTGCTTTTATTTTTTACCTTTTATTTTTTTCTCATCAATAAATATTAAATTATATGTGTACCACTGAGAGCATCCACACTGGAGGTGATGAATCATACTTGGACTACTACTCCTCCAAAAATGAAGGAAGAAGTGAATGAGAGGGAGATGATGGGACATAGGTAGAGAAAATGAGGAATTAGTATTCCTACTTTGGAAGAAAAAAAAAAAAAAAAAAAAGAAGGAAAAAGTAAAGTGTGTATAGTTCAGTGGGTCCCATAGACTAACTTTAATATTAATTTTTTTTTATTACCGTTTCTTTTTATTTCTTTGTACTTAACTTGCCAATAAATATTTTCATATTATTATAATTTAAATATTTTAGTGTAATATTATATTATTAGTAGTCAATTTATAAATAAAAGTAGTTAACACGATAAATATGAAAAATATACACATCGACAACTACAAAAGGACTTGAATGAACATGTATGGGCACAAGATGGAGAAAATTAAGAACACTAATTTAGTTTACGAAGCATTTAGTTGTTATTATTATTATTATTATTATTATTATTATTATTATTATTATTATTATTATTATTATTATTATTATTATTATTATTATTATTATTTATGTTTGTTTTTCAAGTGTTGTATTTTTTAAATGTTGTACTCCTTGTCCATTTATAAATAAACTTTCAATAATATTTTGTCAAAAATATGTTAACATTATTTTATTTTTATAGTTTAAATATTACGATTAACATTTATTGTAATATTTAATTGTATTATAAATAAAAATAGTTAATGAATAAATATGAAGAAAATAAAATAGATGATTTAATACCGAGACTCATAAATAATTACTTTTGAGTATGATGCATTAGGATAAAAAGGAGTTTTTAAAGTATGAGTATGAAACTTTTGAGGTGGCACACAAATGTCAAATTTCTATTCCAAAACTCCTCAATAGCATTGATCTATAATATGATGATGAGCTATGTGTCATCATTTTACACGTTGAGATTGCTAATTGATTAGACATTAATTTATATGTTCATACCTTTAAAATAATACACTCTCTCTGGCCCCAAAAAGTTATGCACACTTTCATTTTCGATTCGTCCCAACAAGTTATGCACACTCCTAAAATAAAAACATCACACAATATTAATATCCTCACAATATCATTTAAATTACAAAAATGCTACTCTACTTTATCCTCTCTCCTACTTTATTTCATTAAATCACCCAAAATACCTTACACTTTATTCTCATAAAAGTCAACAAAATTAATTTTTTTAGGAGGCGCTTGTTCCAAGCTCTTCAATGGAAATGATAATGAAATTATAATTTTTCTCAATGCCCTTGGATATATTGGAGGAAAGAATGTCTCTATGGTGGTTACATCATTACCGTTGTACTCCAATTTTAAAAAAATGAGACAAAATAAACTTATTGGTAGTGGTGGAGGGAATGATTGAGGAAATAATTGTAGGAGGGAAATAGGTTAATCAAAAAGGGTAATGATTACTTTATTTAGGAGGGAAAAAATAGTGTCATGATCATTTTTGTTCTCATTAACTATCATAATTGCATTATACTCATTCTCATTAAAGAATTTGCAATTGCATTATACTCATTCTCATTCCCATTAAATAATTTGCAATCGCCCCTTTAGTTTTCGTGTTTCAAAAGTGTGCATAACTCATGGGACGGACGAGTAATAATAATAATAATAATAATAATAATAATAATAATAATAATAATAATAATAATTTATACGTTCATCACTTTATGTGTCATCAGTCATCACTTTATATCACACTAGATGAGAATTTCCGCGTGTTACGCGGTATGTTCGTTAAATAAATTTTATAATATAATATAATATATTATAGGGGTTATTACATTCTACTACATAGTAGCTAATGCAAATTGCTACCGCATACACACTTTTCCAATTATTGCGGATGACTACAATCGGGTGTCTGAAAGGACAGTCATATCATTTTTCCTTTTTTTACACAATATTAAAAACAATATATAAATATATAAATATATATATATATATATATATATATATATATATATATATATATATATATTAGTGAAATCATATTGACTTTCGTGTCTCTGTCTTCCTCAACAAGTTTCTTTTGCTTATTCATTTTTATTAAAAATGTATTTTTAATGTCAGATCATTTTTTCATATTAGTACAAAAATCTCATTCTTCTCTTTCCTCCCTCAATTTCCTTCCCGGGTGCTCTCCTCAATTCACCTATCTAAACCCTAAAATTGCCTTCATTCCATCCAACACCAGCAACGGTGACGCAAAATCAACCGTAGTCGTTCTCTATCTCTCCGCCCCATCACCTCCGTGCCCTCTCATGACGATTTGCACGCAGCCGCGGCGTCCCCGACGATTCGCGCACACACGCGCTCAGATGGTCGTCGCCGTTCACCGCCTAGAGCCGCACTCTCCCAGCGCCGTCGAACTCTCCACTGTCCTCTTTGATCTCTCTCTCCCTGCAGCGCTCAGATCTCCTTCTACACCCAATCTGCGCCGCCGATCGACCGGGTTAGCCCGCATTTTTGGGCTTTACCTTTTATTTCAATAGAAAAGCGGAGTTTATGTTATCAAGGTATAATCTATGAAAAGCATAAGTTCACGTTTTAGCTTCTTTGTTGCAAGAAGAGATATATATATATATATATATATATATATATATATATATTTATATATATATATATGTGGAAAAGCAGGTTAAATGCGTGTAGATTGAGATCCATGTTGGATCTATTGTGTTTTTATTGTGATTATTACTATCATCAGTAGTTGTGGTTATTTTTTTGTTGTTTGATATACCAGAGTTTCTATTTGTTTATTTGCAGAAGCTTTGGGTGTGGTGCTCTTTCTTTTGTTTTCCTAATTATGATGCAGATCAGCATAACATATTAAATTGAATTTTATCAATTTTTATGTATTCAACTTTTGAATTGCTTAGAATGATAAATATTTTTGAATTGCTTAGAATAATAAATATTTTTATGGCATGCCTAATGAAATATGTTATGCTGTTGCTCAATTTATATTGGTATGTCGCAACTAATTGTGTGTGTAATGCAACAAAATATTTTTAATGTGTAATATTATGTGGTTTAATGTAAATTGTATTGTTGTGCAACTAATTGAATAGTTGTTCACTTCAACCCCCCACCCCCACATTGTTTTAATTTAGTTATACAATTTTTTTAATGTGCAATTTTTTATGTGATTCAATGTAAATTGTGTTTGTCGTGCAAATAATCGTATAGTTGTTCATTTTCCCACTTGTTTTTAGAGTCATAAAAATTTGATGCAGTTGAATTATTAGATGGAAAGGTTTCTGAGAACCATTTTGACTTCTGCTGCAGCTTTTTGTGAAAGGGGGAATTCAGGCAGCATGTGATGATGCTTGTAGTATATGCCTTGAAGCCTTATGTGACAATGATCCTTCAATGGTGAGCACGAGTGATACTATTTTATTAATTGTGGAGTGCAACTGACCTGTGCGTAACTGATTAAATTTTCTTTACTGCAGTTAACCACTTGCAAGCATGAGTTTCATCTCCAGTGTATTCTTGAATGGTAAAAATCTCGCCTCCCTTCCAAGAAAATAAGTTTTTTTTTGGCATGTTGATTTTCTGATGTCTGGTAATTTTTCATACTCCGGAAGAATCACCGGTTTCTTTTTCTCAACTTGCGTATGTTATATTATCGTAATTGGGGCTCCTCTCATATTGTTGAACATTTTGAATTCTTTTGGTTGAAGAACATTAATGATGGAGAAAAGTTGCTACTAGACTTCAGATCTAGTTATAGTATTTTTCAAAAGGGAGTTGCACTTCTATTTAATGGAGGCCAAATGTCCCCTAGTGATATTTTTGGAGTCTTGATTTTCACTGATAAATTCTCCCTTATTTCAATTTTTTGATCAATGATGGATTGATGATAAATTTTAGCAATCCATCTATGTCCCACATAGGTAGCTATATCATTTTTGTTTGATCTTATATATGTTTCTATTTGATTATAGTATGTATTAAATGAGATTGAGTTGTTATATATATATATATATATATATATATATATATATATATATATATATATATATATATTATTTTGTTTGCAGGTGAAATTGTATGGTCATGCAACTTGCACTACGTGGGACACCACTTCGAAAACATCTAGAGAATGTGCGTCCTAAGAAGTTGGATTGCCTGTGACTTTAAATTTTGCTCTTGATATTTGCTCGAGCCTTGTGTTGTGTAGGAATTTATTTTGTAATTTGTAATTAGCTAGCATCAGTTTTTATCCAACATGATTGTCATTTGTAGCATTTTTAGTGTTAATTTCTACAGTTGATTCTTTCTCATGCATGAAGAAGAATATAATTTTTGTTTTCACTACTTATTTGTGCAATTAATATTTTTGTGAAAAAAACTTGTTTTATGAAAGACAAAATGTGTCATTATACACAATAACTATAAATTTACAAAATAATTGTGATTCCAAATGACAGATAAATATGTAATTTCAAATTACATCAGTCATTTTACATAATAACTGTAAACTTATGTCTACTCCCCTTCCGTTTTCTCTTTCTCAAGCTCTTTGATAATAAATTTATACGATATCAATTTACCCCAATTCACAACTTCTACAACCTGCAACACGTAATCAAGGAAATCAGTCGAAATAAGCCGTGAAATACTGTATTGGGAAATAAACATAACCAGAACTGCTAAAGAAGATGTGAGAAACCTTTGCAATTAACAAATCCACAACATAATAATATTCTAGGAGTTGCATCCAAGTTCAATTTTCAGTCCCTGTATTGAGAATGCAAGTTGGATAATCAACCAAATATCATTCATATCTACACATCACAATATTTTCACTCTTCTACTAGATACCAGAAAGCTAGAGAGAAAGAGTTTCATCTTCTCAAATGGGCTACAAATTCTTGCCTACTCATGCTCTTCATCTCTTCAAGCTCTTTCTCATAGTTGTTTAGCTGATTGACACAAGAAAAAAATCGAATTTCAACTTGTTATCAAATATCAATCATCATAATTCATACAAACATTCGGACAAACATATTTCAGGGAAAAAAAAATACTAGGAAATTAATATGTGTAGATGGTCCCCAGTATTTCAAAACAGCTAAGTCCTAAGCTCGAGCTGCTTTTTCTCGGCGAGTATTGAAAAACTAAAAAATCTTGAGGAATTGATTTCGTATTCAAATCAGCTCACCCGGGAATTTTCGCCGGAGGTCGGCGGCTGAAGTGGCTTGAAAGACCTTGCATTGTTCGACAACAATGGAGATCGGAATGCTATCTACGTTAGAAGCCCTACACCCCAGAGGGAATCAGGATCTCGACGGAGAAATTTCCGATAAAATTGGGAATTGAAAATCCAAATACTAAAATCACACTCAGTGAATCATGAAAATGAAATTGATTTTGTTGAAAACCTCATTTTCCCTTTCTTTCCATTTGTTGTGTTGCTCTCTAGCTCTTCCTTCCTCTCTCTCTCAACCTAAATATATTTCATGATAAGTTTTTCTCCACTTGGGTACCATGCCAGTATTATAAAAGAGTGAATTTTACTTGCAAAGCTTTAGTCCAATCAACTAGTGCATGACAGTTGGTTCGCACTATGTAATGGCATATTGGTCATTTTATTCTACAAATTGTATGTCTTTGCAATTTTAGTTTTTTCGCGTATTAGTTTGTAAAATCTTGAATTAAATTGCAGTCAACAGTAACCGCCCCTATATTATATACTCCTATATAATATTTTAAAATATATATATATATATATATATATAATATTTTCCATCAAATAACAATATATAATATGTATAAAATTTTGTATATTATTAATAATTTTAATATTATTAATATTGTATGTGAGACTAATTTTACACATTAAACTCGTCATCATTACTAATATATCAAACTCTTTATATAATTGACATCTAAACACATACATAAATTTATATTCCCATTTAATGACATATCATTTAAATTCACAAAAATTAAAACAAAAATGTTATAAATTCCCTATTAATATATATGAGGATTCACTTGTTTGAAATCTTTCACAAATTGATATTTCATAAACATTGAAGTTTCTAAAATATATTAAGATAAAATATAAATTGATACGATCACAAAAAATAATATACTTTTATATCTTTAGAGTTAAATAAAATAGTTTTTAAAATAGTTTTTCAAAACATATAAATATTTATTGATTAGTTTAGTGGATGTGGATATCGAATTATTTCCGTAATCTTCGTCACTTATTTTGCTATTATTAAAATAAAAAATAAGAGTGAAATTCACTTTGCTTGATTAACAATCTGTAAAGTTACTCGAAAATCAAAAGTTTGTTAACACGGATTACATATTTTGAAAAAGTTTAGCAGATCATATGTTATTGTAGTTCATTCGCTATAAATAGCCACAATTTATGTACCTCTCTGAAGCAAAGAGAGGGAAAGAGAGAGAAATTACTAAAAAGGATTCCTAAAAGTTATGGTGTTGGATGATCGAAGCGTTTTCATCAGAATCGTGACAATTTTTCATGAGTGCTTGATTTTCATTTTCAATTATTGCCTGGGAGGGAGAATCTTCTGCAATATGTTGCTATGTAAATGTTTATCTTGGAGCAGAGTGCCCGATCTCGTGGAGCCCGAGCACGATTATTTCTCTCTGCCCGAGCCCGTTCCCGAATGGCCCGCAGGTACGAGATTGTGCTCTTTTGCTTTTCCGGTTTGCATTTTAAAATAATTTGCTTATCGTTTGTGATAATGTTGCATGTTGTTGCTTTTGCATCTTTTTAGAAAAGAAGAATGGGAGATTTGAGTTAGGTTCTGTATAAGCATTGCAGTTTTCCTCGTAATTGTTTGGTTAAACTATTTCAATTTTTTCTGCTTTGTGGTAATGAATTTTGAATATACAGGTTCAGGATTTGGTACCTTGAGGATTAAATTAGGAGAATTAGAGGTGTGCAGAAATTAGTAAGTTTGATTTTGTTTGGGGTTGCAATGGGAAACATGGTGTTAGCTTTTATAAACCAAGTGTAATCCCTGATGGATTTTTTTGTCTTGGTCACTATTGTCAATCCAATCAAAAGCCTTTAAGAGGGTTCCTTCTTGTTGCGCGGGAAGCGAGTAGGGAGCATGACCATAGTTCTGAGTATAATCCAGCTCTCTTGACTCCTGTGGATTATTCATTAGTATGGAGTTCGTATGATGGCGATGATGAGAGCTTTGATGGATGTGGTTATGTGTGGTTACCACAACCACCAGAGGGTTATAGAGCTTTGGGCTTTGTGGTGACTAATGAGTCGAAGAAACCAGAATTGGGGATGGTTAAATGTGTTCGTACTGACCTAACCGATGCATGTGAAGTTTATCGCCGGATAGCAGAAATGGATTCTAAGTTTTCAGAAGTACCACTTACTGTTTGGAATACGAGGCCTCTACATCGAGGAATGTATGGTAGAGGTGTTCCGGCTGGTACTTTTTATTGCTCTATCTCGGTGAGTTCAGATGAAGAGCTTAGTATAGCTTGTTTGAAAAATTTGGATCCTAATTTACACGCAATGCCCAATATGTATCAAGTTGATGCACTTGTTAGGCATTATGGACCTACGTTGTTCTTCCACCCTGATGAGGTTTATCTTCCATCTTCTGTTTCATGGTTCTTCAGAAACGGAGCATTGTTATACAGCAGCAGTAACTCTGATGGAAATGCCATTGATACTGAGGGATCTAATCTTCCTAGAGGAGGCACAAATGATGGGAAGTATTGGATAGATTTGCCCCGTGATGATAGTAGGGTCAACGTCAAGCATGGAAACTTAGAAAGTGCTAAGCTTTACCTACATATTAAACCGGCTTTAGGTGGGACTTTCCACGGATATTGTGATGTGGGTTTTTCCCTTTTAATGGGCCTGGAACGTTGAAGGTGGGGATGGTGAACATTGCTCTTAGCAAGGTTGGTCAGCATGTGGGTGACTGGGAGCACTTTACTCTTCGGATTAGTAATTTCACGGGCGAGCTTTGGAGCATATATTTTTCTCAGCACAGTGGAGGTGAATGGGTAGATGCTTATGATTTGGAGTTTATCGCGGGAAATAAAGCCATCATTTATTCATCAAAGAGCGGTCATGCTAGCTATCCTCATCCAGGAAATTACATTCAGGGTTCTTCAAAGCTCGGGATTGGAGTGAGAAATGATGCTGCTCGTAGTAAATATTATGTCGACTCAAGCAAGCAGTATGAAATTGTTGCAGCTGAGTATCTTGGGAATGGAGTTGTCAAAGAACCTTGTTGGTTACAGTATATGAGGGAGTGGGGCCCCACTATTGTGTATGATTCGAAAACAGAGTTGGATAAAATCATCAAACGCGTTTGCCTCCGATGTTTAGAAATTCAATGAACAATATTCTGAACAAGTTGCCGTTGGAGTTATATGGAGAAGAAGGTCCTTCAGGACCAAAGGAGAAGAACAACTGGATTGGGGATGAAAGATGGTAGCCTTGTGCTCTTTCTGCAACTATATAAGTTTCCAGAACACGAGCTGAAACATTCAAAACAAATTTCCCATAGAGTAAGCCCATCACAATATTGATGATCCTTTGGTAGATTAGATACAAGAAAGAGAATGCCAAGAGTTTAATGAGATTTTTATTTATATTTTATTCTTTTGTGAAATATATTTGTACAGTGTAAATGTGTAATGTAGGTTTTCTTTTATACATGCTTTTATATGGAATATACTTATTGCCATCTCTTGCTTCTATTACTGA
The DNA here is from genome assembly GCA_030762865.1 of Paraleonurus japonicus. Taxonomy (NCBI): domain Eukaryota; kingdom Viridiplantae; phylum Streptophyta; class Magnoliopsida; order Lamiales; family Lamiaceae; genus Paraleonurus; species Paraleonurus japonicus. The sequence continues at coordinate 42,777,677 of CM061053.1, read as the reverse complement.
AGATGGCATTATGTAACTCTGAATGTTTAGTATCCTTTTGCTTTAATTTACCTCAAACTCTAAATGCAAGGTAGGAATCTGATATTGGTAAAGCCATTGTTTTACTAAAATTTTGGTGAATTTTATTTTTCGTTTTTATATTTGTAATAGAAGCAAAAATATTTCCTAGGTTTATAGAGAAAAACTATGTGCTAGTTCATGTTAATCTAAAGGGAAATGGTCGGGTAGCCTGCAGAACAAGTTCATTTATATAGTAGCATTACAGGTAATGCCATAATACTTACTGCCTTGATACACTATATAACCATTTAAAAGAATTTTTTTGGCCGTCTCCAGAGTCTACTTGCTTGATTATGGAAGGGATATTTGGTATCTTTCAATTAAATGTTTCTTTACGTAATGGTGGTTTTAGTTAGTATCTTCAGTGAGAGTCCAGTTTTCTTGTGGTTTGATTATGAATTGTCTGAACAGAGACAAACCAGAGATTCATTTTCTTGCTGCTCGATTTAAAGAGCAGCATGGTGACATTTCTGGAGCCCGAGCTGCTTATCAACATGCGAACACTGGAATTTCACCTGGGCTTTTAATCAAGCATGCAAACATGGAGCACAGACTTGTAAGACTGCCCAACTATGATTTTCAGGATACAGATTAACAATGTTGTATCAGTTTGTAACTGCAGTCTCTCATTTTCAGGAAAGTTGGAAGATGCTTATTCTTTGTATGAGCATGCGACTGCAATTGAGGAAGGAAAGGAGCACTCACAGACTTTGCCTATGCTGTTTACCCAGTACTCTCAGCTTTGTATATTTGGTATGATTTGTAATTCTCACTGTAATTCGTTTTTGTACAATGTTAATGCACTGCTCTCCATTTTCTTTTATATCTAGTGTTTGAATATAGGTATTAAATTAGAAAATTGAAACACTTTTCAAGTTTGGGGCATGGAAATAATTCTAGTTTTTTTAACTGCTGTAAAACTAAAACCCACTTTTCAGATATATTTGGTTTCTTGATGACTACTAAAAAGAATTATCTAACATGTACCAGCTGCTTTTGCATGTTGAGATGATTGACACCATCATTTGATTCATGGTTTCTTCGTTTTTTTTTTTAATTGGGCAAATGGTGACTCGAAACCATGATCTTACGGTCATAAGTAGTAGAGAGCTCTAACCACTTGAATTATACCACTTCGTCATTTCTTTCATGGTTACATTTCATTGAGTTTTACCACTTCGTCATTTCTTTCATTGTTGCAAGTATAATTAAAGAATTTGTATAATGCAGTCGGCATGTTACATTTCATTGAGTTTTATTTTTGTTGTTGTAAGGTTTATGGCAATGTTGATAAAGCAAGAGAGATTCTCACTCAAGGTGTGAAGAGCGGTCCATTGTCAAAACCGCTTCCGGAGATTTCTATGCTTTCTGTTTCTCTTTTGCTTTCCTTTCCATCTCCTCTTCTATTCCTTTCAAAAAGGGAAAAGAAATGTCTCTATTGTTTTTACTGTTTTATAAGCATAATGCTTACTTGAAAGCGAATTTTCCTATTTTGTTTTCATATGATTTGTTTTGGAAAAATCTATTTGACGCGTTTAGGATCCGTAAGTTTTTGTCGTCTTTAAATAAACTACTTCCTCCATCTACGCAAGAATTTGCAAACACAAAAATTAAGAAAAATTACTTTTTGGAGTAAATAGTCTTTGCGAGAGAAGTGCAAGAGACAAAATAAAGTAAAGTAAAAGTGATATTTTTAAATTTAAATGATCTTGTGAGGGTGTTAATATTGTGTGTTGTTTCCATTTTAAAGTGTGCATATTATATCGGGACATCCAAATAAAGAAAGTGTGCAAATATGTAAAATATATTTTATAGAAGAATTGCTCTAAAATTAATCATACTTTCTATAATCATGAAATTTTATTGTGAAACTGATTTATAACTAATATTTTAGAATAAAATAATTAATACCCTTCAAATTAATTTTACGTAGAAATTTGTTCATGCGAAATTTTTCGATTATATAATTGTGTAAGAGTAACACTTGTGTGAAATGATGCATCTGATTATTTCTATTTTATTATCATTTATCATTATCTTATCTGTCATGTATATGTACTGTTATAAATAAATATGACAGTAATAATACTTTGTGCATGTGATGATAATAAAAATAGAGTTTATCACTGTAAATCTCATTTACACAAGTTTTTGCCATTGTCGTAACAGTAGATATTCTGTGACGGGGTGGCAACTACCCAGCCCATACGTAACTCAGGCCCAAATAATAGACCAAAATGCATAATTGTGCAACGTGTCAAACACCATTTTTCGCGGGCTATTCACAAAACAGTCGAATTATCGCCCAATCCATTTGAAAAGGCTAGGAATCTTCACAAGTGAATGGCTGTCCTCATTACACACCAATCCTCCTTCCCTCTCCAAACCCACGTTATCATCTCACATTTTCTCTCTCTTCATCGCACTCTTCTCTCTCTCACCATGGCCGCACTGCAGTCCTTGGCTTTCTCTTCTCAATCTCGCGTTCTTCCCGCCATCCGCGCTGTGTTCCAGGTGCACTTTTTATCTCGAACCCCCTCCAATTAATATTGTAAAGAACTTCATATTCCTCTTATTTGGGAAATTTGTTTTGGTATTTGGTGATTCGGATGAAACATCATGTGTCTGATGTACTTCGATTCATAATGACATTGCATACTGACTATGGATTGTGAAATACTCCATTTGTAGGAAGGACTTACTTTTTGAGATAGGAGAGTAATAATCGGAGTTTTGAAGAGTAATTTTATTAATTTATGTGTATAAAATAAAAAAATATATTGGATTGTTTGTATGTGTGAGCCGAAATGTAATGAAATTTTGTGTAGATTTGTGGATATTGTGAAGATGGAGTTTATAGGATTTTCTATTTTAGCTGTGAAGGTTCTTGTGAGACGTCTGGAAAGAAAAATGTGAAAGTTATAAGGGGATGGAGTTAGTACAAGTTTATGCTAGAAAATAAAGCTCTTAAATTCGATTTATTTTGAAGGTTTACTTGACTAAATTTTCGCATGGATATTATCAGGAGAATTAAGAAATTTATGAAACTTGTGTTATTATTCATGAAAGAAGTGTGAATGGACTTTAACTAATAATGCTTAATTTGCTCCTCTATGGTTTCTCTATAGCACTAATTTTGATTTCACCTACTTCCCAGGCTTGTAATGATGAGATACCTTCTCATGATATGGCCAAAATTAATGAATTAGTTGAAAGAGAAATTCAGGAGAGTTAATGGGTGAGTAAGATTAAATCTCTGAATAGTTTGATAAGATTGTATTACATCATTAGTGTTTTGCTCTAATTTTAGAAAAATTGGGACAAAAATTGTGGTTGGTTGATGGAACTGTTGGAGGAGAAATGATTGTAGGAGAGAAATAAGTAATCAAAATAGGGTAATGATTGTCTTATTTAGGAGGGGAAGTAGTTTCGTTGATCATCTTTTGTTCTCATTAACCACCATATTACCCTATATTCATTCTCATTTCGATTGAAGAATTTCCAACCAAGCGGGTTTTGCCTTCAAAAAGTTCCGCAGAATCGACATTCTGGGAAGAAATTCATTGGTTTTCCATACAATGTAGGATGAGTGAACTCTGGATTAAATTTATTTTCATTGGAGCCAACAGAGATGTAGTTTCCATTTAATGGGTCAATTGATTTAGCATCCTGACCTTCACCTGCAGATGGTCTTTTATGACGAACTGAGAACTACAGACTGCATTAGTGATAGCCATAAATCATGCTATCTTCAAACAATCAGGCATAAGCAAAGTGGAAGCTTCAGTAATGAAAAACCCTGAGAATTCCAAAATTAATAGGATATAAAACAATATTCAAGTTTGTTATGATTTCAGATGACTAACTATTATCTTTGCTCAAATGATCGAATTACGAATCATGGATTTTGTTATGTTAGGTTTGTCGTCAATAGGAGCTATACACTCTAGTGCAAGCTCATCATTCAATGGCCAATCTTTACGTGTACTACGCTCAAGTTTGCCCAAACACAATCAAATGCAGAAAATGCGTAGGCTCAGTGTTATGATGGTGAAGCCAACAATTCAGTTCATTCAAGGCACCGATGAACAAAGCGATCCCAGATGTGAGGCTAACGAAATCGAGAGATGGAACTAATGGAATGGCCATATTCACATTCACTGAACCATCTGTTTTCGAGCTCATCTAGCGTAGTTGGTGATATCACCGGTTTCTACATGATTGATGAGGAAGGAGTGCTTCAATCAGTTGATGTGAATGCAAAATTTGTGAACGGGAAACCTGCTGGAATCGAGGCCAAATATATCATGAGAACTCCACGAGAGTGGGACAGGTTCATGAGATTCATGGAGCGATATGCCAATGCAAGTGGATTATCATTTGTTAAGAAATGAACCTGTGCGTATCTTCTTCCACGGTACCATTTTCGATTGTTATGTTTTGTCTGATCCATATTATTGTAATTAGGTGAAATGCAATTATTTACTTGAGAGATATTGTGAAGGTAATTTTCAGTTGATACTTGATGATTCCATAGATATGGAGGATTTTGCTTTTTGATTGCTCTGACTTGCATCTGACTGAATAGCTACTTCACTAAATCTGTGTAGTAGTAAAGCTGGATAGATTTTCTCCGAAATCACAAATTCAAAATTAAACTAGAGTATGTCACTGTTAATTGCATTACAACAATAATAATCTCTTCACCTAGTTGATGACCATGTCACTGCGATAGGACTCCGAACCTTGTTATTACTGCTTTGATTCACCCACATCAAATTCCCTGTCCGAACCTCGTCTGGTTTCTCTTCTTTGATATAAACCAAACTCTGTAACTCAAAGTTTGGTTTATGTGTTTAAATATCAGGCGGCGTGGTCTAACTCTCATACTAACTCCCTCAGGAGCCTTCATTTCCAGTGAGTAGATGGAATTCGGGCTCCCCACATTTGTTAACCATCTCTTCACCATCTTTCGTGTCTCTCCTTTTCTGAAAATCACAGAAAGCGACGGGTAATTGAGGCTGAAACCCCTGTTTCTCCTTAAAACGTCGTGACAACTCACGTTCCTGTGAGTAATGCTGAGTATTTCTGATCTTCTGTATCCTAGAGTGCATAAATGAGTAATGTGGTCGTCTGGTTTGATATCGTATATCAGTCCTGGATTCATGGCTCTTTCGGGATTCACTTGCCCTGCTCCTATTGCAAAGAGCTCGGCAGGTTTATCTCCATCCATTATCGGTTTTCCCATATCATCATACATATCTGCAGTTGTCATGAGTGCAGATTTGATTGCAACAGGTGACCAAGTTGGATAGGCGGAGTGAATCAGAGCTGTGAGTCCACTGACATGAGGACATGCCATGGAAGTCCCCGACATAACTGTGAAGTTTACTCGTCTAGAATCTTCCGGAAGGGCGCTCGGAGCCAAGATTCTGTGGCCATGCAGCGATGATGTTAACCCCGGAGCAATCATGTCCGGTTTCAGAATCGAAGGGTCGGTGAAACTCGGTCCTCGTGATGAAAACTGCGCCACTGCAGGGGCTCTATAGTTTCCAATCACGGTTCCTCCGAATATGATTCGTGCTTTAGGTCTTGTCGTCGAGTTTATATAGCTTTTCAGCTGATATGACTCATCGGAACCTACTAATGTTGCTGGAAGAAGATGAACGTCAACTGAATCTTCCTCCAAATTTATCTCTGTGTTGGCTAGAATCATGGCGGCGCCGCCTGCTTCCCTTTACTATCTGCCCTTTCTCGGCTCTCCCGTTCACACCGCGGTCGCAAACCACCATCTTACCTTTGATCCTGCCACGTGGAAGAGACCCTCTCAAGCAGAATTCACTTCCCTCATTGTCACCTGTCACGTACACCAGCTCGAGCTCTTTCTCAGCTGCAGCAACTCCTTTCCCTGGGTACATGGATTCTCCGTACAGGAATTTCCCGTTACCGAGGCGAACTACGGCTGGAAACCTTCTGTTGAGTGTGCTGGCACCAATGGTGGCAATCCAGGGAGCCTCATTGGCGACTGAGTTCTGTATCGGGCCATTATTCCCTGCGGCGCATACCACTGATATTCCGTGTTCCATAGCTCGGAAACTCCCGATGGCGATGGTGTCCTCGTAGAGGGGCACCGGGAAGCCACCCAAGGAGAGGGAGAGCACGTCGACTCCATCTCTGATGGCGACATCCATTGCTGCAAGAATGTCGGAGCTGTAACAGCCGCTGAACCAGCACACTTTGTATATAGCAATGTGTGCAGCAGGGGCCATTCCTATGGCCTCACCGCCTCCGTTCGAGCACGCTCGCCATCGCCACTGGAGCTCCAGCGGCGGTGGAAGCCGTGTGGGACCCGTGACCATGGGAATCTCGAGGTGATAGGTACTCGGGGCTGACGTCAGCGAGGCCACACGATGGCCTTTGCTGAAGTACCTAGCACCAATGAGCTTTCTGTTGCAACTTGAAGCGTTGAAGTCCTCTCCTTGTTGGCACATTCCTTTCCATTTGGGTGGCACCGGAGGCATTCCATGATCATCGAAACTCGGGCTTTCCGGCCAAACTCCGGTGTCGAGCACACCGATGATTGATCCTCGGCCAAACCTGGACTTGATCCAAGCGCCACCTTCTGTTGCGGGGCTTAGGCCGAGGAATCTGTGAGAATAAGTAGTGTGAATGGGAAGAAGTCGATCAGGCCTGACCGCAATGACTTCGTTGGACTTGGTTAACGTCTCGACCTCAGCGGGAGAGAGTTGAGCGGCGAATCCTTCAATGGCGGAGGAATAGGAATACAAGAGGCGCGAGGAAGAATGTTGGTCTTCCTCGGTCGAAATCGACTTTTCGAGGAACGAAAGGTGCCACTGAAGGGCGGAGCTAAAATCGGAACGCGACGGCCCCTGCGGGTGGAGCTGAACAACGTAGGTTTGCAGATAGTGTGCATGTGAATGTGAAAGTGAAGAAAGAGTGCATAATGAAAAGATGGAGAGGAATAGGTGTCTTTTAAGTTCCATGGAGCCACAAAGCTTGGATGCATGTTTCTGGGAAGCAAACGCAGGGTATTTGAAGGGGTGGGCTTGGAGAGAGAGAGAGAGGATGAAGAAGCTCGTGAAATTTAAGGAGCTCCCTTCATCACGAGGAGAGAGAGAGAGGGAGAGAGAGAGAGCCTGTGGTTAATTTGAGGAGTGTGGATTTTTCACGAGAAGTGTTGGTCAAAATTAATACTGTGTGGCAGGTGTTGCAGTGTGTTATTTTCAAATCCTTTACATACAATTCTTTGTCAATGTAAGTATAATGTATCTGTTTCAGTTATGCTGCTAATTTATACACCAAACAAAATACTCCGTACGTCCAATATAAATTTTCACAGGAAGGAGTGAATACATTTAAAAAAAAAAGGGTTTTGAGAGGTAATTTTATAAATTTTATGGGTCATTTACACGTAGGTTAAAAAAGGGTAGTATAATTATAAATAAGTTCAAAAATTTATAGAGAAACACAAAATATTTGCACATTGAACTTATTTGTAATTTTAAATTTTTTTAATCTATTTGTAATTTTCTTAATTTTTATTTATAAAATAGAAAAATTTATTGGGTTGTGTGTATATATGAGTCAAAAAGTAGTGATCTTTTGTATAAATTAGGGCAAAAACTTATGTGAACCGGGTGCATACGATGAACTCTATTTTACTATCATTGTCATGCACATTCACTATTGCTATTACTATCATAAACATGTATTATCACTGTCATACATTTGCACCGTTATAAGTAAATTATGACAGGTGATAGTGCATGATCGTGATAGTAAATGTGCATAATAGTGATAGTAAAATAAGAGTTCATCGTATGCACCCGGCTCATACAAGTGTTACTCATAAATTAATAAAAATTGTAATGATGAAGTTTATAAAGAGTTTTCTATTTTAAGGGTGTGAAACTTATAGTGGGACAGACGAAAAAAAAATTAAAAAAATTTATAGAAATGAGGAGTACTGCATTATTTTGAAGTGCCCTACAATCTACATACATAGGACTTTACCAAATCTTACAGGTTACAACCCCACAATGTTTGTCCGCGGAGAAAAAGTCTAATTTATTTTTACCCCTGGATGAAAAAATTATCGCCAACCTTATCGAAACACAATTGATAGGTAAAGTATTGTGTGAATAAATTTTACAGCGATTTATTTATTTATTTTTTGAATAAAGTCTAAACAAAATACAATCTAAATGAAAATTGCGAAAATTCATAAGACTCCATTTGGATAGAGAGAATTTGAAATGAATGAATTTGAGAATAATATACATGCATTCACACAAACTAAAATGGAAAAAGTTAAATGAATGGATTTGATTCACTCAAATATTAAGCATAAGTGGGAGAAGTGAGGATATTTCAAATTGACTAGATTTTGTTGGGTATTTGAAATCCTCTAACTTATAAGTAATATTTGTGTGAATCAAATCCATTCATTTAGTTTTTTCTTCATTTTGATTTGTAAATGTATGGTGTATAATCCTCATATCTATTGATTTCAAATGACTCCATCCAAATGGAACCTAAAAGAAAAGTCGAGTTACACAAGGTATACCGGATCTCACAACTAAAAATCTAGAAGAGGGAACTGCAAAACTTATTTTGAGATATTAGTTGTCACTTCAAGATATTAATTGTTTCTACTATAAGGTACTCCTTCTTCCCATGATTAATTTCATACTTTTTTCCGTACCTTCCATAATGTTTACCCTTATACTATCCTCAATTTTAAAATATTACTCTCTCCATCCAAAAATTTAGTTTTGTACTTTGTGTACAAGTTTTAAGAAATAATAGTAATTTAGATATAAAATAAATATGTTGAAGGGTTTTGAGATATTATAGGGTCCATTATGAATAAAATGGTTGTTTAAAAATAAAGTCAATGACAATTTAAGTAATTAAAGAGATATTTGAGGGTAAGCATAAAGTGTGTATTTTTTTTTTTTTGAACATTACTAAATTTTGTAGACAAACTAAAGAGGAAAGCAGAACTAAATTCTTTGGACGGAGGGAGTATTACTTTTGGGTCCACACTTACCCACAATTCAACTTATTTTTTTATTATTTAAATAAAAATTTACGAAATTACCCTTGAGATCCCTACTTATTACCATATATTTTTTTTTATTTTGTGTGTTCTAACACATATGAAAAAAATCATGAGATGGGAAATATTAATTTTGAATATTATTAATTATTTTATTAAAAATATTACTTATTTCACTTAAAAAATATTACTTGTAAACTAATTTCAATGACCTATAACATTTCCTGTTGAAAAGGGTTTTGATCTCATTACAATATAATTATATATTACACAATATGAGGTGGTCCAGATGAAAACAACTTGTAAGATGGATTCAGAATTGTTGTGATGGTTCTAACAATTAAATTAAATACACATCATTATATAATAAAAAGTAAATAAAAATTAAACATAAACTAAAATACAAAACACGGGATACCAGGTATTATAGACCCAAAAATCTCTAAAATCCAGCTTATATTTATCGATTCAAAATAATGAGATAAAGAATATACAGATTTTTCATGTATTCACCATCTGTACCTATAAAAATGTATATGGTGTTTTGGGTATGTGTGGAATTCTAATTTTTTTTTCCACTATGCACCTTGTTTTCCAATTATTAGTATTGATCAAAGTTGTTCAACTGCTAATGAAACCAGTTTAAAGCCCTTCAATTCATATATGCCACTTTTTATATTTTTATTTGTATTTCACATTTTGAATTTTTAACAAATGAACTCAAGATTATAGTAATTTTATTGAATATTTTTAAGATATCATATGTCATTCATCCACATTATCCAAAATGGAATGAAACATCAAAAGTGGTACGATGATTTCATTTTGAGTTTAAAGTATTCCATTGTTTAGAAACTATGATTCGATTCCCATGTCTCTATTTTCTGTTTTCAAAATTAGTTTATGCTTTTAATAAAAGAGCACACGTTGGTGATTTTTCTTTCTCCTTCAATTTTTGTTGGAAAAAATTTGTTGAGTATGGACGAAAATAACTATTGAAACTAATATGAAATAAGTTGAGGCTAGAGTTTGACTGTATGTGTGTAAGATGATATTGCTTCGTACCCAAGTGCAATACAATTTCATGGCAATCGCCCCACGATTTAACGACTTGTCAACTTTCCAACCTCTCCATGAATTGGAAGCTATCGACGAACAAAAATATTTTGAATTCTTTTTAGAGTACAAAAATGGAAAAAGAAACTGATTTCTATCGATAGGACTCAAATCAAATTTCGATGAACTCTCAAAATATGATTCGATGTATATATTCAAGTAATGAATTATGGAATGAGAGAGTGTATTTATAGCTTCTAAAGTATTTTTTGTGAATAGATGTACCTTTTGGAATAAATCATTCACATCCAAAGTTTTTCACTCCCTAAGTCTAATACACATTATTTTAAGGTGATTTTTCCATTCACCCAAAGATTCCAATATTTTTTTCTTTAGTTCTCTTCCTTTTTCTCTGCCGTTTTCAAAATTTTGTTTAAAGCTAGAAAATTTATGAAGCTTAGTTTCTCTCTTTTTTATTTTTCAAATTTATCTTTTAATATTTTCATGGAATTTGAGATTTCTCATATATCTCCAAATTATTATTAAAGACATTACTTTTAGAGTAAACAAGTTTACTTAACTTATAATATACTCCTATTTTTATGTCAGGATTTTTTTATTTTTTTAATGATTTATCATTGTTGTGTATTATATATAAAATGATTTGGTGAAAATTATATATCTTGATTTCTTTAAATCAATATTACTTAGTTGATTATGGTTGGAACACAATTGTTAAGTTATTTATCATTTACTAAATTCACATATTTGATGATTCAAATTATATATATGAATTTATCTTAGATCTATTAATATTATAATACATGTTGAATGTAATGATGCAATTATCAACTAAATAAATTCTAATATAACAAAACTAATTTTTACTTTATAAAAATATATTCTAACACCTAATATTATAACACCCCAAACTAATCATATCTATTATTTGAATATGTGTTTATATGCACACAATTTATTTTCTAAATATCAAAGAATACATCCATAGTTTCCTAGACATAAAATAATTCTAGCAAATTATGTATAAGTTGTTTTAAAATTCTACAAGTGGGTGTATTTATCAAATTGCACACTAACACATTCTTTCAAATATATTAAATATATATGTATATACTATTGCTTTATTTATCTCAATATATATATATATATATATATATATATATATTGAGTAATAAATTCATGAAATTAGAATATAATATATTACTATATTAATTAATTTTTTCTTAATAAAGGGTTAGTTAAATTACTACATTATTTATTTATTAACTAAACTAACATATGTACAAAATAATACGTTTATAACCTACCTTATTTTTTTAATGATTAATAATTAAATTATACATATATTCATGAAAATATTAATTATGTTAATATATATATATATATATATATATATATATATATATATATATATATATATATATATATATATATATATATATATATATAAAATATGCACATGCATGCTTAACTCCTAAATGTATGAAATGCATGGCAAATTAAATGAATAAATGCATGCAAGTGGATATGAATCCACCGTCCTAATTGTAAATGATGATGTTGGATACTAGTGCAAGAAATACACAAAATACATGCATGAACACAAGTGTACATGCTAATAGTTTAGCCTTTAAAGAAATAAAGCAAAAGGCTGCACAGCTAGTTAAAATGATGATGTCGAGGCAAGTGTCACCTGCTTGCTATAAATAAGCTTCATTTGAAGGTTAAGAAGGAGAAAGAAGAAAAAAATCATACATACCTTATTACTAGAAAAAGTCACAAGGCACCGAGAGAATCTTTTAAATTTTTTTCTTTTGCACTACGAGAAGGTGGAGATTTACTTCAACTCTTAATTGAGTTATAATATTCAAGTATTATAATTGCCCTTATTAAATTTTTACTATGTAAATTAATATTCATGTTAAGCACACTTGACTGCAAATTCATGTTAAGTCAGCCCGGCCAATAAAATTCATGTTAAGCTGGCCCGGCCCGGCAAATTCATGTTACGGCCCTGGCCCAAACAAAGAAATTCCACGTTAAAGTTGATATTGTCAACACTATTACAAGTTCTACAAGTTAAATATATTTACATTATTAAAATTTAATTTGTGCAATTACGAGGTTACCCCACTAAGTGTATTTTCACTCACTTATCCCTTCCTTAAATATTTTTCGGTCTGGGAGTTCGACATGGAAGGATGAATCGGGATGCTATGGCCAAGAATAAGAAAATAATAAATTACTACTACTCTTTTATTTTATTTTTTGGAAAGATTTATGGCTTGTAATTAATTATGGGATTAACTCAAGAATTTACACATTACGGAATAAGCTTTATTATTATCTTCACTGGAATTTTTATAATTATGTTCTACATGTTTAATTATACTACAAGCACTTATTTATAGAATGTGTTTCTCATTAAATGTAAATACTTCTGAATTAGATGAATGTAATTACTTAGTAACGTCTCAACATTAATATTAGTATATACTAAATAGGGCGTTACAAATATAGTTTTAAAATATGTTTTAATTTTTTTATCTACTTAAATTGGACCCCTTGTGTAAATTTTTTGGCCCCGTCACAGGTGGGCAACGACGGAGCCAGGATTTTCGGCTAGAAAGATCCAATTGTATAATATCCCTTTATATATCAATAGGGAGTTGTATTTTGCTTATGTGTTGGAAGATCGATTGCGTAATATCATCTTATATAGGGCCGGTAACTACAGTGGTACAAAATAAGGGGTATGATTGCATTCCAATACGATCGTAAAAAGAAAATTGCATGGAAGCACAATAGACTCTTGTGTAAGGATGGTTTTATCCCTCTCTGGTCAATACACGGACCAGTACCTTGAGTGTTTTCCAAGCAACGAGGACAGTCGGGATGTTAAATGCGGTCGGCTCGATTTCCAAGGCGGGAAAACCCATAAAGCTGTTCATTCTTTGAAGAACAAAACCCTTCACATAACAAAATATACAAAAATAAATACCATAACAAAAATCGTCCAAGGGTGAAACATAGAGAAGATCATGTACCTGTTCTAAAACGAAGGATTGTTCAAGAATAAACATCGAAATACAGTGCAGACAATGTGATGTATACGTATTTTGAGTTTTAAGCTTTTTCCTTTTTCTTTTTTTTTTCCGGGAATCGATATGAATTTATTTACGAAAAATAAGTATATTAACCACGGAAGCCAAGAAAAATGTAATGTAATGTTGAACGCATGTGTAACCTAATTTCTTGATGTCGAAGACGATAGAGGGAGTCAATTTTAGTGTAAAAGTTGAAAATCCCCAAATTAATTTTGAGCCGATGGCGGACTACAGATTGTTGTTAGGATTTATGAATAAACATGTAAATTTAGTGTGATTAATAATGTGTATACTAATTGTAATTGTTGTTAGGGTTTATGAATAAACACGTAAATTTAGTGTGATTAATAATGTGTATACTAATTGTAGAAATCTTTGTGAAAAGGCCATATACATATATGAGATGGGTAGACCAAGGTTGGAGAAGAAACGGACCATTGATAAAGATGGCGCGAGAAGAGGGAGAGGAAGACAAAAAAAAAAAGACATAAACAGTACAATATAGACCTAATTAAGAAAAGAATTGTAATGATTAATATATGTCTATTGTAGATAGTTGTTTTGTTAGAATGATTGCAATAACATATTTTTACCTTATTAGTTTTGTAGGAGAAAAATTAAAGTATGAACGAGGGGACCGTAAGGGAAACCATAGAGAAGGTATGGGTTAAGTCACATTTCTTGTAACACCCCGAATTTAATAATAACATATAATAGATGAGGCGCTACCAAATTAGCCCGTTAACTTAATTAAAGGGAAAATTGTAATTGAATAAAGGAGTTTATTACAAAATAATCATTTGAATTTACAGCGGAAAACAATGTAAAATAAATTACATGCAACCATCGCCTCGTACCCTACTCGAGCTCCTTCGACTGTAGAAAATCATAATCGTGGGGGATGGGTGTTTGAAAATACACCCCGAGGGAAACATCAATGATTGCACGGTTAAACAACATTCCTTTGCGGCATATAATATTTTCATATATAGCTCATGTGAACATTTAATGCTTTATCACATAGTACGGGCCATTACCGGCTTGAACATTGTACGGGCCATTACCCGGCTTGAACATAATATTACGGGCCATTACGGCTTGAACATATACACGGACCATTACCCGGCTTGCACATAGTACGGGTCATTACCCGACTTGAACATTATGCGGGTCATTACCCGGCTTGAACATAGTGCGGGTTACTACCCGTCTTGATTAATAATGCAATTTAACATAGCAATCATAACATTGAATGTTAAACTTCGATTAAGAGTGGAGATTGCCCTCACCTTAAAAGCAAGAATCGCAACACATGATGCAATGCAATACCCCCTTAATGATCCTCAACTCCTTGAAAATGTACAATCTTAAAGGTCTCAAGGAACTCCTCATATCCTACAAATAACATATATTCTTAATAATCTACAATTCCAAACGCTACGAGCGTCATATCAACAAACTAATTATAATTCTATAATCTACGAGTGGCTACGACCATTTTGATATATAATACCACAATTAACAGAGATCGAACACTTACCAAAATGCTTCGAGATATCTCTCTCTTTCTCTCTCTCTTCTCTCTTTCTTCCTTCCTCCTGGGCCATTTTCTTCTTCTTTTCTTTTCTTCCTTCTCTCTCCCTCTCTTTTTTTCTTTCTTCTTTTCTCTCTTATTTTCCTCCCTATTTAGTCCACCGCCTTCCCTAACATACTTATCAAGCCACCACCTTATTAACTTATGAGGTAAGTTTGCATTTTATTTTATTATATTATTATTATATTATTTATTATACTACACATATTAGACACACACAACATATATATATATATTATATAATTTATTATATTTTCTATTTTAAAAGATTTATATAATTTTATTAAAAATTTATTATTAATACTAATACTAAATTTATTAAAAATTATTCACGTAGTGATTTTGGGGTATTACAATCTACCCACCTTCTAAAAATTTCGTCCTCGAAATTCGCTTATAGCTTAAATCATCACAACTCAATTTCCATGCTAAATTATCCTAAAAATTATTTCTTTATCCTTCTAACTCCAAATATGGTTCACATCTATACTATTAATCCTTATGATTAACGAATCAATCCAAAATAATTTCTATGTTACACAATGCATAGATTATACTATATTTATCACTCTATTTTCTCCATACTTAGTGCTAAAAGGTAGCCCAAATGCATAATAACTATTATACCACAATCCAAAATCCATATCAAAATAATAAATTTCATTCTTAAAATATTACTCCAAATCTAAACCACAAAACATAATTCACCGCATACACACTACACATTTCATTCCTAAATTATTGCTTCAAATCTAAATCACAAAACCATAAGTCACTTCATATGCACTATAAATTTCATTCTTAAATCATTGCACTAAATCTAAACCACAAAACTTAAACTCACTGCACACGCACTACACATCAATGTACCAACATGACCACACACACTCACGAGCACACACGCTGCCGCGGTTCAGCGGCTCAGTGGCGGCGATTACACTAGATATATTGACTATAATGACATCATGCGTAAATAAGGTAACTAAAATCAACATTATAGTCCACGAAGTATCCCATATCAAGCAACTTATAATTATCTAATGGGGTATACATGCACCAAAAATTGCAATAAAATTAAAAAAAAATTTCTAAACCCACGATTGTATATAAAGCCAAAATTTTAATAAAAGCTGGACATAATGATATTTCATACCTAGTGGAGTCGAGACAGAAATATGGAAGCAAGTAATTTACAAACTCTCTTTTAAAAGAGAAGTTGACTTATAATTATGAAGTAAATATTTTTTTTTTTAAAATAAATAGTAACAAGTACATAACCGAAATGCTTTGATACCATTTGTAACACCCCGAATTTAATAATAACATATAATAGATGAGGCACTACTAAATTAGCCCGTTAACTTAATTAAAGGGAAAATTGTAATTGAATAAATTGGGTTTATTACAGAATAATCATTTGAATTTACAGCGGAAAATAATGTAAAATAAATTACATACAACCATCGCCTCGTACTCGTACCCTACTCGAGCTCATTCGACTGTAGAAAATCATAAGCTGTGGGGGATGCGTGTTTGAAAATACACCCAGTGAGGGAAACATCAATGATTGCCTTTGTTAAACAAAGATTCGTTTGCGGCATATGATATTTTCATATATAGCTCATGTGAACATTTAATGCTTTATCACATAGTACGGGCCATTACCCGGCTTGAACATTGTACGGGCCATTACCCGGCTTGAACATAATATTACGGGCCATTACCCGACTTGCACATAGTACGGGCTATTACCCGGCTTGAACATTATGCGGGCCATTACCCGGCTTGAACATAGTGCGGGTTACTACCCGTCTTGATTAATAATGCAATTTAACATAGCAATCATAACATTGAATGTTAAACTCGATGAAGAGTGGAGATTGCCCTCACCTTAAAAGCATGATAACTACAACAAATGATGCAATGCAATACCCCCTTAATGATCCTCAACTCCTTGAAAATGCACAATCTTAAAGGTCTCAAGGAACTTCTCATATCCTACAAATAACATATATTCTTAATAATCTACAATTCCAAACGCTACGAACGTCATATCAACAAACTAATTATAATTCTATAATCTATGAGTGTATACGAGCATTTTGATATATAATACCACAATTAACGGAGATCGAACACTTACCAAAATGCTTCGAGATATCTCTCTCTTTCTCTCTCTCTTCTCTCTTTCTTCCTCTCTCTCTTCCTTCCTCCTGCGCCATTTTCTTCTTCTTTTCTTTTCTTCCTTCTCTCTCCCTCTCTTTTTTTCTTTCTTCTTTTCTCTCTTATTTTTCCTCCCTATTTAGTCCACCGCCTTCCCTAACATACTTATCAAGCCACCGCCTTATTAACTTATGAGGTAAGTTTGCATTTTATTTTTATTATATTTGTTGGTCCTGACGAGATATGCGGGGAGGTAGAAAGTCTAGAGGGGGTTGAATAGACTTTCTCACACTCAAAATATTTTACAACTTTTCGTGAGTGAGTGTAAGATTAGAAGACTTTGAAGTCTTCTACAACAAGGTACTCGAGTGTGCTATGTAAGATCGGCGAGACTTCGGGAACTCAAGTCTTCGATGGTGCGAAGCTAATCTCGTGTGTATTTAAAAACCCTTTTAATGAAAACCTTCTTGAAAAATACTTAGCAAGTTTGATGCAGTTTATTAAAACGATGATGAATGAGCGAGTTATAAGTATGAATGCAGTAAAGTTTGTAAAGACACGGTAGAGACTTTTATAGTGGTTCGGATATAACAATCCTCCCCGATTTCACAGGCCTTACTATCCACCAAACCGGTCTTGTCTCCTCCAATCTCCTAAGGATTTGACCACGAGAAAGTTTTACAAGTTCCTGCCCTTGTTACACAGTGTGATCCTAAGATCAATTTAATAATCAACCTTCTCTCTTACAGAAACCTGGAAGGTGATGTACAATTTCTTGACCAAAAATAGATCTCTCAAAATATCGGCGTATTGGATCGATTTACGGTATGAATAATTATGCGTATTCTTGCAATGAGTGAATGGATTTCTTGATGTTTCGCGCGTATCTTCAATTAAAATCCTTCACTTCAATTTATATGATCCTGAATTTGACTAGCCGTTAGGCTAATTTGTCAATCAGTCTTCAAGAAATGGTAAGTGACCGTTGGATGATTTGTTGACCTTGGATAATTGATTATCGATATCAATCAATTATCTCTTGATTGATCGATTGAGAATCCAATCTTCTCTAGATTGATTATGAGTATCTCGATTTATTCTTCCGACTTTCATCAATCCCGATAAATCTCTCAAGGTCAACTCTAGCAACCTTACACACCTTGCTTCAACACAGTTTCACAAGCTTGCTGTAGCAAGGATTCCAACCTTGTTGACTTTACTTTAACCTTTCTTGACAACTTCCTTTTTGCGAGATAACTTATTATCTCTTATTGATCTTCACGAAACCCTTCTAGATTTTCTTGAATGCAATCCTTCTTGATCTTCAAGTCTTCTCGATTAGCAGACTTGATTCTCAACCAATATGGATCTTCGTGTTAAACCTAGCAGGATTAACTATACTAAGACATCAACCCTATCTTGATCATCACCGACTAACAGCTCACTTGGTCCTATTACACTTAGGTTTTAGGAACATCATCAAAACATACAAATTCTAGTCCTAACAATATTATTATTATTATATTATTTATTATACTACACATATTAGACACACACGATATATATATATATATATATATATATATATATATTATATTTTCTATTTTAAAAGATTTATATAATTTTATTAAAAACTTATTTGTAATACTAATACTCAATTTATTAAAAATAATTACATAAAAATAGAAATAATCCACGTAGTGATTTTGGGGTATTACATTTACGGTCTTTGTAAAAATTTACATGGGTAGCGCACGGTATGTACTAACTTGATATTTAGTTTTCGTGGTCAACAAAGAGAAGTTTGCGAAGTAGTTCAACACAAGAAGAAAAAAAAGGTACAGAGGCAATTGTCATACACATCTTCGAAGGTAACAAAGTTTATAAGTAATAAAGAAAGTAGTTTAATTAGTGTTGGAAAAGGTACATTACAATGCAAATTAATTTAACATACTGTGTGAAATAGATACCTCGAGGCCAAAAAAATGATGTGAAACGTGAAGAAATAAAGAAGGGAAACGAAAAATAATTGATGATGAGAATTCAGATGAAGGTAAAAGATACATATTGTCGTTATGAATTAAAAGCGTTCAACATAAAACCGCATTTTTAAATCCATTATTTGTGAATGAAATAAGATACATCGGATCGGGTACAACAATTACAAGAAGAAGAACTCAAGAAGAAAGGACAGGGAGTGGTAAGAAAGGTATGTGTAATGTATGTATTTTATAAAAGCGATTAAAAATTCATTAAAGCATAAAGAAAAATTAGTATGTAAATCCAAATTATAACAAAACTAAGAATAAGAACAATTTTTTAACAATTATTTATGCATATAACCAGGCAAATTAGAGGAGAGTTATCATATCAACAAACAGTTGACCTCAAGAAAAAAGAGCATGAGGGATAAGAAAGGTATGTCGATAATGAGGTTTTTGAAATGAGACCTCAATGTTAAATGTCAATCCTATACTAACATGAAACAAAAACACGAGATAAAGGTTTGATCAATGAGATGCTTTGGATGAGACTACATTAGAGGACAAATGCGAAAGAAGACCAAGGAACTCATTCAATGAGGGGGCCGCTTGGTTGGGGGTATTAGAATTAGGTAATGAGAATGACTAGTGATTCATTCTCATTGATGAATTTTGGAAAGAAAGTTGAGCACGAAAAATTTGAGCGAGAAAAAAATTGAGCGGAGGAAAAATGTATGATTGATTATAAGAGGGAGATTATATAATCAAAATAAATTAGTGATTATTTTATTTTTAAATCAATTCCAAATTGTAAATATTACCAAGCATCATCAATGGGAATGGTTAATGAGTCATTCCCATTACCTACTTCTAATACCCCCAACCAAGCGGGTCCTAAGTAATTCAACGTACATTAAATCCTAACACATACATAATGTCATAAATGTTAATCAACTTTCGTTGCACCACAAACTACGTTAAAAGGAGGAATAGTTGGATGTTTGTTCGAACTACGTGTTACAACAGAGGAAATAGAAATCAAGGAGAGGACCACCTATTATCGTAGCAATTTGGTATCAAGCGGTGAGAGATTTACAAGAACTAAAGTATAAGGATGAGCATAAGAAAGAAATACAAAAGATACCATTTTGGATACTATTTGAGACAATAATGAATACCGACTATGAGACATGTAAAATAAGGTGGCGGTAAGTATGAGGAGGATATTCGAATGTGCTCTTACTTTTGATAAGCCAACCAGGTCATTTTTTTGGGTGGCGAACAAATGAAAATAACAAAGCAGAGGCGTTCATCTTCCTCGTTTGGGGTTTCGTGGTAATATTTCAATCGATCTAAAACTAAATGATTACGTGCTACCTGAATGGATAAAACGTTGCTTTGGAAGAGACGTGAAAACAGGAAGGGGTGGGAATATCTGAACAAAAATATGTATATGACAAATTAATGGAGGTTATTTTCGGGAATGACAGACATAGTGTGGGGATGTTGCAAGGCTAACCCACCTATACTTACTAGTAACAATACTAACACCAGGTTGAATTGAAGGGTACCATGACATTACTCAATTTATCTGGCTAAGGTTGAAGATATATGAAAATATGATTGGTGCACACCGATAGTTGATCATTACACCAACAAATTTTAAGAAGCAAAAACACAAGCATTGGAGGTTGTGCTCTCCTGCTACCGGTAAAAATACTTTAAACTTTTATTTCTGAGTATAATCTGCTGAACTAATATAATTGTGTAACTGTAAGGTGTTGTTTAAGAAAGGAGAGAGTGGAAATAAATACTTGAAACTTTCATTTTAAGCGTAGTTTCTTGAATCGATACAATTTTTAAATGTGCGGTTTTGGTTGTGTGAGCATACAACGATTGTTGAAAGAAGTGGAGGTGGAAAACTACCAAGAATACTGAAATGGGACCTTAGTAAATTGAACAAGGCACTTTGAGTAAGTTGAACTGAAAGATTTGCGGTCCGACAATGTAAGTTGAAATAAATAAAAGAACCAATTATAATATATCCTATAATAAACAATGAAAAGAAACTAAATATATTTAGAAATTATATAAATTATTTCATTGACCATTAAATACCAGGACATTTTAAACTATTGAACTATATATACATACATATAGAAAATTACATAATTAAGTAATTACTTAGAAAACATACATTAAAACTTGAATTGGAAAATAAATAGATACTTATACAAACGATAAAAAAAAAAAAACTGTTCTTTGCCTTTTCTAATAGGGTACATATGTCATGTCATAAATAAATCTTGACTAATGCATATCGTAACAATAATATCATTCATACTAATGTCAAGGCTACGATTATTTGTTTGTTTAATCTTTTGCCTTCTCGCATGGTTATGTATACTTTTTCCCACTTATTTTTTTCTATTTTATATTTTTTTGAACGCATTTCACAATTTATTTGAAGTTTTTTTTTATTTTTTTCCGGATTTGATTGTTTTATTTTTATTATTTTATAATTGCAGATCAATACATCTTGTTATTCATTTATTTTTTATGAATTATATTATAACTCTTTTTTTCAAATGCGAAAACTTGATTATGCCATTGACGGTTGTCATTCAAATTCACATATTTTCATATTAAATCAAATATATTTACTCATACAAACCTTTTCATTTCCGAATCCCGAAGCAGCGCGTTGAACCACGATTCACACCTATTTAAAATAATTCTTTCATTGAACCACATACACTACGCAATCTTTCCGAGCATGATTCGGTCCTTCTAGGATACATTCTAACCCATCAATGGAAAAAGTTATTACTAAAATGGACGCCTTGAAATGAAGAACTACCGCAAATATCTGGATCGCAGAGCCCAAGAACACCATGCCTTCATCTCTAAATTTGATATAGATATGCATTTGTTGATCTAAGCGACAAGCAACAGTTATTACTTAAATTAATATTATATCTATCGAAATTACGTATATGAAATATATATATTTTCAATAGTTATTTGTTATTTATGTTTATTTTATGAATTACTTACAATTTTTACCATTTGTAGATGGCAAAAATGAATCGCCAATTAAAAAAACAACAAATTTGGACAATCAACTAGACAAAGTTGTACTCTTAAAAATCATCTATTTTGGCTTAAGGAACTCACGATGTAGTTGGGGTATCGATTCAAAGTGTATGAGGATACCATTGCGAAATACATAAAAGCAGGCAGGAGGTGACGGAGGAGGAGTCCGCGTTTATTGAGCGATTGAAGAACTATCATTCAACTTAAGGTCTAGTTTATATCTTTAATTTTATAATAAACAATATTTCTATGTATTAATGTTTCTCTATTTTTACTCTTATGTATATTGTTATAATGGTCATATTCAATGTTTGAAACATATATAACTATGTATAATTATATATATAAGTATTTTCTTGCTTATACTATCGATTACATATTCATTTGTAAATAGAAATTTCAGTTTTGGGTTTTTCAACTTCATATTCTTCTTAAAAATAAATTAGCGAAATATATAGTGTATGCCTGGATTATTTTTTTAAAAAAATTGTTCCTTATGCACTAATTTGTTGAAAATTGGTAACATTTTTTCTTCCAATAGTGTGTTATTCATAATTCAGATGATAATTTAATTTACTAATGACTTTTTTATTGCTATTTCATATATCATATCTTATTGATTAAATTTTGAATTTTAAGATTTTTTATTCAATGGTATTAGTTATTATTTTTAATTTTCTACTCCAACTACGATATGATATATATTCGTAAATGTATTATGTTATTGAATTAATATTCGCTGCTCAATTACATTGTTTATATGCATCGGAAAAAAAAATTAATACATTGAATAAGAAAAAATAAAAATCATATAATATCTTTAAACATATCAAGATAGGATATTCGCATTAATCGAGATTGACCTAAATTATGTACTGCGAATGCCATATCATAATTAATAAAAACTTATCTTAGCAATTGAATACCGTAGTGATATATCTTGTACTCACAAATTACATGATGCCACGTATTTCATCTCTGTTTTAAATTACCATAATAGTTATATAATGCAATTTCTTTTTCTTTTGTTTCTTTTTGGAGTAAATTGTAGCTTTCTTTTCCAGTGAGTTTATATTCAATAATTCAATTTATCAGACGATGTGACACAGTTTGACATTTAATATACATGCGGTGAATCATTATGAAAACATAAACTGTTGCATGCATCTTATATATATAAGGGATAATTACAAGGGATATTGCATTTTGAATTAAATGCATATATGACATGATAAATTAAGTACGCAACAACTAAAGAAAAAAGCTGAAAAAAAAAAAAAAGAATTAACTATTGTAATTGAATGCATATAAAAAAATCATGGTTTTGAGAAAGGAAAATGCAAATAATAATAACTTTTGTTTTTTATAGATGAAAATAAACTGAATGCACATCGGTAGCTTCCAAAAAAATTTATATCTTGTTTTAATAAGATACTATATTTTTAAGCATTAAAAAGAAAAAAATAATTAGGCATCAAATTATCGATAACATAAAAAAATAATAATAATAAAAAGAGGAACATGCCTTTGATTCAATATTAGTAATATTAAAAAATACATATATTATTAGAATACCAACACGTGTGACAGAATGCACTCTACAAATTCAACATATAAAAAGAAGATACAACAAATAAAAAAACTTAAGCAAATTTATATCGGTATAAATAAATAACTAACTAAAAAGGGAAATAAATTGCATACCTAGCCTAGTTACCGTTAGTAATATAATTCCAATCAACATACAATAATATATCCACAACAATAAAATGGGAAATGGACCGTTAATATGTTACCGTTGTAAACAAACACACATGTATATATATATTGGGCCAATCATCCTACATACGGCAAAATTGCCAATTGACAAAAAAACCAAAGTTAAACCCCAACATGTCTTCATCAAACAACTACTCATCCACACAAAATTATCCCCAATACATAAAATCATTTTTGTAAGAAATGCGATCTTGTATGTTGGATAAGGCTAAGTGAAACAACAAACGGCCCGGGGCAATTGTACTACCACCTGTCCAGATCATGGTTGGTCCCACTGGTGCATGCCTATCAACTATAGCAGACGAAAGAATGATGAGGAAGATATCACAAGTCCATTAGCATCAAGCAATACAAAGAGAGTAAGAGATGGAGAAAACAGAACAAAACGTTACGAGATAACACTACAAACATTGATTATAGGAAATATCCTAACGACATGTGTGATTATGATGGTATCTATCAGCGTATTTATGTCATTCAAATCTTGAAAAATATATGTGATTTGTTGACATATCACGATAGGGAAAACAAACTTGATTTTATATGTTATTAAATCGAAAACCAAGCCATTTTCCAATAGATCTTATTTGTGTTAAAAAAATCCAAATTAAATACAAGAAATGTATACAATATAACACATATGCAACAATTAACGAATAATACAAAAACACGAATACAATGCATCTAAGTGCCATGGTAACACACACTTCGATGAAAGTTTCATTCTCAAAGCGGCATATATTCATTCTTGATAATAATTAAAAAGATACAACAAAATACATAACTAGTACATTCATATAATAACGAAGCAAATCAACAATTCTTGCATTAAGAATGCTCACCAAAAGACTTATTTCTACTATTCTTCGGACGATCAGGTCTTCGTTTCAATTGTGGAGGAAGAATCTTATCATAGATGCACACATTAAAATTAAATTTTTCAAGAGTACCAGAATAGGATGAATTTGGACATATATGATTGACGATAAGTAACCATAAGGAAGCACCTATCAACATACTCACCAATGTCTACACCAATATATTGCATAACACCAATAGCATGATAACAGGGAAAACCATTGATCCGCCACCGTGAGCACGTGCAAGTTTTATCATCAAGACGAAGAAACGGATGGAAAGGATTCAACTTCGAATTCAACATCACTAAATTGCTTTATGTTCAATGACCTACACAAATCACCACCGTATAACCTTTAACCATCCTTAACAGACGAATATTGAACTCCACGAATTGCTTTAAGTTCTACGTTTGAAATGTAGAAGGCTTATCTCGAGAAAGAAAAAAATAAACAAAAACAAAACACACGAATCGTTTGAATTCACATAGTATTTCAGAATTCAGATTGTGAATAACATATTACCAAAAAGAACACCGTGACATATAGAAGAAAATCATACATTGCATAAGAAGAAAATAATTAAATAACCTACGAATATAATCAATCATGTGTGTAATGGGCAGACCCCTACCATTCTTGATCCAATTATTGAATGATTCAGTGGCATTAGAAGTCATCTCACCATAACGTTTAATTTCAGTGAAAATGCAATAGCCCATTTTTCAAAGGACAACTCGACACCCATTCATCAGCCCTGGTACCACCAAACTCCCTAAATATAGCCAACTTATCTTCAAAAATGCAAACATTAGGTGCATATGCACAGTTCTGAAAAGATCTACAATTTTAATCCGCGGTGTTCTTACGAAAGCCCGCAAAACGTCCCTTCAAGTTCAACATTAAATGGAAAAAGCAAAAAAGTGAACAGGCCTATTATAAACAATAGGAAATGCAGTCATAAGTCCACAATTCCTATCAAAAGAAAATTATTTGTTCATCATGTCGGACGGTGGTCACAAATATTTGATAAAAACCACACCCAATTGTCGGTATTCTCGTAAACAACCGCCATTGCAACGAAACAAACCTACATGTATTCAACCTCAATGTATAATTATCCAACTTATACCAAACCAAAACACAAGCAAAAAAGTGAATGAATATCAATATACCAAAAAATAAAACAAAAAAATAAATCTATTCAAATCATTACCATCATTGCCATCCTTTGCGATTCTTTGTTAGAAGAGTGCCTTTAGCTCTACCAACCATAAATGTACCATCTATAAATAGTAGCGGACGACAATATCTAAAGTCATCAAGGCAAGCTTTAAATGCAAAAAATACGCTCAAAGTGTCTCGGTATCCTTATTGACCTCAATATAAAAAACACGCCTACAAAAACAAAAAAAATCAAAATACAACACAAACAGTAATAAGAATACAATTATTAGATAATAAAAACATGAATCACCCCTCAAAACAATGTATACGGTATAGAAAAAAAAACCCGAAAAACAAGCTTGGTCCCACGAGTTGAGTATAACAAAGAGAAACTTGAAATGACCTTCTAGGAAAAATCTAGAGGGGGTTGAATAGATTTGTTAGGATTAGAATTTGTATGTTTTGATGATGTTCCTAAAACCTAAGTGTAATAGGACCAGCTGAACTCGTTAGTCGGTGATGATCTAGATAGGGTTTATGTCTTAGTATAGTTAAACTTGCTAGGCTTGACGAAGAGTCAGTATTGATTGAGAACTGAAGGCTGCTGATAAGAAGACTTAAGGATTTAAGAAAGATCTCGTTCGAAGTCATCTAGAAAGGCATCGTGAAGATAAAGAAGAGATAATAAGACATATACAAAAAGGGTGTTATCAAGAAAGGTTTAAGTGAAGATAGCAAGGTTGGAACCCGTGCTACAACAAGCTTTGGAACTGTCTTTGGAGCAAGGTGTAAGGTTGCTAAAGTTGACTTTGAGAGATTCGTCGAGTTAACGAAAGTCGAAGGATAATTCAGTGATACCCATAATCAATCTAGAGAAGATTGAATTATCAATCAAGATCAATCAAGATATAATTGATTGATATCAAACAATCAATTATCCAAAGTCGAACAAATCTTCCAACGATCACTTACCATTTCTTTGGAGACCTGATTGACAAATTAGTCTAACGGCTAGTCAATTTCAGGATCATATAAAAACTGAAGTGAAGGATTTTTGAATATACACACGCACGAGAAACATCAAGAAAAATCCATCTTCACTCATAGCAATTCACGTATAATTCTTCGTACTGTAAATCGATTCAATGCATTGATTCTCTTAAAAGGGAGTTATTTTTGGTTAAGAAAGTGTAAATCACCTTTCATTATCTCTCGTAAGAGAAAAGGTTGATTATTTCGAATCTAAGAGTTAACACTCGAAGATCACATTGATTGTATCAAGGGCGGGAACTTGTTAAACTTCCCGTGGTCGAATCCTCAAGGAGATTAGAGGAGACAAGACCGAGTTTTGGTGGATAGTAAGGCCCCCGTGGAATCGAGAGAGAGTGGACGTAGGGATCGTTTTATCCGAACCACTATAAAAATCTCTCGTGTCTTTACAAGCTTTACTGCATTCATACTTATAATCGCTCATTCATCATCGTTTTGATAAACCCGCATCAAACTTGCTTAGTATTCATCACCAAGGTTTTCATCAAAAGGGTTTTTCAAATACACACGAGATTAGCTTCCGCACCATCGAAGACTTCAAGTTTCCGAAGTCTGCATTGATCTCACTTAGCACACTCGAGTACCTTGCCGCAGAAGACTTCAAAGTCTTCTAACCTCACACTCACTCACGAAAAGTCAAAAAGTTTTGAGTGTGGTAAAGTCTATTCAACCCCCCTTCTAGACTTTCCACCTCCTTGCACATCTCGTCCGGGACCAACAAGTGGTATCGAGAAGCCGGTGGTTCAATCGACCACCGGCTTTGGTTACCAATAGTCTTTGTGGAAAGATTGTTGTGGTCATCGAGCAGATCTTTTTGAAAAACCGTTTTCATAAAACTCATTGCATTTTGTGCATATCATTTTTATAACTAACAATGAGTTCTCTTAAGAGCAGAAAAGAAAGTTACCAGAGTTTTCTATTGAAGACTATGACTACTCGGAAATTCCGCATGGAAAATCATCTTGGTGCAATTCATGATAGAATGCTTGAAACCCTTGAAGATGGACCAATAAAGTTTTACTTTGAACCGGAAGTTCTGGAAGTGGTGGAGCGAAGCATCTTCTCGGCTAAGATTGAAAAGAAAAGAAGTGAGATGTCAAATGATGAAAGAAAACTATTTAATCTTGACTAAGTTGCTCGGATCGAGATCATAGAGACACTAACCGAGAGAGCTTACGAGAGAAAGTCAAGACATGTAAGACTCGCCAAAGAAATGTGGGAAACTCTAGCACTCATGTGTGAAGGATCGGAGCAAATTAAAGAGAACAAGTTGCAGTCCATTCTACATTCATTTGACACCTTCAAGATGAAGCCTCGATGAGACAATAGATCAATTGGACTTAAGACTGACAAATATCATCAATAAAGCAAGTTCTTTGGGAAAATCTTACACCGAGAAGGAGATCAACAACAAAATATTGAGATCTCTAACTAGCAAATGGAGAGTCAAGATTACAGTGATTAAAGATACAAAAGAATCGAGCAAAATCAGTCATCATGAGCTATTTTCGCATTTGAAAGCTCATGAATATGATCTGAAATAAGAAGAAGACGAGGATGAAGGGAATTCAAATTCCACGGGAAAGGAAGTTGCTTTTAAAGTCACTTCAACTCAATCATCTAAAGAACCTATTGGAGAGGATTTAAGCTTGAAAGAACAAATGACTTTGTTGACCAGAAAGTTTGATAAAATGAATTCAAAATTTGGAAAATATAGAAGACATTGGAAGAATACAAAGAGAGCTGGTTTCAGATCCAAACAAATCTTCGAAAAGAGATCAAGATTCCAAAGAAGACAAGGTTCAAGACTCCATAAAGAAGAAGAGAAGATAGCCCAAGAAGAAGAGATTTCTCTCCTAAAAGGGATTCTAGCCCAAGAAGATCTTCAAGAAGTGATGCTTGTTATAATTGTCATAAATCGACATTTCAGCTATGATTGTCCGTATTTAACTCCTAGAGAAAGAGAAAAAAGAGATTGATGAGGAACAGAAAGTTTGCCGACAAGCGTGCTTTAGTGGTCAAGAGGAGGATACTCTTTCAAGTGATTCAACATCATCTTGAGACTTCTCTTCGCACAATGATTTGCGTCTTATGGCAAATGGAGATGAGGTATTTTCCGATTCCTGCTTCTTCGTCCGCTTCTCATGTTTCTTTTGCGGAAGAGTTTGACCATAACTTTGTTAATAAGTTAATGGAAGATCTCAAAACTGCTATAAACGCTTACAACCGTGTGGAAAAGGAGAATGTGAGCTTGAAAGAAAAAATTGATCTATTTACACAAGAATCTATTAGCAAGACATCCGAGACACTAACAGATCTTAATCGGGATAACTTCAGAAGAGTTAAACACTCTTAAAGTGAAGTACACTAATAGGGTCTGCTGGTAGAAAGGTTGCTTGCCGAGAATCTTGAGAAAACTCGATCAATTGAAAATTCTACAAGCAAAGTTCGATGAACTTTTCCATCAAGCATGAGCGTATAAAATCAAGTGAGGAACGTTTAAGTTTGAGGTTGGATCAACCGAACAAAGCTTCTCATGCAGCTTCAAACAATAGTTGAATCGTCTCAAACACCTCACGTAAAGAAGAGAATTGGTTTTACCATTGCTCAATCCTCACAAAGTTCAAACAAGTGTACTTAAGAAGAGTACACATGTTAAGGGTAATGATTTGGTAGGAGAGGGTTCCAAACCTAAACCTACCGATAAGGGTAAAAAGGTTGCCGACCCAAAGAAATCACTTGAATGGGAAGAAGAATAGATATACTCAACAACCTAAACAACCGATGAGGTATCAAAAGAAGGGGGAATCCCAACTTAAGAAACCTCAGCAAGGTCGAATAGTAGACATCACGAAACCATCTCTGTGGAGACAGTCTCAGCCGAAGACTACACAACCTAAGCAAACTTCAAAGCTTGCTAAACGGTCTACTAAGTCTTCTCGTACTGTGAGATATGAATCTTTTGATGGCTCAAGTAGAACGTATCCTTATCATCAAAACCCTCGGACCATTGCACCGGGCCGATCACTCCATACGTAAGACCTCGAAGGGTCGAAGTCTTCTCGAAGGAACACAATCGACACCCATAGGCATACATTCAAGAAGGCACCAAAGGATGAGATTGTCTATGTTGATATGTATGGAAGAAGGATAAGATCTTCGAATATGATAAGAATAGTCTATTCCTATGGATTCCTAAAGATCGTGCTAACTCTCAAGGACCCAAATCTAAAGGGTACCTAAAATTTAACTATACGTGCAGGGCGCCGTGGGACATGAAAGAGAGGTTGCTGGAAATATCGTATGGTACATCGACGGTGGGTGTTCAAGTATATGACTGGAAACAAGCAACTCTTGAGCTCAATAAAGTCACAAAATGGCCCACGGGTAGTATTTGGAGACAATAACTTTGGGATTACCAAAGGTGTTGGGACTCTATACATTGGAGATGTATGTGTTGAGGAAGTTTTCTACGTGGAAGGATTAAAGCATAACTTGCTTTCGGTTTCCACAATTCTGCGATAAGGGATACTCAGCTAAGTTTTCTAGTTCTCTGTGTGTTGTTTTGAGTGGTTTAAATGATCAGTGCTTTTAACCGGCTTGAGAAAGGGCAATGTTTATGTTGCAGAATTTGAGAAATGTTTAAGCAATACATGCCTTGTAGCAAAGAGTACTTGAAGCTAGTTGGTTATGGCACAAGAGCCAGAAGTCTCTTGTAGAAGGTTTGCCAAATGAAGTTTTCTCAAAAGATCGATCTGCGACTCGTGTCAAAAAGGAAAACAAACTAGAGCCTCTTTCAAAGAAGTTTCTCGTACCAACATCAAGTAGGGTACTACAATTACTTCATATGGATCTTTTTGTCCTGTATCTCCGTTAAGCTTTAGTCGTAGAAAATATACTTTGGTTGTGGTAGATGACTATTCAAGATTCACATGGGTGATATTTATGTTCAAGAAGAATGAAACCATCACAAAGTTACCAATTATCAAGAGATTACAAAACGAGAAAGGAGAAAATGTTGTAAGGATCGAAGTGACAAAGGAACAGTAATTCTTAAACTCTCACATAGCAACGTATTGCAAAGAGACTGGGATTCAGCATGAAACGTCTGCGGCTCACACTCCACAAAGAAATGGTGTTCTTTGAGAGGAGAAATAGGACACTCAAGGAAGCTGCCAGTAACAATGCTAGCAGAGTATAATGTCCCTCAGAGGTTTTGGGCGAGAGGCGTGAATACAAGATGTTATACTTAGAACCGAAGCTTGCTGACCAAAGAACATGGAAAGACACCATATGAGTTATGGAAAGGATATTCCAAAGACAAGCAAGGCCTATCGAAGTTTTTAACAGAAAACCCTTGTTGTGGAAGAAAC
The DNA here is from genome assembly GCA_030762865.1 of Paraleonurus japonicus. Taxonomy (NCBI): domain Eukaryota; kingdom Viridiplantae; phylum Streptophyta; class Magnoliopsida; order Lamiales; family Lamiaceae; genus Paraleonurus; species Paraleonurus japonicus. Next base: position 42,746,290 of record CM061053.1, on the reverse strand, counting down.
ACCTCATGTGGTTTTTAATGAATCTATTGTTGAGTCTAAGGACAAAGGACGAGAAGAGTCTCTAGCGAAGGATTTGGGAAACTAGAACTCAAGGATAAGACAAAATATGTCAAGGTTCACTTGCCCATTTTAGACTCGAGTATTCTAAAGATGATCAGCAAACTTCTACGTCAACAGACTCAAGCAAGACAAAGTCTGCCGAAGAAACCTCTAAGGTCTCGATGACTCACCCGAGAACACCCGATGTGAATTTATCAAATCAAGGGGGAATGACACAAGATGATGTTCCAACAATACCTTTAGAAGAGTTAAACGTATCTAATAGAAGGAATTGGATGACTGATCATCCTAGTGACTTAATCTTAGGAAATCCTCAAGATGGAGTAAAAACAAGAAGAAAAATCAACCTAGATGGTTTATTTAGCTGCTATGTTTCTCTACAAGAACCTAAGAATATTGAAGAAGCATTGTTGGACACAAACTGGATAGAAGCCATGCAAGATGAACTGAATCAATTCACACGACAAGATATTTGGGTACTTGTTGATAGACCAAAACATCAAAAAGTGATTGGAATGAAGTGGGTTTTCAAGAACAAGAAAAATGAGAAAGATGAAGTCACCGTAAATAAAAGCAAGGCTTGTTGCGCAAGGTTACTCACGGTAAGGAATTGACTATGACGAGACGTTCGCACTCACTGTAGCGATTGGAAGCTATAAGATTATTCCTTGCGTACGCAACATATATGAAATTCAGAGTATATCAAATGGATGTAAAGTCTCGCATTTCTAAATGGAGTTCTTGCCGAGGAAGTATACGTTGAACAACCCCAGTGTTTTGTTCAAGGAAATAAAGTCTACCGTCTAAAGAAAGCTCTATATGGACTAAAACAAGCTCCTCGAGCTTGGTATGACACACTATCGCAGTTTTTACTTGATCATGGATTCAAGAAAGGAAAGATTGATCGAACCTTGTTCGAATTGAAGAAGAACGAGATATTCTATTAGTACAGATCTATGTGGACGACATCATCTTTGGATCTCCAAACAAGAAGCTTTGTGAAAAATTCAGTGAATTGATGCAAAGTAAGTTTGAAATGTCTATGATGGGAGAAATGAATTATTTCTTAGGTCTTCAAGTCAAGCAAACTTCTAACGGAATATTCATAAACCAAGCAAAGTATACCAAAAACATGCTAGAAAAGTTTGGAATGTTAACAAGCAAGGATGCAAAGATTCCAATGGTAACAAACTACAAGATAGATCCGGATGAGGATGGTGAAAGTGTTGATCGGACCATGTACGGAGGATTAATAGGTTCCTTGCTATATCTAACGGCAAAGCGGACACTGATATTTCCTTCGCGGTTGGAGTATGCGCGATTTCAAGCCAATCCAAAGAAAAGTCATTTGGATGCAGCAAAGAAGATTTTAAAGTATCTCAAGGGTACAACAAACTTAGGTCTTTGGTACCTGCGATGACAACTGAACTCAAAGTGGATATTCCGATTCGATTATGGTGGTTGTAGAATTGATAGAAAATCAACCACGGGCACATGTCAATTTCTTGGAAGTAAGCTGGTTTCTTGGTTTTCTAAGAAGCAAACTTCGATGGCTACGTCAACCTGAAGTAGAATATATGGCTGCCGTGAGCCGTTGCTCACAATTACTTTGGATAAGTCAACAATTGCAAGACTATCACATTGTCACTAAAGAAATTCCTATCTTTTGTGATAGCAACAAATGTCATTGCTATTATTCGAATCCAAAGATTACTTCACACAAGATGCAAGCATGTGGATATACGTCATCACTTTATTAGAGATCATGTCGAAAGAAAAACATTCGAATGGAAAAGATTTATACAGATCGACAGAGAGCAGACATTCTTACAAAACCATTGGCGTAAGCACGGTTTAGAGATCTATCTGTAGAATTAGGTTTCTTGGATCCAAGAAAATCATGTTAACACATTGCTGAAAAAGGTTACTAAGTACAAAGCTTGCTGAAAAGAACATTAAGCTTGCTAAAGAGAACATTAAGCTCATTTGAAGAAAGCATTAATCTTGCTTGAAGAGAGTATAAAGCTTCTTGAAGAGAACTTCAAAACCTGCTGCAAAGTTCTAAAGCTTGCTACAAGATTTCGGTGGTATCGATTGATTACAATATCAAGTGAGATATGTTTCTCTCTCTCTTTTTCTTTCTCTCTCGTTTTGCTCTTGTTTATTTGTTTGAAAAATATTTTGGTATAAAATATTCCTTTGTCTATGTGGTTAAAATAATTTTCTAATATTTTATTCCTTCGTTTATCCTCGGCATTGGGAAGTAATTCAGTGAATTGTCAAATCAAATCTTTTCAACCACAAATTATGGGTAATTTTTCCTTAAAATATTATATTACATCCTATTTCTCAAGGACCCGAAAATCTTTTAATTTTGGAAAATACCTTTTCAAATCCAGAGCTTAGGACACACACTTTTCGGAATTGAACCGTTTAATTCGTAACCATTTGATCCGATCGTGCAATATGCAAATCAACGTTCAAATCTTATTTTGTAATTTAAAATTTAGCGGTTTCCTTCTTCTCTCTTATAAATTGATTTTCTCGTCTCTCTCTCTTTCATTACTCCTTATCTTCATTCTCTGTTTTCCCTCTTACGAAAATTGATCAATTTACGTGTTAATATCAATGGCTCCAAAACAATCTTCTTCTTGAAAAAGGTCGCGAGGAAACACAAGACTCTAGACCCTTTGGCCCTTTCGGAGAAAGTGAGAAGCGAATTATCGGTGGATTTTCGAACAAGCTGGACAACGGGAAGCAAAGTGGAGATTTTAAATCTCTTATCCGATCGGGTTTGTTTCAAGATCTTGTTTGGCTCATTCTTCGTAACGACGGACTCTTGATGCCTATGTTGTTCGGTTTAAGTTCGTGGTGAGTTTGGACGGAACAACATCAAAGCAGCGATGTTTGGTCAAAGTTTGACCATCGAGACGGCGAGATGTTCATGAACACTTGGGTTTGTCTCTTCAAGGCATTGACCCCGAGAATCATATATGTCGGAAAATCATCTCGAAGCCTTTCGCTCTCTAGCGAAAACTTCATGTCGTCATCATGTGTCGGACTTGAAGAAAGCATATCTCAAGCGGAAATATAGACTGTTGTTTGATATCATGGTAAAGGTTATGTTTGGGGAACGACAGCAGTATGGCCTCAGTGAGTCAAAGGCGTCTTTGTGCTTTGAAGGCGATTATGGATGGAGTGGAGTGTGATTGGGTCGATAAATTCTTTGAGATTCTGCAGAAGGAAAAGAATCGGTTCTTTCGGATCGAGGTGGACGGCCATCCAGAGGTTAAAGTGTGGGCTGTAGAACAGATGCGTTTCCATGTCAAATAAGATTACGGTGTTGCCGGAGAGGGTGATGCCTAACACAGCGTGGGACCCTAAGTGGACGAAACCATACTCTAAGGCAAAGTTTATGCGAATAAGGATGAGGAGCTCGGTGGTCCTCCCGATTACGATGATGAAGAGGTTCGGGCTGAAGTTGAGGAAGAGCTGCTGATGTGATGCCAATTACGGAGGTTGCTCTGCGGACCGATGATATTGGGAAAGATGAGATGGTGAAGGATTCGGATAACCCGCAAGTTCCAAGGTCTGCTAGTTCGGGGAAAAGGCTCTCAAGTCTTCGGTAGCGAAGATCGATTCCGATCTCACGGTTACCACAGAGGAAGGCAAAAGAGGTTAACTATGGTAACTCGGAAAGACTCTATGAGCAATCGTACTGGAGGAGCATAGATGCCTCCTAAGGTATCTCCTGGTAAGAAAGGTTCGTCTGCGGTGGATGCAATGGAGGTTGATGATTCTCCAATATCGGATGATGAAGAGATGGTCTCTCATGAATCTGTGGTGAGGAGAAAGCAGTACCAATTCCGCTTTCCTTCTCTTTCGAGATTCCTTCTTGTTCAAAGTCACCGCACCGATGGAAGTTGGCGATGATGTTGCGGGTATGGGTGCCACTTGAGCCTATCACCCAAAGTTCTTGAGGGTGATCTCGGAGAAGATGTGATTGGAACAGATCCGTTGGAGTCTATACAAATGGTAAACCTTGCCGGTAGAGTACGGGGACCGTTTGAGCAATGTTTGATGGCCGAGGCTTCTACTTGGGTGGACAACAAGTTTCCCAGTTGCGGGATTTTTTCGGAGGAGCGTAGCTTGGCGATAGATATCCTGGTATGGAAGAATGCAAGGCTTGGAGTGATTGATGATCTCATTCTTTTGGCAAATGAGATTGGTCACAATGAGTTCTCTCTGTGGGAGTTTGAGCTACGAGACCAAGGCGGGCGTAGCGAGCATTTGATTTAACCTCGGACCATCAGATTGCTTGCCTAGTTGCTCGACTATTGGATGAACCAGAGCACTGCGAGAGGATGGTTCGGTTCCTCCCTTTACAATGATCAAGAAATCGGAAAAGGTGTATCTTCTATCCCTTCTCCTCTTCCCGATTTTACATCTCGTACGCTTGCCCAACTTTATGCCTGTTGTTGTTCATGAAGATTTGTATAACACTTACTCTGCAAAGTTTCTTTGAGTTAACACAACAAGATGCTTCAATGTTTTCTGTATTGGCTGCTAAATATACCCCTCTTGCTTTGAGTCTATTGAGTCTTCAAAGTCCTACATCGAAGAAATTTGCCATTCAGACGGCCCCCTCCTTGATCCGTCAAAGCTGCTGCGATATGTTTTACGAGCAACAGAGACTATCATCGAAACTCTTTCGGGCATGATGTTGAACAACATAAATGTTAGAAAGCACGTCGAGAGTGTAAAGGCTGAAGGTGAGAAAGCTGAAGCTACTCTCGGGAAAGTGTTTGCTTTGAAAAGAGAGTCGATTGAGGGCGATTTCGGACAAAGATGGAGGATCGATTAACGAAACTTCGGTGGCATGGAGGCGCGATTACGAGAAGGAATTGATCGAATGCGGCCATCCAATCCTCTATGCTTTGGAGATGGGAAAACAAATTGCTACTTGTGCAAGAGGCGAATGCCGATTGACGGAGGCAGCTTGACTACTGCGGTGACTGCTGCTTCTTTATTGAGATATGCTAAAAATCGATGAGAAGATTGCTTCTCCAATAGCAGTGAGTTTCTTTGAGCTGAAAAAGTTTCTGAGAGAAGTTTACTGTGTACAAATGGGATATTCTTTCCAAGATGCTGGAGATGGAAGCTCACTGGACCCCTCTTTTGAATGATGTTGAAAAGGGGAAGGCCGATTGAAGCTGAGATGGTTGAGAGAGATGAGGCAAAGGATAAAGAATTGAAGGAGGTGAAAGACGAGGTTGGAGGCGGTTGAAAATTTTTCTTTGGAAAGGAAAGAGAAGGCGTATTTGAAGAGGGCTTTGCGAGAGTCTGTGGCGTGAGCGAAGGTCAAAGTTCCCAACCATTAAATAGGAGAAGGTTGGTTAAGATGTCTGAAAAGTTGAAAAAGGGAAGTCTGTGAAGAAGAGTTGGAAGCTTTGCATGAGGAAGCTTTCCTTGCTGATTTGGAAACTAGAAGGATGGAGGAAAAGGACAGTCACAAGATGATCAAACTCCTCGGAAAGCAAGGAAAAGAGGTGGATGTTTTGGACAAGAAATGTAAGAAGATGTTCATACCGAAGAAGGTTGCTGCAAAGCCACTGTATCAAAGAAGAAGCGAGTAGGAAAGGAAAGAAGCTGCTTTGGAGCGGAGGCCGAGGAAGACTTTATCCTTCCCCACAACACCGATGGATATGTGGATGATTGCTGCCCTCCTAAGAGGATTGAGGATCGGAAAGCAGCAAAGAGAGATTTCATTTGCTCATACTATGTGTGCAAAAGTATTGGCATCGGGGCCACAACAAATGAAACATTCTTTACTTGGATGGAGGAAAAGCACGGTGATATTTGGGCAGAGATTTTGAAAGCTTGTTGAATTCAACCTAAACCTTCAAGCGCCAGATTTTGAAAAGATCCCTACTCCGATCACAACAGATGGAAAGTTTGACCGGTGAGTGTTCGCAGGACGCTTAAAATGCGCTTGGTGAGGTCAGCCCACCTATTGGAACATATAACGGGGAACTCTATGATAGAGTGTACGAGTGGCTGAATGTTCCAACTGGGTTTCGAAGGTATGACCGAGGAAGATATGAAGGTTCTTTGGTTGGGAAGCTAGATTGTTGTTTGGGGAGATAGTCTCTGGACGGGAAGGCTGATGAAGTTTGTTTTGTTTTATGCTTTTCTTTGTTATCTCTTGCTCTTTTTGGCTTTTCACTTCTGTAAAATGTATTGTTATCTCCATATTAATAGAAGTGAATGTTTTGCGCCAAGACAACTTCTTGTTGTCATCCGATTTCGGTTGAGATCTTTTTAAAAGGTCTTCTTGTTTTCTTTTCGTGCATTTTTGCTTATGTGCGAGTTCTCAAGAAGGTTTTAACATCATCAAAAAGGGGAATTTGTTAGGATTAGAATTTGTATGTTTTGATGATGTTCCTAAAACCTAAGTGTAATAAGACCAGTTGAACTCGTTAGTCGGTGATGATCTAGATATGGTTTATGTCTTAGTATAGTTAAACTTGCTAGGCTTGACCTCAAGAGTCCGTATTGATTGAGAATCAAGGTCAGCCGATAAGAAGACTTAAGGATTTAAGAAAGATCTCGTTCAAGTCATCTAGAAAGGCATCGTGAAGATAAAGAAGAGATAATAAGACATATACAAAAAGAGTGTTATCAAGAAAGGTTTAAGTGAAGATAGCAAGGTTGGAACCCGTGCTACAACAAGCTTTGGAACCTGTCTTTGGAGCAAGGTGTAAGGTTGCTAAAGTTGACTTTGAGAGATTCGTCGAGTTAACGAAAGTCGAAGGATAATTCAGAGATACCCATAATCAATCTAGAGAAGATTGGATTATCAATCAAGATCAATCAAGATATAATTGATTGATATCGCACAATCAATTATCCAAAGTCAAACAAATCTTCCAACGATCACTTACCATTTTTTTGGAGACTGATTGACAAATTAGTCTAACGGCTAGTCAATTTTAGGATCATATAAAAGCTGAAGTGAAGGATTTTACGAATATACACACGCGCGAGAAACATCAAGAAAAATCCATCTTCACTCATAGCAATTCACGTATAATTCTTCGTACGAGAAATCGATTCAATACATTGATTCTCTTAAAAGAGAGTTATTTTTGGTTAAGGAAGTGTAAATCACCTTTCATTATCTCTCGTAAGAGAAAAGGTTGATTATTTCGGATCTAAGAGTTAACACTCGAAGATCACATTGATTGTATCAAGGGCGGGAACTTGTTAAACTTTACGTGGTCGAATCCTCAAGGAGATTAGAGGAGACAAGACCGAAGTTTTGGTGGATAGTAAGGCCCCTGTGGAATCGGGGAGAGTAGATGTAGGATCGTTATATCCGAACCACTATAAAAATCTCTCGTGTCTTTACAAGCTTTCGCATTCATACTTATAATCGCTCATTCATCATCTTTTTGATAAACCTGCATCAAACTTGCTTAGTATTCATCACCAAGGTTTTCATCAAAAGGGTTTTTCAAATACACACGAGATTAGCTTCCGCACCATCGAAGACTTCGAGTTTCCAAGTCTCGCTGATCTCACTTAGCACACTCGAGTACCTTGCTGCGTTAAGACTTCAAAGTCTTCTAACCTCACACTCGGCTCACGAAAAGTCGAAAAAGTTTTGAGTGTGGTAAAGTCTATTCAACCCCCTTCTAGACTTTCCACCTCCTTGCACATCTCGTCCGGGACCAACAAGATTTTCAAACTTTTTCAAAATAAGAAAATCAATTCAAGACACCAAAGTTTACACAAATAAAATCGATTTTAAACTCAACTTTAAACGGATCAAAAGCAATCGATAATTCGTTTGATTGTGAATCAAACTGAACTTTGATTAAAAGTTGAAATTGATTATGAATAGATAAGTAAAAGAAAGCATTAAAGAACATAATGGTTTATAGTGGTTCGGATCTAACCGATCCTACATCCACTCTCCTTCTTCAACTTGAAGAAGGGTCTCTTCCACTACTTACTTACTTACTTTCCAACGTACAACTTACAACTTTACAATGATGATCTTCGATCTTCAATCTATCTTCAACTCCTAAACTTTTATGAAAAATCTAACTTTACAAAGGCAAGAAGTGTGTTGAAGATGTACGAGAAGTGTTCTAAAAACACTTAGAATTTGTGAAAAATTCCTTTGAAAACTTATGTGAATTTTTGGAAACTTGTGAATTATCAAAGTGAGAATGCAGTAATGAATTCGTTGTGTATTATTCTTGTAAAAATAAAGTTATGCCTAGACCTATTTATAAGCACGGAAGACGGTTAGTTTGTTAGTTGATTGTAACAAACTAAAACCTAACAAACTTAATCTTGATAAGCTGCTCTCATCTTGGTGATCTTGCTCTAGTCGTCTACTGGTGACTTGGTGAAGACTTGTCTTTCTTATTCTACTCAGCTTGTCTTGACCTCGTCTGAGCTCTTCATAGTTGTCTCCTGCAGATGACTTGTCTCGAGATGCCCTCTGTCTCTTCCGACCTCACCGACTTATCCAGCTTCTTCCTAGTCGATTAGCCTAGTATGGATCTTCACCTCACTGTTCTTCGAAGTTGACTGTTCATCCGAGTTGATCCTTTTTAACTCATCAAAACTTCTCTTGATTTAACAACAACTAAGAAATATACCGATATTTGTATTACTTGTCTTGCCTTGAAAACTGAATACAATATATAACACAACACGATAAAAAATATAAGAACTGAATTAAATGACGTTGAACCGCATCACAAGTACCGTAATCGATCATATGATTACGTATATGATTCATATAACTGATCTCTAGCACATTCTATTGTACGCCGGGCTTTGTAATATGAAATATAGATGCCATAATGAATACGCATATGTTCAACAATATCCTTACCCCGACTTTTATTATTTCCTTTAACTTCCTCCTAACTAAATTAGAAATAATCCTAGGACACAACCTTCTATTCTTGGTAGAAGAAAACCTATTACTTAAAGATCCAATTTATATATCTCAAAATCAGATGCAATCAAGTTAACCAATAAATTTCAACACCTGCAAATAAATATATAAAAGGCGAAGAAAAGAAGAATGGTAAACATATATTTTCATTGAGAATTTGTGGGTTACAACTCTCGTTGATCTCTTGATTCCTCTCTCCAAAGAAGCATACTTGATTTGTAGTACCGGGGTCTCGGCGACTTATTCCGGATTTACTACAATTTGATGGAGTGATTTGACCTACAATTTGATAGTAGGGAGTTGATGGAGTCGTTTGTGACTTATTCCATCGGACTTCTAAAACTCTATTTTGATTCTCTTATTTATAAGAGATGAATAACTTGGAGAGCAAGACTAAAAGATATCCCCAAAATCTCGGAGATATCAATGACTCAAAAAATAAGAAAAATATATTCTCAAATCTTGAAGATATTCTTATATTTTTATCTCCAAAATTAGAGTTTATCACAAAATAATAAGACTACGAAATTCAAAATTTCGATGTCTACAACAACCATTCTCCTGGCCTTTACAAACCACTCGGCACCCACATTTGGTTTTTTCCGCACAAACAACATGAATATAGTCCCGATCATTACGACAATAATTAAAATAAAATTGTTGAAAAGAAGCATATTTAATAAGTTGACCCCTAAACCGTGATGCACCGCGAGAAAAACACTACCCACACCACCAACAAAAATATTTCCCCAAGAATCGAAAGCAATGGAGTTTTTTCAACGGATGGACAAATATCATATGTTGAACAATTTGTCTCGACACGGCTGCACTGCTCTCGTAGAAGGGCGTTGAATAACTACAATAAGAAGAGTTCATTTCAGTTGAATAACAATATCTACTTTTCTTCACTTTGCTTATTGGGGTAACCTCAACAAACTCTTGAGACTTTTCGGTTGAGGAAACATCAACTACTACCAATCTTTCTAGTATATGAGAGCATAATGAAATCAAATTCAAAAGATCAAGATCGACGCTAGAACATAATTAGACACACAACCTGAATAACGATAACGAATTCGGTCAACCCTACGCTTTCGCCAAATCTCAACTACTTGTTTAGAAATATCGTCGAACGATGTTCGAGAATCAAGTAGAATTATCTTACACTCTCCATTAAACTGAACTTTCATGATAATCTCCACATTAGTACTCATTTTCGCATTTAAAAGACGAATATATGAATCGATAATGCGAGAAAAGGAATAGATACAACGCAAAGGGCTGGACATTATTGAATCTGAAAGACCAATACGAATTCAAAAATTCAAATTTTGAAATTTGAAATCAATGAAAGACGAAAAAATGAAAAAAATCGTAAAACGGAAAATTGAAGAAGAACCCATCTAGAGCATCTACAAAAGTCAAACTGATGTGATAGTTACTATAAAATAATAAGTCTTGAAGGTGAAGTCACAAAAGGATATTTCAGTCCAACAAAATATGAGGATTGTATCCAAATGGAATAAGTAATGAATTGTACTAGGTAGTAACATGTCTATGCTATTTTGTACTAATTAGTAATAATTCCTCTTATATACTAATAGGGAGTTGTATTTTACTTATGTGTCAATTTTACGTGTCGTCTCTTTATGAAGTCTATTTATATTTGTGTATATGTGACAATTATATATTTGAGTTTATAAAAATTAGTAGAAGAAGGATTTGAATTTTGAACCTTTTGTTGAGTAGTTATGATGTTTACCACTAAACTAATCCATAAATATTTATGTATTTTGAAAAACTCTTTTATTTAATTTCGGTCTACAAAAGTGTATAAGATTTTTATTGTAATCTATCATGTTATGTTTTATTTTTATTATATTTGAGAAAGTATAATAATTATAAAAATATTAAATTTTGAGTATTTCCCTTACACACACACACACACACACACACACACACACACACACACACACATATATATATATATATATATATATATATATATATATATATATATATATATATATATATAAATTGATTTAATTAAATTAAATTACATATATATATATATATATATATATATATATGTATACATATCAGTATTATTAAAAAATCTAAAAAAAAATTATATATGTTATTTATACATCAATTATATAAGACTTCTTTATTAATAATTGCTTTTTATTAATTGTAAAATAAATTTGAAACGAATCTTATAATATATTTCCACATACTTATAATAATTATATGTCTAGCATATGATATAATTATAAAAATTAAATTAAAAATTAACGTATAAACAAATATGCTATTAATAATTTTAATTACCATTAATTAAATTAAATATTATAATTATATAAAATTATATGTATATTTATTATATAATTAAATTATATTATTAATTATTTGATAAAAAATAATAAATATGTAATACATTAAGTTGTAAAATTTAATTTAAAAGACATTCCGCGTAAACGTGGGGTATCATCTAAGTAAAAATATACATATATAGCAAATTTTAAAATAAGATCATAAACTAGTACTTGTTCTTTAAAATAAAATACTATAAATAGTATTAGTTGCATTGACACTTAAATGAACTAATACTTATTTTTTCAAAATAAAATCTATATCTATACTAATATAAAAGTGGCTAGGGGTTGAGAAATATTTTTGGACCCTTTTACCCTTGTCATCTTTTGCATTATACAATTTGATCCTTATTCTTATTTTTTTATTTCCTCACCTTTGTCTCTTCTTCCCCTCATTTATCCTCCACTGTTTCACATTCTTTCCTCGCCTTCCCCTCCACTGTTTCTTCTTCAAAAAAACCTTCAACCTCAAACCTCGCTACAATTAATTGCTCTATTTTGTTCGCCGCAGATTGATTCACATTTCTCCTTGTTGGTCTCACGAATTGAGTATATTATTGAGAACCTTGAAACAACCTTCTAGGAAAAATCTAGAGGGGGGGTAAATAGATTTTCCAACTTTTTCCAAAACTAGAAAATCAATTCAAGGAAACAAAGTTTTACACATGGAAAACAAGCTTGAACTCAATTTTAAACGGATCAAAAGCAATCGATTACAAGTCTGATTGTGAATCGAGATTGAACTTGATTAATAGTTGAAATTGTTTAAGAACAAATAAGCAAGGAAAGCAATAAAGAACACAACAATTTATAGTGGTTCGGATCAAACGATCCTACATCCACTCTCCTCCTTCAACTTGAAGAAGGGTCTCAACTTACTTTCTTTCTTCTTCCTTCTTACTTACTTACGGTAGCTTCTTGACCTTACAATCTTCTTCTCTAAATTCTGAATTCTAATGGCTTGAAGATATTCGTGAGTAGTGTTCTATAAACACTAAGAACTAAGAACGTGAAGAAAGTTCGTGCGTGATTACAATATTTGTAAATGCTACTTGTGTGTTGAAAATACTATTGAATTCGTGAGATTACAAAGTTAATTCTACTCGATTTCTAGATCTATTTATAGAGATCTTTGTTGGCGATTGTAACTTCCTCACGATTCTTCTTCGTTAGTTATAACAAATTAATCAATCTTGTAACTTCTTCTTGGTTAGTTATAATCGCTTCTTGAAATTGCTTGAAATTTTCTAACACATCATCGTCTTCTCTTTAGTCTTGATTCACCTTGTTCTGCGTCTTAGTCTTCGGTCTAGATGGTGTGCATTTGTCATCCTCGGCCTCATCTGTCTTCCTTAGTCTGTCTTCATCTGATTTCTTGTCATCGTTTGACTTTTTATCCACATCGACTCCTTGTCCTCATCTAACAATTTGTGTATCCTTATCTATCCTTTGTACTTAGTTTTATTTACATATCATTATTACATCACTGTCTATACAAGATTCTCATTTGGTCATCCTATTTTACATTTTAACTCATCAAAACTAAATACAACTTTCTTCCTAACAATTTCCCCTTTTTGATGATGTTAAAACATAGCTCAAGAAAAAAAACGTGTTAGTAATCTTAGAAGATAAGAATTCCACAATATATACACTTAGGTCACATAGTCGCTTAATTAGAGCAACAAGAATCCTCAAGTAAGATGATCATGGTCGAGATAGACAAGCAAACAAGATAGTCAAAATTAGTGAATTACGGATGACTTAGTGTTATAAATTATTGTCGGGTTAATTTTAGATAGTTATACCAAGAATCGACTAGAAGATTAAAAATAAAGCAAGTTAGTTAAACAACCAATTTATGAGAGTAGTTCAAACGTATATTCACACATGTTTCGGATACATAAAAAATTAGCATATTTTTCACATTGATCGAAAGCAGATAATCGACGAGGATTATAAGAAAAGACTTAGTCGTACCACCTATCTTATTCTCGGTATACTAAGCCGGTCGAAGACCCTCTTTTCGCAGACACTGCTTTCACCTCCTTCAATAAGTCGGCTTCGCTTGCTCGATGATCACCGCTTGACTCTCTCATGGTCCAAACGACCATCACTTGTTCTCGGAGGTTCCATCGGTGCATAGGCGGGTGCGACCACGTCGGCATTGAATTCCCAATGAGCAAGGTCGATTAGGTATTGGTAGAACTGAGAATCCTTTTCTTCCAACCGCATACATGGAAGACGATGTTCTCTTCAAGTCCCCATTTGATCTTCTTGCAGACGTGGAAGGCAAAAATCCACTCTGCCTCATATGATCTCCACATCTCCCGATCTTACATCAGCAAGACCTCCTTGGGTACTATATTGCTTCGATGGAATGGTTGGAATACTTCGGCTCCTTGCTCATCACGGCCTCGTCTCGAACCCACCTCTCGCCGCTCGTTATAGAATTTCCTAGCCGCTTTCTCGCTCTCCTCCTCTTCTTAGCATCTCTTCTCTTATACTTCTCCTTTTCTTCCCTCTTCCTCTTCAAAACTTTTTCCTCCTCTTTATCTCAGCACAGGTCTTTGGTTTGCTCGCAACTTTGGCCTTCCCACTGCATAAATGAGGATGAGGGAGATTTGATTGATCGGATGGGGACAGGATCTTGAGCAAGAGGTAATCCTTGCAATTGTTTTCCAGCCTGTGCTCGGATTCAGTGGATTCAATTGCCTTTGACCTCCGTCTCGAGTCTCCTTAGAACTCTCTCGAGACTTCTCATCTGCCGCTTTCTTCCTTGCTTCTTCGGACTTCAGCTTCCTCGACAACTCTTCTAGCTTCGTATTTAATGCCAAGATCTTGTCGTCTTGAACATCTACTCTTTTCTTGAGCTCACTATCTTCCCCTTTTTGACATCAACAAAGCCGGTATTGCAGAGATAGTGGCCACTTGTTCAATTTGCCCCAAGAGCTCATTTTCGACAAGTCTTGTTTTCTCGCTCCAACTCGATCGTATCTTTTCTTTTGTACTCTGCCTTGTCTCAACTCTCCTTCCAGATATCGCTTGAGAATGTTAGTTTGCCTATCTTTTTCCATGGCCAAGGACATTTTTAGTACTTGTGAAAAGGATGCCTCCTTTGCAGTCCATGACTCCTTGACTGTGTCCTCGACAAGTATCTTTGATTTGAGAATATGCATTCAAAACATACTGTCCGACTCCATTCTCCTTGAGCCTTCTCTTCTTCGGCAATCTGCCGCTTAACATTGGCCATGTGCTCCTCATGTCCGATTCCGGAAAAATAGAGATCTATCTTCGCCTTCTCATGGATTGCGCCTCTATGTTTTCCTTAATTGATGATGAAATGACATTTGGAACCGGTTGAAAAGCCCTTAGACAGACCTTCTTTAAATTAGCTACCTCCTCTTTCGTGGCTTCCACCTCGGATATAGACGTAGAGGATGAGGGCATTGCTAATTCTTCTCGTGGATGGAGAAGATAGAGTTAAATCTATCTCCTCTATAGGCACTTCGATTTCAACAAAGTGGAGGAGAATCTCGCCCAATGCATCTTTGTTGTTGGCACAGATGATTCTTCCTCCACCGGCAACCGCCTTCCACTCGCTCTGTTTGTGCCTCCCCACCGTATCCATCTCTGGCTCATCGGCGACTCCACCCATCACTTCCTTTGGCTTCTCTACCTCCATTTCTTTCCTGCACTCCCTTCCCCTTTTTCTCCTTAGCTTCACCCTTCTCTTCCTTCTTCTCCTTTACCTCTTCTCGTTGCATATCCCCAAGGTATACCCTTTGCAAGATGTAGTCATAGAAATTACCGTCTCAAAGGATTTCAAGAAATGATTTCAGATTGGCCTTCTTGAGGACTTCTTTCTCCCAAATTGACAAGTTATTTCCTCCGCCTCGCCTATAAGGATAGCAGTTTCTTCAAACGACCCCATCCTTATCCTTCTCAAAGAACCGTGACATCAACGAAGTTCTCCTAGTAGACCGGGTTCATCTACGAGGGCTGATTCCTTCTTTAACAAGAACTTCTTCCCAACAATCCTAAGTGAGAGCTCGCTTGCTCCCATCTCTCCGCACGGATTTGGAAGGCGAAGGTATAGGTTTGACTGTCTGGGATGAGGAAAGGAAAGAGAATGGATCATTTGTAGGTTGGGGTTGGGTTGGACTTTTGGGAGTAGACCGTTTTAGAGGCTCGAGGCGGCGGTCTTGTCTCGCCTCTTCATCGCCAGTTGGGATGTGGAGGGTTGGGGCTCAGATCCTCGGGATGAGGAAGATGATGATGAAGATGATTTGGCTTCCTCTTCCTCTTCAGTTCATCTCCAGCACAGAGATGACCACCCTTTCTTCTTGTCCCGACACCCCCGGCGGCCTCGGTGAGACACTTCCCTTGGGAAGCTGTCTTCTCTACCTCCTCTTCGATTCTTCATCCTCGGCCTCGGTAGACAAGGACTCATCCTCCAAAGACAGCCTCAACTTGCTTGGCCTTGACTTTTCCAAACCCTTCTCCTCTCGTCTTTGGTGGTGGAGCTGGGCGTCCTCATCGCCTTGAAATCGGATGGTCCAAAGATCTTCTCATCTTTGACCAGCAGCCCCTTTTGCTTGGTGTATTTCTTTACACCCTCCTCCCACCAAGGTTGTCTCGCCTCAATTTATGTTCGAGTATGATGGTGATACTCGACTCATCACACTTGTCACATTTTTCAGAGACCATCTCATCAATTCCATCGTGATCGGGGTTTTAATAAACCTCTTCTTCTTCTCCATCAACCTCGAATATACCACCCTAGCCTAATTTATCTCTACTCCGTCATAAATGGCCCTAAGGCAAGATAATCTCGGTTTTGTCAAGCCATCGTGGCTCGTTGTTCACCCACGATGCACTTCGTCCGAATCAAGATCAATAATCTATATCATCGTTTCAACATCGTCCTTTTCAAATTCACCGTAGTGTTTTGGTGCGACCTCCTCGCTTCAACCAAAAACTCTCCAAATATTCTCGATGCTTTGTATGTGAACGAATTTACTCCATTAGTACTTAATCCAAAAATCTCACCTAGATCCTCAATCGATACAACCACCTTCTTATTTTTCCCATTTGTACGAACCCTAGTTTCTAACCCGGTTTCCGTAGATTTTGCTCTCGGTCAGAACTCAAAGAACAAGATCATCGAGGGTTTTATTCTGGTAGGCTTCGTAGTACAAGATCGTTTCAAACCCCTTGATTCCAAGAATCGTAGGATTTCTCCGGTTTCGGATCGGTAGATATATCCCATTCAACATACATCTCGGACTTGGTTTTGTCTCCGATAGAAGAGAGATCATACTCGTATTTGATGTTTGATTTCTTAGTGTCCGCCATTGAAGAGATTATAAGGTTTTGGGAGGGAAATGAAAAGTTTGAGAGAAATATGAAAGAGTTTTATATGTGCGTAAATGAAATTATGCACACGTTCTCCTATTTATATGGAAAGATATAATAATAAACAATTATAAAACTCATAATTGATTGAAAAAGTGTAAATTTGGGCTTTCGTGTCACCATTAATGCAATTATGACAATTAATTTTGAAAAGCGGAGAGAATAATATTAAATATGTCGCGCATGATATTTCGACGGTTCATATTTCGTAAACCGCCTCCATTTCCAGCGCGTGAATGTTACTTCTCAGTGTAATTCAAAACTTTATTTGATAAAATTTCGAGTCCGTAGTAACTTCTTTCTCGACACAGTAGTTACTTATTTTCTTTACTTTTCGATTAATTGGAAAGATAAAATGAAAAGTACACAAATTTTAATAAAAACAAAATCCGAACCCTTATCCTTTTATTTTGCAAAACAAAATATTTTTAATAAACTGAGTAAATTTATTTTTGAAGAAATAATATGATTATGATATTAAATTCACATATTAATTATATGAACTAATATGCATAATTTTATTATAAAAGAAAAAGTTAGAAAATACTTCCCGATAGTTTCACCTTGTTCTGGATTAAATGCAACATTATCTGCTTCATGATTATTTGGATAAGGAGCCCTTGTCATATGTTGAGAAATGTTTATCAAATTTTGTTTCTTTTGAAATCAAAGACACTTAAGCAATTCATTAGTAACCTTTGTGAGTAACTCGCATAAGGTACATATACTCATCTGTTTGTTTAACACAGATGACTATTATGTATTTGTCTCAATTACTTCATGTCGACAAGTAAGTATCAAGTTGGTCTAAGATCAATGGATTAATCCTTGATTCTTGATTCCTTTTTGGAGATCAATGATATCGGCTCGTGATTTTTCATATGATCCTCTACTCGCTGATACTTCTTTCTAGATATTGTAAAATAATTGAGAGAGACAAAGAATGAACAACATAAGATAAGATTATAGATTGACTAAGGAAGCATCTAATAATCCTAATTCTACGATAGTTCTTTGAACCTTGTCTCTCGCCGAGGTTTTGTCAAGATATCACCTCTTTGAAAATCAGTTAATCTTTTCAAATCGATGTCACCTTTCTCAACATGGTCTCGAATGAAATGATGTCTTATGTCAACATGCTTGCACTGGTATGTAAGACAGTGGTTCGGTAATAGCTATGGAACTATTACTATCACAAAAGATTGGTACGTCTTCTCGGGTATTTCTTTTTCTTTGTTTGACTCGTTCTTTCTCTTCATCCGAGTCTCGATTCTTGATTGTAGAACTTTACAGCTTGATCTCTTGATAGTCATCTCGATTCAGATCGTCGATATCTTTGTGATGTCATTTGTTTTACTAAACACAAAAGAAGATTCATCAAATACAACATGTGGAGTTTCTTCCACACACAAGGTTGTCTTATTAAAAACTCTATATGCTTTTGATACGGATGAGTATCCCAAGAAAATCCCATCTGCTATCTTGGCATCAAAAGTTTTTAATTGAGATTTACCATTGTTGTGAATGAAACATTTACAACCAAATATATGAAAATATGAAATTTTGGGGGATCTTCCCTTCCAAATTTCATAGGGGGTTTTGCATTTATCTTTAACAATCAAACTTCTATTTTGAACAAAACAAGTCAGATTAATGACCTCCGCCCAAAACTCGTGAGGAGTGTTGTACTCGGATAACATTGTTCTAGCCGCCTCTTTCGTAGTCCTATTTCTCCTTTCAACTACTCCATTTCTGCAGTGGTGTCCGTGCAGCCGATGTCTCATGAGTTATGTCATTCTCGATACGGATAGTTAGTGACAAACTTATTAAGGAATTCAATACCTTTATGTTAGATCAAGTAAAGTTTTGATGAGTTAAAAGATCAATTCGGATAAGGCATAAAGTATGAAAAAACAGTGCTCATCCTAAGCCGATCGGACTAGGTCAAAGACCGGTTAAGTCACCGAGATTAGAAGTTGCAAGTCATCTCGAGACAAGCTCAAGCCTAGTCACCGCAGGAGACAATTATGAAGAGCTCGAGACGAGGTCAAGACAAGCCGAGTAGAATAAGAAAGCGAGTCTTCACCAAGTCAAGTACTGCAGATTTGAGTAGGAGAAATCAGGCGAGGTCAAGAGCAGCTTTTCAAGATTAAGTTTGTTAAAGCGAGCTTTCCGGTTTGTTAGAACCGACTAACAAACTAACTGTCTTTTCAGGACTTATAAATAGGTCTAGGCACTTCTTTAAAAAAATACTGCATCTGAGAATACACATTCACAAGTTAGTTTCCGTAAATTTATTCTCTCAAATCACAAGTTTTCAAAAAGCACAAAATAGTGTTTCAAGATTTCTTCATAGTTTTTTTAAGTGTTTGTAGAACACTTCATTGCACATCTTCAAATACACTTCTTTTTCTTAGAGTTAGATTTCACAAGTTTGGTTAGTATTACAAGAATTGAAGATCAAGTTGTAAGTTGTAAGATTGTAAAGTAAGTAAGCAAGCAGATAGTGGAGACCCTTCTTCAAGTTGGAGAAGGAGAGTGGATGTAGGATTGTTATAATCCGAACCACTATAAAATCTCAGTGTTCTTTATCGCTTTCATTTACTTATTTGTTCAATTTCCAAGTTACGCTTCAAAGATTAATTTCGTAATCAAAGTTAAAATCAATATCGCTTTTGCTTTTGATCTTATTAAAGTTGAGTCTAATCTTGAATTTCCGCTGTGTACATCTCGGTACTTTGAATAAGTTTTGAAAGAATTTAAAAATCAGAAAATCTATTCAACCCCCTTCTAGATTTTTCCTAAAAGGTGATACATTTTTACCTAATCTACTCAACTAATCGGGACCAACACTTTATCACTTCTAATCTTAACAATATTTAGTCCTTTTTTATTTTGAACCTTTTTAAGAAATTATGGAATCTTAATCATAGTCTCATTCTTCTTGTATAAGAAAATAACCTGTAAATCTTGAAAAATCATCAACAATTACCAAAGTATATTTTCTTCCACCGAAGCCGAGAGGTATTCTTGGACCAAAAAGATCCATATGAAGAAGTTCCAAAATTCTTTCGATGAAGGACTAATTATTGTTTTAAAAGAAGCTTTAGTCTGCTTTCCTTTATGACAAGAATCACACACATGGTTCTTTGAAAATATCTTACCAGTGGAGTCCTTTTACTAAAGATTTCCTTGCAATTTTGTTAATAGTTTTGAAGTTTAAGTGGCCAAGACGTTTATACCATAGCCAACTTAAATCATCTGAACTCTTAGCAACAAGACAAGTATCTTTAGGACAACTTCTAAAGTTAGCAACATAAATGTTACCTTGTCTAACTCCAGCCAATAATATATTTTCATTAATACCATCTAGCACGTAGCATGCAATATGAGTGAATTTAACACTTAACCCTTTATCACAAAATTGTGAAACAGATAATAAGTTGTGCTTCAATCCTTCCACATAGTAGACTTCATTGACTTGAATATCTCCTATCATCAATGTCCCTACTCCTTTGGTAAGTCCATAATTGTTATCTCCAAACATTACTCTCGGATCGTCTATGGATCGATAGTTAGAAAGAAGGCGTCTCTCATAGGTCATATGCTTGGAACAATGCATCACAATCAATGTACCGGATGACCTCAAGAATATCTCCTCTTTCTACTATCTTCTTCTTGTCTTCCCGCAATCATGCATTTAGTTCTTAGGTACCTTTTGTAATTTGGGTCCTTTCATGTTAAGTTGACACTTAGGTATCCAGATAAAGATATCTATGTTCCTTAAAACCATAGATTGAAGTTTACATCCATATCTATCTACTAAGACAAGACTTTCAAGATCAATCTTGTTTAACTGATCTTTTGTGATTGTCTTATACCTTGGTAAACATAGATATGATTTACTTCTTCCATCAAAGATATTATACCTAGGATAAGACTTTGTCTTAGTCTTTGGTTTAACCTTAGGAGCAACTTTCCTCGTCTGTGTTTTCTCTTCGAAGTGTCGGATGAGGTGATTAGTTCCTTAGGTTTCCAAGGACTAAATCTAGTCTCAACCTTTGGTTTAGTTGCTTTAACAAAACTCTAGGTTTTATGGGATCATTCTTCTTATTCCTATCAAAACCTAATCCAGTCTTGTCATTAGACTTTTGTGAAGTATTGAAGATCTTATCTATTGTGGTCCTCGAGTGTTATTTAGAAGACCTAACTTGAGATTTAATTCTCTGTTAGTTCTTTTATAACTCTCATTCTCGTAACAAATACTTGAAAATTTTATTTTTAAAGAATTCAATTCTTTTCTAACTTATTTGTCTTGTCGGACGAGGTGCTAGTGATAGTCCTAGTCGACATTCCTTGAATGAGCAAATAGTTTCTCACTATCCTTTGTCCGATTGACTTTAGTTAGATTAATAATTTGATTCTTTAAACTAAAATTTTCAGTCTCTATCTGTTTATATGCGAGATAGAGCAGTCTCCAAGTCTTTCTTAAGTTTATTTATAAGACTAAGATCGATTCGTATAAGTTATCACAATCATTATTTGAAGAAGAATAATAGTGTACCTCTTTTGTCATTAAATGTATGTCGTCATCTCGACCCAAAATCAGATGAAGATGAGGATGACGATGTTACATGAACTTCTTCCTTCTCGCCTAGAAGTGCTCTCTGTCTCGCATACCTTCTATCTCCCTTCTTCCTCTTTTCTTCTCTCTCTCTTGGAGTGAGTTGAGGACAATCATAGCTATAGTGACCGGGTTTGTTGCATGTATAATAAATATCTCCTTTATTTGCCTTAGAACTACTATCTCCTCTTCTAATTGGTGACTTGTGCTTCTTAGTCTCGATCCTTCTTTCTATCATTGTCCGAACTCTTTTCTTCCTTATCTCGATTTGTAACTCCTTCTCGCTTGATCTATCTCTCTTATTCCTATTGTATTTCATCTTTAGCCTCTCATAACATTTCATTAAGAGTGTCATTACTTCCTTGATTGATAAATCAGATGCCTTAGAAATTTTCTCCATTCTTCTTGATGAAAAAACGCAACTGTCTTCCCGTGATGTTGAAGATTCAGCTTCATCTTCTTCGTCTTCGATTTGGATATCTTATTCTAATGCCTTGAGATGAAAACAAAGTATGGTGTGATATTGAGGATAGATTCTGTGGCTTTGAGAATAATAGTCTTTTCTCTCCACCTTTTACTTAATGACCTTAGCACCTTGTTGTTGATCTCTTTCTCCGTATAGGTTTTACCCAAATCAGCCGCTTTGTTAAGAAGATTAGTCAATCTAACATCTAGTTGATCAATGGTTTCTCCTTCTTTAATTTTGAAAGTGTCAAAAGTATGTAATACCGATTGCGCTTGTTTTCTTTGACTTGGTCTCGATCCTCACAAATACCAAAGCAAAGAGTCTCCCACATTTCCTTAGCCGATTTACACCTCTTTACCTTTTCAATCCAATCTTTGCTTAGAGTTTCTATGATTTCTGTCCTAGCTACTTGATCCAAGTTGTGAATTTTCCTTTCATCACCGGTCACTCTGTAACTCTTCTTTTCCTGTCTAACTCCTCGGTCTCACTGGCAGCAGCATTCATCACTGGTCCCTTCATGATAGAACTTGATAGGTCTTTCTTCAAGAACCTCTTCTATTCTCGTCATGTATTGCCTTGAGATGATTCTCCATCCTGAATTTCCAGTAATCATATTCCTCGATCGAAAATTCAGGCAAGCTTCTAGACTTCTTACTTTTCACGTATGACATGATGAAACAAAGAAAACTCAACAGAAACTTGTCAAAGCAAGGTTAGTGATTTGAAGATAAAGAAGATAATCAAGAAACAATTTCGTAAACTATGGCAAGACCTTAAATCAATATCGTATCAGCTTAACACTACTCGATACCACTTGTTGGTCCCACGAGTTGAGTATAATAAAGAGAAACTTGAAACAACCTTCTAGGGAAAATCTAGAAGGGGTTGAATAGATTTTCCAACTTTTTCAACTGAAAATCAATTCGAGACACCAAAGTTTTACACAATGTGAAATCAATTTTAAACTCAACTCTAAATGTATCAAAAGCAATCGATAATAAGTCCGATTGTGAATCTGAAATTATACTTGATTAATAGTTGAAATTGATTACAAACAAATAAGTAAAGAAAGCAATAAAGAACAAGACGATTTATAGTGGTTCGATCAAACGATCCTACGTCCACTCTCCTCCTTCAACTTGAAGAAGGGTCTCTACTTACTATCTTTCTTCTTCCTTCTTACTTACTTACTTACAAAGTGCGCTTCTTCAAATTCTTTACAATCTTTTTTTCTAAATTCGTAACTTTAATAGCCTGAAGATATATGTGAGTAGTGTTCTATAAACTCTAAGAACTAAGAACGTGAAGAACGCTCATGCTTGATTACAATATTTGTGTATGCTACTTGTGTGTTGAAAAAATACTTAGTGAATTTGTGAGATTACAAAGTTAATTCTACTCTAGTTTCTATCCCTATTTATAAAGATCTTTGTTGGCGCTTGTAACTTCCTTGTAGATTCTCGTTTCAGCTTAGTTATAACAAACTAACTCAATCTTGTAACTTCTTCTTGGTTGGTTATAACTCTTTCTTGAAATTGCTTGAAATTTCCTAACACTTCATTGTCTTCTCTTTAGTCTTGATTCACCTTGTCTCGTATCTTAGTCTTCGCCTAGATGATTGTTTGTTTGTCGTCCTTGACCTCATCTGCCTTCCTCAGCCTATCTTCATCTGATTTCTTGTCATCGTCGACCTTTAGTCCACATCTCGACTCTTGTCCTCATCTCGATAGTTTGTGTATCCTTATCTATTCTTTGTACTTAGCTTTATTTACATATCATTATTACATCACTGTCTATACAAGATTCTCACCGGTCATCCTATTTTACAATTTAACTCATCAAAACTAAATACAACTTTCTTCCTAACAATATATTTTCATTAATACCATCTAGCACATAGCATGCATTACGAGTGAATTTAACACTTAACCCCTTATCACAAAATTGTGAAACAGATAACAAGTTGTGCTTCAATTCTTCCACATAGTAGACTTCATTGACTTGAATATTTCCTATCATCAATGTCCCTACTCCTTTGGTAAGTCCATAATTGTTATCTCCAAACATTACTCTCGGACCATCTATGGACTTATAGTTAGAAAGAAGACGTCTCTCATAGGTCATATGCTTGGAACAACCACCGTCAATGTACCAAATGACCTCAAGAATATCTCCTCTTTCTACTATCTTCTTGTCTTCCTGCAATCACGTATTTAGTTCTTAGGTACCCTTTGTAATTTGGGTCCTTTCATGTTAAGTTGACACTTAGGTATCCAGACAAAGATATCTATGTTCCTTAAAACCATAGATCAAGTTTACATCCATATCTATCCACTAAGATAAGACTTTCTATATCAATCTTATTTAACCGATCTTTTGTGATTGTCTTATACCTTGGTAAAAATGGATATGTCTTACTTCTTCCATCAAAGCTATTATACTTAGGATAAGACTTAGCCTTAGTCTTTGGTTTAACCTTTGGAGCATCTCTCCTCATCTCGTGTTTTCTTCTCGGAAGTGTCGGATGAGGTGATTAGTTCCTTAGGTTTCCAAGGACTAAATCTAGTCTCAACCTTTGGTTTAGTAGCTTTAACAAAAACTCTAGGTTTTATGGGATCATCCTTCTTATTCCTATCAAAACCTAATCTTGTCTTGTCATTAGACTTTTGTGAAGTATTGAAGATCTTATCTATTGTGGTCTCGGTGTTATTCAAAAGTCCTAACTTGAGATTTAATTCTCTGTTAGTTCTTTTATAACTCTCATTCTCGTAAGATACTTGAAAATTTTATTTTTAAAGAATTCAATTCCTTTTCTAACTCATCTGCCTTATCGTACGAGGTGCTAGTGATAGTCCTAGTCCGACATTCCCTTGAATGAGCAAATAGTTTCTCACTATCCTTTTACTGATTGACTTTAGTTAGATCAAGAATTTGATTCTTTAAACTAAAATTTTCAGTCTCTATCTGTTTATATGCAGATAGAGTAGTCTCTATGTAACGCCCGAACCCGGATAGTTCCACTTACTTATCCAAATTCGAGTCGTCACTTAGTGAAAGGGAAAAAGTAAGACAATTTTTTTAAAAGAAAGAAAATCGATAAGGGAAAATATAAAAGAAAACAATTGAATGATTCTTAAGTTAAAGTATTCAAGATCAAACTAAAATCCTAATCATTTAAACAGAGCATAATTAAACCGTAGAAATGAGAAAGTATTGTGAGTCTAAGTTTTAGCAAATGCAGATAGAGAGTCTAAAATTTGCAGACAGAAAATAAAAACGTTTAAGCATTCAAATATTATATGGCGGGAAGGCCGAGTCATCGCTGCTCCCAAGACTCCATCGGCTCACCGAAAAATATTTAAAAAGGGCATAAGAATTTGAATTTCTCGGTGTGGGTAGCTCCGCACGCTATCATGAATACGCTTTAATATCATACACATCAATCATATTTTTACAGAAAAGTAAACACCGAGACGGACCACCTCCATTCACCGAGACGATACCAACATCGCTCGTAAACCGAGACGGACCACCTCTGCTCATAAAACAACCGAGACGATACCAACATCGCTGTAAACCAAACATGATTTAGCAATGATATTTTAACTATGACATAAATAAAGTCAATACGGTTAGTGCCACCCACCTTAAAAGAAGTTCAAAGTACGACTTGAAAGGGAAAAACGTCCGAGCAAATCACCGACCGGTCGTACTTTCGTTCCTAAAGAAAACTTTTGGGTTTTAGTTTCTTATCGAGGAATAACATACAGGCGTTGGTCCCGAAGGACTTTTGATTACTTATACGTCTTTTATCTTTTAGTCGTAAATTATTGGAACTCTAATTTTTCGACACAAGAATATATATGTATAAATATAAGACTCTTACTAACATGCTCCTAAGTATGACACATAAAAATGGAAAACACCTTTTCAAAAGTAGTGATTCAAGCATTATGACAACTTCCGACTGCCCACTCTCGACTTTGGGGTATTTTCTAAAATATAAAAAAATATCTAAAAATTTGGCAAAAGTACAGTAGACACTCTCTTGAAGTTTATATCACACATAAAATATGGTCTCATTAAAAAGGTTTACGAAAATTGGGTTTTTGAATTTATTTTCTAGGTCGAAACAGTGTTCCAGAAAGTTTTCAGTGTTGAGACACCATCGAAATTAATTTCTTAATAATACTAAAACACTTCCGGAAATTATGAAATTTTTACTGTAGATACCTTATGAAGTCAGCAACATTTCCTTAGTTTTGACTTTAGGCAGAATACGAAGGGAAAAGGGTGTTTTGGCTCGTTTTTGGAAAAGGGACAGAAACATTTCTGCCTTTCCAGTCACGTACCAACTGGATAAATAATTTTTGTAAAACTATTTAGACTACTCCTAAAATCATGGAAAAATCCAGAAACGAAGCTAACATCATGTAGTATTTTATTTTGATTTTTATAAAAATAAAAACCGAAGTGAAGAATACCAGAAAAATCGAAGAGTTACAAAAACGTCTCAGATTGACACACTAACTTCAAAAATTCATATATTATTGAATATAACTCCAAAATGCATGAGACCAGTGGCAAACGAAAACCATTTTGTCCTAATTTCATAATATGCAGTCAAACATGCCAAAGCTCCAAGTAACGAAAATGTTTCGGTTTAAACTTCTGACGGGAAAACAGGTAGTTCATCTATTCACATGCTATGGACACTTAAAAACTTATTCTCACTTTCAAAATCATGAAACCTTCAACTCTTTCATAAAGAAAATATCATGCTACCAAGAAATAAATAAAACTTCAAGAAAACACATGCCCTTTCTCCTAACAAGAGTTTTTTAGAGAACAAGGTTAAAGTTGAGGTGAGGTCACCTTTGTAGTCTTTCTTTAAAAAGGCTAGGGTCAAATGCCTTCTTCAAGCTCTTCCTATGAATGGCTCTACTCCTTTCCACCTTGAAGGAAGATGAATGGCTTGAGGTAGAAGTTGGGGTGTCTTGTATGTAAGAAGAAAAATGGGAGAAGAAGAGTTTCCACCTCCCTTTTTGTGAGTTGGCCGAAAATGGGGTGAAGGGGGAGGAGTGCTTCCTTTCTTTTGATGACTTGAATAAGGGGGAGAAGTGGTGCCCAAGAAACTTAAAAGAACATGTGGGAAAAGATGGAGGGCCAAGATCAAAACAAGTGGATGGTGGGATGGAAGGGAAGGACAAGAATTAATGGGAAAGGAGGGGGTACAAGTACTTGGGGTCAACACACTTTGTCTTGGTGTGTTAGCCCTTGAAAGTGGCTGCAAACTTCCCCTTGGACGTCCAAAATGTGGGCCCCACAAGCCTTTGGCTTGTGGTGGCCCTCCGGTTCAGTGGTGTCGTGATTCGATACCAAAAACGGGCTCCGTTCGGGATTTCGGGGCTCTGAAACTACGCTTCGTTCGTTTAATCGCTAAATAATTTTATAACCTTAAAATTTTGTAATTAAGAAGGCTTTTAACTTATTTTATTAATTCGGTTCTCGGTTGGTTCAATTTTTTGTTCGGTAGATTCGAAATTCGGCATTTTTAGGGTTTTTCGCCCAATTTTCGGCGACTAAAAGAAAACTCCTGTGTTATTAATACGAACGGTTTCTTCACTTATTTTGAATTTGTATATTATCCATATTCCGACTATCAAGTACCGGTTCGATCAAGATAGGGTTTCTAGAGTACCGCTTGCTCGGTTCGCTTGCCTGCTACCCAAAATCAAAGATTTTGAATAACAACGAAGTTTCTCTTTTCGAAAGAAAAATCAAGCATAGCATAACACTCACGCAAGTAAATAAATAAATCACAATTTGGGTCCGGGTATTACACTCTAAGTCTTTCAAGTTTATTTATAAGACTAGGATCGATTCGGATAAGTTATCACAATCATTATCTCAAGAAGAAGAATAATAGTGTACCTCTTTTCGCCATTAGACAGGATGTCGTCATCTCGACCCAAAATCAGATGAAGACGAGGATGATGATGTTTCTTGAGCTTCTTCTTTCTCGCTAGAAGAGCTCTAGGTCTCGCATACCTTCTATCTCTTTTCTTCCTCTTTTTTCTCTCTCTCTAGGAGTAAGTTGAGGACAATCATAGTTGTAATGACCAGGTTTATTGCATGTATAACATATATCACCTCTATCTGTCTTAGGACTACTATCTCCTCTTACGATTGGTGACTTGTGCTTCTTAGTCCGATCCTTCTTTCTATCATTGTCCGAATTCTTTTCTTCTTTATCCGATTTGTAACTCCTTCGGCTTGATCTATCTCTCTTATTCCTCTTGTACTTCATCTTTAGCCTCTCATAACGTTTCATTAAGAGTGTCACTTCTTCCTTGATCGATAAATCAGATGCCTTAGAAATTTTCTCAGCATTCTTCTTGATGAAGAAACGCAACTGCCTTCCCGCATGTTGAAGATTCAGCCTTCATTTTCTTCATCTTCGATTTGGATATCATATTTAGTGCGTTGAGGTGAGAAAACAAAGTATGGTGTGATATTGATGATAAATTATGTGTGGCTTTGAGAATGTTAGCCTTTTCTCTCCACCATTTACTTAACGACCTTAACACCTTGTTGTTGATCTCTTTCTCCGTATAGGTTTTACCCAAATCAACCGCTTTGTTAAGAAGATTAGTCGACCTAACATCCAGTTGATCAATGGTTTCTCCTTCTTTCATTTTGAATGTGTCAAAAGTATGTAATACTGATTGCGCTTTGTTCTCTTTGACTTGATCTCGATCCCTCACAAATACCAAGCAAGAGTCTCCCACATTTCCTTAGCCGACTTGCACCTTTTGACCTTCTCTATCCAGCCTTTGCTCAACGATTCGATGATCTCCGTCCTAGCTACTTGATCCAAGTTATGGATTTTCCTTTCATCACCGGTCAGCTCTGAACTCTTCTTTTCTTGTCGACCTCGGTTTCACTGGCAGTACCATCACCGGTCCTTATGATAGAATTTAATAGATCCTTCTTCGAGAACCTCCTCCATCCTATCATGAATCGCCTTTGGATGGTTCTCCATCCTGAACTTCCAATAATCATACTCCTTGTAGATTCTGTTTGAGCTTAGTTATAACAAACTAATCAATCTTGTAACTTCTTCTTGGTTGGTTATAATCGCTTCTTGAAATTGTTTGAAATTTCCTAACACATCATCGTCTTCTCTTTAGTCTTGATTCACCTTTGTCTCAAGGCTCTTAGTCTTCGGTCTAGATGACTGCCTTGTCGTCCTCGGCCTCATCTGTCTTCCTTAGTCTCTGTCTTCATCGATTTCTTGTCATCGTCGACTTTTTGTCCTCATCTCGACTCCTTGTCCTCATCTAACAATTTGTGTATCCTTATATATCGTTTGTACTTAGTTTTATTTACATATCATTATTACATCACTGCCTATACAAGATTCTCACCGGTCATCCTATTTTACATTTTAACTCATCAAAACTAAATACAACTTTCTTCCTAACACTCCTTCTTCGATGAAACCTTCGACACAATAACTAAAATTAGTTTTAATGATACTAACATTTCAATTACAATTATACTAGCACATATGGGAGTTTTAGAAAACAAAACCTTTTTAAATTCCTTTAATTCTTATAATACTTTTTGAAAAATATCATTCATTAAAATTGGATGAGATGGCACCACAAATGCATTTATGCTAAAATAACTATATAAGTCCAACATGTTTGTACCATTGAAATTTTCTTGACCGCATCATACATCCAATTATTGTAACCTGCAAGTTAAGATTCGTAACATTCAACTAGACACTTCAACCTACAACATGAGTTTAAGACTCTTCAACTAATCATGAAAAATAATGCAATTTGAAATACAACTAACAAGAAAACATGTCATATAATCGATCTTGCAAATTTAACAAAAATTACTTGCAATGCACGTATTTGATTAACTAGTGTTATAAATAATTAGTTGATGATTGCCATTGGCTTTTGAAAAGAAAGGTCACTTTACTATTAAGTCGAGTTATTCTAAGTGTACCGGTATAATAATTTTGGGGTGCTAGTCATTCCAAAGAGCTCTAGTGGTGAGGGTTATAACTTTTGGTGGTCGAAATTAAGTGTGGAACATGAATAGTGAATACGCCTCCGAAAATTAAGACTCCGTTTGGATGGAGTGATTTGAAATCAAGGAATTTGAGGATAATATACCATACATTTACAAATCAAAAGGAGAAAAACTAAATGAATGAATTTAGTTCACACAAATATTACTTATAAGTGGGAGAATTTCAAATATCCAACAAAACTCGGTCATTTGAAATCCTCTCACTTCTATCACTTGTGCTTAATATTTGAGTGAATAAAATCCATTCATTTAGTTTTTCTCCATTCTAGTTTGTGTGAATGTATGATATATATTATTCTCAAATCCTTTGATTTCAAAGCACTCCATCCAAATGGAGCCTAAGGGTTTTTATCTGGAAGATCTCGAGGGTAACACGAATGTACACTATTATTTGAAAGAATTTCGCCTCATCTAAAAGTTTAAATTTATAAGGTAGTTAGAAATCAATCTATTTATATCATCACCTTATTTATCATGAGAAGGATTGTGGAGGGTCAACGAGTGCGGACTAATGTTAACTTCATCATGAGTATGTCCAACAAGTATTTAATTTTAAATGGATGAAGTTGTTTTTAGTAGGGTTTTGCTCGATACCATGGAAAAATTTCGTCTCGTCTAAAAGTTCAAATTAATGGAGAGGTTAGAAATCAATTCATTCATATCATCACCTTAATAATTGCTCTGATACCGTGGAATGTATTGGCGACTCAATTTTCGAGAATAAATCCTACAGGATCGGTTATGGCCGCCAAGTCATGTCTTTTAAAGAGGATTTAAGTGGTTGGAGTAATGAGCCATTATATGTTGGAAATTGGTTTGAAATTTGGGTGTTGAGCAAAGTTTGATCAATTTTATTGTGATGATCTATTTGTGGAAAATGAAAATAAATTGCAAATTCATAAACTACGTTAGGAGTAGATGAATTTAATGTATTGATTTGCTCAAAATCAATTTTGAGTGAATGAGATATTAATTAATACACGAAGTTAACAATTTATTACTTGATTTAAATGAAAATTGAAGAGTTGAAATGTAGGGGAAAAGGAAAGAAGTTTTCTTCCCACATAGAAAAATTGGAAAGGAGATTCCTTCCATATAAGTATACGTGTGAGTTATAAATTAAAATTGACCAAAATCTACATGATGGTGGTGCTATGGTCAGCATTCGCTAACACAAAGGTTTATTGATCGCACGGCATGCGCACGTCACACTTAATCGCATTGGACGCTTTTAGAGGCGCATGGGCACGTATGTATCATCGTGAGGAGCTGAGAAACTTTTTAATTTTGGCCAAAATCGGATCGATCATGGCTCACACTCTTGGACCGGTGGCTCGGAGTGGCTAGTGGGGTTCGAACCCGTGAAGTGGTGCGGTCGACCGGCCGGATTGGGTCGGTTAAGGCTCACGGGCCGCGAGTTGAACATGTGCAATTAATGTAATACCCGGACCCAAATTGTGTTTTATTTATTTTCATGTGTGAGTGTTATTCTCGATTATTCTTTCAAAAAAGAAACTTCATTTTTATTCAAAATCTTCGATTTTGGGTAACGACGAAAGCAACCGAACCGACGGTACTCTAGAAATCCTAATACCGATCAAACCGGTACTCGATAGTCGAAATATGAATAAAATTCAAGTCCAAAATAAGTGAATAATCCATTTGTATTAATAACACGAGAGTTTTATTTTAGTTGCCAAAAATTGGGCGAAAAACCCTAAAATGCCGAATTTTGAATCTATCGAACAAAAACCGAACCAACCGAGAACCGAATTGATAAAATAAGTTAAAAGCCTTCTTAATTACTAACTTTTAAAGTCGTGAAATTCTTTAGTGATAAAACGAACGAAACGTAACTTCTGAGCCCCGAAATCCCGAACGGAGCCCCGCTTTTTCAAGATCGAACCGCAACACTGAATCGAAGGGCCACCACAAGCCAAAGGCTTGTGGGGCCCACAATCTTGGACGGCCAGCTGGGTTTGCAGCCACCCTCAAGGATCCAACACCCCAAGACAAAGTCTTTGGCTTGTGGTGGGGCCCACAATCTTGGACGGCCAGTGGGTTTGCGGCCACCCTCAAGGATCCAACACCCCAAGACAAAGTGTGTTGACTCCTTAGTACAAGTACCCCTCCCTCCTTTAATTGTTGTCCTTCCTTTCCCATCTCCACCCTCCACATGTTTTAATCCTAGCCATCCATTCTTTTCACCACATGCCAATTTAATTACTTGGGCATCACTCCTCACTCTTATTCAAGTCATCAAAAGAAAAGAAGCAACCCCTCCTCCTCCACACTCATTTTTTCGGCCACTACACTAAAAGGGAGGAGAAGAACTTTTCTTCTCCCATTTTTTCCTACATACAAGACCCTCCCCCTAACTCTTACCTCAAGCCATCATTTTCCTTCAAGGTAGGAAGAGCTTGAAGAAGGCATTTTGGCCCTAGCCTTTAAAAAGAAGAATTACAAGGTGACCTCACCTCAAACCTTAGCTTTGCTTTCTAAAAACTCTTGATAGGAAGAAAGGCATGTGTTCTTCTTGAAGTTTGTTTATTTCATGGTAGCATCATGTTTCATGT
This sequence comes from Paraleonurus japonicus, assembly GCA_030762865.1. NCBI lineage: Eukaryota > Viridiplantae > Streptophyta > Magnoliopsida > Lamiales > Lamiaceae > Paraleonurus > Paraleonurus japonicus. Next base: position 42,713,676 of record CM061053.1, on the reverse strand, counting down.
TGTTAATAATGAAAGAGATGAAGGTTTCATGATTTTGAAAGTAGGAATAGGGTTTTAAGTGTTCATAGTATGTAAATAGATGAGCAATCTGTTTTTCCATCAAAAGTTTAAACTGATACGTTTTTGTAACTTACTACTTTATTATTTCTGTCTGCATATTTAGAAAGTAGGACAAAATGGCTTTCGTTTGCCACTGGTCTCATGCATTTTGGAGTTATATTCAATAATCTATGAATTTTTGAAGTTAGTGTGACAATCTGTGACGTTTTTGTGACTCTTCGATTTTTCTGGTATTCCTCACTTCGGTTTTTATTTTTATAAAAATCAAAATAAAATACTACATGATGTTAGCTTTGCTTCTCAATTTTTCCATGATTTTAGGAGTAGTTTAAATATTTTTACAAAAATTATTTCTCTAATTGGTACGTGAGGGAAGGCAGAAATGTTTCTGTCCCTTTTCCAAAACGAGCCAAAACACCCTTTTCCTTTCATATTTTGCTTAAAGTCAAAACTTAGGAAATGTTAGTGACTTCATAATGTATCTACTGTAAAAATTTCTAGTTTTTGGAAGTGTTTTAGTATTTTTAGGAAAATTATTTCTATGATGTTACAACACGAGAAAACTTTCTGAATCAACTGTTTCGTCTTAGAAAATAAATTCAAAAACCCAATTTTCGTATACCATTTTAATGAGACCATATTTTATGTGTGATATACGCTTCAAGAGAGTACCTACTGTACATTTGCCAAATTTTTAGATAGTTTATTTATATTTTAGAAAAATGCCCAAAGTCGAAAATGGGCAAATAAAAGTTGTCTTAATGCTTAAATCGTTGCTTTTATTTGGAAAATATATTTTCCGCTTTACGTGTCACATTTAGGAGCATGTTAGTAAGAGTCTATATATATATATATATATATATATATATATATATATATATATATATATATGTATATATATATATATATTTACCATATGTCGAAAGATTAAAATTACAATAATTTACGACTAAAAGACGAAAGACGTGTAAGTGACCAAAAGTCATTCGGGACCAACGCACTGTATGCATAAATATATTTCTCGATAAGAAACTAAAACCAAAAATTTCTTTAGGAACGAGTACGACCGATCGGTGGTTAACTCGGACGTTTCCCCCTTTCAAGTTGTACTTTTCGAACTTCATTCGAGGTGGGTGGCACTAACCGTATTGCCTTAATTTATGTTAGAGTTGAAATATCATTTGCTAAATCGTATTGTTTGACGAGCGGAGGTGGTCCGTCTCTTTTATGTTTTATGAGCGGAGGTGGTCCGTCTCATTTATGTTTTACGAGCGGAGGTGGTCCGTCTCGGTATTACTATTCTCAGTAATAATATGATGTTGTTTATGATACTAAACTTTATGCATGATAGCGTACGGGCTACCCACACCGAGAAATTCAAATTCTCATGCCCTTTTTAAATATTTTCAGTGAGCCGATGGAGTACTGGGAGCACGTGGACTCACCTTCCCCGCCAATGTTTAAATGCTTAAATACTTTTATTTTTCCCGTCATAATTTAGACTCTTTATCGGTATTTGCTAAACATGGGCTTATGTCGGACCCTTAAACTCACTAATACTTTTCCCGCCGCGGTTTTAATTAGTTTAATTATGCTTCTGCTTAATGATTGAATTTAGTTAATCGAAATCTCTAAGTTAAGAATCACTCAATTGTTTTTCCTTAATCTTTTTAAAGTCGTTGTATCTTGGGGACGATTGTCATAGTCACCGTATTGCACCGGATTACAGGCGATATCGTCTTACGGAGAGAGAGTCAAACTCTTAGCTCGACTTTATGTTTGTATCAGTCCTACATCATCTTCGTTTACACACCCACATTTTCCAATATTATATTAATTTGCTTTCTCGGATATGATTAGAGAAGAGATAAAGACTACTTTAGTGTGGACCATTTTTCACATTCTTCGAACCCGAAATGTAATGGCTTATAAGTTTGCGAAGTTTGTGTTAGCCTCCTTATGTCCTCATGCTTGAATTGGGGTCCTTATGTCCTCATGCTTGAATTGGGGTCGGTATTCCTCCGTGGATTGAAACGAATTTACACTCTTCTCGTGAATTTTGTTGAGTGTTGTCCCATGTCCCTTCTAAAAAATAATTCTTTAATATAGTAAGAGAAAATATACTCCAACAATTAGTAGTACAAGAAAGGTATTAACATTCAACATTGAAGTGGACTCGAGAAATTGACACAATCACATTTACACAACCGACATAATATGAACTTAAACATTAAAACAACCAAGAAAACCTGCTCCATTTTTTTTTCAAGCGACATAATATTATCACGTATTCAAAACATAACTTGTTCACATTCATACCAGTTCTTAACAAGCCCACAATCCACGAAACATACCGGTACATGCTTGTTTATATAGTACATATCCAAAACAAACATAATATACAATAGCGAAGCAAAATAAGCCACGGTCCGCCCAATGTGTCGTCATCTATGTACACAAACTACTCAAAACCTGCAAGAGCGCCACGGCTTGTCCAAGAACCTCATCGGTAATCATCGGGATTACCTACAATGCATAAAGCTGGGTGAGATATAAATCTCGAAGCGTAAATTATGCATGATGTGGTGTTTAGTTCGAAAACCTCCCAATGCACAATGCACTCTCTTTAAAATCATCAATTTATTTATGAAACACTCGTTAGGGCCCACGACTCACTACTATGCACCTAAGCACACGAGCATTAAACTCAATTCATTTATATTTAAGTGACCACTATATGTATGACCTCGACGTGAGGCTCATCCTCTTGTGGCCACCGAGGGTCCCCCATCGCGCCCCTCATGACCACCAAGAAGTTATCCCTCCACGCCGACTCCACACTATTGAGGATCCCACCCTCTAACGGCCTAGCGAGGTCCATCACCAAACCTCGACCCCCGTCCGTTCGTAAGTCCCCTCTGAAAAATATGCACACACCATAGCATATGAGACGGTGGCCTACTCTAGGTAGCATACGCCAGATCTGCCAGTCGCCTTAACTCCTAGGTCGCCCCGCGCCCTCGGTGCATAATGTGGTCAAACACACCATTTGATAAAATATTTTCATATTAATGCATGATATGCATGATGCAATGCAAAGATATACACACAGTAAAACCACATGCTCAAAACACCCTTTTCACTTCGCAATATCATGGAATTCACAAATTCCTTTCACGATAATCTCTCGAACTCACAGGTTCAATTTACAACAATAATCGAACTCACAGTTCAATTCACAATACTCACCGAACTCACGGGTTCATTCCACTTCGTATATGGAGCTCACCTCCTTTCACAATAATAATTAAATACCAATCAAATATCATAATTAACATAATATTCACATATCACCAATTAAGCGTAAATACTTCACGAAATATTATATTTATGCATTGTAGGTGCAAATGAATTTCTACTTACCTCAAGTCCGCAAAAACGCCGATAAAATCAAACTCTTAAACCCTTGTTACAGCTTTCACTATCAAATAAGAACAATTATTAATAATTTGAGGATATGGTTTTGTTCTACTCCTCACGAGCTTCAAAACGGTATAAAATTTGTCAATTGACAAATCGAAAACTTACCAAAACGCTTCGATCGATTCTCTCTCTTTCCCTCTCTCTCTCTTTCTCGGCCTCTCTCTCTCTCTACGTGATGGTATGCTTCCAGGTTTTTTTTTTTTTAAAAAAAGGAGCTAACTATCTAATTGGTATGGTTGAATAAAGCCACTCCACCGCCTTGTTATTTCTTAAAAGGTAAGTTTTCTAATTCTTTTTCTTTATCTTATTATTATTATTATTTTATTACTACTTAATTAACTAATATACTACACACACGCATATATATGCACACACTACAATTATGTTATATATATATATATATATATATATATATATAATTAATAGAAATAATTAGTATTATAACTAATTTGACTAATACCACTAATAATTATATAATTTGTATTAGTACCCAAGCACCATGAAAATCTCAATTACTTATAAATAAATTTTCTCACCACTAAACATATAAAGACATATTTAATTAATTCAGTATTTAAAAGCACAATAAAATAATGCAAGATAAAATAATTAAAAATCACAAGTAGCATATAGTTAATTAAAATGTACTCAATGCATGAAATATATATTGGCCAATGAGTAGTGAGTGTCTCGGGTATCACAGAAATAAAATAAAGTGTGGTAATTCAAAACGAAAACATAGATTTAAGAAAAAAACAATAATATGATACAAAAATAAATTCAGAAGTTTGAGGTGATTATTGGTGTTGAATATTTTTGGGAAAAAACACCGAAAAATTATAATATTATAACCTTTTAATTCTGCAAATTGGTTTCTTATTAATTATGGAAACTTGATTAGTAAATAATTAACTTAACTACCAATATATCACTACACTAGGCTACGCAATGTTTGTGATATAAAAGAAGAAGGTTTATTCGAAAAGGTTATTTTATTCCATTTGACTTGCTCCAAGAATGACAAAAATTGCATCCCTTTTTAATAGAAAAATGAGTAGGTCTTGTGTGAGGCCGTCTTACGGTCTCATTATGTGAGACGGAGCTCCATTTGACTAATTTTAACCCATTTCGCATCTGGATACCCATTTCGCATCTGGATAAATTTTGATTTCTAAAGATGCGGCCCACTCATTCTCAATTTTAAGGGATGCGGCCAGCCCAATAAAAATCAAAATATGACCTATTTCTAAGAGAATAAATATCCATATTTTTTTCTTAAAATGCAGCCAGCCCATAGACAAAATGAATGCAGTCTATCTAATACACACTATACACATATTATTTTATTTTTTATTTTGATTTTTACATGTCAATTTTAATATTTTTTAAAAAATAATATGTGAGACATGCCATCGGTATCATGTTTTATAAATTAGATAAAAACTTGTATGAGACCATTTAACGTGAGACGATTATGATATCATTATTACTTTTCAATAAAAATGTTCACACTTTTAATATAAATTGTATCACTTTTTAAATTTGTCTTAAAATGGTACATTTTACATATATATTTTTAAAAGTGTTACAACTTTATTTAATGTAAAGTGTATCAATTTTCAAAAGGGCCTTAAAATGATATGCTTTGCATACATTTTTGAAAAGTGATTCACTTTAATATAATAGTGATAACATTTCTATTGAAAGGTGATAATAGTCTCATAATAATTTTACGGTAATACGTCTCACGAAGACTTGCTAAAAATTATCACTTTTATTAATAAAAATTCTTACTAATCTCGCCTATCATTAAAAAGTGATAAAATTTTAGTAAAAATTGATACCTTGAATTATCACTTTAACTTTAAACATATTATTTCCAACTTAAACATTATCACTTTAAAATTATTATTAATAAATTAAATATTATCACTTCTCACTTAAAATTATCAAATTTATTTTAAACATTATCACTTTTCACTTTAAAAACTTTTAACTTAAATATTATTCCCTCCGTCCAATTTTATTTAGTCAATATACCTATTTAGTTCGTCCAATTTTAATATGTTATCCCAAAATAGATTTTTTTTTTTTTACTTATTTCTACTCTCACAACATACATTTATTTATATCATTTGTCATTTGAATCACACAATATTTTCTCTCTCCTATTAATGATTTGACAACAATACTCTTACTTTTTACTTCATTCATCTAATTTATATATAAACAACTAATATTTCTTAAAAATATGTGTCCAACCTATTTGCCTAATTAAAATTGGACGGAGGGAGTATCACTTTTCACTTAAATATAATCACTTTTCACTTAAATATAATCACTTTTCACTTTATTATTATCACTTTAACTCTATACCTATCACTCTTAACTCAAACAATATCACTTTACAATTATTATTATTATTATTATTATTATTATTATTATTATTATTATTATTATTATTATTATTATTTAAACATTATCAATTTTCACTTAAAATTAATCAATTTTAACTTAAACATTATCACTTTCAACTTAAAATTATCAATTTTAACTTAAATATTATCACTTTTCACTTAAAATTATCAATTTAAACTTAAACAATATCACTTTTCACTTTATAATTATCATTTTAATTTTGAACCTTTCACTCTTAACTCAGACATCATCACTTTAAAATTATTAATTTTAAGTTAAACATTATCACGATTCACTTAAAATATCAATTTCATCACATTTCACATTAAAAACTTTTAACTTAAACAAGATTCACTTATACTTTAAATATTATCACTTCTCAGTTAAATACAATCACTTAACTTTAAACCTATCACTCTTAACTCAAATATTATTACTTTAAAATTATCATTATTAACTTAAGCATTATCATTTTCACTTTTAACTTAAACATTACTTTTCATTTAAAATTATCACTTTTAAATAATTTTATGTATTACACACTTTGAACGTATGACTTTGTATTGAAAAAACTATCACTTTTCACTCAATATTTTCATATTTTGTATTAAATATGTCACTGTTATGTATCACTTTAAATTAAATATATTTTTAAACTAAATTAGTCCACATAAAAATGGGTTAATTTTTAGTTAAATGAAGCCCGTCTCACAAAATGTGGAACAATTTCACACAACTTTTTGCCCTTCTTAAAGCATAATATATTTTTAGTTTATAAAATAAAAATAACGAATATAGGTGCATAATTAACTTGATTTTTATTCTAAATAATTGCATGAGTAGTGGGCTAGGAGTTGGGACATGACGCCGCATTTACATATTAAGGTTAGGGGATGGGGTGGTGGCCTGCAACCGTCTATTCGATTAAATGAGGGAGTATGATTTCAGTTGATTGGGTCCATTTAGAACAATGGGTTAAAAAGAATCCGTCTCACGAGATTCATGACACTGCCTCACACAAGTTTTTCAGAAAAATTAATGTGACACCTCGTAACTTTATTTAGTCTAAAGCCACCTCTAAGTTTAAACCATAAAACACAAATAATAAAATTTTATTCATTTTAAATTCAATTTTCAAATCTGTATTTTATTTCGCATGCATTCATATTTTATGTCCATTAGTTTAAATATAGCCTTGCAGAAGTATTATCATGAGAACCACGTGGTTTAGCCCACCTGGTCACTAGATTCCTCCCTGTGTGATTCCCTTTGAGAATGAGAGAAAATTAGAAAGAAGGGATAGAAACAAAAAGATAAAAATTTATATGAATCAAAGTGCATACGATAAACTCTATCAAGGACATTATCTTCACTATAAAATCAATCAAGATTTGTGATAATTTTGGTATGAACACTAGCAAGCAAAATTCTCTCTTTTAAATGAACAATTGAATATGTTAATTGAATTGCAATGATTGCCAACAAACTCTGAGTAATGCCTAGCAATCAATTGATTAATCTCTCGATCATAATTGATCCAACGAACGAGAATAGGAGCTGAGAAGCTAACTCTTCTTCATGTTAGTTATGGCAATTAGTCGAATTAGGAAGGCAAAATCGGTTCACCAGAAAATCGTCGGTTCTTGAAATTAACAGACCGGTTCCGAATAGACCACAATTCATTAAGGGACCGCCTAGTATCTTGAATGTGTTAATGTATGCATGCAATGCATTTTGTTCATCTCGTAACACCATTTTACTAATGTAATAACACATATTCATTATGTAGTAACATTTTGTGAAATCTGAGGATCTTGTTTTGTCGCTTTCCTGTCTAGCGTATTCTCCATTGTTCTTGTTTAAGTGTTAATGCAATACGGTAGTGAGATTCAGATTTGTAGAGAACGAGACGACGATGGTGTGAGAGACACGAATATGAAAAAGAGAAATAAATATTATCTATTGAATACAATGAAATATGATGTATTCTATCGAGTGGGGTGAACAATATTACACAAATCCTACGTTCATACAATATTACACATGAGTCTTTATGCAAAGAGGTTAGATGGCATAGTAGAAATCTAACTTGTTATATCATCATAATTACAAAATACGAGATATTACTAAATAATATTTGTTGGAAATTTCCTAAATTTAACATTTTAAAATTATTACTCCCTCCGTCCCCAGGAATCGAACACTTACCTTATTCGTTTGTCCCATGTAAGTCCTGCACACCCATAAATGACAAAAAAAAATCAATTTTTCCACCCTCACTATACACATTTATTTACAAAATTATCATTACTTTTTTAATACAATTAACACACTTTCAAAGCATAATTAGTTGAATAATTAGTTAACAAATTCTATATTAAGCCTTAACCCAACCCAATAATTAAACCCACCAACCCAACCCATTTCATTTAATTCACCCCATCAAACCCACCACCAACCTATTTCATTTAATTAAATCCAACAAACCCTAAAATCATTTCTCGCGCTCCATTACTCTCTCGATATCTCTCGAAGGTTCTTCACAACCCCTCTTCATGATCTCCTCTCTCGATCTCTCGATATTCTCTTGAAAGTTCTCTCTCTCTCTCTCTCTCTCTCTCTCTCTCTCTCTCTCTCTCTCTCTCTCTCTCTCTCTCTCTCTCTCTCTCTCTCAAGTATTGTTCTAAATAATCATTGGTTTTTTGTATTTAAATTGTTGGTTTTGTAAAAAAATTTCCGATGAAAAATGTGGGTTTCTTGAATAAACGAGGGTTTTTTTATGATAAATCGAGGGTTTTTTTTTTTGTAAAATGATGATTTTCGTAAATTGGAGGTTTTATCAGGATAATTTTCGTTGAAAATCATGGGTTTTCGGTAAAAATCAAGGGTTTCTCACTCTCTGTTTTTGTAAAATGACGACTTTCGCAAATCGAGGGTTTTCTCACCCTCTATATCGATATTTTCTCACTACCTCCAATCTGTCAATCTGTAAATTAGGGCTTAGGTTGAGTGATGAGTAGCGTACTGCAGACTCCCTTCACTGTTGCGACGGTGGAGTCAAATTCCAATGAGTACGATTACTCGGTCCTCGACTCATTTGGTCCTATTGTTCCCGATTCTTATGACTCGAGGGAGGTTGTTCCCGAAACCCCTCTTGGGTCCGATTCGAGGAACTTATGGGGGAAGTTCGTGAAACCCCTCAATGGGTGCTTGACTTTCTTTCTATCTACCGTCCCAATAAAACTACTACCAAAAGGTTAATTTTCGATTTTATGTTTGAGTTGATATGATTCTCGAGATGCATGCTATCATGTCCTACGTTCTGATGATTTTGAGATGCATGTTATGATTCATATGTTATGATGATTTTGAGATGCATGCTTTGATTACGATGTTCCGATTAAATCTGAGAAGTTTTTTCCGATGTTCTCATGAATTCGAGGCTTATATGTTCCGATGATTTTGATGCTTCTATGAATATGAGATGATATGATTCGAGATATTATGCCTTGATGTTCTATAAATCAGAACAATGTGAGATGATATCATTTTGAGATGTTGATCTAATGATGTTACGAGATAGATGGTATGCTTATATGATTATGTATGATACCACCAATAGAGTATATCACTCTATTTAGGAGGCTTATATGATGATTAAACCCATTGATGATAATTTTCTCGAGGGATTTATTAATTCGAGATGCCATTATATCATGTTCGATAAATTTAGATGGTATGGGCTGATGATATGATTTTGAGATATTATGACATGATGTTTTAATGAATTTTGATGCCTACATAATCTAATGATTCTGAAATGTATGTTATGCTTGTATGATTATATATAAAGTCACCAATATAGTATATCACTCTATTTAGGAGGCTTATATGATTGGTAACCCAATGATGATAATTTTCTCGAGGAGATTTGTGAATTCCGATGCTATGATTGTTTATAATGCCACCAATAGGGTATCTAATTAACTCTATTTAGGAGGCATTAACTATATTTATGGAGGAAAACTGTAATTTTAGAATGTTTATCATGCCACCATCAGGTATTTAACTCTATCAGTTTGGGTTTGGTGTGATGAATTAAATGGAATGGATTCCTGTGACGATAATTTTATGAGGGATATTCAAATAATTACATGATTATCATTCAAGTACTAGATAATTATCATTAAATTACTTGCAAAAAGTTACACATATTTATGTTTACAACCTGAGCATTGATGGACCTATGTTTATCTTTGTAAACATATGATGATTGTTAAGCTTTACAAAAGGTAATTACTCCTCCCTATACTTCGTCCCTTCAATATCCTAAGCTAGACATCAAAGCACCTAAGTCTTTATCATTTTCCATGTGACCATTACTCACCAAGTGATCTATGCATTCTCTTACTAGCTGCTCATTAATATATAATGTCAATGGAAGTATTGCTTGACCGGTCAAGCTTGTGCTTTGTTCATGTGTGGAACCTTGTAATTATTTCCACCATACACCTGCATGATCTCTATCATGCAATTCTACAAGCCTAGAAACACTTTGTAAAGAGTAATGTGTGTTAGTCTTTCAAATGATAATAACACATTTGTCACAAAATCATCCATATTCCATGATCTAGTATCAACTTGTAATGATTGTATTACTCTGAAATAGCCTAAGTCATTAATGTTGGTATCTCGGTGAGTTTGGTGGCAAATCAGCTTGGATATTAAATCCATCTCAGACTTGCAGCAGCCCTAAACTCGTGGTCCAAGTCTTTAATATGGAGTTTTGCATTATCCTGTTGTATGAATATATGTTTGCTTGCACTCGCCGCCATGATGTTTTAATTCTTTGGAATAATCAGTAGAAAAACATGTCCTCTCATCAAAACTGGTTAATTTTCCAGCTTTTGGAGACTTGTTGTAATGTCATCAAAACTTGTTAATTTTTCAATTTTTGGAGACTTACAATAATATCATGAAAACTGGTAAATTTATTTATTTTCCAGCTTTTAGAGACCTACTAACCCTATGTGATGAAATTTTTCGATAGGAAAATAAATACCAGTTAATTATGCGAGCTTTTGATGATATCCTTAGTGATGCTATCAATTGGTTTTGTAACCAAAGTTCCCTTAACTCTGTTTTTGTTGTTCCTTTTTGTTGGTTCTTTTTGTGTAAATGGGTAAATCCCAATCTTTCCATCCCAAATAAGTGAACCATCTTGTGCATATTGGGGTCTTGCTACTGCACACATAAACATCACTTTGGTTATGAACCTTTTACTCTTGCATGTCCTATGTGGTTCATTCTCCTGGTAGCATATAATACTTTTCATTTGCCCTAGTCATATAGAACCATTTTTCATCAATGTGAACCACATTGTGCATGGTTTCAAAACGATGGTGTTGTTTTCCATCTCAACTTTTAATGCTCTCAAACAATATTTCACCCTTTGAACTTTGTTGGCTACTGTAAGATCAAGCTTTACCGCAGTAGTGTGTGGCTTGATTTTTTCTTTTTAACCCATCTTCCTACTAAATTCTTCCTCACTTCCAGCTCCATAGCGATCGTCTAATGGCCCCTCTTTTTCAACAGGTATGCACTTCATAATTTACGTATTTAATTCCACAAGAATCTTAACACCCAACTTGTTTGACTTGAATAAAATAGGCTCTGATTGAGTAATCTTACTTTTGCAGCTGCCCAAACATTTTGAATGGTCCTCCTACATACTTCAAATGATGATGCGGCTTCATTTATTTTGCCTTTGTGAATGAAATCATTAGTGTTGTGTTGGTTGAGAAATTGAAAGATTAGTTGTCTCTCTCGATGGAGTGAGATCGTTGCTCTTCTAGTATGTGTCATTTAATGTGTAGTGTTTAATGCCGTGAATCGATGTGTATTTACTTTTGTTGAATTCGATGGAGAGAATCTATAATTTATTTCTATAATTTTAGAAGGGAAACTGTAATTTTAGGAATATGTAATTTTTAGAGGGAATCTATAATTTTTATCCTTTTATTTGATGCAATTTTGGAGGAAATCTATAATTTTCAATTAAAATTTATTGTACCGTTGACAACATTTACATTAAAAAAATTAATTTCCCCCTTTTATTGTTCATGGGCGGGTTTTTTGGGGGATTAGTTTGAGTGTTAATTCGACTAATTCCTTACTTCACTTATCCTGCTTTATCTTTTCTACTCTTTGTTTAATTTGGTCAACTTACATTTTCTTAATCTCCGTGCTCAGTCCACTGCAGGCAAATGGGACGGAGGGAGTAAAATATATAGTATTTTGTGTGCTAAAACTATCTAGTCATATCAAAATATATTATTAATTCCACGGTGGATTTTATTTGCAGAGCTTTTCATTTTGAAAAAAGCTATGCACTCTCTTAATAAAATTTGTAAGAAAAAGGAAAAAAAAAAATTCCAAGTGGAAGACAACTTATCTAGCGTTTTTTTAGATAGTCAGCTCTCCAACAAGAGCAGTAAGATTTGGGGCAATGGTGTTCATCCTGCTTTGACAACTTATCTAGCGTTGCTTCCACAGTTTAGACTTTTTCTAAGTTTGATTTGATAAGTCGTTCCAAACAGTGTAATATGGAGGTTTCAACTTTCACCTGATATCAACTTCTGCTTATTGTCACTACACATGCATGTCAATATCTATCTTGTAATTTGAAAACCTCACTTAATTTTTTAATTTTTTTTTACAGGGTAAAAAGTTATTACTTAGTTTACATCTAATATTTTGTTTTAATAAAACAATTAACACCCTCTAATAAAATAATTAATATAATTCAACATTAATATTTTATAATTAAAAACACTAAAACTATCATTCAATGAATCAACATGTAATACTTTCAAAATAAATTTCATAGTGAAATTTGTTTGCATTTTATGTGTAATTTATTATTTTATTAAAAGGTATTAGTTTGACAATAATACTTGTATAATAAAAATAATTAATTAATTAATATTATTTTGAGTTGCATGATAAAAGCGGGTAGAATAACACTTGTTTGAACCGGGTGCATACAATGAACTATATTTTTACTATCGGTGTTATAAGTAAATGTGACAGGTGATAAACTAATAGTGCATGTGCATGACGGTAAAAATAGTATTTATCGTACGCACCCAATTCACACAAAATTTCCCATATAAAAAACTTATTCTTATAAAAGATAAATATTTCAAAAAGGAACAAAAACGACATTGAATATTAAATGCACACAAATTCTTGTGTGTAATTGAATTTTTACCCAATTTCAATTTAAATTAGGAATATTCGACTTATTTAGAAATAAACCAAAATTAAATTAAAATGTGATCAATTATATTATACTAGATATTAGCACGCGAATTTCGTGGGGTTGCTAGATAAAATCATATATATATATATATATATATGATTGAATAATTATTTCACATATTTAAATTTAAAAAAATACAAAAAAATTCTAAATATTAATTTGTTATTAAATAATATAAATGTAGGACAAAATGAATTTTGATTACGAAAAAATATTATTAAATAATACAAAAATGAATTTCATATTAGGTTTAAAGCTAAATATGTGTTATGAAATGGTGAGTTGATGATTATTGATAGATGGGGAAAGGTCTACTTATAATACATTCTCCTTAAATTTCTCATTTTCTCAAAATTTCTCATTTTTAAATTTTAAATTAATTTTGAAAATCCTCTACTTATAATATCTTCTCCTTAAATTTTTCATTTTCTTAAAATTTTAAATTTTTAAAAATTTAAATTATTCTCCTTAAATTTCTCACATATGTTAAAATTCATCAATAATTTTAAGGGCTCATAACATATAGGTGGAAAGAGGCAATGCCTCTTACAATGAGGTGTAGGCCCAAAAAGCGAGGCCTCAAATATTGCAAACAGTGTAAAAAACATATGGAAAAGTCTGTAATACCCCGTGTCATTTTACCCATTTTATTTATTCAATTTCTTTGACAAAAAGCGTGGATTGGACCCTGCGTTTTTACCGAGGCGGAGGAGAGAGATTTCAGCCATATTATAGTTCGTGATTCATTTTCGCTTCATTTGGGTTTCGATTTTGAATTCTTTTTCTTGTAGTTTTGAGAGCAAAATTTTCAAAATCTGGTTCTTGAAATTTGATCCTTTGTTCGAACAAGAAACAATTTGTCGATCTATTGAAACGAACAACTCAGCAAGGTAAATGGTGGCACCACAAAAAAATGAATTTGGCGAGGGGGTTAGCGAGGGAATTAACGAGGGAAGGGTTTGGCGAGGGTTTTACCGTCTTGGTACCCTCGACCCAGATCCGTGGCGCTCCGACGACTCCAAATCGTCCCTGGACCCAGACGGTCCCCTCCATCCAGACGGTCCGCTCATCTGTAACAATAATTAAATAAAACCACATTATTACACTATTCAATAACAAATAATTCATCATATACTCGAAAGCGATTGCATTAAAATGAAACACACATAATTATTACACTATATATTCAATATTCATCGAGTTTTCATCCTCCTCCTCCTCTTCACTCTCCTCCTCCTCATCATCATTTTCTTCTTCTCCTTCTTCGTCTTCTCCTTCCTCTTCTTCATTATTTTCAATATCAATTAGTGCACCGTTGACATCTCACAATATGATTGGATCATCATCCGTTTGCACAACATTAATTTGGGACTCAAGGTCGTCTTGAAAGGGGAAGCTCTTGTTCATTCGTTGGCACGGTTTCGACCAAGGATCTCGGTTTGATTTTGCAAGCGGCCAACCACTCATGTCTACGCTTTCCGGGTACTTGCAATAGTAAACTTGAGTGGCTTGACTTGCTAACACAAAGGATCGTAGCGGCCGTATCTTCCCCTTTGATTAACGTCCACAAGTTTGTAATGAGGATGTACTCTAGTTCCATTTGGCACAGATGGATCAAACCACTCACACTTGAACAGAACAACATTTTTCTCAATACGTCCGGTACTCCAATTGCACTACTTCCTCGAGGATCCCGTAGAAATCATTCTCATCTGCATCATAATTTTTACCCTTGATACAAACGCCACAATTTGAAGTAGATTTGGATGAGCCATAAGTTCGTGTGTGAAATTTGTAACCATTCACGTAATATCCA
The DNA here is from genome assembly GCA_030762865.1 of Paraleonurus japonicus. Lineage (NCBI taxonomy): Eukaryota > Viridiplantae > Streptophyta > Magnoliopsida > Lamiales > Lamiaceae > Paraleonurus > Paraleonurus japonicus. Next base: position 42,698,575 of record CM061053.1, on the reverse strand, counting down.
GGTATGTGGTGACACAACTCGAAGGACCGCTAGAAAGATCACGTATCCGCCGATTTTGAATATTGTTTATCCTTACAAGTTGTGCAAACCACGATGCAAACTCATCTTGTAGTCTATTATCTTGTTCAGCCCTCGAGAGTCCCGGATGGTATTTTTGCAATTGCTCGGAAAACATACTACAAAAGGGGATTTGATTATTTAATATACGGATTGACGGTATAATTAACAAAAGTTGAACGTTATAAACTTACTCGATATACGGTTGCAACTCGGGACAATTGATAACACGTACGTATGAGCCGTGTTTTTCTCCTCATCTACAATCCATCTTTTGTTCACCTTTCCAAGATGTCGACCAGAGGTATAAATATGGACAAAGTACCTTTCGCTACTTGGGTACCTCGCCCGACCATCGTAATTACGAGGTACACTGTGCCGCCTCGTCTGAACGTGATCACCAAAATAGAGGGAACAAAATATTGAGGCCTCTTTTGTTAAATACGCATTTGCAATCGATGCTTCAACATGCGCCTTGTTACCAACACTGAGCTTTAAATTGTGAAGATACCTAATTAAATGAATCAAGTGTTATATATATATATATATATATATATATATATATATATATATATAATATAACCGTTTTAGGTAATCAAATAATTTAGAGTTATAAATTACCTCTCAAATGGATACATCCATCTATACCGCACAGGACCAGCTATCCTTGCTTCGTATGCAAGGTGCACAGCAGATGCTCCATCGAATTGAAGAAGGCTGGGCGGAAAAATACGTTCCAACTTACACACTATAACCTGGAACATCTGCTTCCAATCGAGCCATGTTCTCTACCGTAATGGATGTAGAAGTTAACTCCCTAAAGAACAAACTAAGTTCGGTGATTGCTTTCCACACATTCGGCGGCGAGTTTCACGAAAAGCAATCGGGAGTAGTCTCTGCATAAACACATGGCAATCATGACTCTTCATCCCAAACATCTTCAATTTGCTCCGAGTCTACACATCAAGATAGGTTAGACACATAGTTATCGGAAAACTTCAACTCGATTACCCATCTGCACAGATCATCCTTTTGACTCTTATCAAGTGAATAACAAGCTTTGGGATACTTTCCTGTGCGTTGATTTATTTCTCTAGAGAGGGACGACGACAATATTCATTAAGTTCATCCCTAGACTTATTTGTGTCTTTTGTTTTCCCTTCTACATTCATCACCTGTAGAACAAATTATCAAACACATTTTTTTCAATGTGCATCACATCCAAATTATGCCGGATCAAGAGGGTACTCCAATATGGCAAATCCCAAAAATACTTTTCTTCCTCCAGCCACCATCTAATCTTTTGTTGTGGGCCTCGGCACCCTCTTCTCGTCACTTTCCTACCCCAACCAATCAATTTCTTGTAGAAGCATTTCACCTGTTCGGATGGGTGGTGGGTCATCTGTAACTACTACATTCTTCGTGAATGCGGTCTTGTTCCTGCGATACGGATGTCCCCTAGGTAAGAACTTACGATGGTTATCAAACCACATTTGTTTGCGGCTGAGTTTTAAAGTGAAGGCATCGGAGTACTCGGCACAATATGGACAAGCGATCCTTCCAGGTGCTCCATCCAGACAGACATTGAGTAAGGTGGAAAGTCACTAATGGTCCAGTTAATGCGGCTCGCATCATAAAATTCGCTTTCTAGCAACATCATAGGTTTCCACCCCATTTCCCCAAAGATGTTCAAATCATGAATTAGTGGCTGTAAAAATACATCTAAATTATCCTTCGAATTTTTAGGACCAGCACTAAAACCGTCGAAACATGAATTGTTCTTTCATGCACAACCATGGGGGCATTATACGGTGTCACTATCACTGCCATGACGAATCTTTGTTTTCCGATCGCCCAAACGGGTGAAAACCATCGATGCTCAAACCTAGCCTCACATTCCGTACTTCACTGCAAAATCGGGATATGAATAGTCCAGTGTTTCCAAGCCAATGAATTTGCGGGGTGACGCATAACACCAGTCTCATCATTATAGCAACTAGCATGCCATATCGTATCCTTAGCGGTAGTAGTGGTGATACGGTCTCTGATCGAGGAATGATAGGAAAATAGAACATCTCTTTGAAAGGACTGTTCTTTTTCCATCGACCATCCACACCACGTCTAGCGAGGTTTGAATCGTGACCGACCACAAACCTTACAAGATTCAAGTTCCTCGTCTCGCACCCCAATATATCATACAATTATTTGCACAACAATCAATCCTCTCTACGGAAGACCCATCCCACCCATCAACCTGTTTAGTATCGTAAAATTTCTTTGGCACCAGTTTTACGGAGGGCAAATCTCACTAATCAAATCAACTATTTGATTGTAACCCCTTTCAGACGATACTATTCTCGGTTTTAATGTTTAAAAGACGGGCATTGAATGACAAGCGAGAATAAGACTACGCAACCGTGATACAGATCACGATCCCATTGCCTGAAGCATGTCAAAAATGTGCGGCATGCTTTGATTAGGAGGTTCCCCACTAAGGGGCTCTTCTTCCACATTTTGGAAACTGATGTTAGGACCGGAAGTTAAGTCCATCATCATATTTTGGTACGAGCTAGGTGCTGCAGTTGTCGCCAACTCTATATGAAGTTGACGCCGGCTGATCATAGTTTCGGTGTGGCATAGAATTCCAATTTTGCTCACCGTGCAAAATCCAATTGTGATAATTAGACATAAACCCATGCCTAAACAAATGTGATTTTACGTCAATGGGTTCTCTAAAACTATGATTCCTACATTTGAATTTCGAGCAAGGACACCTAATCTTTCCTCCACTCATCCATTCCGGGTTACTAGTAGCGAATTCTATAAACGATTCGATTCCACTAAGAAATTCGGGAGATATCATGCCATTAATCGTTCTTGGACCATACATCCAACTACGGCTTGAATAATTCATCTGTTTCAAATTAATGAAGATTCAAAATTTAATTAAATCATAATTAATTCTTCCACTTAATATTTTTTTCCTAATATTAATATATATATTTTCTAAAAATTTCGGCAGAGTTTTGTTTTATTTTATCGCATTCCCGATTAATATATCAAGTTAATTCCTAGTGCATCCATTTCCGACTTAATTAAAATTAATCAAGTCGGAAGCACGTTCTACAACAAACAATACCAAACAATTCATCAACCCTCAACTCCAACATCAACTTGAATCGAACATCGATTCAATTTTCAAAATTAATATTATAATTGAACTATCATACAAAATTTGATCGAACATCGATCACCATATATATAAATTATTATTATATCATATGAGCATGCAAAATAATTTTAAATCAAATAATTATTACAATTAAATTAAAAGCATATCTTTAAATAATTAATTAAAAAAATACTTACGGTGATAGTGGTGGCGTGTAGTGAAATTATATGCCCGGATCGAATCTTTTTTCAACACACCTACAAATATATAAATTATAGCAATTAAATTAAATTATAATAATTAATATTAAAAATAAATTTATATAATTGCATACATACTAATTACTCTAAATAATTAATAAATTTATACTACTAATTAATTATATAATTGCATACATATACTAACTCTAAATAATTAATAATATTATACTACTAATTAATTCTAAATAATTATTAATAATTAAAATACACATAACAATTACAAAAATTAACACTAAATAACTAATAAAACAATACCTATACAAGCATATGTATAATAACAACAAAATTAACAACAAAATTACATAAATATATGCATATGAAAAATACAAAATTTGTAAAATAACAACAAAATTAACCGATTAAATCATAAAAACTCACCGTAGAAATGTTCCTAGGAATGAGTAGAACAAAGCCCGACTATTGTGCGGGCCAATTTCAGCGGCGGCGGTGGTGGCGGACGGAGGCGGCGGCGACGGGAAAATGGGGAGAAAAGAGGGGGCATGCGTGGGGAAGAAAGGTGGGCAATGGGTTTTATACCCAGATTTTACGAGGGCAATACCGAGGGCCCAAGCCCTCGTTAATACATTGCCGAGGGGCCCAGCCAGCCCTCGTTAAATTTGGGCTGGCGAGGGCCCAGCCTCCCTCGCCCTCGTTAATTTTTGCCGATGGTCACACCCTCGTTAATTGGCGAGGGCTTAATTTCCCTCGCGAAGGCCCTCGTTAAAATTGGCCCTCGCCTATCCCTCGCTAATTAACGAGGTTTTCTCCCTCGCTAATCCCCTCGTTAATTTTGGATTTTTGTAGTGTGGAATTCGAAATTATTTCGTGTATTTTCAAAAGTCATTGTAATCGAGTAATTTTTTGTTTTAACCAATTGATTATGACTCGCACGAAGAAGACGGTGGTTTACGAAAGAGATGCACAGACAAATATAGAAGGAAATCCAGGAAGCGTTGTATCCGACATCACCAGGTATTTAGGAAAGATTCGAGTTTTAAATACATTTGGGTTTGTGTTTGTTCTTAGTTTTCTCGGGAATTTCTCGGCTTTTAAATATGTCCGGTTTGATTCAGTTGGTTGGAATTGCATCTATGTTATAGAGGATATACATTTGGAGGGGCAATTTATGCCCACGACATGCTCGACAAAATGCATCTATGAGTGTTAAATCATTATCGGCCATTTCTTTGATTGTTGAGATATTTTCAGATAGTTTTATATTTATTGGAATTATTGGTTTCGTTGTTATTTTGGGATCATTGCATGTAGTTTCATGATGGATTATGCTCATGGAAATGTTTCGCACATCGCTCAAATATTTTTTTATTATTGTGCAAATATTTTCTACTCTTGTTCAAATATTTCTTTGATTATGCAATTTTGGTTGCAATCAGTGCAAATTATTTTTTTGCTATTGTGCAATTTTTTTCTGTTACGGTCAATTGTGCAATTTTTGTCCTCGCTACCGTGCAATCGTGTTCTCGCAAGATGTTGAATTAACGGACAAAAGCATTTTAAGAAATTTGTTTCTCAAAGCAAAGCAAGAATGGTGGATAGGAGCCTGGGCCTTTGATTGCATATTCTGTTTGTTGTTCATGTATGTGATAAATAAAATTGCGGTGCTTGTTGTGAAGTTTATCTTGTTTCACGTCTCTTTTATTTCTTACTTTGCCGTAAGAGTGGCGGATATTTTTCTTGTTTTGCTTAGTACCAAGGAAGTAAATATCCCGATATTTTCTCGATATATCCTCGATATATCTATTTTTGGGACTCTCGATATCGATATCTATTGGAATTATTTCTTCGAAAATATAAATAAAATATCGGGATATATTGATATCGATATCGGTGAGTTGTAGTTCAAAATTTTCTGAATATGGGAATATTTCGTGGACATATCGGTAATATATCGCTTTTCTAAAATATCATTTTTTTTTTTAAAAAAAATACATCGAGTGTTTAGATGAAGATGACATATTTTTTTATTTTTATTTTTACATTTGAACCTCATAAGACATCATTTTGGTATTAGTTGTTTAACATTAAATAATTTTGAATAATTATTGTATCATTTTACACTACTTATGTATTTTTTATTGATATGTTTATCATAAAAAATTATTTTGTTGAAATTTCAAGTTAAATTTGTGTAATTATTTTAGTAATAATGTTATATAATATTTCATGTTAAATTTTTATCATTTTAATAAATTTTTCATCAATTTTCTATTTTTTACGATATCGATATCGATATTTCCATCGATATATCCGTAAATTCAAAGTATCGATATTTTATCGATATCGATATTTTCATCCTTGCTTAGTACCTTGATTTTCATTATATTTATGAAAGGAAAAAATTTAGCTTGATTATAGTAATCCCAATGGAAATAATTGATATCCAATACTTTTACGGTGTGTGGTGTGTGCATATTAAATTTTTACACTGTGCACATTTACTTTGCACTTGTGTGCAAATATATTCATCTCGTGTCAAAATGTTTATCCCAATGTGCAATTTATGCGAGGTCAATTGAACAAATTTATAATTATTTTGCACCGTGTGCAAATATATTCAACTGTGTATCAAAATATTTATCCTAATGTGCAATTTATGCAGAGTCGATTGAACATAAATTTTTGGGTGTGTGCATAATTTTTGTGCACCTATGCATAAAGAGGATTAGGGACGGTGTTGGTGAATTTTTGCACCTATTTACGCTATTGTGCAATTTTTTTTTTGTTAGTGCAATAATATTTTTACAGTTGATAAATAAATATATAGGTCATTTTTGTAATATGGTTAAAATACTGATATTTTCTTTGCTTTGCTTAGAAAATTGCACGAATGCTTATCTTATTTTGCACATTCACAAAAATATTGATAAGTAAATTACTTATACTATTTATACAACATAGTTGCACAATAGGAAAAAAATATTTTCACAATAGCAAAAATATTTGCACAATTGCAAGCGATAGCGGAAAAAAATTTGCACGATAGTGAATAATATTTGCACTATAGCGAAAAAATATTTGAACAAGAGTAGAAAATATATAGTTGCACAATAGCGTAAAGCTGCTTAGAAAATTGCACGAATGCTTATCTTATTTTGCACATTCAGAAAAATATTGATAAGTAAATTACTTATACTATTTATACAACATAGTTGCACGATAGCAAAAATATTTGCACAATTGCACGTGATAGCGAAAAAATATTTGCACGATAGTGAATAATATTTGCACTATAAGCGTAAAAACTTATTTGAACAAGAGTAAAAAATAATTGCACACATTAATTTGAACAGAGCTCAAAGACCAAGCAATCAAAGAAAATTGCACTTCCATAAAGTCAAACCCAGCAAGATAACCTGTAAAAAACATGAGTATAATCTATCGTAAAACTACAATAGATCCTGTAATAACACCGTAACCATGAGCATAATCTCGGATAACATAATAAACCCAGACATATTTCTATTTAAAAATCGAGAAATTCCCGAAAATTACGTATATAATCTATAACACAGATGCAATCCAAACCAACAACGAATCAAACCCAGACATAGTTAAAAATCGAGAAATTTCCGGAAAATTAAGAACACACGCAAACACGCATTTATTAAAAACTCGTGCAAAATCGTAATCCATGTTAATATTGTATCCAAAATAAACGACAATACCAAATATACCGAACCACCGCCATCGTCGCCTATGTAGATTGATAATCGCCTCCGACGATTAGAATTTTTCGCCGACCGTCACCGGAGAACTTTCCTCCGCCTTGAACCCAAATCGGAGCAGTGTCGTCGCCGTCGATCCGAAGATTCTCAAGAAGATGAATAGGAGTCGGGCGGTGGAATGAATGGCTTCTTCGGTTCTTCCTCTCGCTACCAAATACTTGCTCCCCCAAAATTTCAAAATTAAAAATACTTGCTCCCCTAAGTCGATGGCGAAGGCAAAGGGGCGGCGCTTCGCGACTCGTGCAGCGCGCGGCAACCTTGGGTGCAACAAATTGCGAAATCAAAATCTCTAATCGGTTCCTCCATTCCAGATCATTTGTATGAGCACCGCCGTCTGCGTGGATCGGAATTGCGTGATGGGATGGAGAAGAACGACATTGAGAGAGGAGAGAGAAAGTGTGAAACCAGTTGAGAGAGATGCGAGAAGAGAGAGTGTGTCAAACCTGAAAATGGAGAGAGAAAACCCGTGAGGTAGAAAAGAGAAAATAAGGGTAATTCAGGGAATTTGCAACATTGGTGGGCCCCGTTAAAAAAATTTACACCTAATTGAATTTGCACCTAGAATTTACACCTAAATGTAATTACCCCTAATATTAATCAATTTTAATCGGTAATTTAAATTTTAAATTTTGTGAGCAAGTACATTTTTTAAAAAAAAAAAAGAGTTTGAAAAAGTGAAATTCTAGCGTATGTTAAAATTCACTAATATGAAAACAAATATGAAAAATGTGATCGATTAATATTGACCTCGCAAAAAATGGCTAGTAAAAAAAAAGGACAAAAATTATGTTTTGTGAAATGAATAGAATGATAGATGATAGGTATTTATAAACAAATATAAATTAAATGGACGGTTGAGATTATATTTTAAAATTGAATGATATAGATCATACCGAGGAATCAAGAAAAATGAGGAGTGAATGAGAGAGGAGCAAAATTGAAATGAAATGTTGTGGTTAAAAGTTACCAAATATATAATACATGGCTAAAAATGAGGAGTGAATGAGAGAGGAGGGAAATTGAAATGAAATGTTGTGATTAAAAGTTACCAAATATATAATACATGGTTGAATGACACGTAAGATTTATACAAAAATATAGATAGGTAGGATGTAATTGATGTATGCGCGTAAGTCTCCTAAATGAGAGTATACTTCGATCAGTTACAAATCTCGTTTTCTCAGTCACTTAATTTGGTTGGACTTCTCCTGCATATTCTTGTGCAGAGGATATCTCATTGCAGAATTTTATTTATTTTTTTAAATTTTATTGGGGTGACTGCACTGAAATGACTGTTTAATTTTAAGCAATGGAACAGTGAATTTAGGGAAATGCATCTATTTGTATGCATTAATACATAACTATATATAAATTTATATTTTATAAAAGCGCATCTACAATTTAATAAATATTATGTTATCGGTAAATAAATATAATGATATTAATTTAATATTATAAATTTCTAGGCAATGAATTTTGTGTACTCCAAATGATAACTTCATAATGGAGTATGAAATTGAGTTTTGAACAATATGTTGTATCTTCTAGTAAAATTGGAAATTTTCAAGGGTAAAATTGGAAAAAGTGGTCAAAATGTTGTATCTCCTAGTAATTTGAAAAAAATTGTACCTAATAGTAATGAAGTTTATAATATTGTACCTAATAGTAATGGACCCTATATTTTATTTAGAGTATTATTTTCATACTCTATAATTTATACTCCTTCCGTCCCATTTTTAATGGTCTTTTTAGGGACTAAATTTTTTCACAAAATATTTGTCATTTTGCAACAATCTATAAAAAATAAATGAGTTTTTTCAAATATACACTTGTTCTTATTTATTGTGATACTCCACTTTTCTAGAAAAATTTATTTCACTTTGAAATTTACTTCCACAAGAAAGGTAAAATTGTCCTATTATACATATATTTATTATGTTCTTAATCTGTGTGAAATAACCTTAAACGACCATTAATAAAATGGGACGGAGGGTATCTATTATTTATTAATAAAATTATACAATTAATTTGAGAATAATAATTAATATAATTATAATATTATATTTGTGTAAGTTATAATATGATTTTTTTGTGTATTTTAATTTGAGAATATCTTGTGTGAGATCGTCTTCATACATAAGACGTGATACTTTATAGTATATTTTTATGGTACTTCTTAAATATGAGTACTATAAAAATAGGCAAAAATATTACGTCTCATGTATGAGATCTTCTCACATAAATTTTTGTGTTTTCATAATTTCATCATTAATAACATATTTGTATTTATCAATAAAAATTAAGTAATATACTACAAAAACATTCATTGCATATTAAATACGAATGTATGATATCATTTCGTCTAAAACAACTAAACATGCATTCTATAACTAAAATGTAGAAAACTGACATAACACCCGATAAATTAAAATAGTTAATTAACATAAATTAAAATACTGATATAAATACAAATTATCGAAATGATTTGCAAAGTTTGATTTGATAAGTCGTTGCAAACAGTGTAATATGGACCAATCCTTATCTTGAGGTTTCACCTGATATCAACTTCTGCTTATAGTCAACTACGCATGTCAATTTTTATTTGAATGAGTTTCGTATTAGTAAGTTTAATCGTGAAATTAATTGGTTTATAATTAATATATTTTAATAAAAAAATTAATACTTTTTTAGTTAAACAACTAATATTTTTAGTAAAACAATTAATATCATTCAAATCTAATACCTTATATTAAAAAAAAAAGCTAAAATAATTTAACAAAAATACTAGTACTCTCAAAACAAGTTTTAATGGTGAACCATATTTATACAGTGAAATATATTGTATTTTAAGTTTATTTTTTAACAGTATTAATTGTTTTATAGGATATTAAAAATTATTAATTAGACAATAACATTGAATAATAAAAATATTAATTATTATTTTGAGTTGCACGATAAAATTTATTTACAAGATAATAATCTTTAGGGAAAAAACATATTTAAAAAAATGAAAACGATATTGAATATATTAAATTAATATTTAAATGCCGGGATATTTAAATCAGTTTCAAATCTCGATTTCTCATGCTCTTAATTTGGTTGGACTTCTCGACGAAATGGTATAGCTCAATTGGTTAGCTCTACTACCTATGATCATAAGGTCATATGTTTGAGTCACCCTTTATCCGATAAAAAAATTGGTTGGACTTCTCCAACGTGCCGAGGCTATTCTCACTTTAGCGTAAATTAAATTATTATTATTATTTTTAAATATATTTACTTTAAGATTTGATATTAATTAAATTTTCGTAATATATTTACAAATTAATTTAGAATAAGCGGTTAGACATAGTTTATTTTTTTAAACCAAGTGCTTCTACCTTTTCAATGAGTTTGCAAACACATGCATTATTTTTTTAAATCAGTTGGACAGTTTAATTTGAAATGATATTAATTATTTTATATAATGATGCGGATAAAAATATCGTGGCCCAACTACGTGTAGGGCCTAAATATGCCCAGTCCAATAGGGCCCGATGACGTGACCGAATACCCTCGGTAGATGGAGGAAAATCCGTGTTGGGCCCGAGCCCAGATTGACCGCAAAAGGGCTATAAAGCCCTGAACTTACCCTGCAGACCGGTCACGAGACTCGAGGCCTGTATGCAGATGGGCCATGAGGCCCAAACCTAACTACGAGATAGGCCACGAGGCCCAAACCCAACTACAGGTTGGCCACGAGGCCCAAACCTAGTCTGCAGGTGGGCCGCGAGGCCTAGGCGAGATTTGAAGCCTGCACACGGGTATTGACCGTGCCCATGTCGGCTACTTATCCGATAAGATCGTAAATGTGAGAGATAACGAGCGGTTGAGATAATTAAGACCCAAGTCAAGGAATATCTCCCATATTCTTCATTGATCGGGTCCAACCTCCGTTAAGGGAGGAAAAACGTAGGCGCAATGCGAGATTCCTTGAGATAAAAGATATCAGCCGCACAACACCATGAAGGAACGTATGGATCGTGCCATGAAACCGTAGTGACGGTTACTACTCCACAAGTACGTATAAATAACACTCTCGTAAGGGAGGTAACGGTATCGAATAACTATCACTCTTACTTAGCTACTTTCTACGTACTTTCTTGAGTGTTTTCCTGATCCGACTTGAGCGTTGGAGTGCCTACGCCGGAGAACCCTCCGGCGTGTTTTGCAGTGCGTTCATGTGAAGAGAGCTAAGGATTACATTGTGTAAAGGCTTTACCCACGTGGAACCCTGTGGAGAAACGGGCTCAGTCGGTTTTACGCATCAATTGGCGCCGTCTGTGGGAAAGAAGAGCTGAGATGTGAGTTTCACCTTCTTTTCTTTTCTCGATTATCCGAAAGAAAGACATTATGACCGGTGAGCGTACACCTATGAGACCGATTGCACTAGTACCGGCTCGAGGAAGGACAGCCCCCACAAACCCAACACAGGCGAAGCCGCATCCATCCCCGTGCCACCCGTTGTTGTGCCCAACACTGGAGGAACACCACTTGTTACAAAGAGTGCGAGATGAAAGCTCAACCCTGGCCGCGCCACCCTGTGGAGTAGGAGCTGCCGCTAGAGAGAGAGAGGCTAACCTACCGCTTCTTCCTCTGCGATTCCGTAAGGAATCCCTATAGTAGGTCCCTGAGCCGCCAATGCTCCAGCCAGGGATACCTCGAGAACGCCAGAACCAGCCGCCCCATCGCTCTCACTCGGAGCGGTTGGATGACATGATAGCTCGAGCCGTAGCAAGAGCAATGATGGAGGGGGAAGAACCCCACTGAGGGAAGGACAGGAGAAGCAGGACTATGAAACCTGCCGCTCGATCCCAGCCTGGGGGCGAGGCGGGGCAGAACATTAGGAAGAACGGAGAAGAGAGGTGGAGTCCAGAAACCAGAAGAGGTCCCGGGAGAAGAAGGAGTCCAAGAAAGGAGATCGCCAGCCTTCCTAGACCAAGGGAGACCGGGTTCGGAAGAAGCCGCACGGGAGGGATACAGCCCCCTGCAGCGAGGGAGTAAGATCGAGGATGAGGAAGAGGGTATAGGAGATACCCATTCGAAGCCATGAAAGACCAGATTAGGTCCCTAAGAAAACAGATGGATAACATGAAACATCGGATGGAAAATCGGGCTAGTATACCTCGACCCATCACAGGTTGCCAATTTACTCGAGAATATTTAAAAGATGAATTGCCTAGAAATTTTAAACCTCTTAACTATGAATATGATGGTACGACTGACCCCTATGACCATTTGGTAAGATTTAAAAATTCGGCCCTCCTCCATTGATATGGGGAGGGTGTGAAGTGCATGGTCTTTCTTACTACTCTATCCAAAGCGGCCCGAAAGTAGTTTACTTTCTGGAGCCCAATTCCATCAACTCCTTTGAGCAGTTCGGAGAACTATTCTTGCACCAATTTGCTAGTGTAAGGAGGCAACCTAGAGCTACATTGACATTGTTCAACATGAAGCAAGGAGAAAATGAAAGCCTACGGGCCTTCATGAAGAGGTTCAATCAGTGGCACCTGAGGTTCCAACCGCCACTCCAGAGGTAAAAATCAATGCTTTTACTAGCAATCTCCAAGATGGAGACCTATTTTCCTCCCCGGCAAAGAAGCCACCCAGACGTTCGATGAATTGCTAAGAAGAGCGGAGAAGTATGTCACACTGGAGGAAGTGAGGAAGGCGAAGAGAGCCGAGGTCAAGCCGTGTGGACTCGAGAAGAAGAAAGAGCAAGCGAAGAAAAGCTCAACGGTAGAGACGGAGAAAGCGGCAAAATCTGGACCTCGCTCCGGTTTGACAGATGCACCCCATGAAGCTCGAACCGCGGAGCTATCGCGGAGATAGCATCCGACCATCCCGAAATAAAGTTTCCATGGACACGATCCAGAGGGCCTTTGAAGCCCAAGTTAGATAAGTTTTATCGTTTCCATAATGAATATGGGCATGACACTAACAATTGTTTTTCACTTGCGTGATGAGATTGAGAGGATGATTCAGCATGTCATCTTAAAGAATTTATCTACAGAGACCATGTTAGCTCCAGGGGGCAAAAAAGGAAGGAGACTGATGACAAAGTTGAGGAGAAAGGAAAGATGATCGAAGGGAGGCGGGGACGAAAGACCCTCCCGTAAGAGAGGACTGATCCAAATGATAGTAGGAGGTCCACCGAGGAAGACTCGTTCCGCGCACAAAAAGCTGGACAAAAGATCCCGAGGAGAGAGGTGGGAGAAATGTCAAGAGACGTGAATCGAGGGAAGGTGCCATACGCCCGCATTCATTTTGGTCTAGAGGACGGAGGATTGAGGAAGGAGGACCACGGTGATGCGTTAGTCATCACAACCGATGTGGCCGGATACACTGTTGCGAGGATCTTCGTAGATACGGGGAGCTCGCAGACATCATTTTCTTGGAATGCTTCAAGAAGATGAATTTAAACATAGAAATGCAACCGGTGGATATAGCATTATATGGATTTACAGGAGGTGCAGTGCACCCTCTTGGTCGAGTAACCCTCCCGGTGGGGCTAGGTGAAGCTCCACGGAGGAGGGTAGTTATGGCGAATTTTTTGATTGTTGATGTACCCTCATCTTACAACATGATCTTTGGTAGGCCAAGATTGAATTTATTTCGTGGTCATATCAATATTCCACATGAAACTCAAGTTTCCAGTGAACGATGAGGTGGGTGAAGTAGCCGGTGATCACCGCAGTCCGTAAAATGTTACGTGGAGGCGGTAAAGATGGCCGATAAAGAGCTGCACCGCAACTTGAAAAGAGATAAGGAGGTGGGCCGAGAATCCAAGAGGTTTAAGATCACGGAGGAAACTGATCCTCCAAAAATGAAAGCCGATGAAGGGTTGATGATGATCGAGTTGTATCCAGACAAGAAGGGATACACAACAAGGATCGGAGTCCAGTGGAGAGAGACTGCAATGTACCTTTACGAAGAAATGCGAGACATTTTTGCTTTTTCTTCCTCTAACATGACAGTGTAAGCTAAGCCATTAAAGCAGTAAACTAAGGGTCTTTGGACCGTAAAAGAATGCCATTACGAAGGTCAAGCAGTAGAAGCCGCTGGAGGCAAGACATGTCAAACGAATCCAGCTTCCCACATGGCTATCTAACGCAGTGTTGGTAGCAAAACCAGGGGGAAAATGGAGAATGTGCATAGATTTTCGAGATCCGAACAAGGCTTGCCCTCAGGATCACTATCCTTTACCTAGGATTGACCAGATGGTCGATTCTACATCCGGATTTGAGCTGCTAAGTATGATGGACGCCTACCAAGGCTACCATCAAATACAAATTTTCCCTCCGTATATTCCAAAGGTAAGTTTCATTATCGCTAGTGGAACTTTTTGCTATATTAGAATGCCCTTTGGATTAAAGAATGCAGGAGCAACCTATCAGTAGAATGGTTGACAAGATGTTCAAAGACCAGCTAGGGAGGAACATGGAAGTCTATGTTGATGATATGCTTGTGAAAAGTGTGAAAGCTAGGGAGCACGTGGCTGATCCGGGAGGAAGCTTTTTCAAAGCTAAGAAGAAATGACATGAAGTGAATTCGGCCAAGTGTTCTTTTGGCGTGAAATCCGGAAATTCCTTAGATATATGGTGACCCAAATGGGAATCGAGGTTAACCCCGCCAAGGTAAAAGTTGTGCTCGATATGCAACCTTACGGCATTGAGCGGATTCATAGCAGATCTCGCAGAGAGGAGCCACCCCTTCTTCAAGATTTTGAGAAAGGGATCCGAGTTCGATTGGGACGAGCAATGCCAAAGAGGCATTTGAAGATCTTAAATAGCACTTGGCCAGCTTACCTACATTAACGAAGCCAATACCCTGGGAGACACTCTACTTCTACCTCTCTGTAGGTGGGGTCTCAATCACCTCCGTCCCGGTGAGGGAGGAGGGGTCAATCCGAGAAACTTGTTTACTATATTAGTAACCTCATTCAAGGAGCGAGTAAAAGAGATACTCGGAAATAGAGAAGGCGATCCCGACTATAATGGTCACGGCTCGAGGTTACGACCTTATTTTTTATCACATAAGGTCATTGTTCGCTAACTACAATCAAGCAGGGTGATCGGAAGAGCTGATCTCTCGTGGAGGATGGTCAAGTGGGCCGTCGAGTTGGGAGAGTATGACGTGGATTTCGAGCCACGGAGGACCATTAACACACAAGCCTGTCGACTTCATTCGGGAGGGTACGTGTCTTATTTGGAGGAAGGACAATGAAAGGTATATGTTGACGGCTTTGTATCTATGCAGGTTATGGAGCGGGAATCGTAATTATTGATCCCGAGGGCCAGAAACACAAGTGGCGGTGAGGTTCGAGTTCATTACCTCCAACAATGGAGCGGAGTACGAGGCCCTTATTCGAGGAACGGAGATGGCCGCAGAGCTGGGAGCAGGTCGGGTGGTCATATTTTCGGATCCCCAACTTGTAACCCAAAGAAGTTACAGTGGGTACGAGTGTTGGTCCCGGACGAGATATGCGGTGGAGGTAGAAAGTCTAGAAGGGGTGGGGGTTGAATAGACTTTCCACACTCAAAACAATTTTCAACTTTTCGTGAGCCGAGTGTGAGGTTAGAAGATTTTGAAGTCTTAAATCGCGCCAAGTTACTCGAGTGTGCTAAGTGATCGCCAGACTTTGAAAAGTCAAAGTCTTCTCGATGATGCGGAAGCTAATCTCGTGAGTGTATTTGAAAAACTCTTTTTAAGAAAACCTTGGTGATGAATACTCAAAGCAAGTTTCAAATGCAGGTTTATTAAAACAATGATGTATGAATGAGCATTATAAGTATGTATGCAGTAAAGCTTGTAAAGACACGTAGACTTTTATAGTAGTTCGGATGTAACGATCCTACGTCCACTCTCCCCGATTCCACAGGGCCTTACTATCCACCAAACTCGGTCTTATCTCCTCTAAACTCCTTGAGGATTTGACCACAAGAAGTTTTACAAGTTCCTGCCTCTTGTTACACAAGATGATCCTAAGATCAATTTAATAATCGACCTTCTCTCTTACAGAGAAACCGGAAGGATATTTACAATTCCTTAACCAAAAATAGATCTCTCAAAATATCAGCGTATTGGATCGATTTACGTGTAAATAATTATGCGTGTTCTTGCAATGAGTGAATGGATTTCTTGATGCTTCTCGCGCGTGTATATTCTTTAAAATCCTTCACTTCAATTTATATGATCCTCGAATTTGACTAGCCGTTAGGCTAATTTGTCAATCAGGTCTTCAAGTAATGGTAAGTAACCGTTGAAATGATTTGTTGACTTTGGATAATTGATTGTTCGATACCAATCAATTATCTCTTGATTGATCTAATTGAGATTCCAATCTTCTCTAGATTGATTGTGAGTATCTCTCGATTTATTCTTCCTGCCTTTTAACAATCCCGATAGATCTTTTAAAGTCAACTCTAGCAACCTTACACACCTTGCTTCAAAGACATTTCACAATCTTGTTGTAGCAAGGATTCCAACCTTGTTGTCTTCACTTTAACCTTTATTGACAACTTCCTTTTTGCGAGATAGCTTATTATCTCTTCTTGATCTTCACGAAACCCTTCTAAGTTTTCTTGAAGGCAATCCTTCTTGATCTTCAAGTCTTCTCGATCAACAGCCTTTAGTTCTCAACCAATATAGATCTTCGTGTCAAACCTAGCAAGATTAACTATACTAAGATATCAACCCTATCTTGATCATCACCGACTAATAGGCTCACCTGGTCCTATTACACTTAGGTTTTAGGAACATCATCAAAACATACAAATTCTAGACTCCAACAACGAGGCCAAAGACGAGAAAATGATAGCCTACTGCGGCGAGTAGCGGAGTCAGCAGGAAGGTTCAGCTCCTTTGAGGTCGTATAAATACCTCGAGAGGAAAACTCCGTGGCGGATAGCCTGTCAAAGCTTGCGAGTTCCGCAACACCGCAGCTGAGGGAGAAGATCACCCCGGTGACCGCAGGCAGAGGCTACGGTTTCCTCAATAGGGGTTATCTGAGTCA
The DNA here is from genome assembly GCA_030762865.1 of Paraleonurus japonicus. NCBI lineage: Eukaryota > Viridiplantae > Streptophyta > Magnoliopsida > Lamiales > Lamiaceae > Paraleonurus > Paraleonurus japonicus. Next base: position 42,681,286 of record CM061053.1, on the reverse strand, counting down.
AGATGATTGGAGAACCAATATTTATCGAGTGTTGCGTAACCCGGAGAGCTGCCCGTATAAAAGGAAAGCCTCAATTGGAGAATCCGATACACGATGATTGGAGATAAGATGTACCGACGATCCTTCACGCAACCTTACTTGAGGTGTTTATCCCCTCAAGAAGGGAGGTACGTAATCAAAGATATACATGAAGGTTGTTGTGCCGACTCATGTAGGGCTCGGGCAATAGTCCGGAAAGCCTTGAGGACTGGATACTTCGGCCTATCACGACCTAGGACGCCAAAGACCTGGGTGAAGAAGTGTGAGAAATGCCAAAAGCATGACTGCCTTATCCACCTCCCTCGTAGAGGAGATGGGGACCATGCACTCTCCATATCCCTTCGCGAAGTGGGGGATGGACATGGTGGACCCATTCTCGATTGCGGTGGGCAGCGGAAGTTTTTATTGGTAGCCGTAGAGGTCACCAACAGGTAGAGGTCACCAATGTAACTATCGTGAACGGAATACGTGCCCGGCTGGACAAAGCTGGAGGGAGGTGGGTCGATGAGCTAGAATCGCCTGCAGGCTTATCGGACCACCCCGAGAGAGCCAACAGAGGAGTCCCCCTTTCACCTAGTGTACGGGCAACAGCAGCCATACCTTCCGAAGTAGGGATGAAGACACATCGCCTAGCCTACTACCAGAGGGGAGAAATGAAAAGTTGATGAGGGAGAACTTAGACATGCTAGAAGAGGAGCGCGAAATAGCCCACCCGAAAGCCGAGAAGTATAAAACCGTATAAAGGCCGCTTATGACCAAGGTCATAAGTCGAGATTTGAAGAAGGAGATCTAGTCTTGAGACAAGCCGATGCGCTGAAAAACATTGGAAAGCTCGATCCTAAGTGGGAAGGGCCGCATAAGGTGACCAAGGTCTTCCGAGGAGGAGCTTATGAATTGCAAGACATGGAAGGAAATCTACCAGACTGCACGGAATGTCTACCGATTGAAGAGGTATACACCAAGAAAGTACCGCCTCGCCGCAAGTAGGTGGTTCTTTTTATGCAAGAGTTGTTTTATTCACGTTATTTGAATTCCAATAAATTGTAATTTAATTCCACCGGTACTCTTTTTTCCTCTGCTCGCGGGTTTTCCACCGGGTTTTACCACAGGAGATTTTTTAAAGAGGCCGGCCGAGTTAGTTCTTAACTTGTGTTGATCGATTATGGTCAATGGAACAAACCTGTTTTGCCAATTAATGAAAGCGATTTTTCATTATTCGTGAGTTTATCACTTATTCTTTTGTTGATTACGATTGAAACAATATGATTGCATGTTATTCGATCCGATTGCATCACAACACACGATTGATTATATGAGAATTAATAACTTTCAAAAAGTTAAATGAATGAATAAAATGCACAAGAAGCATTCAATGAAAAATACGATGAGCATTCACGAAATGAATTCACATCAAACAACGAGAAAAGAAGCTAAGAGATAGCTTCAAAACATCAAGTTAAACTCCGCAGATAAGGTTTAACCCACCTCGAACCCGAGAGAAGGGTTACGAGAAAAGAAGCTAAGAGATAGCTTCAAAACATCAAGTTAAACCTGCAGATAAGGTTTAACCCACCTAAACCCAGCAGAAGGGTTACGAGAAAAGAAGCTAAGAGATAGCTTCAAAACATCAAGTTAAACTCGCAGATAAGGTTTAACCCACCCGAACCAGAGAAGGGTTACGAGAAAAGAAGCTAAGAGATAGCTTCAAAACATCAAGTTAAACCGCTAAAAAGGTTTAATCCACCTAAACCTAGAGAAGGGTTACGAGAAAAGAAGCTAAGAGATAACTTCAAAACATCAAGTTAAACCTCGCAGATAAGGTTTAACCCACCTAAACCCAGAGAAGGGTTACGAGAAAAGAAGCTAAGAGATAGCTTCAAAACATCAAGTTAAACTCGCAGATAAGGTTTAACCCACCCGAACCCAGCAGAAGGGTTACGAGAAAAGAAGCTAAGAGATAGCTTCAAAACATCAAGCTAAACCTCAGATAAGGTTTAACCCATCTAAACCCGAGAGAAGGGTTACGAGAAAAGAAGCTAAGAGATAGCTTCAACACATCAAGTTAAACTTGCAGATATGGTTTAACCCACCTAAACCCAGAGAAGGGTTACGAGAAAAGAAGCTAAGAGATAACTTAACATTAGGTTAAACTCACAGATAAGGTTTAACCCACCTAAACCCAGAGAATGGTTGCAAACAAAGGAGCTAAGAGATAGCTTCGAAACATTAAGTTAAACTCCGCAGATAAGGTTTAACCTACCTAAACCCAGAGAAGGGTTGCAAGCAAAGAAGCTAAGAGATAGATTCGAGACATTAAGTTAAACCTACAGAGAGGGTTTAACTCACCTAAACCCGCAGAGGGGTTACGAAAAAGGAGCTAAGAAATAGCTTCAAAAACTAAGTTAAACCTACAGAGAGGGTTTAACTCACCTAAACCCAACGAGGGGTTGTGAGAAAAGAAGCTAAGAAATAGCTCCGAAACCTAAGTTAAACCTACAAGATAAGGTTTAGCACCACCCGAACCCAAAGGGGATTGCAAGAATTAGAGCCAAGAGATAGCTCCAAAAGACTAAGTTAAACCTACAAATGAGGGCTTGACTAACTAAATGTAAAATATGAGATATGACGTGAGACAAGCCTTGATCAAGTCTACGAGAAGGGCTTAACCAAACCTCGCACTCGTAAAGGGTTTTCAAAATGTTTTTCAAGACGAAAACCCGATTTATCAAGTTAAAACCTATAAGATCCGACAAAACCCACCCAGAGAGGACTATGAGACTTAAGGCTATGAAAGCCTTGGAAATCGCAAGTTAGACCTACAAGTGTCTAACTGTGTTAAACCCCGAGAGGGGTCACGAGAAAAGAAGCTAAGAGATAGCTTTGAAACATTAAGCTAAACCTAAGGAAAGGTTTCTAGAGATAGAGGCTAAAAAGCTTCGTAAATTCTAAGTTAAACCCACGAAAGAGGGGTGAACTTATCTAAGTTAAGATAGGGTCTTTCCTAGAGAGATTAAGGGAGACCTCGTGAGGAAGTGCAATATTAGTGAAAACCCGTAAAAGAGGGTTCTACGCTTAAATGTCGAAGTTGTTTAAGAGGTTTGAACATACCCAAGCCTTAGAAAACAAGAATTCGAGACATGGCTCAAGAAGAGCCTAAGTCGAACCAATGAAAGAGGGGCCTAAATCAGTTTTACTCGAAGAAGGCCTCCCAAGGAGAAATTCGCTTAAAACCGCAACAGGTGTTAACTAGCATGAGCCCGAGAAAGGTCTTTTCGAAGATGAGTTATGTTAAATCCGCATAGAGGATTTAGCCAACCCTAGAGAGTGTGCCAAATCAAGGGCGAAAGTTGCTTAAGAGAAGCTGAACTTCAAGCTTGAATAAAGGTCTTTTCAGAGAGTTTAAGCCGAGCCTACATAGAAGGTCCTGGGCAACTTAAAGCCCAAGAAGGGTTGAAGAAATAGAAAATAGAAACCTTGTTGGTCCCACGAATTGAGTATATTAAAAAGAACCTAGAAACAACCTTCTAGGGAAAATCTAGAAGGGGGTTGAATAGATTTTCAAACTTTTCCAAAAACTAGAAAATCAATTCAAGGAAACAAAGTTTACACAAAATGAAAGCAAGTTTAAACTCAATTTTAAACGGATCAAAAGCAACTGATTACAAGTCCGATTGTGAATCAAATTGAGTTTGATTAAAAATTGAAATTGAGTAAAAACAGATAAGTAGGAAAGCAAAGAAAGAACACAACAATTTATAGTGGTTCGAATCTAACTGATCCTACATCCACTCTCCTTCTTCAACTTGAAGAAGGGTCTCACAACCGCTTACTTACTCACTCGCAATCGTACAACTTACAACTTTTCAATGATGATCTTCTAATCTTCAACCTATCTTCGACTCCTAAACTTTTCTGGAAACTCTAACTATACAAAGGCAAGAGTGTGTTGAAGATGTACAAAGTAGTGTTCTATAAACACTTAGAACTTGTGAAAAATCTCTTTGAAAAACTTGGGTAAATTCTTAGAAAGCTTGTGAATTATGAATGTGAGAATGCGTAATGAATTCGTTAGAAAATAAAGTTGTGCCTAGATCTATTTATAAGCTCTGGGAGACAGCTAGCTTGTTGTAACAAACTAAAACCGCCTAACAAACTTAATTTTGATAACCGCCCGACTTCACCGATCTTGGTCTAGTCAGTCTCATGCCGACTTGGTGAAGACTCGTTTTCTTATTCTACTCAGCTTGTCTTGACCTCGTCTCGAGCTCTTCATAGTTATCTCTTGCCGATGACTTGTCTCAAGCTCATCTCTAGATGACCTCTGCCTCTTCAATCCTCGTTGACTTATCCAGCCTCTTCCTAGTCCTGATCACCTATTATCGGATCTTCACCTCACCGATCTTCAAATCGGCGATCCTCGGAGTTAATCCTTGTCCGACTTCTTTTAACTCATCAAAACTTCTTCTGATCTAACAAACCTACGTAAAGGTTTTACTCTAACTGCACTCCGAGGAGGGTCGAAACAGGAAGGCTAAGAGGAAGCCTCGAAAGATCTTAACTAACCTAAATCGCAAGGGTTTTCGTGTTAGATTAAGTTACCTAAACTTGAGAAAAAGGTCTCATAAGAAGAAGCTAAATGGAACCTATGAAAAGGTGTTGGCTAACATAAACCTCTCGAACCTAGAGGAAAGATTTCCAAAGAAGGAAGCTAAGAAAGCTTTGAAAACATTAAGTTAAACCTACAAAAATGGGTTGAACTTACCTAAATTTGAGAAAAAGGTCTTAACCGCTTTCTCGAAAGGAAACTATGTTAAACCTAAAGAAATGATAGCCTTGAGCTTAGAAAAGCTATCTAGAGGAACTCCCACTACGAAGTCAAGGGAAAATCAACCTAAGGCATAAATCCCTAGGGATGAAAAAGAAGATTTCAAGCAAATGAGTTATCAACATATTGGAAAAAGGATACATTCACGCTACAACGAGTATTATGGTCCTAGTATTTAAGTCATGCATTCAAGCTAATGCCTTAATGAGCTAAACAGTTTGAAAAACATGCAAAGAAAGTCACCACGAAAATTGCAGATAAGAAGCATGCAACTCCCAGCAAGGGAGGACACAAGCATACAGTAATGATAAGCTCCCAAGCAAGGGAGGATAAATAATAATCATGAAAATAAACTCCCGGCAAGGGAGGATGAACACCATATATGAGAATAAACTCCCGCGAGGGAGAGACTATGTCTATTCATAGCAAAAGGCCCCCACTGTGGGGCAACAGAGTTCAAAAAGAAAGTATAAACTCCCAACAGAGGGGAGAACAAAATTCATGATGCCAAACCGGCATGGAGAAAATAGAGAGAAGAGAAGAGTATTCATTACAACCCACTAAAATAATTGTTTATGAAATACCAAGAGTTAATCAGAGAGTTAGAGGTTTCTTCACCTCAAGACTGCGGCGACTTGCTCCGTATCCTTCTCCATGGCATGAGCTATGCACTTCCTTCCGGGAGGCGGGACTTCTAGGGCAAGGGAACAAAGAGGGGGATCACGGGGGCATGCTTGCCGAGGTCAACTCAATCTTCACTACGCCAAGCAATCAACTCGGCTCAAAACCGGAGACCACCATTCCTCCTCGATAGAGCGAGAAGAATCGCCCTTGAAATTCGGAGGAGTAGGCATGGCGGCGAGAGGCCAGCCTTGTTGAACTCCCCGTAAAGCTAGGATCGAGGCTAACATTGCATGGCAGCATTAAACCCATACTCGTAAAAGAACCGTATGTATGGGCCCATGTCCCTAAGAAACCGGGGTGATCCAGGTAGCTTTTCCTCAAATTTGGCCATAGAGAGTGAAGGAATTGCCGACTGTGCTCGGAGTGGAAAAGGGTCTCCGTGCAAGACTTTGCTCCCTCAACTAGAGCCTTCCGATGAATTTGAGATTCTTGCAAAGCACAATGAATGGACAGATCATTGGTTTCTTTCTCGCGGCCTCACGGGCTACTGGCTTCGCTAACTCCCCTTGGAGGGAGGATATGTCGGCTTCTAGCTTCTTCAAAGTGAGAGAGGCGAGGGAGGCGAGGAGGCTTTCTTTCTCTCGGCCAAGAGGGAATCTTCCAAGTCCTTCAATTGGGAGGAAGGCAGAGAGTTGGAAGGACCCCAAAGGTCGGAGAGCAAAGACACCCACTGTGACAAATTAAAGTATATGATTAGAATTCGCGTAAAATATAAGACAAATAAATATGAGGCAACGTGGCATCACTGGGCAAAATGGCTTGCGGCTTTGATGTTGTTGCCGATCGGGAGGAGGCTTAACAGCCTTTCACAGCCTTGGGCGGACACCACCACCGAATAACCTGCTGGTAGTTTGGCCCGAGGAGTAGGTATCTACATCAATCGGGGTAGAGGAGAGGCCCCGGCTTCGTCCTCGGTGGGATACTTGCAATGAAAAGTGTCTTTGAATGGAGAGAGCTTTGGCTAGCAGAGGCTTTACCTTTACCGGTCTTGGACTTCTTTGGGGGAGGAGCATCAATCTCTGGATCTTCCACCGGAGTCCGATCGGGAGAGGAGGAGGTACGTTTGAGGTATCACCTTGAGGGATAACGGCGGCGGGAGGAGCCGAGTCGAGAGGAGTCGTCGGGACCCTCCAAAACCTTCGACAGCCACAACATGTCTCGAAAAGCAAAGAATGCGGTTAGGTCACCGGACCGTATACATGATCGCATTCATGCTATAAGAAATAGCAGATATTTACCATCTCGTGGTTCGAGAGGAACCCTCATGGAGCTAAATTTGAAGTGGGAAAGGATGCGAGGATTAGAACAGAGCCCTGTGCAGTAAAAATACCCATGGGCATGCACGTGGGAATTCAACATTTGGATTACCCTGGTTAGTTAGTGGAAGAAGAAATGTGGTTAGGAGGAGCCGGAGGAGAGGGGTTCTTGTAAAACCATAGTTGATTCTTAAAAGGCCAAGGTTTATCTGAGGTTATGAAAATATAGTGGTTACCCCACTCCTTATTGATATTTGGGACCTTGCCCAGTAAAATAACATTTGCCCTTGACCCTACTACTTATATAGTAGAAAGGGCCCACGATTTTACAATTATACTTGGAGAAAAATAGTTCGGTGATGGTTTCCTCCATTCCCCTTCAAAAGGATATAGAAGGAAATCATCATTTGGATGGCATTCGAGCAAATCTGGTTGAGGGGAACACCATAAAGGTCCGAGATCCGACACAAAAATTTCGGAGGAGGAAGGCACAAACCACCTCAAACCTGGGACTGCCAAAAGGCTAGAGAAGGGGAGTTGCCACAATTGGGACGTTCCCCGAACGGAAGAGATAAGTTGTACCCGAGGTGATATAATCACCAGCGAGAAGATCGTGGAAGAGCTTTTTCTGAGATTTTAGAGGGACCCACGAAGGAATCCCAGAATCGAGCCCTATCTACCTCCTGAGAGGAGGAAGAAACGGGAGGAGGCGGGTCCGGAATGGGAGAATGATGTGAGCTTTGTGAGGAGTTGCAAGCATCGAAATTGATTTCGAAGAATCCAATTGAGACATCACTAAAAACCCTATGAAAGAACAAGATTACGTGAAAAGGAAAGAGAGTTTACTCTAGATAATGGGACGAACTCGAGAGAAGAAATTTTCAAGAAGACGCTTGTGAAGGACTTGCAGAGAACGAGTTATGGAGGAGCGAAAATATGTGAAGAAAGAAATAGTAAGTGAAACTGATTTGAAATAAAGGAGAAATTGATGGAAGCGTGTGTTAGTTACTAAAGCCGATGAGTAGATGCATGCTCGGCACTGTCAGCGCGAGGTCGAAGGGTCGCCAAATGCCAACGGACTAGTGAGAGGGGATGTACCCGGAAAACCGAAGGCTGTAGGGAGGATGTCCCAAAGTCAAGCTACAGGGGCATCCCCAAAAGTCGAAGCTGCTGGGAGGATTACCTAATCTTCCTTACTCTAGTGAGCTCCGAGATTGCTCACTAGAGTAGGGGGAGTGGTTGAAGCGGATAAAAATGTCTGGCCAAACTACGTGTAGGGCCCAAATATGCCCAGCCCAATAGGGCCCGAGGACGTGACCGAATACCCTAGGTAGAGGGAGGAAAACCCGAGTTGGGCCCGAGCCCAGATCGACCGCAAAAGGGCTATAAAGCCCCGAACTTACTCCGCAGCTGGTCACGAGACTCGTGCCTCAGATGCCGATGGGCCACGAGGCCCAAACCTAACTACAGATAGGCCACGAGGCCCAAACCCAACTACAAGTGGGCCGCGAGGCCCAAACCTAGCTGCAGTGCGCCGCGAGACCCAAAGCGAGATTTGAAGCCCACACACGGGTATTGACTCAGTGCCCATGCTCGGTTACTTATCCGATAAGACCGAGAAATGTGAGAGATGACGAAAGCGCTTGAGATAATTAAGGCCCAAGTCAAGGAATATCTCTCATATTCTTCATTGGATCGGGTCCAACCTCCGTCCAGGGAGGGAAAACATACACACAATGTAAATTTCTTGAGATAAAAGATATCACGCACGACACCATGAAGGAACGTGTGGGATCAAAGCCATGAAACCGTGAGTGACGGTTATTACTCCACAAGTACGTATAAATAACACTCTCGAAGGGATGTAACGGTATCGAATAACTATCACTATTACTTAGCAACTTTCTACGTACTTTCTTGAGTGTTTTCCGGTGATTTGACTTGAGCGTCGGAGTACCTACGCCGAGAACCCTCCAAAGATGTTTTGCAGTGCGTTCGTGTGAAGGGAGCTAAGGATTACGTTGCGTAAAGGCTTTACCCACGTGAAACCCAGGTGGGGAAACGGGCCCAGTCAGTTTTTACGCATCATATAATATTATTATCAAATTAATATATTTTAATAAAATAATTAATAATGTTAAAAATTACACCCAAATGCAAATAAAATTACGGTAAAATTGACTCACAATATTATTTATCATTAATTTTACATAAAATCTGTTTGTCTACATTGAGTAATTATTTTAATAAGAATAAAATGGGTCTCACAAGTCACAAATCATAAATTAGGTAAGAAAGAAAGAAAAAAAGGAACAATCAAATTAGAGGACTGGGAATACTATTACATACATTGTGTAAAATAATTTTAATGTGAGACTATTTATAATTGATGTGTTTTGGTGAGATAATTAATATTCTTCCAATTATACATTTTAATCAATATATTTTAATGAAATAATTAATATCATTCATAATTTGTTGGAGGGGCGACCGTGACGTTAAACTACCAAATACTTTATAGTAAAATAACTAATATTATTTAGTAAAATAATTAATACTTTCAAACAAGTTTCATCGTGAAACTCGTATTTCACACAATACTTTGCCTTAACATATATTTAATTTGAAAATAAATGGAAGCATTGAAAATAGATTAATATATATATATATATATATATATATATATATATATATATATATAGGGATGTAAATGAGCCAAGCCGTTCGCGAACTATTCGGCTCGGCTCGAAAAATATTCGCTCGAATTCGTTCGTTAAATTTCACGAGCCGAGCTCGAGCCCAAATTCGAGCTCGTTTATTTTATCGAGCTGAGCTCGAGCCTCGTGGGTATTTGGTTCGAAAGCTCGCGAATGCACTCGCTTATAAAGCTCGCGAACAGTTCTTTTATAAAGCTCGCGAACAAGGCTCGTTTATGAATCTCACGAACAGCTCGTTTACAAAGCTCGCAAACAAGCTCGTTTAAGGCTTGCAAATAGGCTTGTCTTATTATGTATATATACATATATATATATTTATTTTTATTAAAAACTAACTTATCAATTATATTAAAGAATTAAATATAAACTAACTTATATTATATATAGTATTGATGCGTAAAACTAACTCGGCCCGTTTTCCCACCGGGTTCCACGTGGGTAAAGCCTTTACGCAGTGCAATCCCTAGCTCTTCTCGAACAATCGTACTGCAAAACACGCCGAAGGGTTCTCCGGCGTAGGCCCTCCGACGCCAAGTCGATCACCGAAAACACTCAAGAAAAGGATAGGCAAGTACGTGAGAAGTAGCTAAGTAAGGGTGATAGTTATTCAATACCGTTATTTCCCTTCCGGGGTGTATTATTTATACGTACTTTAGGAATAATAATCGTTATCACGGTTTCTTGGCATTATCCGCATGTTCTCTCATGATGTCATGCGTTGATATCTTCTCTCTCAAGAAAACTACACTATGCCTACGAATTCCCTCCCCGGAAGGAGGTTCGACTCCGGCCAATGAAGAATATGAGGAATATTCTTCGACTTGGGCCTTAATCTTCTCAACCGATCGCTGCTTCTCACGCTTTCTCGGTCTTATCAAGTAATTCGCCCATAAGAGCTTAGTTAACATCAGCTTATGGGCTTCAAATCTCGATCGGGCTTCGCGACCCACCCGCCTGTGCCCGGGTCTCGTGCTTGCCTCGTAGTCAAATTCGGGCTTCGTGGCCTCTCTCGCCGCTGGTTTGGACCTTAAGCCCACCTCGATTCGAATCACTCTCTGAGGGTATTCGGTTATCTTGTTGGGCCCCATTGGGCCGAATATCCTTGGGCCCTACGTGTAGTTTGGCCTCGCCATTTTTATCCGCATCAAGTATATTATTTTTTTGTATTAAATTTAAAAATTGAATTATAATTATATTAAAAGAATTAAATAAAGAAAATTTTTGAACACAAGACCTTTCATATGAATAATTCAATTATCAAGCAAGTAAACTATAAATTTTTATTAATTTATATTTCTATAATATTATTTAACTTCAAATATTAAAAAAAAAAACACTTCAATTTCAGCTAAAATTGATTATTATATGTATTAGTGTGCATAGTTAATATTTTTACATTATATATACTATTTACATCGTGCACTCTTTTTAAAATGACATTGTTTATATTACTCAATAGTATTACTTATTTTATTCGTGTAATACTAACTGTTAGATCAAGATTGTTTTGATGAGTTAAAAGATTAATTCGCATAAGCAGATGACAATACGTAACAAAGAAAGACCGAGTTCCAAGATTAAGCTATTCAGACTAGGTCATGAATAGTTCAAGTCACCAAGACTAGGAGTCACAAGTCATCCTGGAGACAAGCTCGAGTTTAGTCGTCTGCAGGAGACAAATATGAAGAGCTCGACGAGGTCAAGACAAGCCGAGTATAATAAGAAAGGCAAGTCTTCACCAAGTCACTGCAGATGGGTAGATTAAAATCACCGAGGAGCAAGCGGTTTTCAAGATTAAGTTTGTTAAAGCGCTTCTAGTTTGTTAGAACTAACTAACAAACTAACCTGCCTTTTTCAGACTTATAAATAGGTCTAGGCACTTCATTCCGAATATAGAATACATAGAACACACAAGTTTTTAAGCAAGTTATTTTCTAAAATCACAAAGTTCTCAAAAGCACAAAATAGTTTTCCACGATTTCTTCATAAAGTTTTCTCGAGTGTTTATAGAACACTTTCTCATACATCTTCAAAAACACCTCTCTTATTTTAGAGTTAGATTTCTCGGTGTTGATTAGAAGTTTGAAGATTTGAAGATTCTTGTAAGTTGTAAGTTATAAGTTGTAAAGATTGTAAAGTAAGTAAGTAAGCAAATAGTGGAGACCCTTCTTCAAAGTTTGGAGAAGGAGAGTGGATGTAGGATTGTTATAATCCGAACCACTATAAAATCGTGTTCTTTCGCTTTCATTTATCTTTCTGCTCAAGTTACAATTTATTGTTCAAAGGTTAATTTCGTAATTAAAGTTAAGATCCGAATATCGTTGTTGCTTTTGATCTTATTAAAAGTTGAGATTAATATGGAATTCCGCTTTGTACATCTGGTACTTTGAATATATTTTGAAAGATTTGAAAAATCTGAAAAATCTATTCAACCCCCTTCTAGATTTTTCCTAGAAGGCCGATACTCGTTTTACCTTATCTACTCAACTATCCGGGACCAATAAGTGGTATCAGAGCAAAGTTGTTAAGTCGTTTCCGATATTGATTTTAGGTCTTAAATAAGATTCTCAAATTATCTTGATTTTCTTCATTCTCTTTATCATTACTAACAGTGCTACTAATAAGTTTTGTGGAGTATCTTGTTTCTTTATTTCATCATGTCATCGGGAAAAAGTAAGAAGTCTAGGAATCTTCCCGAGTTCTCTATTCAAGATTATGATTACTTTGGAAATTTAGGATGGAGAATCACCTAAAGGCCATTCATGATAGGATGGAAGAGGTTCTTGAAGAGGGACCTATAAAATTTTATCATGGAGGCACCAAGACTGAGCCGAGTCAACCGAGTCCGTAACTGCAGACAGAGAAAAAGAGTTCGAGTTGACAAATGATGAAAGAAAGGTCCACAATCTTGATCAAGTAGCTCGAATCGAAATCATTGAGACTCTAAGTATTGGATAGAAAAGGTTAAGAGATGCAAAATCACTAAAGAAATGTGGCAGACTCTAGCCAATGTTTGTGAAGGATCTGAACAAGTCAAAGAAAACAAGTCAGCAATACCTTGCATGCATTTGAGACATTCAAAAAGAAGGAAAATGAGTCTCGTGGATCAGCTAGATGTAAGGTTGACAAATCTCCTCAACAAAGCAAATGACCTTGGAAAGAACTACACAGAGAAGGAGATTAATAACAAGATTCTCGAGATCATTAACCAAGAGATGGAGAGAGAAATCCAATATCCTTAAGGCTACTCAAGATTTATCTTCTATTACTCACCATACTTTGTTTTCATATCTTAAAGCTCTAGAATATGATATTCAAATAGAAGACGAGGAGGATGAGATGGAGTCGAGCACCTCATCCAAGTCTGTTGCCTTTGTCAAGTAAAGAAGACAAGGTTTCAACAGAGTCTCAGAGGAGCCGATCTATCTTTGAAAGAGCAGATGGCTCCGCTCACTAAAAGGTATGATAAATTGAGAATGAAGTATAAAAGAAATAAATTGAGATTTGCGGTGTAAGGATAAGTCAAGATCCGTGATCGAGGTAGAAAGGAAGATGAGTATACAGATGATGATAAAAACAGGCTGCACAAGAAGATACGGATCACCCGTCGAAGAAATCCTTCCAGCCCTAGATCGTATAAGAGTGATACTTGTTACACATGCAACAAGCCAGACACTTCAAATTATGATTGTCCTCAACCGACTCCTAAGGAAAGGGAAGAAAAGAGGAAGAAGAGAGACAGTGAGGTTTGTAGATCAAAGGGCTTTGTTGGTCAAGAAAAGGAGCCAAAGAAATCATCATCATCATCATCATCCTCATCCGATTTCGGATCGGATGATGAAATCTGCCTCATGGCTAAAGTGGTAATCTACTATTCATCTTCGTATAATGATTCTTGTCACCGCATCCGATCATGACCAAACCTGTTATCTATGAGTTATTGAGAGATTTAAAGACATCTCGGCTGCTTATAAACAGATAGAGACAGAGAATTTGGCTTTAATGGATCAAATTCAAATTCTAATTAAAGGGAAGCGGTGTTGAATCGAGGAAGCATTCAAGGGGGAATGTTTTCCCAGATCGGGCTAGTACATCAACTAGCTTACCCGAAAGGTTGGAAAATGAATTGAAAACTTTAAAAGACAAATTTGAAGTAGTCTGCAAAATGAATCAATTAAGAAAGACAATGAGAAGCTTGTCTTCAAAATTAGTCAACTTAATAATTCGCAACAAAGAATAGACCATATCTTTAATACCTCTCGTAAATCCCATGACAAAACAGTCTTGGTTATGATAGGAACAATAAATCGATGTACAAAAACCTAGGAAATTTGTGAATGCATCCGATCAATCAAAAGAGGTTAAAATTGGTCCGTGGAAACCAACTAGTCGATAAGGACCGCATCACCCAAATTTTTAAAACAAAAATTCAGCCGAGGACTCCTTATCGACTAGGAGAAACTCAAGAACCAAAATAAGAAGAAATTCTTATTATAATTCTTTTGATGGAAGGAGCAGATGCTATCCCACATTTTCTAAGTTTAGGAAAATTACTCAATCAATACAACAAGTTATCATTCAAAAGTGATACAATTGTGGATGATTTGGTAGAAAGACCAAGTCGATTTATTTTTATGGAAATGAGATGTTTATTTGGTTACCTAAAGTGATACTTGACCTTCAAGGACCCAAGATCACTAGGGTACCTTACGACCGATTTATTTTTCAGATACACAGGATCATCACTCAAGGAAGAGATCTTAGCTTCAATATGGTACATTGATAGTGGTCGCTCACAACACATGACCCATAACAAGAGGTCATTATCAAATTTCCAAAGCATTGATGGTCCAAGAGTCTTATTTGGTGACAATAATTGTGGTCGACTAAAGGTGTAGGTACTCCGATTATCAAGGATATTTAGGTATCTCGAGGTATATTTTGTTGAAGGTTTGAAACATAATCTATTATCTGCTTTCCACCTTTGTGATAAAGGTTTTCTTGTCAAATTTTCAAGGGATAAATGTGATATTTTAGATAATTCCTCGTATAAGGTACTGCTAATCGGCTTCATACATGGTAATGTCTATGTGGCCAACTCTAATAGTTGTCCCAAAGATACCGTCTCTGATAGCTAAGGGTGGAGAAGATCTCACAGCTATGGCACAAGAGGCTTAGTCATCCGAATTTCAAGACCCTTAGTAAGTCAAGCTAAAAGAACCTTGTCAAGGGATTACCTGAAAAACTTTTATCCACTCGATCTTAAATGTGATACTTGTCGTAAAGGTAAACAGCCTAGACACTCATTTAAGAGTATTAACTCCTCTTCATCCGAAAGAGTGTTACAACTACTTCATCCGGATCTGCTTGGACTGTTTCTCCTCTCGCCAAAGTGGAAGGAAATATACTCTTGTTGTAGTAGATGACTTTTCTAGATACACTTGGGTTATATTTCTTTTCAAGAAAAATGAGACTATGAGCAAGATCCCCGATCTGTTGCATGCATTCTAATGAAAAAGGGTGTTAATATTATTAAAATAAGGAGTGATAAGTGGCACGAGAATTTTTGAATTCTGTTTATCTAACATTTTCAATGAGTGTGGAATTATTCATGAGACCTCTTCAGCAAGAACCCCTCAACAAAATGGAGTGGTTGAAAGAAGGAATGGAACTTTAAAGGAAGCGGCCGGGGAGCATGTTAGCTGAAAGTATGATACCCCTCACAGTTCGGGTCAAGCCATCAACACAAATTGTTACACCCGTAACATGTGCTTAGTTGTCAAAGACAAGGGTAAGACTCCATATGAGATTTGGAAGGGTAAGATTCCAAGAATCTCATATTTCAAAGCTTTTGGTTGTAAGTGTTTTATCCATAACAATGAGAAATCTAAGTTAAGAACTTTTGATGCTAAGGCTGATGGAATATTCTTGCGATATTCTAACACTTCCAAGGCATTTAGAGTTTTTAACAAGACAGCCCTTTGTGTGGAGGAAACCCTCATGTTGTTTTTGATGAGTTGTATTCTTTCTCGTATAAAGTGAATCAAATTTCAAAGTCTAGATAAAATTGAACTGTCCAAGATTAAACATAGAACTGTCTATCTACCTAGTCTTGATTCGTAATCGGATGAAGAAGAATCCTCATCCGATAATCGAAGACAACTTCGATCGCACTCCATCGATCGGACACCCTTGACGCCACCGATGAAGGGAACGTCACCGAGGTTGAGTCGAGGAGTTGCCTACTCGAGACTCAAGATGAGGATCCTTCTCCTCACATAGGCAAAAGGATGAAGAGCTACCATCCATCTGATCAGATTATGGGAGACCCATCTAGTAGTGTGCAGACACGAATGATGCTGGACTCCGAAAGTCTTTTCACCGTTATGTGTCGCTTCTTGAACCCAAGTCTATTGAGGAAGCTCTATCGCACTCCAAATCGATAATCGCCATGCAGGAGGAACCGCATCGCTTGAAAGGCAAAGTGTATGGGAATTAGTGGAAAGACCCTTATACGTAAAGATTATAGGCACCAAATGGGTGTTTAAAAACAAAATAGATGAGAACAACATTATTGTTCGAAATAAGGCAAGATTGGTTGCACAAGGTTACTCACCGAGGGGATAGACTATGATGAAACCTATGCTCCAGTTGCGATTAGAAGCAATAAGGTTGTTCTTAGCATTTGCTTGCATATAAATCTTTCAAAGTCTTTCAAATGGATGTTAAGTCTGTCTTCCTTAATGGTGTGTTGCTTGAGGAAGTCTATGTGGAGCAGCCTCCCGGGTTTAAGATCAATAACAAGGTCTATAAACTCAACAAAGCTCTATATGGATCAAACAAGCTCCCGAGCTTGGTATGATACTTTATCCGATTTATTGACATCAAATGGATTTTCAAAAGACAAGATTGATAGAACCTTGTTTAGAAAGGAAGTAGATGGTAATATCTTATTAGTTTAAATTTATGTAGATGACATAATATTTGGTTCACCTAATCAAATTATGTGAAGAGTTTAGCATTCTTATGAAAAACAGTTTGAAATGTCAATGATGGGCAAATTAACATACTTTCTAGGCTTAGAGATTAAACAGATGAGTAAGGGTATATTTATACATCACCTAAATATGCTAAGGATCCGATTGAGAAATTTGGAATGACTACTAGCAGAGAAGTTAAAATACCTATGGCAACTAACTTCTCTATGGATTCGTATGAGCAGGGGATACCCACTAATGCAACGGAGTATCGTGGACCGATTGGATCTCTTCTCTATCTCACCGCAAGTAGGCCGCACATAGCCTTTGCGGTTGGGGTATGTGCAAGATTCCAGCCTAATCCCAAGAAAACTCATCCGAGACGGCTAAGAAAATTCTAAAGTATCTCAAAGGAACCTTGCAAGTAGGGTTATGGTACCCACTGATGACAACCTTGAGTGACAGTTATTCAGATTCAGATTTTGGAGGATGTAAGATTGATAGGAAATCCACTTCGTGACTTGTCAATTCTTAGGCAACAAATTAATTTCTTGGTTATCTAAGAAATGTACATCCGTTGCCACCTCCACAACCGAAGTCAATACATGGCACCGGGAAGTTGTTGCTCTCAACTCCTTTGGATTAGTCAGAACTTAGAGACTATAATATTCAAACATCGCTGTTCCTATTTACCGTGATAGTAATAGTGCAATAGCAATGACTTACAATCCCGTTCTCGCATTCTAGATGTAAGCATATAGATATTAGGCATCATTTCATCGTAGATCATGTTGAGAAAAATGACATTAGGATTGAAAAGATAGCTACCGAGTCACAAAGAGCAGACATTCTTACAAAACCATTAGCCGAGTCTAGGTTTAAAGAATTATGTTTAGAATTAGGATTACTTGATGCATCCTTAGCTGGTTTTTAAAATGTTTGCATCGAATTATAGAATTCCTTATTTCTCGTCATTTCTTTTCTTTAAATTAATGTCTAGAAAGAATTATCGACTTGATATGAGTCAAAGGATAATCAGTGAGCCGATATCATTGATCTCCTTTGAGGAATCAAGAATCAAGGATTAGTCATATTGACCTTATCTCGACTTGGATGATTACTTATCGACATTTGGTAAATCGATGAGGGCACAATAGTCACTGATTTCTTAAAGAAACAGATGACTATCTCGCACCCTATCCGATCTACCTCAAGCCACCGATGGTTTTCCTTGAGTTTTTGTCTTTGCAGGAATAGGTCACGAGATCATACTGCTTCACCTCATCCTGTTCTCAAATCTTTTATTCGACACTGTATTCCCAAATAAACTTTATAATTTTTCTTTATAAAAATATTTTTGGATTGATTGGATGGAAAAACCTAACTTTAGAAAATTAAATCGAGCTTGTTTATTTAAATATTCTTAAAAATTTCTAAATAGTTAAAACTAAGTATTTTAAAAAAAATCATACAAAGTTACTTTATCGATGACTTTATAAATTCATCTGCTTTGAAAACCCTTATACGAAGTAAAATAACCCCGAGCCGACGTCAGTATACTTACTTTCCCGCATAAAGTAACCTATATCACAAATCAACATATAAAGTAACTTTTTACGCATTTCAAAGATTAGTGAACTACACGCGCTGAATCCCAATCGCTTATCCAAGTTTTAACCGTTGATTCAAGACAAGAATTCATTTCAAATAAACGGCTTAGATTAAAATTAATTTTCAAAGCGGTTTATCTCTCTAAACTTTCCCTCCTATAAATTCATCATCTTCCTCAATCATACCCTTTTCCACTCTCGTAAAACTCACATATTTTCCAACTCTTTTTCAAACCCACAAATTTCTAATGGCATCCTCTTCTAAAACCACCAAAACCCACAAACCCAAATACATTTCCACAAATATTTCTCATTTCAAAATGAATGAGGAATTTTTCAAAAACTGATTAAAAGCGTAAATGTACGTGGACTTTAAAACAACCCAAGATCCGTAATCTGAGAGTTTCTACGCCTTCCGGAGGCATCAAGGCTAAGGGGATTTCTCTCAATGAAATCTCCCCAAAACAGTAATGCCAGATTTGTTGGGAGCAGAGTTTCTAGCCAGGATGAATGATACCCGTGATGGGTTTGATACATCAAGAGATGGTACGACACTCGAGCTATTCAAGGGAGAATATCGCGGAGAACCTTTGATACGTCCAATGGAGGGAGTTAATCCATTGACGTACAAGGAGGACGAGTGGGAGAATCCTTCGATTTGATGGCGAGGGTTTCACAGAGGGGTACCGAAGGGATTTAAAAGAACCTTCTCGAAGGAAATATAGATTGTTGATGACAAGTGGTGACGAAGGCAAGGTTAGGTGAGCAAAGCTCACATGACGGGTTAACCAAACCCAGATTGTGTGTGATGCGAGCCATTCGGATGGGGCTCTGTAAATTGGGTGGAGCCGCTAATCACCAAATCAAGGAGGAGAAGAAACGATTTATCCTTAAGTCGCCTGCAGAAGGGTGGATTCCTACTTACGTGGTCACTTTGTTTAATAAGATAACTGTATTGATGGAAGGACCGAATAGGGAAGCCGATTGGAGAGTGGAGTACGAAAAAGTACTCCAAGCAGAAGGGAATCCTCACCAAGGATGATAAGCTTGGAGGAAATCCAGACTGGACGATGAGTCCGATGCAGCCAGTGGTCCAAAGGCAAGAGGCAGAATGGCAGGCTACGAGACCTGCAGCTTGGCCACCGAGGTCCCTCAGCCGAGATCGAAACAGAGGGACATGAGGAGGCAGCAATGAGGTCGCTCCTCAAGAAGAATTAATAGAAACAATTACTGCAGTCCCTGTGGTTTCTCGGAGGAGGAAGAAGAGGAGGCTGGTGAAAGCCGTGGAGAAGAAGAAGGGGAAAGCTCATCCGCCGCTCTCGCCAAAGCCGCCTCGAAGGAGAAGAAGAAGAGGAAGCTGAAATCCCTCCGTGAGGAGGCCAAGACGAGCGACTCAGAGCTCGTGAGGGCTCAACCAAATCCGGTGGCTCGAGCGGAGATGGAGCCGTCAACTCGCTACCAGAGGAGGTCCCCGTCCTTCAAATAGCAATGAGGTTGGTCACCTGGAGGTTCCCTCCCCAACTAAGGAAGTCGCTCTCTCCCAATCCCAAAAGCAGGTATAAGCCTTTCCCCATCTCCTACTTTATCTCCCCGCACTGCAATGAAGAAATGCCCAGTGCCGCACTTGCAGCCTCAAACTCAGCCTGACATCCCACCGTCCAAATAGGCGATGAAGGGGTATCCCAGTGCCGGTACCCCGTGAGCCTCTCCAATAGCCTACCTCCCCATCACCCAAATCCAAATCCCACCAACAGAACGTAACATACCTCACCTCAACCACCAACACCCATATTACCAACCTCATCTCCCATTACCACCCCTACCATACAAACCCAAACATCACCCCCACCCTCATCCGAACAAATTACTTTCCCCACAGTCCAAACCTCACCGATCCCTATTATCTCCTACTCCTCACCGCCAACTATACAAACACACCCTATTCCTCCCCCACCTATTCAAACAGAACCCATTCCCTCCTCATCCGATTCCTCGTCTCGAGGATGATGAGAGTGACCTTAGCCCCACCTCTCGCCATCTCCTCCATTCTCACCCTTGTAGAGAAAAAGATAAATTCTACCTTGAAGGAAGATGAAACGGAGGACAAGGAGAATGGCTCGAAATCACATGCATACACGATGGTAGCCAACATGAAGGAAGTAGAGGTAACTTCGTCGATAAAATTTTATGTGTTACTAACTCTGCTGGCCGGCAAAGTGAAAGAAATGGAGGATGAGTTGAAAGCCTTAAAAGAAGAAGTTAAAGGATACAATCACCGCGGTGGTGAATGAGCCGGCAGATCACTCCGACTTCAGGGCCAAGTGCAATTCATTGGATGCAAACTTACAAGCTTGGCACTGAAGTTAAAAAGGGGGAAAAGTCAAGCCGAAAAGAGACAAGCCCTCACACCGTGGTCGAGGAGACCAGAAAGATGTAGGCATAAAGGCCAACACACCTGATCCGGGAGGCAGCCAGGAGGAAGCTCGAATCAAACTGATGAGCCGGCTGCACTCACCGAGGGTAAGTCAACTTGAAGAAGTCAGAAAGAGGATGAGGAGAAGAGGAGGAAAGAGGAGGAGGAAAGGACAGATAAACTCTTGGCTCACCGAAAGAATCTCGAATCCGAAGGAGCCAAGGGGAAGGGAAAGGAGGTAGCGATGGCGAGCCAAGATCACCGATATCTTTACCGTAATCTGCCGCTAAGGGAAAAGGAAAGAGGGAAGCCGATTATTCTAATCTCTCGGTATGAGCAGATCAAGAGAATTAAAAGAGAGATGGAATTCTATGGCAAGAAAGAGAAGAAGAGGCAGAGAAAGAAGAAAGACTCCAATGTCTTCTCGGAGTGTCGCCGAACGAAAATGGATGATCGAGATCAAGGCGGGAAATTCGCACCATTTCATAACACGTCCGCTCCTCCTAAGTCGGCTTATGGAAAGTATGCTTTGAGTATAAAGACAAGAACTGGAGGGAATGTGGATGTACTATTGGTACATTCTTAAAGCTCCAGGGCAACTCAACAAGATCCAGATTTGGCTTAGCACGAATGGATTGAGAAGATAGACGCAGACTTCTATGCTCGGCTGTTGGAAGAAGCCGATATAGAATTCAACGTCAACCTCGATCTCTCCGACCTTCGAGTATGCCATTCCTGCGAAGAAGCCCGATGGTACCACTGGACCTAGACTGGGTTTAGGGGATTCTAAAGAAAGCAGAGGCCGAATCTGGACTTACTCAAGAAGAGGATCCGGAAACTTAGGAGGCGAGTATTCAATTGGGCCGATGATCCCGCATTTAAGACCAATGGGGAGTCCGATAGAAACGAGGACTTTTCTCTTCTTTATTTTTCTTTTCTATTAGTCTTCATCTGTAATTTTCTCTGTAAAGTGATATGAATATACTTGGACTTATGTGAAATAATTGCCTTATTTTCTTAAAGTTATTTTTACTTCTTTAAGAAAAATTTAAAATTTTTCTAAGTATAAAACTCTTGAGAATTTTTGTCTCTCGGTACTTGAAATTTTTTTTTCATAAAAATTTTATCTAAGTCTTAAGACTCAATTTTTTTAAAAAAGAGTCTAAAAGACTTAATTGTTTCAAGTGCTTTAATGTAATTGAATCTATTTTAATGTGAAGAATGTGCTCGATATACCTATCTAATAATCTTGATTAACTCTAAACTAACTTCACTGTGAGTGTGTCTCTTTATTGTAGGTTTTAACTTCATCAAAAAGGGGAAATTGTTAGATCAAGATTGTTTTGATGAGTTAAAAGATTAATTCGACAAGCGAGATGACAAAAGCGAGCAATAAAGAAAGACCGAGTTCCAAGATTAAGTCGTTGACTAGGTCATGAATAGTTCAAGTCACCAAGACTAGGAGTCACAAGTCATCCGGAGACAAGCTCGAGTTTAGTCGTCTGCCAGGAGACAAATATGAAGAGCTCGGGACGAGGTCAAGACAAGCCGAGTAGAATAAGAAAGGCAAGTCTTCACCAAGTCACCAGATGGGTAGATTAAAATCACCCAGGAGCAAGCGGTTTTCAAGATTAAGTTTGTTAAAGCGCTTCTAGTTTGTTAGAACTAACTAACAAACTAACCTGTCTTTTCGCACTTATAAATAGGTCTAGGCACTTCATTACGAATATAGAATACACATAACACACAAGTTTTTAAGCAAGTTATTTTCTAAAATCACAAAGTTCTCAAAAGCACAAAATAGTTTTCCACGATTTCTTCATAAAGTTTTCTCGAGTGTTTATAGAACACTTTCTCATACATTTTCAAAAACACCTCTCGTATTTTAGAGTTAGATTTCTCGGTGTTGATTAGAAGTTTGAAGATTTGAAGATTCTTGTAAGTTGTAAGTTGTAAAGATTGTAAAGTAAGTAAGTAAGCGGCTAGTGGAGACCCTTCTTCAAAGTTTGGAGAAGGAGAGTGGATGTAGGATTGTTATAATCCGAACCACTATAAAATCTCGTGTTCTTTACTGCTTTCATTTATCTTTCTGTTCAAGTTACAATTTATTGTTCAAAGGTTAATTTCAGAATTGAAGTTAAGATACTGAATATCGTTGTTGCTTTTGATCTTATTAAAAGTTGAGATTAATATTGAATTCCGCTGTACATCTGGTACTTTGAATATATTTTGAAAGATTTGAAAAATCAAAATCTATTCAACCCCCTTCTAGATTTTTCCTAGAAGGTGATACTGCTTTACCTTATCTACTCAACTATTCGGGACCAACACTAACTTATTAAGATAATTTTTTATTTTGTAGTCATGTTGTAATACTAACTCGTTAAATAACTTTTTCAAGTTCAAACATGTTGTAATACTAACTCGTTAAATAACTTTTTCAAGCTCAAACTATGATTAATTTGTAAATGAGCTTTTTTTGTTTGAGCTCGAACTATATTTGATTAATTTATTAACGAGTTTTTTCTTGAGCCAACTCGAATTAGGCTCGATTATTTTATTAATGAATTTTTGGCGAGCCGAACCTCAACTATTCGCGAGCCAAATAATTTACATTCGAGCCGAGCTCGAACCCAATAAATAAAGCTTGAATCAACTTGAGCCGAGCTCGAGCCCAAAAGAACTCAAACGAGCCGAGCTCGAGCCCGATGGTATTCGGCTCAGCACGGCTTGTTTACATCCCTCTATATATATAAATGTCAAAAAATTATAGTTTTGATCTCACACATTATACGCATGCGATCGCCTTTTAATACTAATAAATTTGGTTACTGTTCACATTTTTGTAGCAAAATTGGTCCAAATTTCACTAAAATCGGTGGCTTGGACAGAAAACATTAAGTGCAGCTAACAATTTTTGTCCAATCTATAATCTATAATATATATAAAAGTGACTAAGAGTGTATATTATTTTTAGACCATTTTACCCTTTCTATCTTTTATTTCATACGTATTCGTCCCTTTCTTTTGGCGTTTCATTTGTAACGTTATTTTTACTTTTTCTCCTGTTTTGCTCGCACTCTTTTTGTCCAATGGAGCAAAGCACTAGCCTAGTTATCGTGGAGTGTAGACGATCCGACTTCACCTGTTAGGCTCACCCCCGCTGCTCCTCCCACTCCTCTTCCGTGATGCCGACACGTTTTCTTTTCTTTTCGGGGTCCTTTTTTCTGGTCCTGTAATTTTTGGGTATTTAATTTTATCGCGTCAATTGGCTTCTATTGCTTGGGATTTACGGTGTTTGATTCTTGATTTTCTTCTTTTTGGATTTAGCAGAATTTTGAATTACTCGATTTGAAATTTTAAGAAAAAGAAATGGAGTCATGTTCCTGATCGATCTAAGCGAGATTCGTAAAGTAGAGAGGTGAAAGGAGATCATTGAACATGTAAGAATTGCATCGAAACGTGGGGTTTTACGGATGGTGAACCATGTGATTACCTTGAATGTGTTCGATGAAATGCTTGGTGTCATTAGGAGGTTTTTCGACTTGGATGTTGAGGAGAAAAGTAGATATTATACACGGAATTTCGAAACACGTTAGAGATATCATAACAATTATGATTTGTTCGGTTAAATCGCTAATTGGAGGGATACCTTGAGCATTTCATTTCGAATTGTATCGAGGATTTACCATTTTCTTTAAGGTATATTTTTCACTGCTCAATTTATTTTCTCTTTCATTTTTAATATTTTTCCTATGGACCTCGCTACTTTTCATCGATCACATATTAATTCATTGGAATGATTTACAAAGTTGGTTGAGTACAAAATATACATATTTAATTGTTTTGAATAATTTCTATATTGTCTCACCGGTTTGTTCCTTTTAATTAATTCCTAAGGTGTATGAGCACATATGACATAACGTATGATAATGAAAGACACATGACACGTGGTTCTCTTCCCGAAGTCCAATTATGACGAATATCACATCATCAGTGTGTGAGCACCCTAACTTGTGATAATGGAAGATGCATGACATTTATATAAAAACCTTTTAGTGTAATCGACAATATCTAAGTCAAGGCATGCTTTGATATCCTCTTGTTTTTTTTTAAATTAAATTGCTTCCTTGCATTGGCTCTGCAATCGAAGCATTTCATATCAAAATGATAAATTTTGCAATCGCTCATTTTCAAGAAGTTGCTTTGACTACCTTAAGAAGCCCCCATGCATACATTGATTTGTCAAGAAGAATAAGATTTTCACAGTTGAAGATTTTAATTATGCGATAAACAAAAATCATTTGCATGAATCTTTTAATATCAGATTTTGTCCCATTTTTCAATGTTTACAATGTCATTTTAAACTTAATTGGAATGATAGGAAATTCTCTCTTTTCCAGGATTATGAATCAAAGAAAGATTGTATTTTCAATTTGCTTCCTAAGATTGGGTTCAAGAAGCTATTCAAATCTCGGGGTTAAATTCTTTGCTCTCTTCTCGATGGGAGTAGTTATATTGTGTCACTCTTCTCACTCAATTTAGAACAAATTGAAGAAACATATTCAACGACTTTCATACGCATGAGCATGAACACTTTGAATCATCATCTTATTTTTCCTACATTTCATATTTGACATACAAATTTGAATAGTATATTTATTTTATGTTAAGTTTTTTTCCGCTAAAAAGAGTTTCCGTTGTGCAACGTGTATCCAATATAAAAGTTCAATATTATCTTCCTCCAAACCTTTTGATAACCTACTTTACTCACTGTAAAATGTGCCCACATACATGGATGATTTTTGGTTATTGTACATAAAATAATGTGCCCACATAATAATCCATTCTACTTTATTGAAAGGTTGTAATTTTTGGTTAGTGTAGATAAAGTAATGGTATTGTGTGTAATATTTAGGTGTTTGATGGGTATATACGAAGATGATTATGTTGTTTTATTTTCTTTTAAAAAAATATATTATTGAGTTTGGGACAAACATTTTTAACAAATGTATCATCTATTATGAGATAGATGAAGTATCATAAAAGAATTCAAGAGAAACATAGTAATATGAAAAATAAAAACTTAAACTTGTAACGAATTTAAGTTCATAAGTTGAGGGTTGATGTAACAAAAAATCTACCACTACTTATTAGTACATATACTTACATAGAACGTGCAAAGCACGTGGTAAAAATCTAGTCATTATAAAAATGTGTATATATATATATGTATATATTTATGTGTTTGATGCAATAAAAACGTCCTAATGTTAATTGGGAATCAGTCCCCACCCCTCCATCCAATATTAATTCAAAATAAATGCAATTCTAAATTAGGTGTTATTTATAATAGTATTTTTTTCTTTATTTCAACTTTTTAATGCAATACATTGATCTAAAAATGAATTAATTTTGATCTTCCAATATTTTTAGGGCAAATATAAGGTAGTCAATTCATTTTTTACTCTTCTTTAATTACATCTTGCACATCTTCTATTCTTTTCGTCATTTCGATTTCTCATTTTACCTTCTCGTGTTACTACATAATTTTAGTTATTAATTATCTAAAAAAATCATATAATTATATAATTATAGTGATTCACTAATAACTCTCATGTATAATTTTAAGGATTATGATTAACCTTTATTACTTATTTGTCTTTCATAACCTATTTGAAATTACGATTTGACATTTATCTTAAAAACCATGTGAAATTCTAAAAAATAGTAAATGTAGAATATTCTATAATGATCTTAAAAGTAATAAGATATTTAGAGAATTATTGAGCGTTTTAGAGGTTTGTCTCGTCCGCTAGATTAAAAATTCTCTCTATTATTCGTTGAGAGGGTAGGTTAGTATAAATAGGAGAAGAATGTATGTGTCTCAAAATGAGTGTATGTGTTAGTATGAGCAAACCTTTAAGTCATCCCTCGTCCATTCTTATTTTTTTATTACACTAACACTTGACAACAATATATAAGAGCAATTTTGTATTCTCAATTTTAGATGCAATAGTTTCCAAATAATAAAACCTATCCCCATAAATCACATTTCAAACGTCTTCAAATAAATACGTAATTAAATAATGTCAAGAAAAAAATATTAAATAAATGAATTTAAATTCTCCGTGTAATTCAAAATCGTAGAGGACATATACCAAATCTTTCATATCAACTTCTCCTCAATTTTGTCCTATACATTTCTTATTTAACTAAAAAGAGAAAAAATTGAATATCTAATCAACAATTTGAGATCAAGTGACATCTTTGAACTCCGATTTTTAGTCCAAAAGGAGAAATATACAAGTAATTCATAAATATATGTTAATTTTTTTAACTAGGCTAGGGTTTGAATTAAATTGGGATCCAAGAAAACTTAGGGCTTTCCTGGGAGGAAGGCGTAGGAATGGTGGAAGAACACCGGAATGTTGGACCGAGAGGAGATGACCGATTGAAGAAAGTGAGGAAGAGAACAACGTAAATCCCATTTTTTTAAAGATCAATAATATACGTGAGTATTAAAAATATTAAATATAATTAGAAAAAGAAAATCCGTGTGCAAAATTTGGCATAGTATTTGTTAAACATACGGTTGAATTAATAATAGCGGTTTTTAAGTTTTGATAGCGCTTTGAAAATAACCGCTATTGTTATAGTGATATTAAAAGCAAAATTTGGCATACTATGTGTAACATTTATATGTAACACTTTTAAGAGTATGGCCGTATATGGTAATATTTTATCTTATATCTTCTATTGGGGAATCACCTCAACCCTCCATCCAATATTTCAAAATAAATGCAATTCTAAATTAGATGTTTTTTTATTTAAAAAGGAATTAATTTTGGTCTTTCAATATTTTTAGGGCAAATATATGATAGTCAATTCATTTTTACTCTTCTTTTACATCTTGCACATTTTCTATTCTTTTTGTCATTTTCGAACCCTAACTCTGAATGTGCCAACATTTAGGTCACAATATCGTAATTCGTCCTTCCACTTCTACTAACCCTAACTCACGAAATGTCTTGTTCAATTTCTTGGTTTTAAAGGTTGAAGACTTATAACAATTTCTATAAGTCATGCGGTTGAAAAGTAAAAGTGAGGAGTTGAAAAGAGCATGGGGAAGTTATTAGAGGTTACCTACTTTTAAGAAGATGTGAAAGTTATCTTCAAGCACATTCGGTGTCCGAATATCTATAAATACACTACTGTTATAAAGATATATAATACTTGAAGACAGAGAGAAACACAATCTAGCGTAGTCTATTGGCATATATTATTTGAGTTTATTGTATGTTTCGTATTCGTTCCGTTGGTGAATATTACAATATTTTACACAATATTTGGATCTGTAATTGTAATGAGTGATAGGTTAGTTGTTTAACATCTATTCACCGTATACGTAGACCTATTACAAGCAGTGGCTCATACTTTCACCGATTGTATCACTTAACAATTTTTAGTGATATTTCGCGAAAGACAATATAGACTTATTTATAGTCTATACAAAATTTTGATGCCCATTTTACAAGGTGTTTAAGACTTCACTGTGTATCTGTATTTTTTTGTCTCGTGTTATTCTTCGAATGTGCCAACATTCTCACAAACACCCACGCACACCTTCAATTGGCACTAGAGCCATTAAACTTGTTATCCCGAGTTTTGATCCTGCGTTTGGTGTGTATTATTGCAATAGATTACCCACCGATCGCTCCAGCTTAGGCCACCGGTTCTTGATGGAACAAATTATGCTATTTGAAAGTCTAAGATGCGCATGTACATCAAATCCATTGGGGTATGTTAGTTTTGAGACTCACACGGATGAGTTTAGGACTTTGCAAACCACGTCACATACTAGTTAGGGATTTAAAATCGGACTTGCAAATCCAAATCTCAATCCTCACCTAAAAATACCTATAAAACCTATTATTACTCTTCCTAATACAAATTACTTTATTCACACTCATGCACTAATTCTCTCTCATATTTTTCTCTCACTCAATATAATATAATAATACAACACCAATTATTTTTAAACATTGATTTGACATAAAGTAAAATCTCACCCTACTAAATCTCAAACCAAATACACATACTATTCATCAAGATTTTCAAATCATAGGATTTCAAAGGTCATGACTTTCCCGCACACCTAACTCCCAAAACAAACATACCCTTGATGAATGTGCATGGAGGAGTATTCTGATTGGATGCACTACACCATTAATACCAGCAGATAATGATAATGAAGCCCAAATAAAAAGAGAGCTTGATTGGACAAATGATAAAGTAACAATGGCCGCTTCCATGTTTAAAATAATCTCTAATTGTGTTTCGCAAAAGAAGCATGAGAGAGATTACAAGAACACCGTGAATGATCCGAGAGTGTTAGAAGGACAAAGTTGTGGATGCTTGGAACCAAGTTTGAAAATCTAAGGATGGGGGAAGATGAGACTATATCCTCCTACAAAGTGAAAGAATTATCGAGATGTCAAATGAATCTCAAGCACTTGGTGATCCTATTTCTAATACAAAGTTAGTACATAAAATTTTAAGAATTGTTCCTAAACGTTTTGATGCTATAATATGTGCTATTGAGGAAGGAAAAATACTGATGCTATTACATAAAATGAGTTGATAAGTATTTTAAAAACTTATGAAATGAATTTTTCTCAAAGAGATAATGAGAAATCCGAAAAGAAAATTTTTGTTTTCAAAGGAGAAACATCTACAAGTTTTGATAAACAATCTTTGTTACCGAAATTGATTCTAATGAAGATTTTGTTGATGATTGTGCCGACAATGATGACAACATTGCTTTCTTAACTAAGCAGCTTTAATTTATTTTTGAAAAAGAGAGCAAATAGACTTAGAAATAATCAGCAAATTAAAAATCGGGATAGAGATCGGATTAGTAGCTCATATCGGTTGCACGATAAGAAAAGGAATTTTAATCAACGTAAGCAATTTGATAGATACAATAAGATCAAATATGATCCGTAATACGGGAAAAATATTAAATGTGATGTTTGTTCTGGTTTTGGTCATTATGCTAATGAATGTGCAAATACTATTTTGAGAAAAAAGGTAAACTACAATGCTACCTTAAGTGATGAGTCGATTGTGAGGATGATTGATAAAAATGAAGGATTTGCATTTTCTACAAGAATTGTATATGATGATACTCTTGATGATTTATTGGATGATTCTCAAGTTGGGTCAAATGTGCTAACATTTGAGGAAATATTGGAAATTTCAGAGGTTAATTATTTTGCAACTTGTGTAGAGAATGCGGATGTATCTAACAATGTTTGCAAAATTTGTAAGTCCAGATTGTCTTAAGCTTGAAAAGGAGTTGGAATCTACTCTAAAGCCTTAAAAGAAATGACTATTAAAGAGTCATATCAAAAGGATTTATTGACAAAGCTCGAGGTCATATTGACAAGGAAAGATCTTGAAATATGCAACCTTAAAGAGGAGCTTAAAGGCACAACACCGAATTTGAAGATATTCGTAAAGTACAAAGCAAAGCTTGATGATGCACTAACAATTGGAAGTCTTGGTAAACATGGTCTTGATTACAATGGTAACATTACTCTATTTTTAAGCAATAATAAACCCGTTAAATTTACAAAATCTATAGATGAACCTAAAACTTCTTGTTGAAAACAAGAATTTATTTCGAAAAGAAGATTGTTTGTCATTATTGATTTAGTGAAGGACATAAGAGACCAAATTGTTTGAAAATGAAACAGGACAAGAAACTTGCTAAAATGTCTTCGAAAATGTTTCCACATTCTATTCAACACTCGAAGCAGACAGTTAAAATTTTTCACAAAAAGTCCTGTTAAAAATTCTATCTCGGTGAAAAGTCAAAATCAGATGTAATATCGTCTATACCTCTTTGAAAGCAAGTGTTCCTGAACTTTGATATTTTGATAGTGGTTGCTCTAGGCACATTACTGGTGCGAAAAGTTTTCTCACTAATTACAAAGTGTATGATGGTGGGAATGTGACATATGGAGGTGGTTTAAAAGGTAAAATTTTTGGAATAGGTGCATTGAATGTTTTTGGTTTTCCAAACTTGACAAAAGTCTAACATGTTAAAGGATTACTTGCAAACTTGATTAACATTAGTCAACTATGTGATGATGATCTAAATATAAAATTTGATAAAAAAATCATGTTATGTATTAAATAATGATAATGATTGTCTTGTAATTGGAAATAGATCATTTGATAATTGCAATGTAATTGATTCAAATCAAGCATGCTTCAATGTTCAAATTGATGAAAATACTTTTTGGCATCAAAGACTTGGACATACTCATTATAGAAATATTGTCAAATTATTGAAATTAGATGTTGTTAAAGGTCTTCCCAAATTGCGAATGCATGCATCAAATGTATGTGGACCTTGTCAAAGTGGTAAACGAGGTTAAATTGTCGCATGAAATGTTGACACACTATTCTACTAAACATTGTTTTGAGCTTTTACATATGGATCTAATGGGACCAATGAAAACTGAAATTATTGGTGGTAAAAGGTATTCGTATGTTATTGTTGATGACTATTCTAGGTTAACATGGATTGAATTTCTTAAAGAGAAATCAGATGTCTTTAATGTATTCAAAGTTCTTTATAAACGTTTTAAAAATGTTTATAATACTAAGGTGAAGAAGATTAGGTCCGATCATGGTAGGGAATTTGAAAACAGCTTGTTCACTAATTTTTGTGATGATAAAGGTATAATTCAAGAGTTTTCTTCTCCTAAAACTCCTCAAAGAAATGGTGTTGCCGAAAGAAAGAATAGAACTCTACAAGAAATGACTAGAGTAATACTTATATCCAAGAAACTTTCAAAAAGATTTTGGGCAAAAGCTTTAAATACCGCTTGTCATATTTCAAGTAGGGGTTATTTAAGACCTAATTCCTCTAAAACACCTTATGAATTTTTGAATAATAAGAAGCCTAATCTAAAATATTTTCATGTCTTTGGATGTGTTTGTTACATACTTGAATGATAGAGACCACTTCATAAATTTGATTCAAAAAGTGATGAGGTTTTCTTTCTTGGTTATGCCGAAGCAAGAGAGCCTTTAGGATTCATAATCTTAGGACTGATATTGTTCAAAAGTCTATGAATGTTGTGTTTCATGATAATGCAAGTTTTGCGAATAATATTGTTGAGGATGATGTGACCGATCTTATTGAGCAAATGTAGAATTCGATATTTTTGAGTCTCGTTGAGAATGTTGTTCCAAATGTGCCCACATCTCAAGTAACATCACCTCATCATACGTAAATTAACGTAACTATGTCTTATCCGGCTAAAGTACTACTCCCTCTGTCCCAGATCGGTTTTCACACCGATCTGGACACAATTTTTAAGGAAAACACCTTTTGGGCAAGAAGAGGGAAAACCGAGGGGCACAATGGACAAATCTACTTTCCCCCTTTTTCGGCCGAATTTTGGAGCCAAAATTAAAACAAAAATACAGGTGAACTCAACCCTAAATGCCGAGAATTAAAAAGTGAAAATACATGAGGGTAAAAAAATTTCCCACCAAATTTTCCATATCGATTTCCCTCCAAAATAAAAACCCAAAAAAATCTAAATAGTACAAGTGTCTAATCACACATAATATTACAAGCATTACTACATCAATAAATACCCCATTTCATCTTAAATACAAGCAAAGCATTCATTACAACAAAACACATTCAATGAGGAAAGCTAGAAGGAACACATTTAACTCCACAAGAGAAGAATCAAATTGCTCAAATCCTCATTGCAAACAACACCAATGGAGTTATTCATAGAGGTAAACTTGATGAACTTTACGAGTTATTTGGGGTCCATAAAAGGACGATACGGTATATTTGGGGTGCTGCAAAAAGCAGCAGCTAGAAGGGGGTCTCATTTCGTTCACAAATCATAAAGAAGGAGGGAATCACAATTTAACAAGCAAAGTACAGATTGATGTGGATGCTATGAAGGCAATACCATTTCAAAAGAGATCAACCATTAGAAGGCTAGCTAGAGAGATGCATACAAGTAAAAGCACGGTTGGTAGGTGGGTGAAAAATTGAGCAATCGGACCTCATACTAATGCTATAAAGCCGAGATCTTACAAAGCAAACAAATTTCAAAGGATCAAATACGGTTTTGCGGCGGTTGGAAAATGAAACCCACAACAACAAAATCAGTTTCAAGGGCATCATAGGAACACACATATCAAGCATCCAAAATAAAGCAAATATTCTTAATTTACTTCTATGGTTGCATAGATATACAATCAGTTTGGATTGATTACAAATCAAGCATCCAAAATAAAGCAAATGCTCTTTATTTACTTCTATGGTTGCATTAATTATACATGCACAACGAGATCATAACGAGAACAATGTCATCATTTCACCCGATGTTTACACCCACCAATATCCAACAGAAACGAGAATATACCTAAGCATTGCATGCCTCTGAAATCTTTTTTTTTTTTTTTTAAAACGAATACCATCGAAACACATAATAACGAAGAGTATACCCAAGAATTGCATGCCTCGAAATCTTTTTTTTTTAAAAAAATGAATAAATCCAGAAATAAAAACTATCGGAATCGAGTATACCCAAGAATTGCATGCCTCGAAATCATTTTTAAAAAAATGAATAACACCGAAAGCAGAAACTATCGGAATCAGAGTATACCCAAGAATTGCATGCCTCAAAATCATTTAAAAAAAAATTAATAACACGAAACAGAAACTATCGAGTAATCGAGTATACCCAAGAATTGCATACCTCGAAATCATTTAAAAAAACGAATAACACCGAGAAGCGAAACTATCGAATCGAGTATACCCAAGAATTGCATGCCTCAAAATCATTTTTTAAAAAAAAAAATGAATACCATAAAAAACACACATAATGCTTGAGAAGCAGTATACCCAAGCATTGCATGCCTCAAAAAAATTTTTTTAAAAACGAATAGCATCGAAAGCAGAAACTACCGGTTTCGCCATAAAAACAGAAACAAAAACTACTCGAAACACATAAAATTGCAATGTAGATATTAGAGAAACTGCGGGCAAGTGGAACCCAAATAGATACTTGTTTTAAGAAACCAAGCATCCATCTCCGCCGCCTCCATCGCCGCGCCTCCGGTTTCTTTGCCGCCTCCGGTTGAGCCGCCACCGAGCCGTCGCCTCCATCTCCGTCTCTTCTACGAAGGAGTCATCATCATCCTCCGAATCGGGGACAATAGCCCCGTCGAGATCGTCATCCTCTCGAATCGGGACAACAGCCACTGTTGAGATCGAAATCGGGAGAATCCTCCAAAAAGGAAGTAAATATCAACCATTAGATCGGAGGAGTAAATCATCATGGGAGTATCTTGAAAAATTACAGATCGAATAGCATAAGTTAGTACTGCACGATAATACCACGATTTGAAATCCATCGGGCTGTGTATTGTATTTGGCGATACGAGGGAGACGGAGGGTGGCGATCCGAGAGAGATCGGAGGAGGGTGGCGATCTGAGGGAGACGGAGGGTGGCGATCCGAGGAGATCGGAGGAGGGTGGCGATCCGAGGGAGAACAAATGGTGGCGATCCGAGGAAGATCGGTGGAGAGTGGCGATCAAGAGAGGCGATGGAAGTTTCTAGAGAGAAGGGAGGCAGGCGAGAGAGAGAGAGAGAGAGGGAGGCGAGATAAGAGGAGGGAGTAAGCGATTAGGGTTAGGGTTGTGTAGGGTTAGGGTTGTATTTATAATTGTATTTTATGGGTGTGTATTGTATTTGGGTTGTGTATTGTATTTGGGCTGTATTGTATTGGGCTGGAAGTTTTTACTTTTTGAATAAAATACATTTGGGTTGTGTAATCGTATTTGGCCCGAATGTATTTTTTGGGGGCTGAATGTATTTTTGATGAAATACGTATAAAATACGATTTCGGTGTATTTTATATGGCCTACGTATTTATACGGGTTGGGTTTATTTAGTTAGGTGTAAGTTAATTAATTTTGATTGATTAGATAATTAATTAGTGTGATGTGAGTTAAATGTGTAAGAAAAAGTAATGGCATTGTGTAAATAAGTGGAACTTTTGAGGGTAAGGGTTATGAAAAAACTTTCCTTTTTTTGGGTGTGAAAACCGATATGGGACAGACGAAAAATGAAAGTGTGAAACCGATCTGGGACGGAGGAGTATCTTCCAGAATACTAATAAATCATCCACAACAACATATCATAGGTAAACCTCAATCGGGTGTACAAATAAGGAGGAAATTGAGTTTTGATGCAAGACATGTGGTAAGATCAATCTGTATGTCATCTATGTGTAACAAGGTGAATTTTGAATGCTATTATTCTCTTCTTGAACCTAAAAATGTTATCAAGCCATGACAGATGAAAATTGGATCAATGCTATGCATGAAGAATTAAATCAAGATAGAAATGATGTATGGATGCTTGTACCTAGGCACGAAAACATGAATGTAATTGGTTTTAAATGGATCTTCAAAAACAAAGCGATGAATTTGGTAATGTTGTGAGAAACAAAGCTAGATTAGTTGCACAAGTCTATACTCAAATTGAAGGAATTGACTTTGATGAAACATTTGCTCCAGTGGCTAGAATTGAATCTATAAGGTTATTACTTGTTATTGCATGGTATATTGATATAAAAGCGCATCAAATGGATGTCAAGGCTGTATTTCTAAATGGAATTTATATGGAAGAGACATATGTAGAACAACCTAAGGGTTTTGAGAATCATGAATATCTTGATCATGTTTATAAACATAAGAAAGCTTTATATGGTTTAAAGCAAGCACCTAGGGCATGGTTTGATAGATTAACCGATTTTCTAGTTCAATTCGGTTTTTATAGAGGTGAAGGTGATAGAACATTGTTTATTAAACATTCTGGAAATGATATCATAATTGCTCAAATATATGTTGATGATATTATATTTGGTTCTACATGTGAAAAGATGCTTGAATTATTTGTACATGAAATGACCTCTACCTTTGAGATGTCTATGGTTGGAGATTTAAATTACTTTTTAGGTCTTCAAATTAAACAATGCAAATATGACATTTTCTTTTCTCAAAGTAAATATGCTAAAAATCTTGTGAAAATGTTTGGTTTAGACAATGCTAAATATATGAAGACACCTATGAGATCAACTCAAAAATTGTGTAAAGACAATGTTGGTCGGGATGTTGACTCAACATTATATAGATCCATGATTAATAGTCTATTATATCTGACTTCTAGTAGGCCAGACATCATGTTTAGTGTTTGTTTATGTGCTCATTATCAAGCTAATCCAAAAGAATCCTATATGAACTCGATTAAAAGAATAATTAGATATGTGGTAGGAACATGTGATTATGGAATATGGTATAACAAAGACACTAATTGTTCTTTGGTGGATATAGTGATACTGATTGGGCGGGAGATAGTGATGATAGAAAGAGAATGAGTGGAGGATGTTTCTATATGAGTAACAATCTTGTTTCATGGCATAGCCGTAAACAAAATTGTTTCTCCCTATCTACAGGCAAAATCTGAATACATTCTGCAGAAGCTGTTGTACTCGGCTTCTATGGCTTAAGAAGATGTTCGATGATTACGATTTGGAGAGCAATACTCTTACTATTTATTGTGACAATACAAGTTCTATTAATATATCTAAAAACTCTGTGCAACATTGGTGACAAAACACATAAGTGTAAGACACCATTTCATCGAGGATCTTGTAGAAAAAGAAGTTGTAAAGTTGGAATACATTCCTACCGAGAAGTCATTGGCCCAGAGATTGAGTGAGTTGACAAGTTTAGATCACCTCCTAGTGATAATCTAGAAAGGGGGTGAATAGATTATCAAATCATTTTCGAAGATCGGATTATCTATTCAAGATATCAAAGCTAAGCGGCGAAACAAGTTTTAACTCATTCTTTTAAGGATCAAAAGCAATCGAATTCAAATCAAATTAATCTTGTTTGAATAGTTGATGAATAACAAATAAGTAAAAGCGAAAGTAAAGAACACCGGGAATTATAGTGGTTCGGATCAAACCGATCCTACATCCACTCTCCTTCTTCAACTTGATTAAGGGCCTTGGTGACTTACTACCTTACTTACTTACGAGTTACAATTAGAAAGATGTGAAGATTCTTCTCTTCAAACCTATCTTCAATCTGTCTAACTATCTAGAAACTTAAAAATTATAATGCGAGACTTTGAAGATGTACAAGTGAGTGTTCTACAAACACTTAGAAACTTATGAAGATTCTTTTGAAAACTTTGTGAGTGCTCTTGAAAATTCGTGAGCATTGAAAAATGAGAGTGTTGATTATTCTATTCGAACTATACTCGAAACATATTTATAAGCGTGAATCGGTTAGTTTGTTGTAACAAACTAAAAATTGTTCAACAAACTTATTCTTGAAAAGCGCCTTGACTTGGTGATCTCAAGCTAGTAAATGCATTCTTTGACTTGTTGAAGACTCGTCTTTCTTATTCTACTCACTGGTCTTGACCTCGTCTGAGCTCTTCATTATTGTCTCCAACGAGATGACTTTATCAAGATCGTCTTCGGATGACCTTCTCTTTCTCGGCTCCGCAGACTATTCTAGCTCTACCTAGTCGATCGGCTTAGCACTAGAATTCATTACATCGGCTATTCTATACATATTCAATTTGGCCATCTTACTTATATGAGCTTAACCTAACCTATACAATTTAACTCATCAAAACTACTTGATCTAACAATTTTCCCCTTTTTGATGAAGTTAAAATTGCAAGAAAGAAACAAGCCCACAAATGGTGTTAGTCAAGATCATTCAAGATATTCGGATGAGCATATTAGAGCATATAAGCATTTAGTTCAGATCCGTTCACGTAAGAGCACTTAATTCATACTTAGAAAAATTTAAAGTTTTTAGAAAAGTTTAAATCTTAAAGACTTTATCAGATTATTAGTACTTAGAAAAGTTTTAAGTCTAAGGACTTAGAAAATTTTTAGGAAAATTTTAATCGAGATAGAAGTTTCCTCGGATGATTAACACTTAGAAAATTTTTTAAGTTCTCTTAGAAAGTCAGTAAAGAAAAGTTAAAGCATAAAACAAGATGATTCAGATAAGTTCAAATATATTCACGAGATGATTGCAAATTACGGGTTGGTGTAGATAAGAAAAAAATAAGGAAAGAAAGATCTATCTTATTAGACACCCCATTGGTCTTCATCCGGCACCATCACCAATTGAATACTCTCCTCACTCTCCTCCTAAGTTGCTTGAGATCTTTCTCCTGAGCTAACCCGGACTCGGCCTGCGCCGCCCGTACAATTCCCTTGACCCGGTCTAAGTCTAGGAATCCATCGGGTTTCTTGGCGGTACAACGTACTCGAAGGCGGGGAGATCGAGGTTGACGTTGAACTCAACATCGGCTTCTTCAAGCAGCCGATGATAGAGATCCGCATCTACCTTTTCCATCCACTCGTGCGAGTTAGGTCCTGATCTTGTTGAAATGTTCACGGGGCCTTGAGAATGTACCAAGTACATCCACATAGCATCCAGGTTCTTGTCTCTGTACTCCTTCTCATATTTTCCGCAAGCCAACTTTGGAGGAGCACCACGTGGTATGAAAAGGCCTGAAGTTCACATCGCCTTGGTCTTTTACCGGCCATTTTCGTTCTGTCTTGCTCCAAAAACGTTGGCACCCTTCTCCTTCTTACGCCTTCTCTTCTCTTTCTTTCCGAAGTACTCCTTTTCTCGTCTGATCCTCTTGATCTGCTCTTCGGAAAGATTAGAGTAGTCGGCTTCTCTTTTTCCCTTCCCTTTGGTAGCGGCTCTGAGTGAGATGTCGGTGATTTGGGCTCATTAGCTGCTACCTTCTTGCCTTTGCTCTCGGCCTCTGTCTGTTCGGCTTCCTTCACTGGCCAAGAGCCTTTTTGATCTTTCTTCTTCCTCCTTCCTCCTCTTCTCCTCGTCCTCCTTGAGGGCTTCTTCAATTTGACTTACCCTCGGTGGAGAAGCGGCCAACTCATCGAGACTTAAGTCCGACGTCCTCCTCTGCCTCCTGTGTCACCAGGTGTTAGCCTTCATGCCCAATTCTTTTCCCGGTCTCCTCAACCACGGCTTTGAGGGCTTGTCTCCTTTCTTGCTCCTCCTTTTCCCCCTTTTTAACTTCACCGCCAAGTCTGTTAGTTTTGTGTTCGAGATCATTACACTTGACTCGAAAATCAGGGTCCAAAGGCCATCTCATTTACCACCATTTGATTATATCCTTTCACCTCTTCGTCCAATGCCATCTCATTTACCACCATTTGATTATATCCTTTCACCTCTTCTTTCGGTCCCTTCATTTTCTCTTCCAGAGCCTTTACTTTTTCAGCCCGGCCGAGTTAGTCGGAGAAGTGATTTTATCTCGAGAGTGTTACCTCGACTTCTCTCATCTTTGGCGATCATTGTCTCTGTGGTCGCTTCTTCCATTTTCTTCGTCTTTTTTTCATTTTTCTCTTGAAAGCAGACTTCATCTTTTTCTCTATCTTGCCGAAGATCGACGTAATGGCAGTTGCGGTGCGATGTCACTTGTCCTCATCCTCGGAAGAGGATTGAGACGAAGAGGAAGAGATGTCTTTTTGAGTAGGTGGAGGGAAGGAGAGTGAGTTTGGATGGTTGGGAGGAGAGAGTAAGATAGAGTAGGGAGAGGTGAAGTTTGAACTTGTGGGAGAGGGGTTAGTTCGGTTTGTGAGGGAGGGTAGTTTGAGTTTGGGGATAGGAGTGGGAGATAAGGTTTGAGCAGATGGGTGATTGGAATGAATTGATGCATGTTTTTAGGGGATATTTTAGTGCAAAAGTGAGCTAAAGTGTTAGTTTTTGTGCCTAAATGTGAAAAGTATCACTCTTTTGCTTAAAAAATATTATTTGTGAGATTTTGATGTTTTTAAATGCATTTTGCGAGGTAAATCGGTGGAATTTTGCCAATCCGAGAGTACCGTTATTCTTAGAATGAAGAGACGAACATACGGGATGAAAACGGGGGTCGGGGCCGAAGTCCGCGCAAGAAAAGTGCCACTGGACTCGAGCTGCAGTTTGAGGACCATGAGCCTCGAGTCGAGGGACATGCAGAAAAGGATCAAAATCGGAAAATGGCAGCGGCCTCGACTCGAGGCATGACCCTCGAGTCGAGGGATGGGACAAAGCGAAGCCTCGAGTCGAGGCGACCCTCGACTCGAGGGGGCAGTTTTTTAGAATTTTCGTATTTAAAGGGGAGAAGCGAGCAATTCAAAAGAGACTTCATAATAGCGGTTAGTAGCGGTTTTGGGGCGATTTCTTAGGCCCAAGCCAACTTTCCATTCTAGTTAGGGTAGAAGTTAGATTTAGGATTAGATTTCAATTGATTGTTGGTAGATTAGCATTAGAATAGCATTTGATCTTTGTAATTCTTTCAATTCAAGCTTGTATTCATTTGGAGATTGGTGTTGAAGACTCGAAGCATTCCTATTGATGTTGATTGAAGATCATTTGGTGATGTTTTTCCTCTTTTGTCTCTTTAATTTCCTAATTATTGTGATTTGCTTATTGTTTGATCAATTCTATCTTCTTCCCATGGGTATTATTTGTGGTACCATGGACTAACTCTTTTGTGCTTGGGTTAATTGAAATTGATGATGATTTGATTGATGATGCAAT
The DNA here is from genome assembly GCA_030762865.1 of Paraleonurus japonicus. NCBI lineage: Eukaryota > Viridiplantae > Streptophyta > Magnoliopsida > Lamiales > Lamiaceae > Paraleonurus > Paraleonurus japonicus. The sequence continues at coordinate 42,641,054 of CM061053.1, read as the reverse complement.
AATTGTTGATGGTTGGAGATCAATTGAGTAGATTGCTTACTAATTGTGATTCTCATTTGTGCTTCATGCATAATTATCTCTTTAGATTAGTGTTTGATCACCCTAGCTATAGGACGAGGAGTTGCGCTAACGTGATCCGGGATTAATTGGGATATAATTGTGTATGAATGTGTGGATTGGGTGCTTCGGAATCGAGAGATTAGTTGCACTAAGGATACTCACATTAGTTTGTTTCTGATTGTGATTCTTAATTGTGCTTTGTGTAAAATTGTATCTTTAGATTAATGGTTGATCACCTTAGCAATAGGCGAGTTGAGCTAACGTGATTAGGTGTTGATCGAGTTTCAATTTTGCATGATTGTATGAATTGGGAATTTCTACATTGAGAGAAGGGAAAGACTAAGGATACTCACATTAGGCATTGTGATTTTAATGGAGTGATTAATTTCATGATGGTTTAATGCTTTCTATCTTAGTTGATTTGCAATTTGATTCAATTGTAGCTTGTTGATTGATGATTCATTGATGGATGTTAATCCTAGCACCTCTATCCCACCATTTATTGTTGTTTTTGTTATCGCATTCTTAGTGTTCGATCATTTGTTTGCTTGATTTTAGTTTGTATTTTGCAAGTGTTTGGTAGTGTTAGTGCCATCCATTGTTGCAACTCTAGTCACTAAGAACTCGTATTTCTAGGGCCTCATGTGCATACTTTTTTCCCATGGGTTCGATATTTTGTTGATTGGTCTTAATAACACTTACCCGAAAAACTACTCCAATCAAATGGCGCCGTTGCCGGAATTAGTTTTTGCGCCTTAAGTGAGACCTAGGGATTGTTTGAAGTGGCTACTTGTTGCCTTTGTATTTTTGTTTGTTTTGTTATTTTTGTGGGAATTTGATACTTGCTTATCTTGTCTAGATGGAAGGATACAACTCATACATGTGGAATCAAGAGTATTATCAAGATAGTAGGGTGTATTCTCCACACTTTGATGGAGTTGGCTATGAGGATTGGAGGAACTATGAAGATAATTCTCAATTGCAACAAGTTCCATCCAATTATGAAAATTGGAGATATGAAGAAATTCCTCCCCAACCTCAAGAGATGTTTCCATACTATGAGCTTTATGCTCAAACATTTGATCCATGTCTTGAATTTGAGTTTCAAGGAGCATTGGAAGGAGGTGATGGCTATGATGATAGGAGAAGCCATGAGTTCGATTTTCCAATGCCACAAGCTTCTCCTCAATTTGAAGAATAGGGACTCCATGATATGAGAGCCATATTGTTAGAGATGCTTGGATTTTTGTTGGAAAAATTTGAGGAAGATGATGTTAGATGTGATCAAATGCTTCCCTTGTATGAAGAAATGTATGAGACCAAGTCAAAGGTTAATTCATGGATAGAGGGGAACATGGAGATCGCCGAAGTTCATTTCACGTTTATTAAAAGTCAACTCAAATATTTCCTACTCCAAGTAAAGAACTTGACTATCATAGAGAATCAAGAAGAAGAAGGGGAGGAAGAAAGTGAAAGAGATGATGTAGAAAAGGGTCCAAGCAATGAGGATGGAGTACAAAATTTCCTTGTCAAAAGTGAGGAAGAAGAATGTCCATTGATGGACATGGGTTTTAATGAGGAAGCAAATCTCGAAGCACCAAATGAGGAATTGAAGATTGAAATGAGCATCTCTATACCTTCAAACTCTTCAATTCATACTTTTATTGAAAATGATGCTTCTAATGATTTTATTTTACCTCTTGTGCACTTTGACTATAGGAAAGCATTAAGGAATTGCTTGGGCATCCTTGGAAAAAAGGAATGGCGAAGGAGGATGGCGAGAGAGCAAGAGGCGAATCCACCAAGAATAATGTTCAAGATATATATGGGTGGTTGGCCTATCTATTATGTGGACCTCCTAGATTATGAAGCTCAAAGATTGAGATACAATGGCAAGGAGGACCGCTATCCTTGGCCATTCCGATGAAGGAAGATGGAAGTGAAAGAATAAGTCCGGCAAAGGACAATAAAAATAGCGCTAGATGGGAGGCAACCCATCCTTTTCTTTTTGTTCTTTTTGTTTTTGTTTTGTTTTGGGAGAATTGGCTTGGGAATTTAATTGCTTATGCTCTAGGAGGTTGAATCTGCATATTTTGCTATGGAGTTTATGTGGATTTTTAGCTTAATATTGATACCATTAGAAGTTGCATATATTTTTATCACTCTCATTCTAAACCTTGAATTCATGTTATCATTCAAGTTTGGGGGTGTTGGTCGTTACTTGTTTCTTGTATCTCTTAGTGGTAATTAATTGATGTGTCTTATGCCCAATTGTAGGTACACGCACTACATTTGTTTGGGAAGTGATTGAAATTGCAAGAAAATGCAAGATCAAGAAGGAAAGCGCATAAAAGCATGATGAGGCCTACATGTTTGAAGAAAGATGGAGTTTAAAGGCTTATTGGTATAACACTTCCTTTCAAACTTAGACTTGTCTAAGTTTGGGGGAAGGTATTTTTCTTACTTTGCCTATCTTTTGTGTTATTCTATGATTATGGGGTTTGTTGAGCTTATTGCTTATTGATGATGATGCTATAATTGTGTCTTGATTTCCTTGTATATTTTGAGCTTAATTTGTCTTGAGTTTAATAGTGGATGTATTGCATATCTTTTAGTATCATCTTGATGTAGTGAGTATGCTTGGGATTATGTACATGAGCACTTGTGTTTGATTTGCAAGACTAATTGGATTTTGATTTGATCATGAGTTGATGTGTAGCTTGAAGTTAGCTGTCACGCCCCAATTTTTATAACAATAAGTTTTAAGAAATAATTAATAATTTAAAACAAAAGGCGTGAACTAAAATTTAATTTAAATAAATTTTGACAATCAGGAAGGCTTTAAAGTATAAAATCTAATTTAATTAAGTTTGAGTGAGTATCAACGACAATAAAGATTTAAAACGTGTCACTAAGATTTTAAATGAATAACTAATAAAATTAAAAGTGATCTAATTTAATCTCTGGGCTATGCATCCTCCGTTGTACCACGTTGGCTCTCAATCGAAAAGGGGAAAAAGAAAGGGTGAGCAAACCACGGCTCGGTGGGGACATGCTTGTCTAAACTAAATACAATAAGTAATTAAATTAATCAATCACGTTACATTTAGTCCATAAATATCACCTCATTTATAAAGGTCAAAAGACCTATCATCACCTCGTTTATAAAGGTCAAGACCTATCATCACCTCGTTTATAAAGGTCGAAGACCTATCGTCACCTCATTTATAAAGGTCGGAAGACCTATCATCATCTCATTTATAAAAATTAAACATTACCTCATAAATATCTCACATGAATGATAATAAAATCACATATCGCATTTAATAGAGACAAACATAGTAGGATAGAAATCCCCACCGAAATTAATGTTATGGTGAGATGAATGCAATGATGTTAAATACTACTCCTCGCGATTACCGTTGCGACATATATAATTAAATTTACTTAGAAAAGAACAGAAATAATTCCTTAGCTTAACCAAAAATTCCTCAAGTTATGTATTAGTCTTCCTATAATCAAATTTCTAAATTAAAAGATTAAAAATTCATAATAATTTAATCTTAGGGTCACGCACTAGTCTTTAGCCAAAATCTTAAACTATTAAATTAAATTTTCTATTCCACTAAACCTTACTCACTTGCTGACCTTCATGTATACAAATTTCCCACCCATTCAATCATTAAACCACATACATGAATCATTCCATTAACTCACAAATTTTTTGAACATCCGACCTTATCCCTCGATTTATATTTTTATATAAATAAGGTTGTATTCACGCTAAACATTAATATATGGAGACTGAAATTTATATTCAAATAAACCACATAAAAGAAACATAATAGATGTCATGTTTTGAGAATTTCATATTCGGAAAGAAAATTGATAAGAAAAAGAGAGAGAGTCTCGATAGTTTACTTGTTGAAGAAATGACCGCCGCCGGGAAGAAAAAGATTGAAATTTGTGAGTATAAAATTTTCTAGGGTAAGGTCATATATAAATAGATGTATTAGGAATGGGCTTGGACTTGAGCATGAGCTTGGGCTTGAGTAAGATAAGGACTAGAATTTAAATTTCAAATGACTTTGAATTTTTATCTCAAAAATAGAAAATATAATAATATTTAAAAGAAAATATTAAATAAATAATTTAATACACATATAAATTTAATAAAATCTATGGGTATTACATTCTTCCTCTTAAAATATTTTCGTCCTCGAAAATTAAACTCAAATTAGTGATAAATTGGCATCAAATTATAACACATCATAGTCGCTTTAAATATTTATTTCATATACACAGCAGCGTTGCGGACTTCATTGTTTTTGACGAATTAGGGAGTAGACTCTTGCTTTCCCTCCCGATGTGAGTCCCTTCGATCCCGATCCTTGAGTGAGTTTGGGACAATATCGTGATATGTGTCCAAGGTTCATGACATTTATAACATTTTTCTTGTCCTTGGAGACATTGTCCCCTATGATTCTTCCCACATGCAGTGCAAGATGGTCTAATGTCTTGGGGAATTTGTATTGTATCTCCGACCTTCTCTTGTTTGTTTTGGCCTTCAATTTGATTGTAATCATCCCACTTTCTTTTTCCTTGATTCTCAACTTGCTTTCGACTTGAATTATCTAACTCCATACTAGCAGCTATCTCTTAAGCTCTTCTAAATGTTTCGCGAAAGTCATCTCACCATGACCGGATATGATATTTCTTATACTCGGGCGTAAGCCCCTTTTGAACTTTTGAGCCTTTTTGTCCTCCGTGTCAATTAATTGTGGTGCAGATCGACTAAGTTGATTGAACTTTCTTTCATATTCTATCACAGTCATCCCTCCTTGTTTCAAGTTGTAAAATTCGATCTCCATTTGTTCACGATAAGAGTGAGGGTAATATTTTTCCATGACAATCTCTTTAAAATTATTCCAAGTGAGATTGGTTCTTTCCTCTTCAGGCCTCATTCTCCAATACGCTTCCCACCAATGATCTGCATCTTCCACTAGTTGATAGGTGGCGCAAAGGACTCTTTGTGCATCGGTGCATCTCATAACTGTGAAAGTCCGTTCTAAAGATCGTAACCAATCCTCTACAATTTACGGTCCTTCGCGACCATTGAACTTGGGTGGATCATGTTTGCGAAATTGTTCCACCACCCCGATGTGAGTGTTATTATTATTCTGGAATGCGTGCATCACCTGGTTGAAGAAAGCTTGATGATCTTGAGTTTGATCATGTCGCACTTCTCGTCTTGGAGGCATCCTAATAAGTTTTAAATTTAAACTATAGAATAAATATGTAAACACCCTTTAACTTAAAATACTAAATTTGAAATAAGTCACATACCTTTTTGAGCCAACGTAGTAAGCGGATGGATGCAATAGCAGATAACAATTCATTCTTAACTTTAAAATATTTCAAAAAATTTCAAATGACATTTTTTTGGCAAGTCTACAAGAACGTAGACCCGCTCTCGATACCACTCTGTCACGCCCCAATTTTTATAACAATAAGTTTTAAGAAATAATTAATAATTTAAAACAAAAGGCGTGAACTAAAATTTAATTTAAATAAATTTTGACAATCAGCGGAAGGCTTTAAAGTATAAAATCTAATTTAATTAAGTTTGAGTGAGTATCAACGACAATAAAGATTTAAAACGTGTCACTAAGATTTTAAATGAATAACTAATAAAATTAAAAGTGATCTAATTTAATCTACTGGCTATGCATCCTCCGTTGTACCACGTTGGCTCTCAATCTGAAAAGGGGAAAAAAGAAAGGGTGAGCAAACCACGGCTCGGTGGGGACATGCTTGTCTAAACTAAATACAATAAGTAATTAAATTAATCAATCACGTTACATTTAGTCCATAAATATCACCTCATTTATAAAGGTCAAAAGACCTATCATCACCTCGTTTATAAAGGTCAAGACCTATCATCACCTCGTTTATAAAGGTCGAAGACCTATCGTCACCTCATTTATAAAGGTCGAAGACCTATCATCATCTCATTTATAAAAATTAAACATTACCTCATAAATATCTCACATGAATGATAATAAAATCACATATCGCATTTAATAGAGACAAACATAGTAGGATAGAAATTCCCACCTGAAATTAATGTTATGGTGAGATGAATGCAATGATGTTAAATACTACTCCTCGCGATTACCGTTGCACGACATATATAATTAAATTTACTTAGAAAAGAACGAGAAATAATTCCTTAGCTTAACCGAGAAAATTCCTCAAGTTATGTATTAGTCTTCCTATAATCAAATTTCTAAATTAAAAGATTAAAAATTCATAATAATTTAATCTTAGGGTCACGCACTAGTCTTTAGCCAAAATCTTAAACTATTAAATTAAATTTTCTATTCCACTAAACCTTACTCACTTGCTGACCTTCATGTATACAAATTTCCCACCCATTCAATCATTAAACCACATACATGAATCATTCCATTAACTCACAAATTTTTTTGAACATCTGACCTTATCCCTCGATTTATATTTTTATATAAATAAGGTTGTATTCACGCTAAACATTAATATATGGAGACTGAAATTTATATTCAAATAAACCACATAAAAGAAACATAATAGATGTCATGTTTTGAGAAATTTCATATTCGGAAAGAAAATTGATAAGAAAAGAGAGAGAGTCTCGATAGTTTACTTGTTGAATAAATGACCGCCGCCGGGAAGAAAAAGATTGAAATTTGTGAGTATAAAATTTTCTAGGGTAAGGTCATATATAAATAGATGTATTAGGAATGGGCTTGGACTTGAGCATGAGCTTGGGCTTGAGTAAGATAAGGACTAGAATTTAAATTTCAAATGACTTTGAATTTTTATCTCAAAAATAGAAAATATTAAATAAATAATTTAATACACATATAAATTTAATAAAATCTATGGGTATTACACTAGCATTCTTGATTAATTGTGTAAAGATGAATGTGATTGATGATGCTTAATTCATCGCTCAATTTAAGCCGGTGAGCTTTTTGTGCCTTAATAATCGTACATCTTATACGGTTGATTTGATATTTCCTTATGAGTGCATCATTCATGGATTTGTATGCTAGAACTTGTCACTAGACTTGTTGATATTGATCTTTGTGTGATGTCTTGAAAGTGATAAGAGACCATGTTTGATATGATGAGTCACTTTGCCAAATTTTTCCCCACCAAATATATTTGATTTCCTTTGTAAGCCATGTTGAGCCTTATGATCTTTATTCTTTGGCAAGCCAAGTGAGATTGAAACCATTTAACTTATTTTTATGAGTCTTTCTTGTCCTATGCTTAGTAGAGCTTGAAATGTTGGCTAATGATGGTGATTTGATTGCTAAGTGTGGTGGAAATAATTTGCTAAGTGATGATGCTTGAAAGAAGAAGAAAAGGGTTGAGAAGAAGAATTGAATTGTGAAAAAAAAAAAAATGTGTGAAGTGAATGAAAGGAGATATTCATTTGTGGGCTTAAGTGAAAAGAGAAAACTCAAGTGAATGGTGGATTGATCATTGAAGTTCAAAAGAAAGAGTGTGCTTGATGAAGATCGAAGAGATTGTGCATTTGTATTGATTAGCTTACATTCAAGTCTCTACTACTTAGTCACTCTTATCCATAAACATCCCACCTTTCCAAAGAGCCTACATTACAACCTAGAAGAAAGACCTCTTTGATTCTTGATTGATCATAATTGATTTTGATTGAGATTAAGTCTTTTGGCAAGCATATGGTGTGCAAGTTTGTGAATTTGATGATTGAGTGCAATATACCTTTATACACTTGAGTGAAGAGTGAAACACTCCATGGATGGAGCAATGTGTTAAGTGTTTGATTGAGCATTTATTTGAGCATGATCTATCTTGATGGCTAGTGGATAGTTTGCATTGATATTAATGATCATTGATGAGTTCGATTGTCTTATATTTCGCCTATAGTGTCATGTGACGTAATTGCAATCAATTCACTCCTTTGTTCTTAGTTTCTACGTTGCTCGAGGACGAGCAACAATTCAAGTTTGGGGTATGATTGGAGTGAATTGATGCATGTTTTTAGGGGCTATTTTAGTGTAAAAGTGAGCTAAAGTGTTAGTTTTTGTACCTAAATATGAAAAGTATCACTCTTTTGCTTAAAAAGTATTATTTGTGAGATTTTGATGTTTTTCGTCCGCTTTGCAGGTAAATCGGTGGAATTTTACCAATCCGAGAGTACCGTTATTCTTAGAATGAAGAGACGAACATACGGGATGAAAACGGGGTCGGGGCCGAAGACCCAAGAAGAAAAGTGCCTGGACTCGAGCTGCAGTCGAGGACCATGAGCCTCGAGTCGAGGGACATGCGTAAAAGGATCAAAATCGGAAAATGGCAGCGGCCTCGACTCGAGGCATGACCCTCGAGTCGAGGGATGGGACAAAAGCAGAATCCTCGAGTCGAGGCCTGACCCTCGACTTGAGGGGGCGCTTTTCAGAATTTTCGTATTTAAAGGAGAAGCAGAGCAATTCAAAAGAGACTTCATAATAGCGATTAGTAGCGGTTTTGGGGCGATTTCTCAGCCCCAAGCCAACTTTCCATTCTAGTTAGGGTAGAAGTTAGATTTAGGATTAGATTTCAATTGATTGTTGGTAGATTAGCATTAGAATAGCATTTGATCTTTGTAATTCTTTCAATTCAAGCTTGTATTCATTTGGAGATTGGTGTTGAAGACTCAAGCATTCCTATTGATGTTGATTGAAGATCATTTGGAGATGTTTTTCCTCTTTTGTCTCTTTAATTTCCTAATTGTTGTGATTTGCTTATTGTTTGGTCAATTCTACCTTCTTCCCATGGGTATTGTTTGTGGTACCATGGGCTAACTCTTTGTGCTTGAGTTAATTGAAATTGATGAAGATTTGATTGATGATGCATAATTGTTGATGGTTGGAGATCAATTGAGTAGATTGCTTACTAATTGTGATTTTCATTTGTGCTTCATGCATAATTATCTCTTTAGATTAGTGTTTGATCACCCTAGCTATAGACGAGAGTTGCGCTAACGTGATCCGGGATTAATCGAGATATAATTGTGTATGAATGTGTGGATTGGGTGCTTCGGAATCGAGAGATTAGTTGCACTAAGGATACTCACATTAGTTTGTTTCCTAATTGTGATTCTTAATTGTGCTTTGTGTAAAATTGTCTCTTTAGATTAATGGTTGATCACCCTAGCAATAGGCGAGAGTTGAGCTAACGTGATTAGGTGTTGATCGAGTTTCAATTTTACATGATTGTATGAATTGGGGATTTCTACATTGAGAGATGGGAAAGACTAAGGATACTCACATTAGACATTGTGATTTTAATGGAGTGATTAATTTCATGATGGTTTATTACTTTCTATCTTAGTTGATTTGCAATTTGATTCAATTGTAGCTTGTTGATTGATGATTCATTAATAGATGTTAATCCTAGCACCTCTATCCCACCATTTATTGTTGTTTTTGTTATCGCATTCTTAGTGTTCGATCATTTGTTTGCTTGATTTTAGTTTGTATTTTGCAAGTGTTTGGTAGTGTTAGTGTCATCCATTGTTGCAACTCTAGTCACTAAGAACTCGTATTTCTAGGGCCTCATGTGCATACTTTTTCCCATGAGTTCGATATTTTGTTGATTGGTCTTAATAACACTTACCCGAAAAATTACTCCAATCAAATGGCGCCGTTGTCGGAAAATTAGTTTTTGCGCCTTAAGTGAGACCTAGGGATTGTTTGAAGTGGCTACTTGTTGCCTTTGTATTTTTGTTTGTTTTGTTATTTTTGTGGGAATTTGATACTTGCTTATCTTGTCTAGATGGAAGGATACAACTCATACATGTGGAATCAAGAGTATTATCAAGATAGTAGGGTGTATTCTCCACATTTTGATGGAGTTGGCTATGAGGATTGGAGGAACTATGAAGATAATTCTCAATTGCAACAAGTTCCATCCAATTATGAAAATTGGAGATATGAAGAAATTCCTCCCCAACCTCAAGAGATGTTTCCATACTATGAGCCTTATGCTCAAACATTTGATCCATGTCTTGGATTTGAGTTTCAAGGAGCATTGGAAGGAGGTGATTGCTATGATGATAGGAGAAGCCATGAGTTCGATTTTCCAATGCCACAAGCTTCTCCACAATTTGAAGAATGAGGACTCCATGATATGAGAGCCATATTGTTAGAGATGCTTGGATTTTTGTTGGAAAAATTTGAGGAAGATGATGTTAGATGTGATCAAATGCTTCCCTTGTATGAAGAAATGTATGAGACCAAGTCAAAGGTTAATTCATGGATAGAGGGGAACATGGAGATCGCCGAAGTTCATTTCACGTTTATTAATAGTCAACTCAAATATTTCCTACTCCAAGTAAAGAACTTGACTATCATAGAGAATCAAGAAGAAGAAGGGGAGTAAGAAAGTGAAAGAGATGATGTAGAAAAGGGTCCAAGCAATGAGGATGAAGTACAAAATTTCCTTGTCAAAAGTGAGGAAGAAGAATGTCCATTGATGGACATGGGTTTTAATGAGGAAGCAAATCTCGAAGCACCAAATGAGCAATTGAAGATTGAAATGAACATCTCTATACCTTCAAACTCTTCAATTCATACTTTTATTGAAAATGATGCTTCTAATGATTTTATTTTACCTCTTGTGCACTTTGACTATAGGAAAGCATTAAGGAATTGCTTGGGCATCCTTGGAAAAAAGGAATGGCGAAGGAGGATGGCGAGAGAGCAAGAGGCGAATCCACCAAGAATAATGTTCAAGATATATATGGGTGGTTGGCTTATCTATTATGTGGACCTCCTAGATTATGAAGCTCAAAGATTGAGATACAATGGCAAGGAGGACCGCTATCCTTGGCCATTCCGATGAAGGAAGATGGAAGTGAAAGAATAAGTCCGGCAAAGGACAATAAAAATAGCGCTAGATTGGAGGCAACCCATCCTTTTCTTTTTGTTCTTTTTGTTTTTGTTTTGTTTTGGGAGAATTGGCTTGGGAATTTAATTGCTTATGCTCTAGGAGGTTGAATTGCATATTTTGCTATGGAGCTTATGTGGATTTTTAGCTTAATGTTGATACCATTAGAAGTTGCATATATTTTTATCACTCTCATTCTAAACCTTGAATTCATGTTATCATTCAAGTTTGGGGGTGTTGGTCGTTATTTGTTTCTTGTATCTCTTAGTGGTAATTAATTGATGTGTCTTATGCCCAATTGTAGGTACACGCACTACATTTGTTTGGAAAGTGATTGAAATTGCAAGAAAATGCAAGATCAAGAAGGAAAGCGCATAAAAGCTTGATGAGCCCTACATGTTTGAAGAAAGATGGAGTTTAAAGGCTTATTGGTATAACACTTCCTTTCAAACTTAGACTTGTTTAAGTTTGGGGGAGGTGTTTTTCTTACTTTGCCTATCTTTTGTGTTATTCTATGATTATGGGGTTTGTTGAGCTTATTGCTTATTGATGATGATGTTATAATTGTGTCTTGGTTTCCTTGTATATTTTGAGCTTAATTTGTCTTGAGTTTAATAGTGGATGTATTGCATATCTTTTAGTATCATCTTGATGTAGTGAGTATGCTTGGGATTATGTACATGAGTACTTGTGTTTGATTTGCAAGACTAATTGGATTTTGATTTGATCATGAGTTGATATGTAGCTTGAAGCTAGCATTCTTGATTAATTGTGTAAAGATGAATGTGATTGATGATGCTTAATTCATTGCTCAATTTAAGCCGGTGAGCTTTTGTGCCTTAATAATCGTACATCTTATACGGTTGATTTGATATTTCCTTGTGAGTGCATCATTCATGGATTTGTATGCTAGAACTTGCCACTAGACTTGTTGATATTGATCTTTGTGTGATGTCTTGAAAGTGATAAGAGGCCATGTTTGATATGATGAGTCACTTTGCCAAAATTTTCCCTACCAAATATATTTGATTTCCTTAGTAAGTCATGTTGAGCCTTATGATCTTTATTCTTTGGCAAGCCAAGTGAGATTGAAACCATTTAGCTTATTTTTATGAGCCTTTCTTGTCCTATGCTTAGTAGAGCTTGAAATGTTGGCTAATGATGGTGATTTGATTGCTAAGTGTGGTGGGAATAATTTGCTAAGTGATGATGCTTGAAAGAAGAAGAAATGGGTTGAGAAGAAGAATTGAATTGTGAAAAAAAAAAATGTGTGAAGTGAATGAAAGGAGATATTCATTTGTGGGCTTAAGTGAAAAGAGAAAACTCTAGTGAATGGTGGATTGATCATTGAAGTTCAAAAGAAAGAGTGTGCTTGATGAAGATCGAAGAGATTGTGCATTTGTATTGATTAGCTTACATTCAAGTCTCTACTACTTAGTCACTCTTATCCATAAACATCCCACCTTTCCAAAGAGCCTACATTACAACCTAGAAGAAAGACCTCTTTGATTCTTGATTGATCATAATTGATTTTGATTGAGATTAAGTCCTTTGGCAAGCATATGGTGTGCAAGTTTGTGAATTTAATGATTGAGTGCAATATACCTTTATACACTTGAGTGAAGAGTAAAACACTCCATGGAAGGAGCAATGTGTTAAGTGTTTGATTGAACATTTATTTGAGCATGATCTATCTTGATGGCTAGTGGATAGTTTGCATTGATATTAATGATCATTGATGAGTTTGATTGTCTTATATTTCGCCTATAGTGTCATGTGACATAATTACAATCAATTCACTCCTTTGTTCTTAGTTTCTACGTTGCTCGAGGACGAGCAACAATTCAAGTTTGGGGGTATGATTGGAGTGAATTGATGCATGTTTTTAGGGGCTATTTTAGTGCAAAAAGTGAGCTAAAGTGTTAGTTTTTGTGCCTAAATGTGAAAAGTATCACTCTTTTGCTTAAAAAGTATTATTTGTGAGATTTTGATGTTTTTCGTCCGTTTTGCGGGTAAATCGGTGGAATTTTGCCAATCCGAGAGTACCGTTATTCTTAGAATGAAGAGACAAACATACGGGACAAAAATGCGGTTCGGGCCGAAGCCCCGCAAGAAAAGTGCCACTGGACTCGAGCTGCAGTCGAGGACCATGAGCCTCGAGTCGAGGGACATGCGTAAAAGGATCAAAATCGGAAAATGGCAGCAACCTCGACTGAGGCATGACCCTCGAGTCGAGGATGGGATAAAAGCAGAATCCTCGAGTCGAGGCCGACCCTCGACTTGAGGGGGCGCTTTTTCAGAATTTTCGTATTTAAAGGGGAGAAGCAGAGCAATTCAAAAAGAGACTTCATAATAGCAGTTAGTAGCGGTTTTGGGGCGATTTCTCGGGCCCCAAGCCAACTTTCCATTCTAGTTAGGGTAGAAGTTAGATTTAGGATTAGATTTCAATTGATTGTTGGTAGATTAGCATTAGAATAGCATTTGATCTTTGTAATTCTTTCAATTCAAGCTTGTATTCATTTGGAGATTGGTGTTGAAGACTCAAGCATTCCTATTGATGTTGATTGAAGATCATTTGGAGATGTTTTTCCTCTTTTGTCTCTTTAATTTCCTAATTGTTGTGATTTGCTTATTGTTTGATCAATTCTACCTTCTTCCCATGGGTATTGTTTGTGGTACCATGGGCTAACTCTTTTGTGCTTGGGTTAATTGAAATTGATGATGATTTGATTGATGATGTAATAATTGTTGATGGTTGGAGATCAATTGAGTAGATTACTTACTAATTGTGATTCTCATTTGTGCTTCATGCATAATTATCTCTTTAGATTAGTGTTTGATCACCCTAGCTATAGACGAGAGTTGCGCTAACGTGATCCGGGATTAATTGGGATATAATTGTGTATGAATGTGTGGATTGGGTGCTTCGGAATCGAGAGATTAGTTGCACTAAGGATACTCACATTAGTTTGTTTCCTGATTGTGATTCTTAATTGTGCTTTGTGTAAAATTGTATCTTTAGATTAATGGTTGATCACCTTAGCAATAGGCGAGAGTTGAGCTAACGTGATTAGGTTTTGATCGAGTTTCAATTTTGCATGATTGTATGAATTGGGAATTTCTACATTGAGAGATGGGAAAGACTAAGGATACTCACATTAGGCATTGTGATTTTAATGGAGTGATTAATTTCATGATGATTTAATGCTTTCTATCTTAGTTGATTTGCAATTTGATTCAATTGTAGCTTGTTGATTGATGATTCATTGATGGATGTTAATCCTAGCACCTCTATCCCACCATTTATTGTTGTTTTTGTTATCGCATTCTTAGTGTTCGATCATTTGTTTGCTTGATTTTAGTTTGTATTTTGCAAGTGTTTGGTAGTGTTAGTGTCATCCATTGTTGCAACTCTAGTCACTAAGAACTCATATTTCTAGGGCCTCATGTGCATATTTTTCCCATGGGTTATTTTGTTGATTGGTCTTAATAACACTTACCGAAAAACTACTTCAATCAATGGGGATGGAGGTTGAGGTGTGGGTGTTGATGTGGGTTGATCTGTGAGTAAGGTGGTAAACGAGGGTTGATCGGTGGAGTTGGGGTGATGGTTGCATTAGTTTCAGTTTGGGTAGGTATTTGGACAAGGGTGGGAGTAGGTTGTTCAAGAGGCTCTGAGGTACTAGCCTTAGATACCTCTTCATCGCCAGGTGGGTTGAGATTTCGATTTGGGTGTTTGGGAGATAGGCTATTGTGTAGAGGCTCGAGGTGCCGGCCTTGGACACCTCTTCATTGCCTAGGTGGACGGATGAGGGGAGGGAGAGGATTACGAAGATGAAAGACTAGAGGTGGTTACAAAAGAAATTACTTTTTCTGTCTTTTCTGTCTTCTTCGAAGAGGAGTCCTTTACGAACCGATCTCCTCTATCTCCCTGGAAGCTTACGCCACGCTGCGCAGCCACCACCAATGTTTGAACTTCTTGAATAGCGGTGGGTGGTGCGGTAGATGATCCTCCCTCCTTCTCCGAGGCTTTCACCAGCCTCTTTCGAGTCCTCCTCCGAAGTGGTTCTATAACCACAACAGCTTCTTCGAGACCTGCCTCCTCGGCTAAAGGAGCGGCCACTACCTCTTCTATTGTAGGTACAGTAGCCACCTCCTCGATCGTAGGAGCCACAAGCTGCCTCCTCGAGCGCAGCGATCCTCGACTCCTCGCCTCATCGGAGTTATCGTGCGAATCGGCAACCCTCCAATCTTCTCATTCTTCGTCAAAATTCCCTTGTTTAGAGAATTTTTTCGCTCCAACCCTCCAATCGGCCCAACTTGTTAATGCCTTCAATCAAGACACGATAATCTTGCTGAATAGACTAACTATGGTGGTTGAAGTCCATTCACCGATCACCGGATTAAAGGTCAGCCTTCCCTTCTCCTCTTTCAACCTCGAATAACACATCCACCCAATTTACTCGAACCCCGTTGATGATTGCCCTCATACAGCAGAGTCCGAGCTTCGACAATCCATCGTGGGAGCTCTAGTCCCCAACACCGACTTTGTGATAATCGTCATCGAAGCCTGCATTTCCTCCTTAACAGTTCTTCTTCAACTCCCTCCGAGTTCCCCTATAAGTCACCCTCGATACCATATCAAATGACTCCTCCCATAAATTCTCCTTATACGTCGATGGATTTACTTCCTCCATCGAAGTATCAAATATCCGAGCGATTGTTTCCCTTGAAAATGATAGAATCGTCCCATCTACCTTCGTACCAAAATCGTCAGGGTATCAGCCATATTCACGAAACTCTGCCCCGAGAAGATCCAGAGTTTTGCTTTGAGTGGATTTCATCGAGCAAAACCCCTCAAACGAAGAATCTCAGCCGATTCTCTGTCTTGAGTTGTCTCAAAATCAACATACATTTACTGCTCTTAATTTGTTTTTGAAAATCTCCTCGTTCATCTTGAACTTGGATACAATGGTTGTAATATAAATGGGTTTATGGGTTTTTGTTGTTTTGGAAGAGGAAGCCATTTTAGAAAATATCTTGAAAAATTTGGGAGATAATTTTGCGGTAAATTTGGTAAATGAATGTGTGAAAGTAAATTTGAAAACGAAGGGGTAAGTTTGTAAACCGGGGAGAGAGAGAGGGAAAAGCGAAGAAATTGATACGTGGCAAAATCGGGATTATTTTTTTACCGTAGATTGGCGCGTGGCGCGTGGAGTATATCAACGGCTATACGGAATTGTCGCTTCACCTCCGGCGCGTGGCATTAACTCGCCTTGGAATGTGTAAAAGTAACCGTCTAGCCTACGGATTAGACGGCTAATAGGGTTGCTTTATGCGAGAGGTAGTAAGTATACAGACGTAAGTCGAAATATACCTTTCTTTGCATAAAGGTTTCCTATTTCAGGGATTTTATCGGACTCGATCAAAAATGACCTTGTCTTATATTTTGATGAATTTCTCCAAGTCTTTACTTGAAAATAAAGAATTTTTAAGACGAGTTATTTTATGCCATTATTTTAAATAAACCAAGTTTTATATTCAAATATAACCAGTATATAAGAATATTAAACTCTGCAGGAGTTTTCAAATACACAACTCATCGAAAAGTTTTGAAATGGATGAAATGTGAGAATAATTTTGAAAACAAGTTTTCAAGAAAACAAGGAAGGATGTGAGCAGGATGAGGAGGTTTAGCAGTTAGAGGATTTAGGTGATCTAACAATATTGATTTATTACATGTTTCTGCAGATACACAAACTCAAGAAACCATTAGTAGCCAAAGTAAGTCGATAGGATGCAATAAGTCATCTGTTTTGAAGAATTCAGTGACTATTGTATCCTTGTCTGATTTACTTGATGTTAGATAAGAAATTGTCAAGTCGAGATAAGGTCAATATGACTAATCCTTGATTCTTGATTCCTAAAAGGGAGATCAATGATATTAGCTCTGTCATTGTCCTTCGACACATATCAAGTCGACAATTCTTTCTAGACAAGATTTAAAGAAAGAAAAGAAAGAAAGGAAATACAAGATACATGCAATAGAAATTATAAATCAGCTAAGGATGCACCAAGTAATCCTAATTCTAAACACAATTCCTTAAATCTAGATTCGGCTAAGGGTTTTGTAAGTATATCTGCTCTACGAGACTCGGTTGCTATCTTTTCTATCCTAATGTCATTCTTCTCAACATGATCTACGATGAAATGATGTCTTATATCTATATACTTACACCTAGAATGCAAGACAGGGTTGTATGTCATGGCTATTGCACTATTACTATCACAGTAAATGAGCACGAGACGATGTGAGAATGTTATAATCCCTAAGGCTGATCGATCCAGAGAAGGCTGAGAGCAACAACTACCAGTGCCATGTATTCAACTTCGATTGTGGAGGTTGCAACAGATGTTTGTTTCTTAGATAGCCAAGAAATTAACTTGTTGCCTAAAAATTGACAAGTTCCAGACGTGGACTTCTTATCAATCTTACAACCTCCAAAATCGAGTCTGAATAACTGAAAGCTCGAAGTTGTCATCGACGAGGTACCACAACCTAACCTGCAGAGTCTCTTTAAGATATTTAAGGATTTTCTTAGCCGTCTCCGGATGAGTTTTCTTGGGATTTGATTGGAATCTTGCACATACCCCAACCGCAAAGGCTATGTCCGCCTACTTGCGGTGAGATATAACAGTGATCCAATCAATCCACGATACTCCGTTACATCCGTGGGTATCCCCTTCTCATCCTGAATCCATAGAGAAGTTAGTTGCCATAGGTATTTTAACTTCCCTACTAGTAGTCATCCAAAATTTATCTATAAGGTCCTTAGCATACTTAGTCCGATGTATAAAAATACCTCTACTGCACTCTGCTTAATTTGCAAGCCTAGAAAGTATGTTAATTCTCCCATCATAGACATCTCAAACCTATTTTTCATGAGAACACTGAACTCTTCACATAAGATCAGATTGAGTGAACCAAATATGATATAATCTACATAAATTAGAACTAGTAAGATGTTACCATCTACTTCTTTTCTAAACAATGTTACGTCTATCTTACCTTTTGAGAATCCACTTGATATAAAAATTGAGACAGGTATCATACCAAGCTCTGGGTGCTTGCTTTAGTCCATATAGAGTCTTGGAAGTTTATAGACCTTATTACTGGTCCTAAACCTTGGGGGCTGTTCTACATAGACCTCTTCAAGTAACTCACCATTCGGGAAGGTAGACTTGACATCCATCCGAAAGACCTTGAAATATTTATAAGCAGCAAATGCTAAAAATAGCCTTATTGCTCCTAATGCAACCTGGAGTATAGGTTTCATCATAGTCTATCCCCTTAGACCGTGAATATTCTTGTGCTACCAATCTGGCCTTATTACGAACAATAATGTTGTTTTCATCGCTTTATTTTTAAACACCCATTTGGTGCCTATAATCTTTCTATGTAAGTGGTCCTCACCGGTTCCCAAATATTTTGTCTTTCAAATTGATGCGATTCTTCCCGCATGGTCGTTACCCACTTGGGTCGAGATAGAGCCTCCTCAATAGACTTAGGTTCGAGAAGTGTTAGATCAAGTAAAGTTTTGATGAGTTAAAAGATCAATCTGGATAAGCGACGAAGTATGTAGAAAAAGATCAGTGCTCATTCTAAGCCGATCGGACTAAGTCAAAGACTAGTTAGGTCGGATGGAGATCGAGGAAGTTGCAAGTCATCCGAGACAAGCTCAAGTCTAGTCATCTGCGGGAGACGATCGTGAAGAACTCGAGACGAGGTCAAGACAAGTGAGTAGAATAAGAAAGGCGAGTCTTCACCAAGTCACCGCAGACGAGTAGGAAAAATCAGCCGAGGTCAAGAGCGAGTTTTCAAGATTAAGTTTGTTGAGCGGTTTTCGGTTTGTTAGAACCGACTAACAAACTAACTGTCTTTTCGAGACTTATAAATAGGTCTAGATTTTATTTTTTAATACACTTATGCAAATCTGATTTTTCATACTATTCACTGTTCAGTTCACAAAGTATTTTCAAAAGAGTTTTCAAAAATTTCAAGTGTTTATAGAACACTTATCTTGTAATCTTCAAAATCCTTTATTCACTGTAATTCTTAGATTCATTAGAAGGTGTTAGGAGTACTTTGAAGAGTTGAAGATCGAGTTGTAAGTTGTAAGATTGTGAAGTAAGTAAGTAAGCGGCTAGTGGAGACCCTTCTTCAAAGTTTGGAGAAGGAGAGTGGATGTAGGATTGTTATAATCCGAACCACTATAAAATCAGTGTTCTTTCTTGCTTTCATTTATTTTTGTTCAATTTACAATTTATTGTTCAAAGTTTATTTTCGGAATTAAAGTTAAGATCTGAATATCGGTGTTGCTTTTGATCTTATCAAAGTTGAGATTAACCTTAAATTTTATTTGTGTACTTTGGTACTTTGAGTAAATTTTGAAAGATTTAAAAAATCTGAAAAATTTATTCAACCCCCTTCTAGATTTTTCCTAGAAGGTCGATACTCATTTTACCTAATCTACTCAACTAATCGGGACCAACAAGTAGAAGTGAAACATAGCAATCGAACATACTTTGAGAGTCTAACATTATTCGTGTCACGAACACTACTAGATGGATCCCCAATAATAATTAGTTGGATGATAACTCCTCATCCTTTTGTCTATTTGAGTTGAAGAGCCCTCATCTAGACTCGATAGGTAACTCAACCGATTTTCTGAGCAGCACGTTCCCCTTTATCTACCGACCACTAGCCGATCGGATGATGTCAAAGGAGTCTCCTCGGATGGAACTGAAGAGGAGTTGTCTTCGATTCTCGGATGGGGATTCTTCATCATCCGAATCTGAATCAAAACTCGGCGAGATAAGATGTCCTATGTTTAGTTTTATTTAGTTCAATTTTATCTAGATCATTGGTAATTTGATTCACTTTATACGAAAAAGTATGCAATTCATCAAATACCATATATGAAGTTTCTTCCACACAAAGATTTGTCTTATTGAAGACTCGAAAGCTTTGGAAGTGTTGGAATATCCCAAGAATATTCCATCGGCAGCCTTAGCATCAAAAGTCCTCGGCTTAGACTTCTCATTGTTATGGATGAAGCACTTACACCCAAAAACACGAGTATGAGATTCTTGGAACCTTACCTTTCCAAAGCTCATAAGGTGTCTTACCATTGTTCTTGACTAGTAAACATTTGTTACGAGTATAGCAGTCATGTGTTGATAGCCTCAACCCGGAACCTAAGGTGTTCCATACTCGGCTAGCATGCTTCGCTTCTTTGAGGGTTCGATTTCTTCTCCCCACTACTCCATTCTGTTGTGGTGTTCTAGCTAAAGAAGTCTCATGAACTATACCATTCTCATTCGGATAGTTAGATAAAAAAGAATTCAAGAATTCGAGTTCTCTTGTCACTCCTAATTTTAATAATATTAACATCCTTCTCATTTTGAATTTATGCGAGCAGATCGGGGATCTTGTTCAACTGTCTCATTCTTTTTGAAAAGAAATATTACCCAAGTATATCTAGAAAAATCATCAACAATTACAAGGGTATACTTCCTTCCACCGAAGCCGAGTGGTGAAACGAGTCCAAACAAATCAAGATGAAGGAGTTGTAAAACTCTTTCGAGATGAGGATGTGTTAATACTTTTAAAGGAGTTCCTAGGTTATTTACCTTTTTGACAAGCATCGCACTTGCATCAGTTGAAAAAGCTTCTCGGGTAGTCCTTTGACAAGATTCCTCTTAGCTATTTTGCTAAGGGTTTTGAAATTCAGATGACTAAGCCTTTTATGCCATAGCCAATCGAGATCATCTCCACCTTTAGCTACAAGACATGTATCTTTGGGGCAACTATTAAAATTAGCCACATAGACATTACCATGTCCGAAGCCGATTAAGAGTACCTTGTCTCGAGAAACTATCTAAAATATCACACTTATCTTTAGAAAATCTAACATGAAAACCTTTATCACGAGTTGGGAAACAGATAACAAATTATGCTTTAGACCTTCTACAAAATAAACCTCATACTGGACATCCCCTATAATTAATGTACCAACTCCCTTAGTCTGTCCACGGTTATTATCTCCAAACAAGACTCTAGGACCATCAATATTCTGAAAATTTGATAATAGCTTCTTCTCACAAGTCATGTCTTGTGAGCAGTCCTTTGTCTATGTACCGAGATGGAAGCTAGAATCTCCTCTTTTAATGATAGTCCACAGGATTCTGCAAGACAGATTAAGTATGAGGTACCCTAGTGATCTTGGGTCCTTTTAGGTCAACAATCACTTTAGGTATCCAAACAAACATCTCATGATTCAATAATAAATCAGATTGAAGTTTTCTACCAAATCTGTCCACAAATATATCACATTTAAATGAGAATTTATTGAAGTCGGATTTGGTGACTTTCTTGTACTTCGAAATAAAGGATAGCATCTGCTCCTCCCATCAAAAGAACTATAATAAGAATTCCTCTTAGTCTTGGTTCTTGGATCCTTCTTTGTCGATTTGGATTCCTCATCTGAATTTTATTTTTGATTATGAGATGCGGTCCTTATATGACCTTTGTGGTTTCCAAGGTCCAATTTTCATTTCTTACGAAGTTTTAGTAGCTTTCACAAATTTCCTAGGTTTTGAAACTTCGATTTATTATTCCTATCATAACCAAGTCCTATTTTATCATGGGATTTTTGAGAAGTTCTAAAAATATGGTCTATAGCTGATTGTAAGTTATTAAGTTGGCTCATTTTGAAGACAAGCTTCTCATTAGCCCTCTTAATTGACTCATTTTCATTACAGACCACTTCAAATTTAGCTTTTAAAGATTTCAATTCATTCTCTAATCTTTTAGGCGAGACTAGCTGAAGTACTAGCCTTAGCACAGGGTAAGCATTCTCCCTTGAATGTTTCCTCGGACTCGCAGTAGGTTACAACTTGTTTGCCCTTAATTAGAGTTTGAACCTGATCTTTCAAAGTTAAATTTTCAGTCTCTAATTGTTTATAAGCACTTAGAGACATTTTTAGATCTTTCAAAGACCACTTGATTATAGTTTGGTCATTATGCAGAGACAGATTTGTAAGACTCATTATCGAGTTGAGGAATAGTAGTCTACCTCTTTGGCCATCGAGACACTACTTCATCGTCTAATCCAAAATCAGATGAAGATGTTGATGATGATGATGATTTTCTTGATTCTTTCTCCTCGGCAAGAAGAGCTCTTTGATCTGCAAAGCGCCTATCTCTCTTCTTCCTTTTCTCCTCTCTTTCTTTAGGAGTCGGCGGGGACGATCATAGGCGAAGTGCCACGGCTTGTTACAGTCTAACAAGTGTCTCCCGGTCGATTTAGGGTGATAGGGTTCTTCTTTACAGGAGATTTATACATTCTTGTTTGATTTCTTCTTTTGTCATCATCTGTTGATTCATCATCTTTTCTCTTGGATTTTGATCTGATCTCTGTCCTTCTCTCGTACGCTTATATTTCATCCTTAAACGATCATACCTCTTTGATAGCAATGCCATCTGTTCCTTCAAGGATAGATCAAGTCCTTTAGGTTCAACTACAGATCTTGTCTTCTTTGTTGACAAAGGCAACTTGATCTTGGATGAGGTACTTGACTCCATCTCATCTTTCTCATCTTCTACTTGAATGTCAAACTCATAACCCTTCAAGTGAGAAAACAAAGTGTAATGTGTCATAGTAGAAAGATCTTTTGTAGCTTTAATCAAATTTTCCTTTTCCCTTCAATGCTTGGTTAAAGATCTAAGGATTTTATTATTGATTTCTTTTTCGGTGTAGATTTTTCCAATATCGGTGGCTCTATTGATCAGTTGGTCATTCGCATATCCGGTAATCAATAGTTTCACCCTCTTTCATTTTAAATACATCAAAAGATGGAGAACAGTTGGAGCTTGTTCTCCTTCACCTCGATATATGCCTTCGCACATGTTAGCTAGGGTGTCCCACATCTCTTTGGTCTGTCTTACACTTCTTAATCTTCTCGTACCATTCCCTGCTAAGTGTGACAATAATCTCGTTTCTTGCCACCGATCCAGGTTATACACTTTTCTCTCATCATTGGTTGATTCGACACTTTCTTCATTATGCGAGTTCGTGATTAGAGCCGCTCGCTCCATCACTTACTCCACCATGGTAGAACTTAATTGGCCCATCGGACAAGACATCTTCCATTCGAGGATGGATCGATTTCGATGATTCTCCATTCGGAACTTCCAGAGTCATAGTCTTCTATATCAAATTCGGAAGGTTCTCAACCTTTCTATCATTACTTAGAGACATGGTTAGTAATCAACAAGAAAAACCAGCAGAGTATATTCAAGAACAAATTTATTTCAAGATTTAGAAAATTCAAAGATCACTTTGACCAAAAGAAATATCTCGTAATAGCTTTAACACTGCTCCGATACCACTTGTTGGCCCAGAGATTGAGTGAGTTGACAAGCTTAGATCACCTCTTAGTGATAATCTAGAAGGGGGTGAATAAATTATCAAATCTTTTTCGAAGATCAGATTATCTATTCAAGATATCAAAGCTAAGCAACGGAAACAAGTTTTAACTCAATCTTTTAAGGATCAAAAGCAATTTGAATTCAAATCTGAAATTAATCTTGTTTGAATAGTTGATGAATAACAAATAAGTAAAACCGAAGTAAAGAACACCGGGAATTATAGTGGTTCGGATCAAATCGATCCTACATCCACTCTCCTTTTTCAACTTGAAGAAGGTCCTCGGCCCGACTTACTACCTTACTTACTTACTTACAGAGTTACAAATACAAAGATGTGAAGATTCTTCTCTTCAAACCTATCTTCAATCTGCCTAACTATCTAGAAACTTAAAGATTACGGTGCGAGACTTTGAAGATGTACAAGTGAGTGTTCTACAAACACTTAGAAACTTATGAAGATTCTTTTGAAATTGTGAGTGCTCTTGAAAATTCGTGAGTATTGAAAATGAGAGTGTTGATTATTCTATTCAACTATACTCAAACATATTTATATGCTCGTGAAACGGTTAGTTTGTTTTAACAAACTAAAAACCGTTCAACAAACTTATTCTTGAAAACTGCCTTGACTTCAGGTGATCTCAAGCTAGTCGTCTCACTGACTTGGTGAAGACTCGCCTTTCTTATTCTACTCATTTGGTCTTGACCTCGTCTCGGAGCTCTTCATTATTGTCTTCAATAGATGACTTTATCAAGATCGTCTTCAAATGACCTTCTCTTTCTCGGCTCCGGTGATTATTCTAGCTCTACCTAGTCGATCGGCTTAGCACTAGAATTCATTACATCGATTGTTCTATACATATTCAGCTGGTCATCTTACTTATATGAGCTTAACCTAATCTATAACTCATCAAAACTACTTCGATCTAACGAGAAATTCTCGACATTTTTACTAAAGTCCTTGATAATGAGAGGTTTTCTTCTCTTAGAAAATCTCTAGGTATATGCACAAATTAGACCTATCATTGCTGAGTGTTTTATAAAATTTGCCCACATTTGTAACAACATTAGAACATTTTTAATTAAATTTTTCTAAGTATCCGAGTATTTAGTGTTTTCGAACTCTCTTGTGTAAATAGTATTTGAACCTTCAATTATATCAATTGTCTCCGACACACTTCTCTTAAATGCATTTAAATAACTCACAATTAGATGCAATATCACCGAGTAACTATGGGGCACGGAGTTGACTACTACGATGTTCTCTTTTCAAAAGGTGACTTGAATTCATCAATACATTCATAAATCCATTAAGTAATTATGGGACACGGAGGTGACAACTACGATGATCTAACTGGAAAAATGGATCAATGCGAATAAGTGAGTAGAACAAAATATAGTGCAACACAAATGAATTAATTTCATGTAAAAACTTTGTTGAGAAGTGTGTGTGCCGACATTCGGTGAAAAACATTCAGGTTCACATATGTATATTTACCTCTATGAGTTTGTTAATATCCGAATATTATTTTATGAAGATTTATTTATTTTAAAATTGTTCCAAAGCAATATTATATAGTTTAATTATTATTTTGTGCAGCTTATTTCTTTTTAAAAGCGGTTTTTGCATGATCTTTTTAAACTTCCACAACACTCGATTATCTCCTATTTTCTAGGAATTTGGTGATAACTTCTCTTCTTAACACCGATGTGTTGACAACTTCTACTTGTTTTATTTTTCCTATTTAAGGTCCTTCATGTTCACCGTGTTTTACACATTATTTCTTTAAGTCCCGAATAACACACGGTGTTTGAAGGTATCATAAAATACACTTGTAGGTATTATCTCTTGATTAGCACTTTATTTTCAAAATTGATTATTTATTTAATATTTTTAAAGTGCAGGATATTAATTGAAATGGCTGATCAACGAGACTCCCCACCTTTACATTCAAAACCTTCGAATTCTCTAGCTTCATCCCCTTCATCCAAAAACCTTCATCTCTTAGCACAAATGGCCGTCGATAACACTTCAAATGTCTCTAAAAATGTTGATGCACCTCACCCAACATCGCCCTCATTGATTAGGGTTGGAGTGCACGACGTTTCTCTACCACCTGGTGATACCTAAATTCTAGAAACCCAAAACCCTAATGCACCGATTTTGGGCGGCATGCCACAAAGTCCCAATGTCGGCTCAACCCATCGACAAGGTTCTCGAAACCTACCCCATCACTGTTGAGCTTGCCGAGGGTGCCACCACGACCAAATCATTTGTGCTTTCAAGAATTCGGCAAAGCGAACTATCTATCCTATTGTGATGGTCGGAAACGAGGAGGTCGATTTCTAGGCTGTACAAACACTAGGTGTTTACACCACCACAGTCGCAACAAAATGCTGCCATGGACAACCGTTCTTCGACTCAATTGATACAGTGAGCTCACTGCAAGGTTCGATATTGTTCGACAAAAAGCTACGAGCAGCTCAAGGGGACGAGGTCGGAAGAGGCAATCATATCGGAAGCGTAAGCATGATGATGGTGTGGCGTCCAAGCCTATTCAAGTCTTCGATTCGGATTCCTCTCGAGGAAGTAATGTGGGAAGCCAGTCCTAAAATGAAAAGGAGTGATCAAGCTTGTTCTTGTACCCAGTCTCGGGAAAGCACTCGAAGATTCGGAGATGGGTGTAACTCGGCTGAAATGGCTTCCAAAGAGAAAATGAGAACCAAGAAACGAGAATGATCCCGAGGATGTTCCCAAAAATTTTGCTACACCTATGGCAACATCCAAGATCGCCTCACGAGTCACTTCTTCGGGTCGAAAAAGGACAACTCGGATGAGGTACTTACCGATTCTTCTTTATCCATGACTTCAAGTGATTCGGACGATAGTTATCATGATGCGAATAGTGATAGATTTAGGACTCGAGGACTAGAATTATTGTGGGTGAAAGGATAATTAAAATGGATGACTTTGTGGCAATGAACCATGTTGACTACTTGAATGAACGGTCATTGATGTATGCTTTACAGGTTTGCAACTCCATATTTGATTATTTGGATGTATGAGTTTTATGCAAACTTGAAAGTCAAGATCTCTAAGGTTAATTCGGTGAATTATGGAAAAGTCAAGTTCGGGGAAAGATTATTGAAGTGACTCCAACTATCATTAATACATTTTTGCAAACTAGAGATGATGAGGACCCTCACGTTGATAATTTGGATGAAGTTATGATCAATTATTACTAGCGGTAGGCAAACTAATTGGAAGTATAGGATGCATTCTTCAGTTTTGACTAGCTTATATAATGTTACTGCATAAGTTAATTGTGTATAATTGGTTGCCTTCATCAAATAGCAAATAATTTCATAAATGGTCCTGCAACTTTACTCAAATCCAGATTTGGTCCTTTTTCTTTTTATTTTATCAATTGTGGTCCTTTTGATATCAAAATAGGTCCTTTTAGGCGGATAATTATATTTTTGGCCGGAAAAATTACCGGAAAATGACCGGAAATTTGTTGTAGCATATAAAATAACACAAAAATGTAACAAAATGATGGGCTCGACAAGAGAAAAAGAAACTTATAGGCCTCGACCCTCCCCTCATCGTAAAACACTCGAAATTAGTGATGAAAATTTACAAAATATACGATTTTAAAATTACAATTTACGAGGAAGGTATAATCAAAATTTGAAATTAATTGAGGGCTTTGCTTCCTGGATGAGTGACGATTCAAATGAGACTTGACACGGCCGTCGATGTGATAAGAATACAAAAATTAGGGCAATTTTCCGCAAAAATTGAAATTTTCCGGTGAAAAGAACCAAAATTGAGACCAAAAGGATCAAAATTGATAAATTAAAAAGAAAAAGACTAAAGTTGAATTCAAGTAAAGATACAAGACCATTTATGATTTTTTTCTCCATCAAATACCACTACTTTGACTTGAGCAATTTGTGTTAATATACAAAATTGGTCATTTAAGGAGCGTAACTTGGGTAAAACAATCTTTGATAATATGATGACCTACTCTGGTAGAATTTCTAGCAAAGAATTCTTTGTCATATCCAAGTTTGATTTATAAGATGATCACTTGCCCAAGGATTTGAAAGAACTAATTCGAGATTATCAGTTCTTTTGCTTTAAGTCTGGGTATTTCACATGTCCTGCGTAGTGGTCCTGTGGTGATTGACTTGCTATATAGAAATCCTAATGACCAGCACTGAAAGCTGCCATTTGCTCCATCAATCGATGTTCCACAAAATGTTGGCACACACGCCACAACATTCCACAGCCTTCAACCACAATTCATCTCGGACAGCAGTTGTTGTTATTGATAATTCAATATCTATTCTTAAATGTCTTCTTAGTAATGCGGATATGCGTAAGAGGATGCAGGAGAAGCTCCTTTCCACCGTATGCGGGAGTAGGACCTGATGTTACTGGATCTTGTTGTTCTTTGGACCAAATGTGGATATTGCGGGAGCCGGAACAAGTACTGCTCCGAATATTGATGCCGATCTGGAACCCGGAATGTTGATGAAGATGTCCCCAACAATCCTGGCAACACCGGGTGCTAGACCCGAGGCTTAAACATGGATGTTGATAACACCGATGCGGTTGACTGGGAGGATGAAGATCTCGGTGTTACGTACGATGATCCGGGTGATTGGAGAAACCGCTTAGAGTACGGGGAGCTTTAAAGAATGGGGAGCTTGAAGATAGGGGAGTTCATGCAGATCTTTGAAGATGCATTGTTATAATTAATAGCTCAATCCTCTCCATGTTTTCATTTACACTCTATCATTCTTGTAAAGACTTATTTCAATTCTGTTTTTATGTCTTATATTATGTCTTATAAACTTATAGTATAGTAGGCATATGTTTTTATTTTTAAGTTCTTGTATTCTAAACTTATAGTAGTTTAGTATGTTTATAAGTTAAGTATGAGTTTCTATGTTTCGTATTTAAGTTTTTGTATTGTGAACTTATTGTAGTTCTGTTTTGTTTATAAGTCTAGTATATGCTTTGTGTTTATGTTCGTATACTTTGGTCTTAGTATTTATTTTATCATATGTGTTTGTTTTACTGTTTTTATTATTACTTCGTTTATTTTGGGTAAGTAATGAGATGTCATTAACTTGATGTTAACTTACTTATCTCTATTGTGTACACAATCGATCCTTGGTACAACATCGGGTGTGTTACGAGAGAAAGCTGAATTCTTTGGAGATTGTTGATGTTACTCTGAATGTGCCAACATTCAAGTCACAACATCGATTCGTCCTTCCACTTCGACTAACCCTAACCCACGAAATACCTTGTTCAATATCTTGGTTTTACAGGTTGAAGACTTATAGCAGCTTCTATAAGTCATGCGGTTGAAAAGCAAGAGTGGGGAGTTGAAAAGAGCATAGGGAAGTTACTAGAGGTTACCTACTTTTAAGGAGATGTGGAAGTTATCTTCAAGCACATTTGGTGTCCATACTATCTATAAATACACTACTGCTATGAAGATAATACTTGAAGACCGAGAGAAACACAATCTAGAGTACTCTATTAGCATAGATTATTTAAGTTTATTGTATGTTTCGTATTCGGTGTTTCGTTGGTGAATGTTACAATATTTCACACAACATTTGGAGTCTGTAATTGTATTGAGTGATAGATTAGTTGTTTAACATCTATTCACTATATATGTAGACCTATTTACGGTGTGGCTCATGCTTTCACCGATTATATCACTTAATAATTATTAGTGATATTTCGGCGAAAGACAAGATAGACTTATTTATAGTCTATACAAAATTTTGACATCCATTTTGCAAGGTGTTTAAGACTTCGTTGTCCGTGTTTTTTATTTGTGTCTCAGATTGTCCTTCGAATGTGCCAACATTCTTGACAACATTCTCACAAACACCCACGCACACCGTCACTACATATTTTAGTTATTAATTATCTAAAAAAATTCATATAATTATATAATTATAGTGATTCACTAAAAACTCTCATGTATAATTTTAAGGATTATGATTAACTTTTACTACTTATTTGTCTTTCATAACATATTTAAAATTACGATTTGACATTTATCTTAAAAATCATGTGAAATTCTCAAAAATAGTAAACGTATAGATTATTCTAAAATGATCTTAGAAAGTAATAAAATATGAAGAGAATTATTTAGCGTTTTAGAGGTTTGTCTTATCCGCTAGATTAAAAATTCTCTCTATTATTCGTTAGAGAGTGGGTTAGTATAAATAGGAGAAGGATGTATGTTACTCTCAAAATGAGTGTCCGAGAGTATCAAATTATGTTCTTATTTTTCAAATTTGTCATTATTTGAGAATATATATATTTTTTCACATTTCGAGCACAAAATCTTTTATGCGCCTTATATAAAAAAAAATTACACGTCGAACATCTGAAAAAATAAAATAATGAGTATGATATATAAATATATATATATATATATATATATATATAATTATAAAATAAAAAATCAACAATTTTCAAATAAAAAATTTAAAAATTATGTATAAAATAAATATTTCAACTCATTCAACAAAAATACACATATTTTTTCAATGAAAAATAATTTAACAAATATTAAAAATATATTTTTTTGATTTTCACAAACCATGCAAACATATAAATGATTAGCACTATATTTATTTGAGATTTACAAATCATGTTTGCATGATTAAATATATTAATTATAATACATATACTATTATTCATATATATTTTTATAAATTTTTTTTTCAAAAATATAGGTAAGAAATTTTTGGTTCATTAAAAATAATATTAATTGTTATTGTAATTAAATATTAATCAATATTTTATTAGAAAATTAAAAAAATGATAACAAATTAAACAAAATTAATGTACAAAATATATTAAACCAACACAGCTTCTCTCGTATTTCGCGGATATTTTTCATATAAAATTTTGTCTAAATAAATAAATATAATTAATTTTTTTAAGAAAATATTAAATTTATACATATATAAAATTATAAGATTTAAATTAATTATCAATATATATATATATATATATATATATATATATATATATATATATATTTAATTTTCATATTTGAATTAATCCCAAAAATACTTTTCTTCCTCCAGCCACCATCTAATCTTTTGTTGTGGGCCTCAGACCCTCTTCGGTCACTTTCCGGTACCCCCAACCAATCAATTTCTGTAGAAGCATTTGCCTGTTCGGATGGGTGGTGGGTCATCTCGTAACTACTGTATTCTTCATGAATGCGGTCTCGTTCCTGCGATACGGATGTCCCCTGGTAAGAACTTACGATGGTTATCAAACCACGATTGCTTACGACCGAGTTTTAAAGTGAAGGCATCGGAGTACTCAAGACAATATGGACAAGCAATCCTTCCAGGTGCTCCATCCGAGACAGCATTGAGTAAGCTGGAAAGTCGCTAATGGTCCAAATTAACGCGGCTCGCATCATAAAATTCGTTTTCTAGCAACATCATACGTTTTCACCCCATTTCCCACAAAGCATGTTCAAATCATGAATTAGTGGTCAGCAAAAATACATCTAAATTATCCTTTGGATTTTTAGGACCATGCACCAAAACCGTCAAAAATATGAATTGTTCTTTCATACACAACCTTGGGGGCGATTACGCTGTCACTATCACTCGGCCATGACGAATCAAGTTTTCCCGATTGCCCAAACGGCTGAAAACCATCGATGCTCAAACCCACCTCACATTCCGTATTTCACCGCAAAATCGGGATATGAATAGTCCAGTGTTTCCAAGCCAATGAATTTGCGAGGTGACGCATAACACCAGCCTCATCATTATAGCAACTAGCATGCCATATCATATCCTTAGCGGTAGTCTTGGATCGATACAGTCTTTGCAATCGAAGAATGTTAGGAAAATAGAACATCTCTTTGAAATGACTGTTCTTTTCCATCGACCATCCACACCACGTCTAGCGAGGTTTGAATCGTGACCGACCACAAACCTTACACGATTCAAGTTCCCCGTCTGCACCCCAATATATCATACAATTATTTGCACAACAATCAATCCTCTCTACGGAAGACCCATCCCACCCATCAATTGCTTAGTATCGTAAAATTTCTTGGGCACCGATTTTACGGAGGGCAAATCTCACTAATCAACTCAACCATTTGATTGTAACCCCTTTGAGACGATGCATTCTCGGTTTAATGTTTAAAAGACGGGCATTGAATGACAATCGAGAATGAGACTCGCAACCAGATACGAGATCCGATCCGCACGAAGCATGTCAAAAAGCATGCGGCAAAGATCTTTGATTAGGAGGTTCCTCGCTAAGGGGCTCTTCTTCCACATTTTGGAAACTAATGTTAGGACCAGAAGTTAAGTCCATCATCATATTGTGGTACGAGCTAGATCTTTGCGGTGTAAATCGACTCTATATGAAGTCGACGCCTGCGATCATAGTTTCGGTGTGGCATAGAATTCCAATTTTGCTCACCGTGCAAAATCCAATTGTGATAATTAGACTAAACCCATGTCTAAACAAATGTGATTTCACGTCAATGGGTTCTCTAAAACTCTAGTTCCTACATTTTGAATTTCGAGCAAGGACACCTAATCTTTCCTCCACTCATCCATTCCGGTTACTAGTAGCGAATTCTATAAACGATTCGATCTCCACTAAGAAATTCGGGAGATATCATGCCATTAATCGTTCTTGGACCATACATCCAACTACGGCTTGAATAATTCATAGCAATAGATCTGTTTCAGATTAATGAAGATTCAAAATTTAATTAAATCATAATTAATTCTTCTAGTTAATATATTTTTTCCTAATATTAATATATATATTTTCTAAAAATTTCTAGAGTTTTGTCTTATTTTATCGTATTCCCGCTTAATATATCAAGTTCCTAGTGCATCCATTTCCGACTTAATTAAAATTAATCAAGTCGGAACGCACATTCTACAACAAATAATACCAAACAATTCATCAACCCTCAACTCCAACATCAACTTGAATCGAACATCGATTCGATTTTCAAAATTAATATTATAATTGAACTATCATACAAAATTTGATCGAACATCGATCATCATATATATAAATTATTATTATATCATGCATGCAAATTATTTTTAAATCAAATAATTATTATAATTAAATTAAAACCATTTTTAAATAATAATTAATTACAAAAAGAATACTTACGGTGATAGTGGTGGCTATGAAATTATACTCCCGGATCGAATCTTTTTCAATAAACGTACACACCTACAAATATATAAATTATAACAATTAAATTAAAATTATAATAATATTAATAATCAAAATTATATAATTGCATAATTACTAATTAATTAACACTAAATAATTATATAATAATCTTATACTACTAATTTTCCTAAATAATTACTAATAATCAAAATACACATAACAATTACAAAAATTAAGACTAAATAATTAATAAATCACCAACTATAACAACAAAATTATTAAATTGCATAATTACTAATTAATTAATATTTTTCTAAATAATTAAAATACACATAACAATTATACAAATTAACACTAAATAATTAATAAATCACCAACTATAACAACAAAAATTACACCAATACATGCATATTATGTATAATAACAACAAAATTAACAACAAAATTACACAAATAAATGCATATGAAAAATACAAAATTTGTAAAATAACAACAAAATTAACCGATTAAAACATAAAAACTCACCGTAGAAATGTTCCCTGAACAAGTAGAATAAAGCCCGACTATTGTACGGTCCAATTTCAGGCGGCGGCGGACGGGAAATGGGAAAGTTACGTCGTGCGTGGGGGAGAAAAGAGGGTTTGGGCTGGGTTTTATACCCCGAGTTTTACGAGGGCAATACCGAGGGGCCCAAGCCCTCGTTAATGGGCCATTGCCGAGGGCCCATCCAGCCCTCGTTAAAGTTGGGCACGGCGAGGGCCCAACCCTCGTTAATTTTTGTCGAGGGTCTCGCCCTCGTTAATTGGCGAGGGCTTTTTTCCCTCGCGAATGCCCTCGTTAAAATCGGCCCTCGCCTATTCCCTTGCTAATTAACGAGGGTTTTCCTCCCTCGCTAATCCCCTCGTTAATTTTGGGTTTTTTTGTAGTGTAATTAAATGTAATATTATGCTTAAAACGACATGTGTGATCAAAAGTATAATTTTCTAAAAAAACCATGTACATTAACAATATATTAATACACAAATTTGAATTAGTCTAATATTTTATATAAAAATATTCTTTATAAATCTATATTAATATATCCATACATATTAAATACTATATATATATATATATATATATATATATATATATATATATATATATAGATATATACTGATAAATGATAGCAAATTTGAAGTGGTCTCAATTGAGAGATGATATATAGGTGGAGTTTGTTAGATATTGTATTATTTTGTTATAAATTTTAAATCAAATTTTATTATAAAATACGTGAAAGAGACCAAATTTATGAGATCAAAGGTGAACTAGTGTGTGCAGTGTGAAACAAAAATGGTAATTTTCTAAAAATAAATATAATTTTTTTATAAATACAAAAAAATATACCAATAAAAAAATATAAATAAAAAGGGACACTCTTGCGTGAGACATGAGACGGGGTCACTTTTTAATAAATTATTATCACTTTTTCATAAATTGTTATCACTTTTCAATTTGTTACCACTTTTAAACTAATTTGTACCTCATGCATGAGACCGTCTCATACAAGTTTTTGCCAAATAAAAAATATTAAAAAGTATTTATATTCAAATTGAATTGGTCTGAGTTGAGAGATTTTAGAGAGATTCAGTTAGAAACTTGAATCAATATAACATACGTAATATATTTAATACGTATTAAATGATATATAGATAGAGTTTGTTATATTTATTTTGTTACAAACCCTAAATAATCTCTATATACAAACAGATGCATTTATTCAATTCACTGCTCCATTGACACATTTATTCAGCTCACCGCTTCATTGTTTAAAATTAACAGTAATTCATTTTCAGTGCATTCATAAAAAAGAAAAAGAAAAAAATCTGCAACTCCTCCCTCGATCGATCTCTTGTTTTGTTTTGACCATAAATGACAATAGGCTCTGGAGTGGTTTTCCGGCGAGCAGTTGTTGTCGTAAATACGCCTTCGGTGTCGCCGGAATCTGGGATACCGGAGCTCCTTGTTTTATCTCTCGTCAAGTTCAGGAAAAGGTAAGCACAATTATATTATATATATATATATATATATATATATATATATATATATATATATATATATATATATTGTAACATTATCATATTTATTGATATTAATAATAGAGATATATTGCAAATTAGCTAATTAAAATTTATATTTTTGTGTTTAATCATGCACAGTAAAGAGATTAAGAATTTTTGGTTTTCACTGTTACCGTATGTATAGTTTTGAAATACTCTCATTATAGTGCGTGTCAAATCTAAAGTATTCGATGTTTTAGAATAGTATTTTTGTTTCGATGATTTGATGTTTTATATCAAATTTCACCTTTTTTCGTGGCCTGGCTCAATCTCAATAATTTCGAATTTTTAATAAATTATATATTTTACATTATACATTCATTCTAAATTTACCAACAAACTCTAAAACGTCCAAAGATTTCTATTTTGGGGATAAAATTTCAATAAATTAAAGTTTTGCTGAAAAGGAAAATTGATATGTTATTCGGATCGGGAAAATTGTAGTTTTGGTCCCATGAGAATTTTTCAACGACAATGTTAATTCCATGTTCATTTTGTCTTTATTTTTGCAAATAGTCTCGACCATTATTTTCTAGGACCAAAGCTGCAATTTTATTTAATTCTCTTGGGACCAAAACTGCAATTTATCATTCTCTTGGGACCGAAACTGTAATTTTCTTTGGACTAAAAATGTCGAAAAGAAATTACAGGATCAAAAGTGTAAAAAAAAAAAAGACCATTTTGCAGACCACTTATTCTATTAGGACAAAAATGTAATTTACCCCATTTGATCTATATATGAACTCGTGCAAGTTTATTGTATATATTTTTATAAATGTTGTGTAGTTAAAAATGTAGAATAAAAGTATGATTTTGTACAGAATAGGATGTATGTATATATGGTTATATACTGTATATTTTTAGGGCGTGTCAATTAAATTAAGTATACTGGTGACCTGACCCACTAGTATTTGTGTCATTAATTTCTACTAATTTATAACATAATTTTTTATTTCAAGCTTGTATAAATACTACCTCGAATTGTGCTTTTCTCATAGCTTATTATTAAAAAATACTACCTCGAATTGTGACCTGACCCACCTTTTTCAAGGCATGATTTCATCTTTTTTTTTAGCATTATTAATTATCTAGTAGTATTGTACTTCATGCATGTTATAATAGCTTCTGTTTAATTTGGAAAATTAATTAAACAAGTTTTTGCTTATATATAAGTGCATGTTTTTTTAAACACGATTGTTATTTCTGATGATGCAGAGGAAGCTTTGATTCACTCCAACTCTCTGTCTTACCTTGATCATGGAGACTATAACAAAGGTTAGAATATCTAATATATAAGGTTACCTTATTCGCCCTGTCCCACAATTGTTTGCACACCTATAAATGGAAATACATTTCTTTTTTAATACTCTCACAATACACATTTATTTACATCAATGTCATTACTTTTTCAACTCAATTAACTAACCTCTTACTTTACATACACATGATTTATCAATTATACCCTTCTCACTTACACACAACTTCCTAAAAGTGCATTTTCTTAACCTCTGTGCCTAGTCAATTGTGCAAACATATGTGGAACGGATAGAATACATCATTTGCATGCTAACATGAATAATGATTTTTTCTGTTTTACTAAGTGGTAGTGGCTTCTTTTCTTTTTTTTTTTTTTCTCTCATTATTCGATGATTTTGTCCTTAAGGAGGGATTTTCCCGCTGAAGGTTTTAATGGTATTTTGCTCTCGGGATCGACTATATGATTTTATGACTTTAGGTTTTTTTTAAATATCGTCTTTATTGAATGCAGTGTTTGTCTAGCTAATATATATATACATATCGTTTTGTTCATGGCTAGGGTATTGAAAATGGAGAATTGGAGCTTAGTACTACTGATAGTGGCAAAAAGGTCATTCGAAAGAATGACTTAGGTGGAGTGGAGGTCAGCATATCTCTTATTGGGTATGCACAATTTAAATATTGATAAATTATGTTTAAAATTAATTCACTTTATGTATGTCTTAATTAATTTTAATCCAATTTATATATAATGGTGCAGCAAATCAATCGTTGGCAACATTATCCTTCTTCGGCGTGGGAGTGAACTTGGTGTTGTTCTTAACTCGAGTTTTAAGACAAGACAATGCTACTGCAGCTAACAACGTCAGCAAGTGGACTGGCATGGTTTACTTGTGCTCTCTCATCGGAGCCTTCCTCAGTGATTCGTATTTGGGTCGTTTTCTTGCCTGTGCCCTTTCCCAACTTGTGCTCATTCTGGTAATTAAATAATGTGCAGTTGTACTCCAATTTCAAAAATTCTTCTTAAAAAATTGGATGTTAACTAAAAAAATTATTTTTCTATTTTTATTAAATTTTATGTAATATCTTACTCATTTTTATAATTAGATTTTTACAATTTTGACTATTATATATATATAGTGAATAAATTTTTCAAAGTCAAATTCGCCTCGAATTCAAGTCAACTAATTGTGCTTAAATTGTGATTATTCCAGCTGATTTGACATTCAATTCGTGACTTTTAAAAGTCATTATACTTAAATTGTAAGTTCGAAAGGTTACAAACCTCACTTTGCCACCCCCAAAGTTACTTTTTTTATTAACCCATGACTTTTTGAGCATAGGTAGTAGAGCTCTAACCACTTGACCTATACCACTTCGTCACCCCCAAATTTACTATCCTCATATAAAATATTACCTCATTTTCAGAATTCTGAAATGGCCACTCTATAAGATATTTCCTACTCTATCTAATTGTATTGTATTGTATTTTATCGGTTAAATAGTGACTCGAACCCATGACTTTTTCAAAGATAGGTAGTGGAGCTCTAACCACTGATCTATACCATTTCGTCACCCCCAAATTTACTATCTTCATATAAAAATATTAGCTCATTTTCATAATTCTGAAATGGTATATTTCCTACTCTATCTAATTGTAGTGTATGTCTTTATTATAGGGCTTGGTGTTGTTATCCATAACATCAGGGTCAATCTTGCACCACCCTAAAGGTTGTGGGGACGGTGTATTAGAGTGTGACGCCAATACTTTGTACGGCTCAATCCTATTCTATTTGGCCATATATCTGGTGGCTTTGGGGTATGGGGGCACCAGCCCACCGTTGCCACTTTTGGAGCTGATCAATTCAAGGAGCAAGACAAGGTTTCAAGATCCGTGTTCTTTAGTTACTTCTATTTTGCTCTAAATGTGGGTTCTTTATTTTCGAACACCATATTGGCGTACTATGAAGACAAAGGGGAATGGACTTTTGGGTTTTGGCTGGCCACGGCCTCTGCTGTGGTGGGGCTAGCGGTGTTCTTGGCTGGATACCGCGGATACGAGTATATCCAGCCATCCGGGAATCCTATACCGCGTGTAGCACAAGTGTTTTGTGCTACAGCCAGGAAATGGAATGTGAGCCTCAAGGAGGGGAGACATTGTACGAGGTCCAAGGATCTCAATCTGCAATCAAAGGAAGTCGAAAGATCATGCATACTGATCAATTCAAGTAAAATAAATTTTTTCCTATGTGTGTATATGTAATATAGGGTAAATTGCATTTTTGGTCTCAAAAGAATGAGCGGTTAGCAAAATGATCATTTTTTTATTTCATAGTTTTTTTGATATTTTTAGTTCAAAAAAATTGCGCTTTAGTCCTAAAAATAATAGTCGGGACTATTTTTGCAAAAAAAAAAAAAAAGGACCAAAAAAGAACATGGGACTAAAATTGTCGTTGAAAAAAATCTCATGGGACTAAAACTACAATTTTCTCATATAATATATCATGATGTTTATTATTGTGGGGGTAAATTACATTTTTGGTCCCAAGAGAATGAGTGGTTTGCAAAATGATCATTTTTTTGATATTTTTGATCCCGTGGTTTTTCGACATTTTTAATCCCAAAAAATTACAGTTTTGGTTCCAAGAGAATGATAAATTGCAGTTTTGGTCCCAAGAGAATGAGATAAAATTACGGTTTTGGTCCTAAAAGTAATAATCGGCACTATTTTTGCAAAAAAAAAAAAAGGACAAAAAAAGAATGTGAGACTAAAATTATCGTTAAAAATTCTCGTTGGACCAAAACTACAATTTTCCCTATTATTGTGCTAATTAATGTTTGGAATCGTGCGAGTGTCTCGATAAGGCGGCGATTGTAATGGAGCGGGATAGGTGTGGGTGTTCGAATAGATGGAGACTTTGCTCCGTGACGCAAGTGGAGGAAGCAAAATGCATAATACGAATGCTTTGCCAATTTGGCTCTGCACGATTATATACTCGGTTATCTTCACGCGAGATGGCCTCACTTTTTGTGGAGCAAGGCGCATGTGATGCACTCCTACATCGGGAAGTTTCACATCCCGCCGCTAGCATGTCCGTTTCGACATTTGTAGTGTTCTCTTGTGCACCGGAATATACCGCACGGTTCTAGTCCCCGTGGCGGAGAAGCTCGGTGGGAGGCCCGATGGGCTTACGGAGCTCCAGCGCATGGGAGTCGGGTTAGTCATCGGAATGCTAGCAATGGTGGCGGCAGTCCGATCAAGTGGAAAGATTGAGAAGAGTAGTGCTGGAGAGGAAGTGAGCACCTTGAGTATATTATGGCAAGTCCCACAATATGTGTTGGTAGGGGCGTCAGGTATTCATGTATGTTGGACAGTTGGATTTCTTCAATGGACGGGCGCCGGACGGTATAAAGAGCTTTGGGAGTTCGTTGTGCATGGCTTCCATGTCCCTCGGTAACTTCGTCGGTAGCTTGCTTATCGGTGTCGTGATGAAAATCACGACACAAAATAACGACCGGATGGATTCCGGAGGATCTCAACCGGGGTCATATGGACAGGTTTTATTTTCTCATTGCCGTGTTATCTGCTATTGATTTTTTGTCTATATTGCTTGTGCGAGGTGGTATAAGTGTTCCAAAGTTGGAGATACGGATGAAAATAACAAGAATGATGAGGATGACGACGAGGATGATGCACAAGTGAAGGTTAATGGCAAGAGATCAGATGAAGAAGAGGTGGTGATGAATAGAGTTTGAATCATATTTTAGAATGTCACGTTTAGAAATAAAGACAAATGAGACCTTAAGCTTTCCTTTCGGGATATGACTTGCTTCTTATTTTTGCTACAAGCAAACTTTCTAATTCAAACTTTTGTTCTCCATCAATAAGTTATTTCATTCAATTTCATTTTAGTATGTTATAATTATTGCATGTTTATAATTTCCCATTTACTTTCATTATTCATACTTAGTTTAAGACAATACACAAAATTTCAATATATATAAATAAAATATATGGAATTTAATTACACAAACTATACGAAAAAGACAATGGAAGTGTAAAATAAAACATTGGCGATTTAAAGTAAACAAAGTTGCAGCT
This sequence comes from Paraleonurus japonicus, assembly GCA_030762865.1. Taxonomy (NCBI): domain Eukaryota; kingdom Viridiplantae; phylum Streptophyta; class Magnoliopsida; order Lamiales; family Lamiaceae; genus Paraleonurus; species Paraleonurus japonicus. The sequence goes on along the minus strand of CM061053.1, from coordinate 42,600,862 downwards.
CCCTCATGTGAACCACGATTTACGATCAATAGTTTCGATGCCCCAACTAAGGTCAGCAAGCAAAATCAAAGATGCAAGGAACCTTGCTAAGGCAAAATCTTGGATATATATATATATATATATATATATATATATATATATATATATATATATATATATATATATATATATATATATATATATATATATATATATATATATATATATATATATATCATAATTCCTCAAAAGTGTTGATACAAGGAGTTATATAGCCAAATCACTCCTCCTAACCAACTAACTACCTAACAAATTTAAATAAAACTACCTAACAACTTTACAATTATAAGAAATGACAACTAGTTCTCTTTAATGAAAATCTAATTACTTGAATTACTTACTAAACGTAAATTGACAAAAATACTTTACGGACCTAAATCACATTGGAGTTGCCACTTATTGGCCTCGTCGCTTTGGCCCAGTCCCATTCTCATTACCCACAAGGATAAACTCCGGAAGCCGATCTCTCTTTTCTCATAAATTCTCCCAATTCACCCAATACAAACCAAGTGAAGAAAACATGATTTTCCTCATATGAAAATGGACCCGGGTGGGTTGGCGCGTGTATAAGGATGCTTTGCCACCAAGACAATGTTATAATTTGTTTATATTTTATCAAACAATATGTTGATGTTAGTGATAAGTGTTACTCGGAATGTGCCAACATTCTGGTCACAACATCGAATTCGTCCTTCCACTTCCACTAGCCCTTAACCCACGAAATGTCTTGTTCAATGTCTTGTTTTTACGTTTGAAGACTTATGGCAGTTTCCTTAAGTCATGCGGTTGAAAAGGCAAGAGTGAAGAGTTGAAAAGAACATGGGGAAGTTACAAAGAAGTTACCTATTCTCAAGGGAGATGTGGAAGTTATCTTCAAGCACTAAGAGTGTCCAAATTATATATAAATACACAATGCTATGAAGATTAAAACTTGAAGTTAAGGAAGCACAATCTAACATAGTCTATTAGCATAGATTATAGAATTTATTGTACGTTTCATACTCGATACTTCCATTGGCAAATGTTCCAACATTTCACTCAACATTGGATCTTTATTAGTATTAGTGATAGGTTAGATTGATCAACATCTAGTCACTATATACGTAGATCTATTCACGGTGTGACTTATGTTTTTACCGATTGTATCTCTTAACAATTACTAGTAATATTTCACCGATTGGCGGTATAGACTTATTCATAGTCTATACAAAATTTTGATATCCATCTTGCAAAGTGTTTAAGACTTCCGTTGTGTGTATTTCGTATTTATTTATGTCTGTGTTGTTCTTGAATGTGCCAACATTCGTGACAACATTTTGCAAAACACTTACGCACACCTTCAATTGGCACGCAGTCATTGAACTCGTTATCCTGAGTTTTGATCATGTGTTTGGTGTGTATTATTGCAAATGGAATATCCTATGATAGCTCCGGTTAGGCCACCGATTATTGATGGAACGAATTATGCGATTTGGAAGCCTAAGATGCGCATGTACATCAAGTCCATTGATGAACGTGCATGGAGGAGTATCTTAACCGGATGGACTCCACCAACAGTTCGGCTACGATAATCGAAGCTCAAATCAAGAGGGAGATAAAATGGACAAATGATGAGGTGACCACGGCTAGTTTCAACTCAAAGGCACTCAATGTCATATTCACATCTACGAATGTTTCCATGTTCAAAATAATCTCTAATTGTGTTTCTACGAAATAAGCATGGGAGAGATTACAAAAACATTGTGAAGGATCCGAGAGTGTTAGAAGGACAAAATTGCGGATGCTTGGAACCAAGTATGAAAATATAAGGATGAAGGAAGATGAGACCATATTCTCCTACAATGAAAGAATCACCGAGATTTCTAATGAGTCTCAAGCACTTGGTGAAGCTATATCAAATACAAGGTTAATTCATAAAATCTTAAGAACTATTTCTAAACGTTTTGATGCTAAGATATGTGCTATTGAGAAAGCTAAAGATATTGATGCTATTACACAAAATGAGTTGGTGAGTATTTTGAAAATGTATGAAATGAATTTTTCCCGAAGAGACATCTTTGAGTGCGATAAACAACCATTTGTTATTCTTGAAATAGATTCGATGAAGATGTTGTTGATGATTGTGCCGACAATGCCGATAACATTGCTTTCTTAACTAAGCGTTTAATGCATTTTTGTAAAAGAGAGCAAATAGACTTAGAAATAATTTGCAAATTAAGAATCGGGATAGAGATCGACTGGTAGTTCACGTCGATTGCTTGATAAAAATAGGAATGCTAATCAAGCTAGGCAATTTGATAGAGGTAACAAGATCAAATATGATCTAGAATGTAGGGAAAATATTAAATGTGATGCATGTTCTGGTTTTGGTCATTATGCTAATGAATGTGCCAACACTCTTTTGAGAAAAAGGGTAAATTTCAATGCTACCTTAAGTGATGAGTCCGATTGTGAAGATGATTACGATAAAATGAAGAATATGTTTTTTCTGCAAGAATTATATATGATGATACTCTTGATGATTTCTTGGATGATTCTAATGTCGAATCAAATGTGCCAACATTTGAGGAAACATTGGAAATTCCGAAGTTAATTGTTTCTCAAGTTCTTATGTAGATAAAGCGGTACCTCTAATAATATTTGCAAAGATTGTAAGTCCAGAGTTATCTAAAGCTTGAAAAGGAGTTAGAATCCACTCGAGAAAGCCTTGAAGGACATGACTATTGAAGAGTCATTTCAAAAGGATTTGGTGATAAAGCTTGAGGTCATATTGACACGGAAAGATCTGGAGATATGCAACCTTAAAGAGCAAACTTAAAGGCAACAACATCGAATTTCAAAATATATTCGTAAAGTTCAGCCAAAACTTGATGATGCACTAACAATTTGAAGTACAAGTAGACATGGTCTTGGTTATAATGATAATATTACTCAGTTTTTAAACAATAATAAACCTGTTGTGTTTACAAAACCTTGTTGAACTGAAAACTGAAAAATATTTTTGAAAAGAAGGATGTTTGTCATTATTGTTTTTCTTGAAGGTCACAAAAGACCAAACTGTTTAAGGATGAAACAGGACAAAAAGTTTGTTAAAATGTCTTTGAAAATGTTGCCACATTCTCGCTCAACATTCAAAGCAGACAGATTCAAAAATCTTTTCATTAGTCATTAAAAATTCTACAGGTGATTAAATCAAAACTTTGTATGTAATGTTGTTTACACATCTTTAAAAACATGTGTTCCTGGACTTTGGTATTTCAATAGTGGTTGCTCTAGACACATGATTGGTGAAGAAAGGTTTCTCACTGATTACAAAGTTTATGATGGTGAAAATGTTACATATGGAGGTGGTTTAAAAGGTAAAATTGTTGGGATATGTACCTTTGAATGTTTCGGTTTTCCTAATTTGACAAAAGTCTTGCATGTTAAGGGTTTACTTGCAAACTTGATTAGCATAAGTCAATTTGTGTGATGATGACTTGCATGTTAAGTTTGATAAAAATTCATGCTATGTGTTAAATAATGATAATGATTGTCTCATGGTTGGAAATAGATCTGTTGATAATTGTTATATGATTGATTCGAATCAAGCATGCTTTAATGTTCAAACCGATGAAAGTACACTTTGGCATCAAAGACTTGGTCATACACATTATAGGAATATTGTCAAATTAATGAAATGTGATGCTATTAAAGGTCTTCTGAGTTTCAAATGCGTATGCCAAAAGTATGTGGAACTTGTCAAAGTGGTAAACAAGTCAAAATGTCACATGAAATGTTGACACATTGTTCTACAAAACATTGCTTTGAACTTTTACATATGAATTTAATGGGACCAATGGAGACTGAAAGCATTGGAGGAAAAAGATATTCTTTTGTCATTGTTGATGATTATTCAAGGTTTACATGGATTGAGTTTCTTAAAGAGAAGTCGGATGTTTTTAATGTATTCAAAATTCTCTATAAACGTTTTAAGAATGTTTATAATTCTAAGGTAAAGAATATAATGTCTCGATCATGGTAGGGAGTTTGAGAACAACCTATTTTACTAATTTTTGTGAAGAAAAATGTATAATTCAAGAGTTTTCTTCTCCTAAAACACCTCGGCCAAAATGGTATTGCACGAAAGAAAGTATAGAACTCTACAAGAAATGGCTAGAGTAATGCTTTTATCCAAGAAACTTTCAAAAAGATTTTGGGCTGAAGCTTTGAACACTCGCTTGTCATATTTCAAATAGAGTTTATTTGAGACCTAATTCTACTAAAACACCTTATGAGTTTTGAATAATAAAAAACCTAATCTGAAATACTTTCATGTCTTTGAATGTGTTTGTTACATCTTGAATGATAGAGACCAGCTTCATAAATTTGATTCAAAAAGTGATAAGGGTTTCTTTCTTGGTTATGCTAGAAATAGTAGAGCGTTTAGGGTTTATAATCTTAGGATCGATAATCTTGTTCAAGAGTCTATGAATGTTGTTTTCGATGATAATGCAAGTCTTGCGAGATAATACCATTGGAGAAGATGGTCGATCTTATTGAGCGGATGCAAGGTTACGATATTTCGAATCGATTGAAAATGTTGCTACAAATGTGCCCACATCTGAAGCAACATCACCTCAACATCCAGAAATTAATGTAACTATGTCTTATCTTGCTACAAAGACCATCTTCCGTAATCCTCAAAAATCATCCACAACAATGATCATAGGTAAACCACAATCAGTGTACAAACAAAGAGAAAATTGAGTTTTGATGCAAGACATGTGATAAGATCAATCTGTATGACATCTATGTGTAACAAGGTGAACTTTGAATGCTTTCATTCTCTCAATGAACTTAAAAACATTGATGAAGTAATGAAAGAGGAAAACTGGATAAATGCAATGCATGAGGAATTAAATCAATTTGATAGGAATGATGTATGGAAGCTTGTACCTAGGCCTGGAAATATGAATGTAATTGGTACCAAATGGATCTTCAAAAATAAAACTGATGAATTTGGTAATGTTGTGAGGAACAAAGCTAGATTAGTTGCACAAGGCTATACACAAGTAGAAGGTATTGATTTTGATGAGACATTTGCTCCGGTGGCTAGAATTGAACCTATAAGACTATTACTTGCTATTGCATGCTACATTGACATAAAACCGCATCAAATGGATGTCAAGACTGCATTTCTAAATGGAATTCTTATGGAAGAAGCATATGTAGAACAACCTAAGGGTTTTGAAAATCATAAATTTTCTGATCATGTTTATAAACTTAAGAAAGCATTATATGGTTTAAAGCAAGCACCTAGGGCATGGTATGGTAGATTAACCGATTTTCTTGTTGAATTCGGTTTCTATAGAGGTGAATTTGATAGGACTTTGTTTATAAAATATTCTGGAAATGATATTATGATTGCTCAAATATATGATGATGACATTGTAATTGGTTCTACATGTGAGAAAATGCTTGAATTATTTGTGCATGAAATGACCTCTACCTTTGAAATGTCGATGGTTGGAGACTTGAATTACTTTTTAAGTCTTCAAATTAAACAATGCAAAGATGGTATTTTCTTTTGTCAAAGTAAATATGCCAAAAATCTTATGAAAAGGTTTGGTTTAGACAATGCTAAACACATGAAGACACCTCTGGGATCGACAAAAAAATTGAGCAAAGACAATGTTGGCGGAATGTTGACCCAACATTGTACGGATCAATGATTGGTAGTCTTTTGTATCGACTTCTAGTGGGCCAGACATCATGTTTAGTGTTTGTTTATGTGCTAGTTATCAAGCTAATCCTAAAGAATCTCACATAAATTCAGTTAAAAGGATCATTAGATATGTGGCGAGGCACATGTGATTATGGAATATGGTATAGCAAAGACACTAACTATTCTTTGGTGATTATAGTGATGCAGATTGGGCGGTGTGATAGTGATGATAGAAAGAGTACAAGTGGAGGATGTTTCTACATGGGTAACAATCTTGTTTCATGGCATAGCCGAAAATAAAATTGTGTCTCCTTATCTACGTCTGAATCGGAATATGTAGCCACGGAAAAGCTGTTGTACTCGGCTTCTTTGGCTTGAGAAGATGTTCGATGATTACGGTTTGGAGAGCAATACTCTTACTATTTATTGTGACAATACAAGTGCAATTAATATATCTAAGAACCCTGTGCAACATTCTTTAACTAAGCATATAAGTATAAGACACCACTTCATTAGGGACCTTGTAGAAAAAGAAGTTGTGAAGTTGGAATACATTCCTACCGAGAAGCAAATTGCGGACATTTTTACTAAAGCCCTTGATAATGAGAGGTTTTCTTCTCTTAGAAAATCTCTAGGTTTATGCACTAATTAGATCTATTATTGCTGTGTGTTGTAACAAATGTACTAATATTTGTAACAATACTAGAACAATTTATTTGAATTTTTCTAAGTATTGTAATATTTAGTGTTTTCGAACTCTCCCGTGGAAATAGTATTAGAACTTGTGATTAATATAAATTGTCCTGGACACACTTCTCTCAAATGCAATTAATTAAACTCACAATTAGATGCTATGTCACCGAGTAACTATGGGGCACGGAGTTGACTACTACGATGTTCTCTTTTCAAAAGGTGACTCGAATGCATCAATACATTCACAAATTCATTGAGTAATTATGGGACACGGTGCGACAACTACGATGATCTCTTCTAGAAAAATGGATCAATGTGAATAAAGTGAGTAAAGCAAAAATAGTGCAACACAAATGAATTTATTTCATGTAAAAGCGTGTTGAGAAGTGTGTGTGCCGACATTCGGTGAATAACATTCTGGTTCTCATATGTATATTTAGCTCTATGAGTTTGATAATTTTTAATATTATTGTATGAAGGATTATTTATTTTAAATTGTTCACGGCCAGCTTTAATTAGTCTAATTTATTTTATTGTGCGATTATTTTTATCTAATTGAGCGGTTTTTAGCATGTTTCAAAATAAACTTCCACACATTCGGTAATGCCCTATTTCTTAGGGATGTGATTAAATCTTATTCGATTAACACCAATGTGATCACAACTTCTATGTTCTTTCTCTTCCCTATTTAAGCTCCTTAGTGTTCAGTGTGTTATACACATTACAACTTAGTTTCGAATTTAAGCACAAGTGTTTGAAGGTATTATTATTTATATTTGTTGGTATTAGTTCTTTAGTTTAGCCATGAATTTTCGAATTGATTATTAAATTAATATAATTTGAAAAGTGATTGCGAGGTTATTAATTAACATGGCTGATCGAAAGGGCTCTTCACCTTCACAATCTAAACACTCAAACTCTCCTAATACATCTTCTTCCTCGAAAAACCTTCATCTCCTAGCTTCAATGGCAATCGACAATGCTTTCGAAAATGTTGGTGCATCTCACCCAACATCACCCTCTTCAATTAGGGTTGACTCTGTCGATGTTCCTCTTCCTACACACAAATCCAAATTCCCGAAGTACAATCCTCTGAAATTCTGATTTTGGGCGGAACGCCACAAAATCTGAATAGCGGCGAAGCTTCAATCGGAACCAGTTCTCGAAACCTACCCTATGACCATCGAGCTCGCGGAAGGAGCAACGTCGATCAGATTGTCTACGCATTCGGGAACTTGGCCGAAGCGAGACAATCTACCCCGTGGTCAAGGTCGGCGACGTGGAGGTGGACTTTCAACAGATAAACACCTCGTGTTTACACCGCCTCAATCACCATGAGATGCTCGATGGAAGACCCATCTACCGAATCGACGGACACCGGTGAGCTCACTACTCATTTTCAAACCGTTCGTAAAAAGCATCGAGCTCTAGGGGACGTGGTAAAAACGTCATTCTTATCGAACAATGGGTGAAGGGTTGATTACTCGGAGAAAGGAAAGAAACAGAAATACGATGATGGTGTTGCTTCAAAACCGATTCAAGTGTTCGATTCGACTCTTGAAGAAGAAATAAGGGAAGCAAGCCCGAGAAAAGGAAATTAGTGGTCAAGCCTCTGTTTCGGTGCTCGGCCCAGGGGGTACCGAGGATTCGTAAATGAATCAAACATTGGCTGAAATGGCTGCTCGTTTGGAAAGGAGGAGCAAAAGCAAAATGAACCGCAGGATATGCCGGTGGATGTTGGCACACCAATGGAAAAATCATCCTCTGAATCGAGTCTTAAGGAAAAATCGATGAGGTACACACTCGATTCTTCTCTATCCTTAACTTCCAGGTAAGTCGGATACTAGTTATAATGGTGTTGACAGGTGATAAGTTTAGGACATTAAGAACTAGGTTGATAGTTGGGGAAAGAATCATAAAAATGGATGATTTTGTTGCTATGAATCTAGTGGGATATCTGGATGATCGCTCACTAATGCATGCTCTTCAATTTGCTACACCTACTTAATTAATTGGATATACGAATTTTATGCTAATTTGAGAGTCGAGTTTTTGAGGTGAATTCTAAGCACTATGGGAAAGTGAAATTTAGGGGCAATGTCATAGAGGTGACACCCATTGTGATTAATTCATTCTTGAAAACTAGAGATGATGAGAATCCGCAGTGGACAATTTGGATGAGGTAATAAGTGTAATTCTTGGGGAAGGGTTCTTGTTTGGAGATATAGGATGAATTCTTACGTTTTGACCGGTCTATACGAGTGTGCTCTATAAGTTAATTGTTTACAATTGGCTGCCCTCCTCAAACACAACCACCTTAACCTCCGAACAAGGTGTCCTAATGTACAAGATTGGCCATCTCGGGAGGTTTAATCTTGGGAAAACTATCTTTGACAACATGATGACTTACTCGGGAGAGTGTCTAGCAAGGGTTTGTTGCCATATCCTAGTCTAATTTATATGTTAATTTCGGCTCAAGAGTTTCGAGAGAGAGAATAATGAGATTATCAGATTCGTTTGCATTGAGTGCAGGGATATCTCATGTTTTAAGAATCTGGTCCAAGGGTAATTGACCTCCCAATCGAGAGATCCAAATGCACGGCCGAAGTTCTCGCTGAATAGCCACACTGATGTGCCTCTAAATGTTGGCACACACGCGCCAACATTCCATAACTCCAACCTCAATTCATTCAAGATCAGTTGCGATGGCGAGATAATTCAATTTCTAACTTGAAATGTTTGTTAAGTAATTTTGAAATGCGAAACGGATCAGGAGAAGCTCCTTTCCCATGCTTGTGGGAGTAGGACTCGATGTTGCTTTGCTCAAGCCCGATGTTGCTTTGGATCGTCTGCTGCTACTCTGGTGATGGAGATGCTTTGGTGGTACGAATGCCGGTGCTAGTGCAACTGGAGGACCGAGATCTGATATCTCTGGAGCTGGGATGAGTACAGGCTCGATGTTGAGTTGGGAACAAATACCCATAATATGCCGGATGATGTGCCCACAATTCCAACCAATAATGATGATGGACCCAACGGCTCAAACATAGACGTTGATCCTGAGAAAATATATCTAGTAGACTGGGATAATGAAGACCTAAGTGTGTTGTATGACGACTTAGGAGATTAGAGGCAATTGATGATCCGAGTGAGGGGAGCTTTCAAGAGTAGAAAGGCTTGAAGAAAGGGAGAGTTTGTGCAGATTAATGAAGATGCAAATGCTTTTCCTAAATGACTCAATCCTCTCCTGATTTTCATTTATAAGCTTTGTCTAATTCTTGAAAAGACTCAATTTAATTTCGCTTTTATGTCTTGTTTATTTAAACTTGTGTTATAAACTTATGGTAGTATATGTATTTGCTTTTGTTGTATCAAATGCAATTCTTTGTGAGTATTAATTGAGGTTGTTTATGGTGCCAAGTTCGGTTTTATCTCGCTTATTTCGTAACCGGGTTTTCTTACTTCAACCGGTTATTTTCATCTGAACCGGCTCTGAGTATTTTTTAGTTTTAAAACGTTAGTTAATGGTTTAACCTCTTTTCGGTTATGAAAGGATTAAGCATGCGATGATCAAGATTGAGCTAGGATTGGTAACCAACTTGAAAAATAACCAACTGTGATGATCAATCAGTTTCGCGAGTGCTCGATATGGTTTTCCCTTTGCTCGAGTGAAAACAGCTTTCAATTAAGATTTCTTGGGTTCATACCTTTGCAAATAGAAATCACTTGAATTGAATCTTTGTATGTTGTAAACTCTCAAATCGAGTGAATTAGCTTCTCCCTCCCGTGGATGTAGATCACCTTGATCGAACCACGTAAATCGGTGTTGTTTTGTGTTGTTTTGTTTCGCATACTGTTCATCTTCTTCGCGTGTTTCAATTGCATTGCGGCTGATTTCTTCACCTCGTTATTGATTAATACACCCACTTTGATATCTAATGACTTTGATATTTCATGTTCGGATGTTTTTGAACTTTTTATTAGTTAGATATTAGTTTTCTTTATGTTCAATTCGTGTTGCTCTGATTATTTTTTTTTGTTATGTTCCTTGTTTATGTTTATTATTTTTCTCGTTCTTTGTTTTAGTTCTTCTAGGATTTTGTTTTAGGCTCGATTTATTTATATTTATGTTCTTAATATATGTTTTTGTCTTTCTATAATTCCGTTTAATAGTCATACTCTGATTTGTGTTTATAAGTCTAGTATTTGTTTTTGTTTATGTTTGTTTCTATGTTATTGTTTTTATGTTTGCTCTAATTTTATATTAGTTTATTGTTTTAGTTATGTGTTAAGTCTATGTTATGTTCTTAAGATATGTTTTTGTGATGTTATATGTTTATTGTTTTATCCATGTTCGTTTTTGGCTAAGTAATGAGATGTCATTTACTTGATGTTAATTTACTTATCTCTATTGTGTGCACATTCGATCAATGGTACAACATCGGGTGTGTTACGGTAGAAAGACCGAATTGGGGGAAATTGTTGATGTTAGTGACAAGTGTTACTCGTAATGTGCCAACATTATGGTCACAACATCGAGAATTCGTCATTCCACTTCCACTAACCATTAACCCACGAAATGTCTTGTTCAATATCTTGTTTTTACCGTTTGAAGACTTATGGCGGTTTCCTTAAGTCATCGGTTGAAAAGGCAAGAGTGGGGAGTTGAAAAGAACATGGGGAAGTTATAAAGAAGTTACCTATTCTCAAGGGAGATGTGGAAGTTATCTTCAAGCAATAAGAGTGTCCAGATTATCTATAAATACACTGCTATGAAGATTAAAACTTGAAGTTGAGGGAAACACAATCTAGCATAGTCTATTGGCATAGATTATAGAATTTATTGTATGTTTCATACTCGATACTTCCGTTGATGAATGTTCCAACATTTCACTCAACATTGGATCTTTATTAGTATTAGTGATAGGTTTGATTGATCAACATCTAGTCACTATATACATAGATCTATTCACGGTGTGGCTTATGTTTTCACCGATTGTATCACTTAACAATTACTAGTGATATTTCGCCGATTGACAAGTATAAACTTATTCATAGTCTATACAAAATTTTGATATCCATCTTGCAAAGTGTTTAAGACTTCCGTTGTGTGTATTTTTGTATTTATTTATGTTCTGTGTTGTTCTTCGAATGTGCCAACATTCGTGACAACATTCTCGCAAAACACTTTCGCACACCTTCACAATATATTATGTTTTTATTTTATTTCTTTACTACACAATTATATGAGATTTTCTTTTTTATATATTCAATTCTTTTCTATAATTATTTATATATACTAATAAAAATATATATGCTCTAAAATATTTTTTATTAATTAAACATAAAAATCACATAATTATCTACAAAATTACCGATAAAATTATATTTTAAAAATTACCGATGAAATTCCGTCGGTAATTACGACGAATTTTTATTTAAATCGGTAATTACTTGACCAACTCATATTTTATCGGTAAATTTGTTGGTAATTAACGAAATAAAAATCTATTGATAATTACCGACAAAATAAAAATCTATCGGTAATTATTGTCTAACTCATATTTCGTTAGTAAATCCATCAGCAATTACCAATGAAATAAAAATTGCCGATAATTACCGACCAACTCATATTTCGTCAAGAATTCGTGGTAATTACCGACGGAATAAAAATCCATTTGTAACTACCGACTAATTCATATTCTGTCGGTATTTGTGATGGAAATAAGTTCGTCGATAAATCATCGGTATTTCAAAAATTTTTATAGTGGCCTTCACAGCTTATTTTCTTCACATTAACCATTCTCAACCGAGCAATGTATTCGATATTTTCTTAATGGATTCAACCTGCTCAAGTCTTGTACTTAATTGCCGCCTATTATCCTATTTAACCATCTCACCTCTATCCTGCTCCGATACCAAAACTTTGTCTCTGAAAGCTATTCGGTGTATCTAGAAGCATTGCATCAAGTTTTCTCAAGGCCGCGAGGTTGATGTAGGGCCTACTTGCCATCACCTCTCATAGTCCCATCTTTTAGAGTTTGCAATGAAGGACTAGATTCTAGTATGTTATCACATATAGATAAATGACAGTTCATTTCTCTATTCCAAATCGATTTCTTCTCCTAATAGAGTGGCTCTAGTCTTTGGTGCTGACCAAATACGTAAGCATAGAGATTAGTTATGGCATTTGAGATTGAAAGCAGAATGCAAACACCTTTTCCACTTCCGGACATGTCCTCACCCAACAATAGCTTTGAAAATCTCTCCTTCATCAACTCTAGCTCTAATTCCATGATCTCTTTATTGAAGCGTCCTGCTTGTGTTGCCTCATCCCTAATCGGGATAAGGCGAGATGGGTAGGGACTTGAGCCCTGTCGGCTAAGCAGAGGAGAAACCTCAAAACAGCTTGTGATCATCTCGAGAAGTCGGAATTAGTCCTACAATAACCGAACGAGTCGCCACTCATTGAATAACTCGTTATTTACGTATCGATTAATCCATTAATGAGAGAAGGCTGATACCCCAATTCACAATTCTCATCAAAATTTGATAACCTCTTCATTTCTCGCGTTTTCATCGCCAACTCCCACGAAGACACATCCGAATTTTGCTACACCTTCTTTCTCTTTTCCAAATACTACAATGGTTTTTTTTTTTTTTTTTTGTATAGAATGCGATGGTCACCATCAATCTCTCTTTTTCTTTATTTGTTTCCACTTCTTGGATAGCATCAATAATGTCTTCAACGTTTTCCCAAACATGAATCTTGGAATTTTTGTGAGGCTCGATGCAAGTAAATTCTCCATTATTGTCTTTCTTAAACTCTTCATTATTTTCGTCATTGAATGTGACCTCCTTTGCCATATGTCCAACATAAAGTGCATTAGGTTCTAAATCAGAACCAACCTCCTTTGAATACAAACTCACCCTCATCTTCATCATCGTAGTTGTATATTCATTAGCTCCCGAGACATCGATTGTTGCCCAGATTCCGTCTTCAAAATCGAGCTCACGACAAAATTTGATGGAGTGAAAATGGAATAACAAGCGGCTCTGTGAAATGATTCTAATCTTGCCTCCGAGCTCAACTCAACCCATTCTTCTTCTTTAATTGTCACCGGAGCAATTGTTGCAAAGATACGCTCAATTCGATCCATGGAAGCATTGATTCGATCCATAGAGTTACCACTCACATTCGTACTCATAACCCTCATATTTCAATCATGGTTTGGAATGCTCTCAATGAAAGCATCAAATGATACGAACCGCGATTTACGATCAATAGTTTTGACGCCCGACTCGGATCGGCAAGCAAAATTGAAAGATGTAAGAAATCTTGCTAACGAAAAGTTAGTTACTTGCTAACTAACTAACTAACTAGCTAACAACTTTACAATTAAAAGAAATGATAGGTAGATTTCTTCAATGAAAATCTAATTACTTACTGGACTGAATTTGACAAAAATACTTGTTGGACCTAATTTGCATTGGAGTTGCCACTTATTGGCCTCGTCAATCAATTTAGCCAGCTTCCCATTCTCATCACTCCCATATAACTTTCAAGCTATTGTAGTGTATATATATATATATATATATATATATATATATATTCATTCAATATCCGAAAGGGAAGGATGCAATAACTATACTTATCAAGGCTATATATATGAATGATTTACACAAGGGCGGATGTAAGATTTTTACCAGGGCATAAACTTTGATTAATAATACTTTCATTGAATATTTAATTACATTTTAGATCATTTACTAATAAATTTATACTTTTATATATAAAAGTTCAAATTTTGATTGAACGGTGGAAACTATTTTAATTTAATAGTTGACAATAATTTTTAAAACTCGAAATTCTCTACACAAATAAAACATTTAATAACCATTAAAAATTGCACACTCCAAATATATTATATAATATTTCATATATAAGTGTACTAATATATTAGTTAAGAAAATTGGGCGTAATTTCAATTTACAATTTTATACGAAAGTCGAACTTAAAAATTCCCTCACTATCAACAATTATTCATTTTATCAATTTACCGTCCTAGAAAACCAGCAAACGAGAAGATTAGAATTAGGATTTTATTTTCAAGAATAAGAAATATGAATATAATTATTTGAAGTTGTTTGTTACCTCGCTTTGAGAAAGAAAAGGTAGAGGTTGAGCGTGCAACCCTTCTAAAAGGAAGAATTTTGAGGCACTTCGAAAATTAGAGAAATAGTTGTGAGTCTGCGTTTTAGTATGTTTTAATTTAAAAAAATTGATGCGTAAAACTGACTGGGTCTGCTTTCCCCACCTGGGTTCACGGGGTAAAGCCTTTACGCACTTAAGATCCTTAGCTTCCCTCGAACAAACGTACTCGCAAAACACGCCGGAGGGTTCTCCGGCGTAGGCACTCCGACGCTCAAGTCGATCACCGGAAAACACTCAAGAAAGTACGTATAAGGTAGCTAAGTGAGAGTGATAGTGATTCGATACCCTTACCTCCCGTGGGGTGGGTCTTACTTATACGTCGTTAGGATCAATAACTGCCAACACGGTCTCCGGTGCACTATCCCGCACGTTCGCCATGATGTCGTGCGTGGATATCTTATTCCTCAAGAAATCTAATCATATCTACGAATTCCCCCTGGATGGAGGTTTAGACCACCAATGAGGAATATGGGGAATATTCCTTGGCTTGGGCCTTAATTATCTCAACTACTCGCTCCTTCTAGGTTTCTGGATCTTATCGGATAAACAACCGTCGTGGGCTTAGTCAAAACTCTCACGTACTCTTTAAATCTCGCATGGGCCTCTCGGCCCACTCAGAGCTGTTTGGGCCTCGCGGCCCACCTGCAGCCGGGTTTTGGGCCTCGCGGCCTGTATTCAATTGTAAGCCTCGTGGCCTATCTCGTAGTTGGGCTTGGGCCTCATGGCCTCTCTCCATACGGGCCTGGGCCTCGTGGCCCCCTATAGGTAGGTTTAGGGCTTCGTAGCCTGGTTTCGGCCGATCTGGGCTCGGGCCCATCTCGGGTTTTCCTCCCTTTATCTAGGGTATCTAATAACGTCATTGGGCCCTATTGGGCTGGTCGTATTTGGGCCCTACGTGTAGTTGGGCCCGGCATTTTTATCCGTATCAACCACTCCCCACTACTCGGTGAGCGATCTTGGAGCTCACCGGGAGTAAGAAGATTTACACATTCCTCCTCGCAGCTTTAGCTTTGGGGATATCCTCCTGCAGCCTTTAGCTTTGGGGATATCCTCCCTGCAGCCTTCGGCTTCCCGGATACATCCCCTCGCCATCTGTTGGCATTTTGCGACTCTTCGCTTCCCGCACTCGCCACTGCCGAGCATGCATCTCGTGCTTCACTTCGATAATCGACACACGCTTCCATTAATCCCTCCTTTATTTCAAATCAACTTAATCTCCGCTTCTTCTTCCGATTCTTGAGAATTTCTCCATATTTACCCCTACTCCGTCGTGGGTTTTCTTCGCAAAGCATTCCTCCCTTGCCCTTGCTCCGCCTCCTCGAGTCCAGTAAATATCCCCATTTTCTTTTTCCTATTCCTTTGCTTATTTTCCGCACGTAGGATTTTGAGAAATGTCGGAGTCAAGCTCCTCTAAGACTCCCCCTCCAACTCGCAACTCGTCTCGCAGTTCTCATCACTCCCCATCCCCGCCTCACACGAAGTCTCCCCCATATCTTCCGGTTCGCCGAGAGTAGACAGGGGCTCGTTTCGGGATTCATTCGGGGTTCCTCTAAGCTTAAGCCAAAACCCTAGGTAGTTATTTTGAAGAAAACCTGATTTCTTCGGGTTACCACGTGTCTTTTCCCGCCCGGACGAACGTCCAAACCTACCTACTCCTCCCACTCTCTCTTTTGGCATGCCCAGCTTTGAGGCAGGCCTAAGGCTTCCTCCTCCCAAATTTCTTTGTCAAATTTCAGACCTCTATGGGGTTCCGCTTAACTTGATTTACCCCAAATGCGATTCGGATGATGGTTTCCTTCTACCTTCTCCTCAAGGGGAATGGAGGGAAACCGTCCGCCGAACTGCTTTTTCTCCCAGCTTAATTGTAAGACGCCGGGCCCTTTCTTCTACGTAGCGGTAGAGTGAAAGGAAAATGCTTGTTTCTTGGGAAAGTCCCAAACATTAACAAAGAGTGGAATGATCACTATATTTTTGTTACTCCCGATCGCCCTCGCCTTTCAAACACCGTAAATGGATTTACAAAAACCCAGCTCCTCCAGCTCCTTCTAACCAAATTCTCTCCTCTACCAACCGTCGGTCATTCGAATATTGAATGCCCATGCACATACTTATGGGTTTTTCAATTTACCCGAGCTTTGCTCCAATCCACGTCTCCTTTCATACTTTAAATTCAGTCCGGTGAGGGTTCCCCGAACCGAATGATGGTAATACTCTCATTTTAATAACTTTTTGTTTATGTAAATAGGACAAAGTGCACTACTTACGTGTATATTGTTTTTCCTTTGTTTCCAGAGATGTTGTGGTTATCCAAAATCCTGGAAGATCCTCGCCGGTGCTTCCGATTCAGCCTTCCCGGCTCGAGGCCCCTCAAGGCGACTTGCCCGAGGCCCCACCTTCCTCTCCGACCCCAGCTCAACTCAAGATCATGACTCGATCTCGCCTCCCCCAAGAAAGCCAAGGCCAAGAAAGGCAAGACCTCGACCAGCCGCAGTTCCCTCCACTCTAAGGATACCGTGCGCCTAAGTACCCCACTCGAAGAAGCTGTGGCCTCACCTCACCCCCATTAACGTGGATTCTTACTCGCTGTGGCCCTTTGCTAGTAAGTTTTTCGGTGAGTTGGTATCCGATCGATTGTGACAGATCGCTAAGCCTTCCTCCGCACCAACAAGAACATCAAAGCCGCGGGCCATTTTGCTCATGTAATATTTGCCACTTTCATTTCGTTTACTATTTGCTAGGCAAGGCCTAATTTGTATCTTCATTTGTGCTTTTCTAGCTTGGTATTCTTCTATCTAGCTTATGGAGCTCCTCCAACTTACTCCCTCTCCACAGCTTGAAAGAGCCGGAGGACTCCCTTTGGCCGAGCGGAAAAGGCCACACTCGCTTCCCCGCGCATCAAGAAGCTTGAGAGTGAGCTTGCCCAAGCTCAGGTGGCGCGTGAAACCGCCGAGAAGGAAACCAATGACCTGGCCGTTTACCATGCCATGCAAGAATCTCAAATTCACGAGAAGGCCTTGGTGGAGGGCGCTACATC
Organism: Paraleonurus japonicus; assembly: GCA_030762865.1. Classification (NCBI taxonomy): domain Eukaryota; kingdom Viridiplantae; phylum Streptophyta; class Magnoliopsida; order Lamiales; family Lamiaceae; genus Paraleonurus; species Paraleonurus japonicus. Next base: position 42,583,174 of record CM061053.1, on the reverse strand, counting down.
CCGCCCGAGGAGCCTCTTTAATTCCGAGCCTCGGCCACTTCTTGTACTCGTTGTGGCCTACCTTGCGGCAGAGCTACCTGACCATCCCAGCCTTCCTCGGGGACATGGGCCCTTATATCCGATTCTTCTATGAATACGGTTTCAACGCAACCATTCAACAACGGCCGATCCGAGCTTCTCGGGAGAGTTTGACAAGAATGGCCCTCTCGCGGCCATGCCCACCCTCCGTACTTCAAAGGTGATCCTTCTCGCTCAATTGAAGAAGAATGGTGGCTTCCCCTCTTGGCCGCAAGGTAGCCGAGTTGGCGCCGATCGAGGTGACCTCTGCAGAGATACCCCCATGGCCTCACCCTTATGCCCCTTATCTTTGGCAGTCCCCTTCCCAGAAGAAGCGTGCATAGCTCGGGCTATGGAGAAAGATGCAGCGCAAGCCGCCGCGTTGTTGAGAATGAGGAAGGTTCTAACCCCTGTTTAACTCTTGATGTCCCCAAAGAACTTACTTTATCTTGTCATGAATTCTACTCTTTTTTCTCCTTTCTTATGCCGGTTTGGCATTTCATACTCTGTTCTCCCCTTTGATGGGAGTTTACTCTATGCTTTTGAATTCTCTCTTGCCCCCAGCCGGGGGCCCTTTTGTTGTGAATTAATGGGATCCTCCCTTGTTGGGAGTTCATTTTCGTCTATCTCGTGTTCCTTCCCTTGCCGGAAATAGTTTTAATTTCTGGTGTTTATCCTCCCTTCGGGAGCTTGTTATTGCATGAATATCGGTGTCCTCCCTTGCTGGGAGTTTGCATGCTTTTATCTCGTGCTTCTTGCATTCGCTGCTATTTGTTTACAACTCCGTTTAGCTTCTAAGCCGTTTAGCTTACATGCACAACTTAGTCACTAGGAACATAACTCTGGTTTGCCCCGTAAGTGTATCTTTTCTCTTATATGTGGAACTTTTATCTGTTTGTAAACCCCTCTTTCTCTCTAGGGTTTTAGGTCTTAGATTTTCTCGGGTTTCCCTTAACTTCATAGCCTAAGGACTTCTCCAGATAACCTTTCTCCGCTTGCATAAGTTAGAACCTTGCTTGGTAGGTTAAACTTAGTACTTCAAAAGGTTTTTTAAGCTTCTTAATCCTGAAGCCTCCTTCTAGGTTTTAGCGCGACAAAACCCTCTTTCCACTAGCTCACCTGAATTCTCTCAAGCTATCTCTTAGTTTTGCTTCGGATGTTGCCTCACGTATCTAGGTTTAGTTGGGCTCTGCACGCCTAACTTTTCTAGTGGGTATGGGTTTGGCCAAACTTTGCATTTTTGACTTTAATACTTTCAAACCCTTCGCAGCCTTTGATTTTTGTCACCCTTCTTAGGTGCTTTGTCTATCTAAGCCCTTCCCGTGGGCCTTGTTGTTTATGTCTCAGTATTTCTCACTTATCCAACCGAGCTCTTGCTAAAGAGTCGAGTTGGCTCTAGGAGACTTCCTTTCGGTTATTGTTTTGTCAAACATTTTTTGGGGTTCAGCCGATTGAATCCCCTCTCGCATGTTTCGCTTTAGCCGACATGCAGCCAATAGTCCATTTCCGCTTTCATGTCACTCCTTCTCGAGGAGCAAGTAAGCCCTACATGCTCCTCGGTCTTAGCATTCCTTAACCCTCTAGTGGTTTTGAAGCCGGTCAAAACCCTTTCTAGAGTCTTAGCTTTTCTCTTCTACAAAACCCTTCCTTAGGTTTATACCGATGTTTCAAACTATTTCTTATTTTCTTATCTTAGGCTTCGCTGTGCTTAGTCGGGTTAAACCCTTAGCCAAATATGTCTTAGTTTCCTCGCCTCGTAATCTCCCTCTTGGGACTAACCTCGCTGACACTCATAAGTCCAACTTGCTAGCTTTAAGTCTTTCATAGCTTTAAGTTTAATAGTCCTCTCTGGACACGTGTTTAGCTAAACTTTATAGGTTTAGCTTAATGAGTTCATTGCTTTGGCTGTTTTCCCTACCCCAAGGCTTTTCTTAGGTGCGAGTTCAGCCGAGCCCTTCTTGTGGGCTCTGGTCAAGGCCTCGAAAGCCCTGCCTCTTGTCTCATACTTAGTCGCTAAATCCTTATCATAGGTTTAACCAAGCTTTTTAAAGCCATCTCTTTAACTATTACACCCTTTCTCGGGTTTAGATAGGTTAACCCCTCTCTGCGGGTTTAACGTTAGCATTTCAAGTTATCTTTTAGCTTCATTCGACAACCCCTCTCTGGGTTTAGGTGGGTTAAACCCTCTCTCGCGGGTTTAACTTTAGTGTTTCAAGCTATCTCTTAGCTTCATTCTCGACAACCCTCTCTGGCTTTAGGTGGGTTAAACCCTCTCTGCAGTTTAACTTTAGTGTTTCAAGCTATCTCTTAGCTTCTTTCTCGTAACCCTCTCTGGGTTTAGGTGGGTTAAACCCTCTCTCGCGGGTTTAACTTTAGTGTTTCAAGCTATCTCTTAGCTTCATTCTCACAACCCCTCTCTGCAGGTTTAGGTGGGTTAAACCTCTCTCGCGGGTTTAACTTTAGTGTTTCAAGCTATCTCTTAGCTTCTTTCTCGTAACCCCTCTCTGGGTTTAGGTGGGTTAAACCCTCTCTCGGGTTTAACTTTAGTGTTTTGAAGCTATCTCTTAGCTTCTTTCTTGTAACCCCTCTCTGGATTTAGGTGGGTTAAACCCTCTCTGCGAGTTTAACTTTAGTGTTTTGAAGCTATCTCTTAGCTTCTTTCTCGTAACCCCTCTCTGGGTTTAGGTGGGTTAAACCCTCTCTGCGGGTTTAACTTTAGTGTTTCAAGCTATCTCTTAGCTTCATTCTCGACAACCCCTCTCTCGGGTTTAGGTGGGTTAAACCCTCTCTGCGGGTTTAACTTTAGTGTTTCAAGCTATCTCTTAGCTTCTTTCTCGTAACCCTCTCTCGGTTTAGGTAGGTTAAACCCTCTATGTGGGTTTAACTTTAGTGTTTCAAGCTATCTCTTAGCTTCTTTCTCATAACCCCTCTCTGGGTTTAGGTGGGTTAAACCCTCTCTGCGGGTTTAACTTTAGTGTTTCAAGCTATCTCTTAGCTTCTTTCTCATAACCCCTCTCTGGGTTTAGGTGGGTTAAACCCTCTCTGCGGGTTTAACTTTAGTGTTTCAAGCTATCTCTTAGCTTCTTTCTCGTAACCCCTATCTGGGTTTAGGTGGGTTAAACCTCTCTCGTAGGTTTAACTTTAGTATTTTTGAAGCTATCTCTTAGCTTCGTTTCTCATAATGCGAATCCACTTCGTGAATGCTCATTGTATTTCTCATTGAATGCTTGTCGTGCATTTTATTTGTTGTTTAACTTTCTGCAAGTTATTAATTCTCACGTAATCAATCGTGTGTTGTGATGCCATTGTATCGAATAACATGTATTTATATTATTTCAATCGTTCTCAACGAAAGAATGAACTCATGAACTCATAGATAATGAAAAATCGCTTTCATTAATTGATAAACAAATTTGCCCCATTGACCATAATCGATCAACGCAAGTTAAGAGTTAACTTGGCCGGCCTCTTTAAAAAACCTCCCTACGGTAAAACCCTGGGAAACCCGCAGGAGGGGAAAAAGAGTACCGGTGGAGCAAAGTTACAATTTATTCGAACATAAATAAAACAACTCTAGCATAAAAAGAACCACTTACTTGCAGCGAGGCGGGTACTTTCTTCGGTATAAAACCTCTTCAAATGACAGACATTCCAGAGTCTAGCCGGTTGATTTCCTTCCATGTCTTGTAGCTCGTAAGCTCCCCTCGGAGAACCCTGGTCACCTTGTACGGCCCCTCCCACTTGGGATCGAGCTTTCCAATGTTTTTCAACGCGTCGGCTTGCCTCAAGACTAGATCTCCTTCTTCAAACCTCCGACTTACGACTTTCTGGTCATAAGCAACCTTTATGCGGCTTTTATACTTCTCATTTTTCGGGTGGGCGAGCTCGCGCTCCTCTTCTAGCATGTCTAGGTTCTCTCTCATCAATTCTTCATTTCTAGACTCACGGAAGTGGGCTAAGCGATGTGTCTCCATCCCCACCTCTGCAGTATAATCTGCGGCTGCCCCATACACTAGGTGGAAGGGGGACTCCTCCGTTGGCTCACAGGGGTGGTCCGATAAGCCCACAAAATCGACTCCAGCTCATCGACCCACCTCCTCTCCGGCTTTGTTCGGTCGGGCACGTATCCCGCTCACAATAGTTACATGGTGACCTCCACTTGACCGTAGGCTTGGGGGTGCGCCACCGATGTGAACCTCTGGACAATTTTCAGGTTATCGCACCATTCCCGTACCATGTTTCCCATAAACCGGGTTCCATTATCCAATACCGGGATTCTAGGTATACCAAACTGCAGCAAATATATCTCCACAAAAACTTGATTATGTTACCTTCTTCTATCCTCGCTAGAGGCACGGCTTCGACCCACTTGTCAAGTAGTCTACCGCCACCAATAGAAACTTCCGCCGCCCACCGCAATTGGGAATGGGCCCACTAGGTCCATCCCCACTTCGCAAAGGGACATGGAGAGTGCATGGTACCCATCTCCTCTGCAGGAGGTGGATGAGGCGGCCATGCTTCGGCATTTCTCGCACTTCTTCACCCGGCTCTTGGCATCTCGGGTCATGGTAGGCCGAAGTATCCAGCCCTCAAGGTTTTCCGACTATTGCCCGAGCTCCTGCATGGTCGGCACAACAACCCTCGTGTATATCCTTAATTACGTACCTCCCTTCTTGAGGGATAAACATCTCAAGTAAGGTTGCGTGTAGGACCGCCGTACATCTTGTCCCCGATCATCGTGTATCGATTCTCCAATTCTTAGCTTTCCTTTTATCTGGCGGCTCTGGGTTACGCAACACTCGATATATCTTGGTTCTCCGGTCATCTTCAGCTCAGATGACCCCTACCGAGGGATTTGTTGATTCAGCCTGCCGATCACTAAGGTGATCTTCCCCCTCCTGGTAGTGTTCTTTGAACTCGCCACTTTGAAAGGCCATCCGCTCTCGGAGTTTTCCTCTCGTGGTATCTCGCCGGATCTCAAAGGAATCGAACCTTGCTGCGGCTCGGCTACTCGGCCAAGGTAGGCTACCATCTTGTCATCTTTGTCTTCGTACCCCAGTAACTTTCTTTGGGTTACAAGTTGGGAATCTGAAAATATGATCACCCGACCTGCTCCCAGTGCGGCCATCTCCATTCCTCGAATCGGGGCCTCATACTCAGCTCCATTGTTGGAGGTGATGAATTCAAACCTCATCGCCACTGCGTTTCCTGGCCCTCTTGATCAATGATCACGATCCCAGCTCCACAACCCTGCATAGACACGAGCCGTCAACATATACCTTCCATTCTCCTTCCTCCAGCGCACGTGTACCCTCTGGATGAAGTCGAGAGGGCTTATGCTTTTATGGTCCTCCGTGGCTCGAAATCCACATCATATTCTCCCGGTTCGACGGCCCACTTGACCATCCTCCCCGAGAGATCAGCTCTCCCTATCACCTGTTTCAAAAAGGTAGTTAGTCCGAACAATGACCTTATGTGACAAAAATAAGGCCGTAACCTCCGTGCGGTGACCATTATAGTCGTGGCTGCTTTCTCTATCTCCGAGTATCTCACTTGACTCCCTGTATGAGCTTACTAATGTAGTAAACAGTGTTTCGGGTTGACCCCTCTTCCCTCACCAAAGACGGAGCCGAGTGAAACCCCACCTACGAGAGGTAGAGGTAAAGTGTCTCCCTGGTATAGGCTTCGTTAATGTAGGTAAGCTGGGCGGTGTTGTTTAAGCTCTTCGAGCGCTGCTTTGGCATTGCTCATTCCACTCGAATTTAGATCCCTTCCTCAAGATTTTAAAGAAGGGATGACTCCTCTCCGCAGATCTGGCTATGAATCCGCTTAAAGGCAGTAATTCTCCCATTCGGCCTCTGCAGCTCCTTGATATTGGTGGGGGCTGCATATCAAGCACAACTTTCACCTTAGCGGGGTTAACCTCAATTCCCATTGAGTCACCATATATCCGAGGAACTTCCCGGATCTCACTCCAAAAGAACACTTTCTTGGATTCAGCCTTTCATGTCATTCCTCCCGAGTACCGAGAAAGCTTCCTCCAGTTCCGCCACATGTTTTCTAGCTTCTACGCTTTTCACGAGCATATCATTAACGTAGACCTCCATGTTCCTCCTAGCTGGTCTCTAACATTTTATCCACCATTCTCTCGATAGGTAGCTCCTGCATTCTTCAACCCAAAGGGCATTCTAATATAATAGAAAGTTCCACTAGCAATAATGAAAGCGACCTTTGGGATATACGGAGGGAAAATTTGTATCGATGGTAGCCTTGGTAGGCATCCATCATACTTAGCAACTCAAATCCCGATGTAGAGTCGACCATCTGGTCAATCCTAGGCAAGAGATAATGATCCTTAGGACAAGCCTTGTTCAGGTCTCGGAAATCTATGCACATTCTCCATTTCCCCCTGGTTTCGCCACCAACACATGACATTGGATAGCCGGTGGGGAATTGTATTCGTTGACATGTCCCGCCTCCAGTAGCTTTTCTACTTCCACCTTCGTAATGGCATCTTTCTCTGGTCCAAGACCCTTAATTTCTGTTTTATTGGTTTAGCTTTAGGATCCACGTTCGGGTGATGCATCGCCACCTCCTCGGGATACTGTCATGTCGAGAGGAAGAAAAAGCAAAAATGTCCGCATTTCTCCGTAGAGCTGCTACCGTGTTCTTTTCCAACTCTGGCTCCACTGGGCTCCAATCTTCGTTGTGTATCCTTTCTTTTCGGGATACAACTCCACCATCATCGGCTCTCCTTCAGCCTCCATCTTTGGAGGATCGATTTCTTCGGAAATCTTGCACCTCTTGGATTCTCGACCTACCTCTTTGTCTCTTTTCGTGCCGCGATGTAGCTCCTTATCGGCTATCTTTACCGCCTCCACATAGCATTTTCTCGGATTGCGGTGATCTCCACTACTTCACCCATCTCATCATTCACTGGAAACTTGAGTTTCATGTGATAAGTTGATATAGCCACTGAAATAAGTTCAATAATGGTCTACCTAAAATCATGTTATAAGAGTGAGGGTACATCCACAATCAAAAATTTGCCATAACCACCCTCCTCCGTGGAGCTTCACCTAGCCCCACGGAGGGTTACCTCGGCCCAGAGGGTGTATCGCTCCTCCCGTGAATCCGTATAACGCCGTATCCACCGGTTGCATTTCTATATTCAAATTCATCTTCTTGAAACATTCTAGGAAGATGATGTCTGCGAGCTCCTGTATCTACGAAGATCCGTGCTACCGTATATCCCGCCACATCCGTTGTGATGACCGGGTGCATCACCGTGGTCCTCCTTCCTTAAGCTTTCATCCTCCGGGGCCAAAATGAATCCGAGGCGTATGGGCAGCTTCTTTATGATCCACCTCTCTGGACATTTCTCCTACCTCTCTCCCGAGGGTCCTCTCTCCAGCCTTTTCTAGCGCGGAAGGAGTCTCCCTCTCGCTGACCTCCGACTATCATCCGGATAAGTCCTCTCTCGGGAGGGTCTCTCCTCCTGCCTCCCTTCGATCATCCTTCCTTTCTCCTCGCCTTTATCATCAGCTTCTTTTCTTTTTTGACCCCTGGAGCTAACTCGATCTCTCGTAAACAAATTCTTTAAGATGTCCTGCTTGGATCATCCTCTAAATCTCATCACGTAAATGAAAACAATTGTTAGTGTCATGTCCATATTCATTGTGGAAACGACAAAACTTATCGACTTAGGTTTTGAGGCCCCTGGACCGTGTCCATGGAAACTTCATTTCCGGATGGTCGATGCCACTTTCGGTAGCTCTGCAGCTCGAGCTTCGGGGTATACTTGTCAAACCTGGAGCGAGGTCAGATTTTACGGCTTTCTCGAGTTACTCGCTGTTAAGCTTTTCTTCGATGATTCCTTCTTCTTTTCAGGTCCATTTGGTTTGACCTCGGCTCTCTTTGCCTTTCTTACCTCCTCCAATGTGACGTACTTCTCCGCCCTCCTTAGCAGCTTCATCGAGCGTCTGAATCAAGCTTCTTAGCCGGGGAGGAAAACAAGTCTCCATCTCGGAGGTTACTAGTAAAAGCATTAATTTTTACCTGGGTGGCGGTTGGAACCTCTAGTGCCGCTTTGATTGAATCTCTTCATGAAGGCCCGTAGGCTTTCATTCTCCCCTTGCTTCATGTTAAACAACGTTAGTGTAGCTGCAGGTTGCCTCCTTGCACTAGCAAATTGATGCAAGAAAAGCTCCCCAAACTATTCAAAGGAGTTAATGGAATTGGGTTCTAGTGGCTAAACCACCGCTGGCCGCCTTAGATAGAGTGGTAAGAAAGACTGCACTTCACACCCTCCCCATATCGATGGAGGAGGGCTGAATTTTCAAACCTCACCAAATGATCATAGGGGTCAGTCGTACCATCATATTCATAATTAAGAGGTTTAAAATTGCTAGGCAATTCATCTTGTAATATATTCTCGGTAAATTGGCAACCTGTAGCGGTCGAGGCATACTAACCCGATTTTCCATCTCGATGTTTCATGTTGTCCATCTGCTTCCTTAAGGACTGATATGGTCTTTCATGGTGTCGATTAGGTGTCTCCTGTACCCTCTTCTTGGTCCTCGATCTTACTTCCTCGCCGCAGAGGCTGTCTCCTTCCCCGTGCGGCTTCCTCAGACTCGGCCTCCCTCGGCCGAGGATCGCGATCTTCTCTCCTGGGCTCCTTCAGCCTCCCAGTGCCTCCTCCTGGTTCTGGACTCCACCTCTCTCTCGCGTTCTTCTTGATACTCGTCCCGCCTACTTCCCCTGGTTGGGATCGAGCAGTGATTCCCGGTCCGGGTTCTCCAGCCTCTTCCTGCAAGTGGAGGTCCTCCCCCTCCGGCCATTGCCACAGCCACGGCTCGAGCTATCGGATCAGTGCTCCCGAGTTAGAGCGACAGAGGCGGCTGGTTCTGCGATTCTCTCGAGGTATCCCCCGGAGCGTTGCCGCTCCGAAATCCCTACCATAGGTATTCCTTACGGTATTGCGGAAGAAGAGGAAGGCATGTTCCCCGCTTCTTCTCTAACGGCAACTCCTACTCCTGGATGGTGTTGGCCAGAGTCGAGCTCTCACCTTGTGCCATTGTAACCGGTGGCGGTCCTCCGATCTTGGGCATAGCCACCGAAGGCACGGGATGGGGCAGACTTCACCTGCGTTGGGTTTGCGGGGCCGTCCTTCCCCAGTTGGTACTAGTGCAATTGGTCTCATGGGTGCACGTTCACCGGTCATGATGTCCTTCTTTCGAGATAATCGAAAAGAAAAGAAGTTGAAACTCACGTCTCAGCTCTCCTTTTCCCACAGACGGCGCCAATTGATGCGTAAAAGCGACTGGGCCTGTTTCCCACCCGGGTTCACGGGGTAAAGCCTTTACGCACTTAAGATCCTTAGCTTCCCTCGAACAAACGTGCACTGCAAAATACGCCGGAGGGTTCTCCAACGTAGGCACTCCGACGCTCAAGTCGGATCACCGAAAAACACTCAAGAAAGTACGTATAAGGTAGCTAAGTGAGAGTGATAGTGATTCGATACCCTTACCTCCTGTGGGTGGGTCTTACTTATACGTGCGTTAATATCAATAATCACAACACGGTCTCCGGGCACTATCCCGCACGCTACGCCATGATGTCGTGCGTGGATATCTTATTCCTCAAGAAATCTAATCATATCTACGAATTCCCCCGGATGGAGGTTTAGACTACCAATGAGGAATATGGGGAATATTCCTTGGCTTGGGCCTTAATTATCTCAACTATTCGCTCCTTCTAGGTTTTGGATCTTATCGGATAAACAACCGTCGTGGGCTTAGTCAAAAACCCTCACGTACTCTTTAAATCTCGCATGGGCCTCTCGGCCCACCTCGCGGCCCACTGCGGTCGGGTTTTGGGCCTCGCGGCTGTATTCAATTGTAAGCCTCGTGGCCTATCTGTAGTTGGGCTTGGGCCTCATGGCCCTCTCCATACGGGCACAGGCCTCGTGGCCCCACTGTAGGTAGGTTTAGGGCTTCGTAGCTTTGGTTTCGGCCGATCTGGGCTCGGGCCCATCTCGGGTTTTCCTCCCTTTATCTAGGGTATCTAATAACGTCATTGGGCCCTATTGGGCTGGTCGTATTTGGGCCCTACGTGTAGTTGGGCCCGGCATTTTTATCCGTATCAAAAATATTTTTAGAATATTTTAATTTATAAAATTTAAAGAATTTATCTAAAAAATTTATAAATCATAATATGTTTTATAAAATTTTTAGAAAACTTAGAAACTTTTAATAAATTGCTTTAACAAGTTAGTTCTATTCCACCGGGCCTTGCTTCATTCTCCTCGAGCATTTTGGCACGCTAATAAGTGTTGGGTTGTAAAAATATTGGGAAAATATTATGTACATATTGTGTACCGTATATCTATTAAGGACTCGTTTGATTGGAATATTAAATTTGAAAAGGATAGTAAAATATGCGATATATTTTATTTTTTATGTAATATAGTTTATTATATCACACAAATCACATGTTTGTTAAGAAATATTACAAAATGGTTTCACATGAGTCATAATATTTTCAATTGTTTATATTGAGAATTAATTCATATGATAAAAATTTTTTTTTTTTTACAATTATACCTCCGTGTAAAATATTGTGAAGAGTTTTGTTAGAAAAAGTTATTTTTATTAATTACTTACCAATAATATATAGAGGTGGATAATATTAATATCACATGGGGGTGAGATACAAAGATTAAGTCGTAAAAGGAAAAATGCATATTAGGCTTTCTCTTTTGAGGTGTGTTTTAAGTAAAAGAAATTAACAATAACAAATGTTTGAATTCAAAAGAAAAAAATATATATTCTTAGCAAATAGCAATCATACCAAACAAACAAGTATTACTTATGAAAGACTAATATTATTGTTCTAAAAATAAATACTTTTTTTATAATAATTAATACAATTAACAAGTGGTGTATAGTGTATAAAATACCTTCTCTCCATCCAATAAAATTTTTCCTATGAGAACACACAAAATAAAAAAAAAAAAAATGAAAGAATGACTAAAAATTTAAAAGATAATTTTATAAACCTTTACGCATAAAGTAAGAAAACGAATTGGATCGTATACATTTGTAGATTCAAAAGTAATAATATTTTGTATAAAATTAATGATATTTCGAAAATTAAATTTATGAAGAATTATCCATTTTGAGAGTAAAAGATACTATAGAACAGATAAAAAATTGTAAAAATATTATTTAACAAGGAGTGTATAATATCTTCCCCAAATATTATTATTGACAATGGGGTAAAATACTCATTTTCATAACAAAAATATTTTCTACTGTATCAATAAGAAAAATATTTTTTACCCACTACCCAATGTGAGCCCAAAATATTCTCACTTTTATTGTGATCCCCACGCCCCTCCACCCACCGCCGCCCACCCCCAATTTAAATTCGGTCAAACCCCACCCCTCCCCAATTAATTACCCCACTTTAATTACCCACCCTTCCCAATTCATCCCAATTCATTCCCCAATTTACTCAACTCTCTTCTCTCTCACTCGGCTTTGTCTCTTCTCTCTCTCTATGCTCGCGAGAGCTCTCTCTCTCTCCGTGACCTTCAAGTTTTAAGGTTGTTATTTTATTTTAATTTATTTCATTATGTATAATTTTATTTTATTTTATTTGTTATAACTCTAATTTTATTTTATTATTATATTGTGCATATTTAATAAAGAATCATCCTTGCATACGAAAATGAGTCGTCAATTGAAGAGCAATATAGTTCCCGAATATAGACGAAGCTCCCGCCGGCACAATTTTCTGGTAAGTTTTACGGCTTTTTTTTTTTTTTTTTTAATTTTTTGAATGTTACAAATTTTTTGAACAAATTTTAATTTTAATTTTTTTAATGTTAGTATAATTTTAATTTAATATTTGTTGATAGGGTTTAGGGTTGAATGTTACAAAATATTTTGAACAAATTTGAGTTTTAGATTTCATATATATTTGTTGTTAGTATTTGTTGAATGTTAGTATAATTTTAATTTTAGTTTATTGTGAGTTTAATTTGAATTTTAGTATTTAGCATTGAATTTTAGTTTAATGTTAGTATTAGTATTTGGTGTTAGTTGGTATTAGTAGATGTTAGTATTTTTTAAAAAATGAATTTGTTATTGTTAATACAATTAGTTGTTTAGTAAATTGTTGATGTTAGTATTTATTTCATTATTGTTATGGTATTGATTTTATTAGTGTTATGGTTAATTAGTTTTCTTAAAATATATGATACAAATTATTAATTTTTTGTTAATGTTACAAACTATTTTAAACAATTTTGAATTTTAAACTCCATATTTATTTTTAGTATGTTAGTATAATTTACACAAATTTATTAATAATTATTAGTATTAGTAGATGAGTTATTCATTATTTTTACTATATAGTATAAGTAAATTTTTAAATAATTTAAAAAATTATTTTTACACAATTTTATTTATTGTTGCAGGAGATTTATAATTTTTAAAAAAATTTACACAATTTTTGTATAAATATTTAATTAATTAAAATATTTGTTACACAATTTTTATTTAAATCAATTATTTTTTTAATTTTTTTATTACGAGCGAGTCCTCGCACGAGTCGTATGGGGCTCGTTCAGATTATTTTATTATTATTTTTTAAATTAATTTTTTTAATTTCAGAGAATAAATTAACTATTAATTAAAATAATTTATTTAATATCGCACAATTCCTCCGTCGACTCGGTCGAGACTCGTGCGGATTATTTTATTATTTTTTAATTTACAATTTAATTATTATTTATTTTTATTGTAAAAATTAATTATTAATTAAAATAATTTATTTAATACACATACGAGTCCGAGCTCGGTCAAGGCTCGTGCGGATTATTTTATAATTTTTTAATTTACAATTTAATTATTATTTATTTTTATTGTATAAATTAATTATTAATTAAAACAATTTATTTTATACCGCACGAGTCCTCCGTGCGACTCGGTCGAGGCTCGTCGGATTATTTTATTATTTTTAATTTACAATTTAATTATTATTTATTTTTATTGTATAAATTAATTATTAATTAACACAATTCATTTAATACCTTACGAGTCCTCTCGTGCGACTCGTCGAGGTTCGTGCGGATTATTTTATTATTTTTAATTTACAATTTAATTATTATTTATTTTTATTGTATAAATTAATTATTAATTAAAACAATTCATTTAATACCTTACGAGTCCCCGTACGACGCGTGCGAGACTTCGTCTTGGATTATTTAATTATTTTATTTATTTTCTCATATAATTATTATTTATTTTTAATAATAAAATAATAATAAAAAATTTTAAAGTCTGGACACCCCTTTGAACTAGAGGGTGTCCAGATTTATTTATTAATTTATTTTAAATTTATTTTTAATAATAAAAAAATCTTGGTCACCCCTTTGAGCGAGAGAGTGTCCATATTTATTTATTAATTTATTTTTAATAATAAAAAAATTAAAAATATGATGGACACCCCTTTGAGCGAGAGGGTGTCCGATTTATTTATTAGTTTGTTTTAAACTTTTTTTAATAATAAAATAATAAAAAAATTTAAAAATCCTGAACACCCCTTTGAGCGAGAGGGTGTCCAAATTTATTTATTAATTTGTTTTAAATTTATTTTTGTTAAATAATAACATTGGTATTAATATTAGTTCATAATGTTATGTTATTAGTATTAATAGATGAATACTATGGTATTAGTATTAGGGGCGGTAACTACGGTACAAATTAGAGGCGATTGCATTGGGATACGGTTGAAAACAAAAATTGCGGTGCGAGAACAATAACAAAAGGTATAATGACATTAATATCCCTCGGTCAAAAACAAATTGTGCTTTGAGTGTACTCCAAGCAATCGAGAGTAAATCGGGTTTGCGGGTAAATCAATTTTTTAATGCATATACTACAAGCATTATCACATGCTTCCTGAATCCCCCTTCCACAAAAGGCTGCGTGAAGTCAAAATTGTTATCGAAACCTTTCCATCCGTAATTCAACCGCATCAAATTTTTATGACAATAAAACCATGTGAAATGAAACAAATATACGATTATTTGCCACGACAAATACAATTTACATTGAATCGCATATTAAAAAAATTACATAAATAAATTAAATAAAACAACAAAAATCACTATCACAACAAGAACAATAAGAACAGGTTGAAGAAACGGCAAAAATCAGTAACATTACAATCAAATAAAAAAGGATCTAATACTTCTCAAACATCAACATTAAAACATCACACAACTCAAACAAAAAAAAGTAATACACAAAGTCTCGTGAATTCATATCGAGTCACCGCTTCAAAATCGATAATTCACAAAGTAATTCAAAAATCTCGATAATTCACAAAATCTCGATAATTCACAAAGTAATTCACACATTAAAAACAGGGGTATTTGATTCTCACTGGCTTACCCGTCATCCATATCGTCTTCCTCGCATCATCGGTCGAAATTCAGTCCTACTATTCTCTCCGCCTTCTCTCACTTGCCGTAAATCAACACCGCCACCGAGGCGACGCAAATCTCGATAATTCACAAAGTAATTCACAACATTAAACACGGGGTATTTGATTCTTCAATGGCTTACTGTCGTCCATATTGTCTTCCTCGCATCAACCGACATAACCCCTATCATCATCGGTCGGAAATTCAACCGACTCTTCTCTACGCCTTTTCTCCGCCGCTATAAATCAACAACGCCACCGACAACGGGCGACGGAAATGGATGCCACCGCCATGAATCCTCATCCCCTTTGCAGCCTTCACCATAGACGCTCGGCGGGGTATCTCGCGGCTTCAATGGAAGTGAAATAGTGGTGGGTCGCTACCCTCATCTTCAATTTCTAAGATTTGGGGTTTTGCTATGATTCCATTCATCGCCGTCGCTACCCTCATCTTCAATTTCTCGGAATTGGGGGTTTGCTATGAATCGGTGTGAGAAAGAAATGGGAAGAGAAAAAGGGGACAAGTGAAACTGATATGATAGATATTATAAAATAATAAATCTTGCAAGGGAAGTTTCGGAAGGGCGTTTCAGTCCAACAACAAATTTGGAATGTATCCAAATGAAATTAATTCTGATAGTTGTATTGCGGTGCAATATGTATATGTTAATTTGTACTAACTAGTAATAATTTCTTAGTATTAATAGATGAATGTTATGGTATAAGTAATGATAAATTTTTAAAAAAATAAATGGTATTAGTTTGTTCGGTGTTTTTGTCTTTGTATACTCGGGTTGCTAACTTGAGTTGGATTAGACCAAACTTTCCAAGGACACCGGGTTTTGATTAACCAATATGTGCACTCACCATATTGGAAGATATCAAGAGAGTGCTACATGGAATTAGTGAAGATTGCTTCAACACTTTTAATTTTGGTTGTTTTGGGAGATTCCTATTAATGGAGACGTCGAATTACTCGGTCAATGGTTGCACTCACGGGTTACTAGCATACCAAGTGAGCATCCCATTTCGGAGATCTCACCTATGGACGAGAACATTGGATACTCGTCACTTAAGATGGGACGGGCTATATATGCGCCACTTGATAACACGAAGAACGGAATCCGTCCGCAAGAACTTCACAAATGATTCAATTCAAACCATTTTGCAGACGATCCGTTAGATGCATTTGGTATTGCAAAGGTGTTGTTCGTCTCCTTCATTCTCACCGGAAAGATCACTGAAGTGCTCTATCCCCTTTTAGATGTGGCACTTAGTCGATAAATTGGATTGTTGGGAGAAAATGGCAATTATGTCTTGACACGACCACATTTTCACTACTAGACACAATATGAACGTAAACATAAAATAACTGTAAACCTGCTATAATTTTTTTCAAACATAATAACGACATAACATTCTCACGTACTCAAACCATAACATGTTCACATTCATACTAATTCTTAACAAGCCCACAATTCATGAAACACCGGTACATGTTTGTTTATGTTGTACATATCCAAAACACACGTAAGATACAATAGCAGCGACAAAATAAGCCACGGTCCCGCCCAATGTGCGTCATCTATATACACAACTCGAAAGTACGTAATAGCGCCACGGCTTGTCCAGGTTCCTCATCGGTAATCATCGGGATTACCTACAATGCATAAACTAAGTGAGATATAAATCTCGATGGCGAAATTTTGCACGATATAGAATTCTCAACAATTCTTCCAACATACTCACTTTTGAAATATCCTAATTCATTTCTAATCGCGTCCTAATCCATTTCTATCGCCCTCACCTAATTCATTTCTAATCGCGTCCTAATCCATTTCTATCGCCCTCGCCTAATCCATTTCTAATCGCGTCCTAATCCATTTATATCGCCCTCGCCTAATCCATTTCTAATCTCCCACCTAATTCATTTCTACTCAATTCTTTGGGGGCCCCAAACTTACAGATATATGCCGCGTACGCTCAATACAAAAGCCACCACGTGGCCAATATAAATACTCTCTTTTGAAACCACCTAATTCATTTCTAATCACTGCCTAATCCATTTCTACACACAACTCACCAATTCGATCACCCTATCCATTTCTATAATAATCACAGAACTCATAAGTTCATTTCACAATAATTATGGAACTCACGAGGTTCATTCAACAATAATTGAACTCACGAGGTTCAATCCAACAACAACGAACTCACGGGTTCAATTCAACAACAATTGAACTCACGAGGTTCAATTCATAAAATCACTGAACTCACAGATTCGGTCAACATCAATTATTGAGCACACGAGGCTCTTTTCATGATAAATAACAATATCAAATATCAAAATTCGCATAATATCTACATATTCTTGATCAAACATAAACGAATTCACAAATTACTCCATTTATGCATTGTAGTCACAAATAAATTTCTACTTACCTCAAATCAAAAAGCGTTGATATGAATCAAACCCTCACTATCAAATAAGAATAATTATTAATATTTTGAGGATAGGGTTTTGTTCTACTCATCGCGAGCTTCAAAACGGTATAAAATTTGTCGATTGTGAAAGTCGAATACTTACCAAAACGCTTGAGAATCTCTCTCTCTCTCTCTCTCTCTCTCTCTCTCTCTCTCTCTCTCTCTCTCTCCCTCTCCCTCCCTCTCCCTCTCCCTCTCCCTCTCTCTCTCTCCCTCACTGCGTGAATATGGCGTGAATATGTTGATCCTCCCTCTCCCTCTCCCTCTCCCTCTCTCTCTCTCCCTCCTGCGTGAATATGGCGTGAATATGTTGATCCTTCCCAATTGATAATATGTGCATATATCCACCGCCTTAGTTTAGCTTATAGGGTAAGTTTTGTATTTTTATTTTTATTTTTATTTGTTTACCTTTATCAGACTTTGCTTATCTAATTTACTAATACAACATATATATATATATATATATATATATATTCTAATAATAAAGAAGTATTATAACTAATTTAATTAATACTACTAATAATTATAAAACTTGTACTACTACTCAAACACCATGAAAATCTCAATCACTTATAAATTAGTCTTTTCACCACTAAACATATAAAGACATATTTAATTAATTCAATATTTAAAAGCACAATAAAATAATGCAAGATAAAATAATTAAAAATCACAAGTAGCACATAATTAATTAAAATCCACTCAATGCATAAAATATATTGGCCAATGAGTAGTGAAAGGCTCGGGTATCACATGTCCGGACCAATCAACTTTGTAAGTATGCAATTCAATGTCAATTATCATTCTCTTTTCAAAATTTGACATATTATTTTGTATTTTTGTTATTTTTTTCAATAGCAAGAGTATTACAACATCTGGATGAAATATCATGCCGGTGATGCCCACGATACGGTGTATGACGAGAATACATTAGAGAGTTACCTTTGAAGAAGAAATAGTGACACTCATTCGCAATGCTCGGGGTTGGTCTGGATATTGAAGAAGCGAACAAGGATGGGTCAATGTGGATTACGTGAGTTTTTTTATAATAATTATATTTATTTAGGTTCCTCACTAACTATTTTTTTAGATTCGATGATCATTCACTCTCACGGGCACTTTATGGCTGTAGAACGGATCTAGAGGAGGCACCTTCGCTGTTTGGGATTCGTTGGCACATACATGGACCGTTGAAATAAAAGAGGCTCGGGAGAAAGCAACCCTATCCTCTGAGACGGTTACTCCCGGTTGTGATGAGATATGCCCGTGTGCATCAATTACGTCCAAACACAATTGAGAAGACCGAGTTTATATTTACGTGGCCTCCACGCAATCAACCCTACGTTCGGACCGATAGTTGTTCATGTGGGGTGTTCTCACTATTGCGCAGAGGCATTACTCAAGAATATCATGGATCCGAGACATAGACATAACGAATTTATCTATGAGCATCGAAATGACATTGCATATAATTTGTATAGATATGTTAAGTTTAAGATCCCCCAAAATTCATGACGTGTAATTTTACTATCTTATATTGTTATTAATTAAATTTTATCCCGTGAAAGCGCACCACATCTTATCCGTGAATCTTTGCTGCTTTGAAATATCACGTGAAAGGCTGCAGTGCGAATTATCACGCGAATCTTTGCACCACTGAAATATTCAACTTTAATAATTGCATGACAAACACATTGCTCGATTGCCTATAAATACCACAAACGTGCACAAAATTAAATATTACATTTCAATTAATAAACAACAAATATGACACAATTTAGGCAAGAAAATTTCTTATATAGGTCTGAATGGGATGCAAATATTGACTCATGCTTTCTTTGAAGCACTTTCGAGACCAAGCACTAATCATAACTTTCGTGCGAGTTGGAATAACGACGCTATAGGTACTACACAAATGGTTGTGAATATGTACTACAACAAGAATTTTGACTACAAGGAATGTTGGCGTCAAGTTCACAAGCTACGTAAAGACATCATATTTTCTCGTGGTTGCTCACGGTTCACGGCATTCGTTACGGCCAGATCGACAAATCGTGTCCATGCTAATCCTCAACTCTTGCGTACCATAGTTGCTGTAAGACATATATTTCTTATCATAATTAATGAAAATTACTTATAACCTATTTTTTTCTCTCCGGTGGATGCATTTGCCCATGCGTACGAGACATACGGTGACCCCTATTGGGAATGACTCAAAATACTATTTAGTGCACCTCCTATTCCAAGCTGAACTGTTCAAACTCAACAAGTACCTGAAATTAAGTAGGATCTCATGTTTGTTATGCGAGAGTTTGTATTAAATTATAATATTTAAGTAGACACTACATATTTAATTTGAGTTTGTTGTAATTGATGATTATTTTCGTATTAGTATTATCTTATCATGTTCTACAACAATAAGAGTTTTGAAATCAACTAATATTAATACCAATATCATTCATCAATTAAAATCAAAGCACAATTCGATTACAAATTCAAATAACATCAACGTAATTCGTTCACAATACAACATTAGGACAATTACGTCTAGCATGTCTGTTTCCCCACATCTTGAACATTTTTTTCTTGCTCGCCTCACAGGAACTTCGATTTGGTCTCTGAGCTTGGCATTCCACTATATTGTTGACTAAAGCTGTTGGAAACACTTAGCTCGGTTGTGGCGGATTCTTGACAATTAGAACAAATGTTGGATTTACAAGTAGGCCTTGATGATTCTACTCGGATTGTAAATGCTTTAACGTGGCCGTGGCCGACCGGCTTGCCTAGGCTGCATGGGTGGGTAGCGATTACTCAAGTTGAAAAATTTTGGAAGATCCTAGTGGTGCGGATGAGGTACCGACTCGATAGTACCTTGCCCACATATTTCTAAAAAACTCTAAGCTGTAATAGGAGCTCACAAATTCACCGAGGTTGTAATTCGAAAACACGGAGAAAAATAAAAATTATACAAAATTATTAAACAAATTTATATGAAAAACACACTATTAACAAAAATAGAATAACATACCTAATAGCGCGGCGGCATGAATACACGGCATCTGCAGAGGTCAAATTCCCCACAATCACAAGTTCTAAGGCTTAGATCCACAATAAAAAATCGTGAAATGACAACAACCTTGAATCTGTATCCACCCAAAGGCGTTACAACCAAGTTGTTTACCGATTCCTTATTTCAACCAATTTTTCGATACTTTATCACACAAAATCTTATTATGAGCATTTGCTGCATTACGTCTCGTAATGAACCATTCTTGAGTATCAATCTAATGGATTCCAACATAGCAACGATTGGAAGCTTTCGAGACAAAAGTAGCTTTTGTTCCAACTCTCGGCGACATTAGGCGTCATGAACTCATAACATCTAACCTTACAAGTCAAGACACCCTGTTCTAGATTCAAAGTATTGAGCTTATGCATCAACCGTCAGTCTCATCCATACGTTGTAACAACTCCATGCAACTACGAGAGAAAATTATTTTGAATTAGAAAAATAAATATTTCATTAATTATGAGAACGAGCAACTATAAAGATATACGAGGAATTCCGAGCATCTGAAATGAGTATGCGGCATCATAAAACTTTTTAACTACGGCTTGCCCGAAGTCAACTAACCTGCTGCATATGATGGTAACATAATCCGTGTTTGGCCTCGGGATAAACATCGCGAATAGCATGAATAATACTCTGGTGTTGATCGAAACAAACAATAAATCCTCTCGACAACCATAAGCTTCTGTAAGCGTTGAAGAAACCATATTCACAATTCATTGCACTCAACATCACCAACACCGGTGGCCAAAGGGAAGATATTTTCATTGCCATCCCGAGTAACAAGAACAAACAAAATCCCACAATATTCGCCCTTCAAGTAGGTCCCATCAATAACGATGGTGATCTTCCGTATCTAACAAACCCGAAATGGATGCCCCAACGCAAAAAATACATATTTAAATGTGTTATTATCATCCACATGTAAAGGCGTATGAGACCGAGAATTGGCGAGTTTCAAGTGGTAGAGATATCCGGCAACTTCTTGAATGCCGCAACACACGATCTGTATAGTATAGATAAAGCATGCATTTTGGTGACTCGTGCATGATCGTAGTTCGGTGTGAGTCCATGATCTTTAAACCCTTCATTACGTATCATTGCGGGGGTTATTTGCAAAGTTATACCCGCGTATTTCTTCGCAAATAATTTTCCAAGAAAATTTGACTTCATGGACTTGGGAGTTTTAGTGTCTGCGGATCAAGGACACATGTATGTGGGATGGTTAATTTCATGACTCGCCACACATCATGCTTAGTTGTTGCATGGAAAAGAAATCGCAAGAATCATGTTTGCACTTCAAGTACCACCTTGCCGTATTCGAGCGTTTAACCCGAAACTCTACCTTATTTTTCAAATGGTATTGAGAAACAACTTCCATCATTTCGCTTTTACTCGAAAATGAATTGTTTGGAGATAAATGACTCATTGAAGAGTATAGAAAAAAATATTGTTCAGACGAGCGAGAACTTTCACACGGAACTGCGAAATATGTCATGCATTTTCTCTTGTAGACTCTTCATGAGACATATATGCGGTATATGTCTGCTCGTGTCATGGTTCCTCCTCATCTACCGATTCATCTTCCTCATCTGAACTAGGGTCCCCAAAGTTATACCCGAATTCGGTTTCATCATCCGAACCACCGGTATGATCATCAAAAGTGGGCTAAGCTGGAGCCCACATGCGAGGCACCGTACTAGGACCAAGATCACCTACACGTACCACGAGTACTCGAGGGGTACCACGAGTACTGCGGGAGGGACGCGGACGCTCACCATTAATTTTTTCGGTGAAACATAAACTACGAGATCTTCATCCTTGTACTTATTCAAAAATCGTGCAACATTATTATATATATTTAGCTTGCACTTAATGATGTGGCCCTCGACTCACTAAGAGCTACAACTGATAGCCCCATTCGTGCATATCTTCTTGCACTAATGTATACTTTCTAGCGATTCACTATTGCTAATTGGTGGGTAAATTGAAACTAGAATGTGCTCTTGTTCTCCATTAGTATCTTGCAAACTTTCCCAATAACCTCCGTGATAAACCATAAAAAATCTTGAATTATCGTCCAACTACATAATTAACAAATACTAAATTAACTCTAAAATTTGATATAATGGCTAAATTAAATTTTTAACATAATTATTTAAGCAATTATAAATCGTAAAAATAACTATATTACTTAAAACAACTACATTAACCACTATTTATAAGTCATAAAATAATTTTAAAAATTTCTAAATAATTTATAAGTCCTACATATAAAATCATTCATAACTCCTAATATCATTCAATAATATCAAAAATAAATAACAACGAGATAGAAGTAGAAAAAATTACCTTATTCTTCTTTCTTCAAAGCGCAAGTAAGAGAAAAAGGAGGAGAAAAATGAAGAGAAAAATGTGGAGAAAAATTTGGAGAATGAAGTGAATAAATGATCTTGATGAAAGAATATGTTATAGATGAAGTCAAATTTTTTAAAAGAATAGATTTCCCACTTTATGTGAGATTCCCACATGTGACATAAAGTAGGGAATCAATTCTTTTTAATTTTAGTTGGGAGCATGCACAGAGGAAATCAATTCCCTGATTTACATTGGGGAATGGAGAGGGGCTTGGGAGGGGAGGAGGGAGGGAGGACGTGGACTGGGGCAGCTTTTGGGGGTGGGTAGGGGTGGGTAGAAAACATTTTTTAAAAAGTAGATAGAAAACATTTTTTTGTTAAATAGGTGGGTAAAAAATATTTTTTTCTTATAGAAATGGTTAAAACCAAGTTTCTCCCATAGATCCAGTATCTTTATTTTCCAGAAACAACATCAGATTATAGCTGACAAAAATTCAGGAAAATTGGAAAAGGGAATAACCTTGTTTTAAACAAACAGTAAACATCACTTTTTCCTCAAATATAATTCACAATAAATAACCTCATTTGTGGCTCAAAATTCCCTCTAAAGTCTCAGCAAAGTTATATATTAATTGCCAAATGTCTGGCTGCATATCTGATTAGTCTTTTCAATTAAAAGACAAAGACAAACAAAAATTATGCAAAATCATCCATCCAATTCAACAATGGGGAAGGAAGCTCTACATTATAACAGTTCCATCCGTTGCCATGATGAGAGGAGAAACACAGAATGGCCAAAGGCGAAGCAGCAAAAAGTAACCTAAAACAATAATGGAATCCACAAATAGGAGTAGCTCGTACTAACGAGTCACGACTCAGACTCCGACGCCCGACCTGCGCAATTCTTGGGGTCCGTGCGCAAAGTGGCACCTGTCTCCGAAAGTGCAGGATCCTTTGGTGAAGTTTTCACAAAGTTTTGTTTTGAAATTGCTACCGCCGGGCGCATGGCTATGGCCCGTCATTGAGCTCCGAATTTTTGGTCATCGAATGACCTGAGGATGCACTTACATTCATTATAAGCTCGCGAACCATTTGGCTAGCATGTTTAATCTGGTCGAATGTACCCTCCAGTTCTATATTTCTCAAGTTGGGATCCGACTCGTGATCTCTTACGGACAGTTTTGCCCCTGTCAAGCGACAAATTTGCTTAGAGTTGACTCCACCCTTACCAATCACGGCTCCCGCCATAGCGGCATCAATACTGATCTTAGCAGTTGCCGACACCCCAAATCTGGCTGGAGGCGGGCTCCATGCCATATCTTGCAGGCCCCATTGCACGAGGATCTTCATGCGACAGTAATGTTGGCTTCCCAAGCTCTCGTTCTCCATGGGCAAAATGGCATTTGTCCCCAAACTTACAGCCTTCAGCTGAACTGAACTTGTTGCACAAGCGGGTTTTGACAGCTGGTGGAGAGGACCCGTCTGGAAAAGATGCAGGAGGAGCTACTGATGAGTTTCTGGTGGCAGCAGCTGGAAGAGCAGGATTGTTACCGAGCATCTGAGTCACAGCCTTTATGCCACCAGAAACGTAATGCAGAAGTGACATCCCTCCCGAAAGGGCATCCAGAAGTACTGCAAACCAATAATAAGCAAAATCAGCGAAGAGAAGATGAAATGGAATGCCATCTTTTTTGACAAGAAATGGAATGCCATCTAATTGTGAATAAAGATGAAACACTATAATAAGTAATACTTCCTCCGTCCCTTAATAACTTTCACACTTTCTTTCTCAGGACGTCCCAAAACAGCTTTCACACCCAAAATGAAAAACCCTCTATAAACTCCACCATCACAATATCCACAAATTTACACAAAATGTTTTACTTTTGACCCCACAACATACACACAATCCAATAAATTTCTTTACTTTATACATAAAGATAAACAAAATTACCCCTCAACTTTTACTCCCCTTCCATAAAAAGTGAGTCCTCCCTCCTATGAAAGCTTTTAGGGACGGAGAGAGTAACAACAACCATTCCAACTTCCTCAATATAAAAGAAAATCACTGCAAACCTTTACTTCCACCTAACTAAGAGATGCTATTAAATGCGAAGTAGCATAAACAATCATGAAAATATTAACTATGGAATATATTAAGCATCAAACAGAATACTTCAACACCTACTTTTGAACAGAAAACAGCCAACACCAGCTTGATGAAGACTGTTTTGTTGCAATTCCTACTTGACACACTATTAATTGAACTAATTAGGGGTGCTTGGTTGACTACTTTAGGAGGTGAGTAATGTAAATCAAAGTCATAGTGTGTGCTTGGAATGACTCTACTATGACTTTAATTCCCAAAAAGAAAGGAATCATCTATAGTTCACCTATTTGAGTGGTATGACTTTGATTTCATACCCTTACCATTCCTATATCCATTTCATTCATTACACTTTTAACAAGCACCCCGAAATGTTGATGCATGCATACAGAGTAACAGCAGATAATGGCAAGTAAAGTACAAATAGATAAGGGTTAGCTCAAGCGAAAAAATTTCTCCACAGAAACGAGTTAATTTATTTTAAAAGATTCATTCGGATTAATTATGATACATCAGAAACTTGAAAGGCAAACAACGAATACAATTTCTAAGATAATGCAATTAATTTCTTTTGAAACATAAAATTTCTAGACTGAGACAATGATATTCAGAATCTGTACACAATAATTAACACGTCTAAGAACTTTTTAAACAAGAGCATGACTGTAAACACAGTCATCAGAGGCACAAGATGCAAAGGTTTCGCAGTTGGAAAAAAAAGGCGCAAAAAGTAAAAATAAAGCATAGCTAAAAATATGTTTAGTCATATATTGAAAAATCTATGACTTTTTATTAGTTCAACGGTGTAAATTCCCAAAAAAATGTACTCTACAAGCTAAAAAATTGATAAAAATAGAAAAAATATATTATGAACTAAATCAATATATATATATATATATATATATATATATACATATACACACACACACACACACACACACACACACATATATATATATATCAACAAATTTGAAATTGTGCTTAGAAGGTGGAAAAACACTGGTAAATATAAGTTTCTTATACCTGATCAATCATAGTTATATCTATATTGTCTATGCTTCAAGAATTCAACAAAGTTTTGACCCCTTAATTTTCAATTCCCATCCAAGGACATAGTTACTATCACAAAGACCAATTATCATCATCCACTTTTTTCACACTTAATATTTCCCCAAACAATAATCTTTCAGGATGACTTCTCTTAATTTTACTAAATCAAAAGACACTTGTGCATGCTTAATATTGCCTCAAACAGTAATCTTTCAAGATGACATCCCTTGATTTTACTTAATTAAAAGAAAACATATACTACCTCCGTCCCAGATCAGTTTTCACAGTTGACTTTTCAACGGTTTTGTGTGACAATTATTTCATAGTAATATGTGTACAAAAGTTGTTTTATATGAATGATATGCTAGTTAACCTTATTAACTATCATACTATTTATATAAAATAACTTTTGTACACATATTACTATGAAATAATTCTCACACAAAACCGTTGAAAAAGTCAACTGAAAACTGATCTGAAAAGGGAGTAATATATTGACATGGTTCTTCCATGTACATATCACAATTTAATTTCCACCAGTAAAACTGAAGTTTCTTAACAATTATGTATTTTACAAGGCCGACAGAAGCATTCATACAAACTCACTATTAGAATCAACAGAATGAGTCATTAGTCAAGATAAGAAAACAAGAAGACAGCCATTTTACCTAAATTATTGTTTATCAGAAGGCATAAGGCACCCCCATCATGAAAATAAAATCCCATCTGGTATGGATTAACTTTTAAGTACCAAGAACTTACAGTCCCAGGAAAATTAAATGATGTCAAAACCTACATTTTGTAAAATCCTATTTCAGGAACTCAAAAATCATCTACTTACTCAGAAATAAATAATGAGCAGAGGAACAAAGCCTTGTGTCAGAACATGATCAAAAAGCAGAGATAATTTCTTGACACTGTCAATGCAAAATACGTCATCATTATCAACCAATCCCCATAACACCCAGACAGTAGAAAGAGAAACAAGGGATTGAACAGAGCATGATTATATCCAATGTATTAGGTAGCAATAGCATCAACCAGAAAACGCACAATGAGCTCTGACTATCAAAAATAGAAATGCTTGTACATACAGCCATTAATTAGTGAAAGCAAGTACTCTTCAAAGTCGTTACTTCAGCTACAAATATAAGCAAAAGGTATTGACAATTTGACATATGAGACATTGGCATATGGAGCACTTAGTGCCAACTCAATAGAATGGAGACAAGCATGGGAATCCCTTCCCATAAGCTTTCTCAATCTGATCAATCAAGTCATTCCAACATGTGAAGTAAACAGATCAAATGCTGTTTCTTTTACCCTGAGGATAAACAAAATGTATATTTAACTATGCAAATGAATGAAATGAGAACAGATATACCATACTAAGTATCAATTAACAATGGATACATAAGATAGAGACACAGTCAAGGTATCTAGGGCATCAGCTTAAGGAGAATATGGTCCAACTGCATCAAATCCTATAATGTACGATAAGCACTGGAATCAACTTTCGATAAACTTCAGACATTACAACAGAAATAGATTTCTTCTCGAAAAAATCAGCTTTCATGTGATTTGAGAATTGCAACTATACAGGAAGTCGAACATAAAGCTTGTAACAGGGGTGGACTTCTGTACTAAAATAGGTGCACAAAGGGGGCACCTCTGGTACATCGCGCCATGACCTCTAATAGCTATGGTTGATACAGACATTGTGTCCATATTAACATTATTAGCCACCCATTAGTCAAATAACGGAATAATTCAGCGCTACTTTTATTGATCTATTACCGTAGATGATACACCATTATGTTTAGTTTCTCGATCCAAGTTGCTTAATTCAATAAACCTATACAGCCATTTCCATTCAATTGTCTTCATTACTGATTAATGAAGAAACAGCCTGTGTCGCATAAACGTTAGATTTAAATCCATTAGTTGAAAAATGTCATTCTTTACTGTAAGTCTGTAACATATATAGATTATTGATGCCATTTTACAATCATTATCAGAACATGAATAAGTGCATTTATAGATATTAATTTTAGATAGGTTTAGATTAGAACCTGAAAAACTTTGTGCATGGCTTCGATTTGCTTCCTATACCGGTTGTAAAGGACTCCATTTCTGTTGGCACAAAATTAATAGTCTTCCTCAGTTAAATTTGTTGAGTTTGCTAATATCCAGGTTTCTAAAGGAAAATTTTAATCCATATGTTTATTACCATTAAAACAGAGCTACAGAAATTAAAGAGCACTACATAAATTTGAGAGGCGAGATCTTGTTTATGTAAATAGAGGTTTAAAGGTATGTTAAGAGCTTCACTATTCTACTGGCCACAAAACTCCCAATATTTATTCAGAAAATTGTCCTCTGGAAGCAAACTAAATAAGAAACCAGAAAAATCAAGTAGCAAATATCCAAAACTTCTTTGAGTTCCCAGTTATACTTGCCACACATTCTCCGGCATCTGGTTGAAAACGCAAATTAACTCCAGTACACTAAACTTGCAAATTATGTTATTGAGTTCTTGTGTAAACCAATTTCACCGTGAATCTGACAACTAATACATTTAATGAAACAACTAAAACGATTCAAAACTAATATCTTATAGTATAAACAACTAATGCACATTAATAAAACAACTAGTACCCTTCAAACCAATTTCCCGGCGAAACTGGTTCACACAAGATTTTGCCTATTTTATTTGATGAAAAGATCAATCCAACTACAGCAAACTCATATTTTCAGCAAACAAATTGCCGGAGAACATACACTGCAGCTTAAATTGAGAACATTTTACACACACCACAACAACCAAGAAAAAAACACAGAGATAAAGAAGAGTGTAGTACATAAATACATCATGTAAAAGAATAAAGGCGCATAGAAGCATAAATAGAGAGAGTAGAAAATGCGAAAAGGGAGGACCTTTCTTCGATTTCTTATAACCGCCATTGCCATTGAAACCGCCATCTGCTCTGCTTCTTTTTCGCCCCTCCAAACTCCATTTTCCTAATTTCACTTCTTTAACTGAGAACCAGAGAGAGAAGAGAAACTGGAGAAATTTCCAAAGAGAGAAAAGAAAACTTAACAGAAGTGAATGAACTAAAAGTTTAATCTCTATGCAAAAATAAAAAATAAATGCGTAGGAAGCGGGACGAAGAATAAAACCCTAGAGAGAGAAAAAGCAAGGTGGGTTGGAAGAGAGAGAAGTGATGAGCGCGGATTTGTAAGGAGTGTCTAAATGCAGTTCACAATTTTGACACGGGCTCCTCGCCGCCTGAATGGTGGAATGGAATCTACTTTGGTGTGTGATGATGCTACACTGCCTTCGACTGGGCCGGGCCATATTGATCTGGGCCTTCCTTTCAGGCTCATTACGGGCTTCAGAAAAAAGCTAAAGGCCCAGGTTATTTCCACACACTGAATTTCCAAGTACACACCTGGAAAAAAAAACTAACCAAACCACAGTAAAAATGACTAACCTGCCCTTAATATTAAAATGATGTAACAGTCGTTTTCGAAGTACACACATCCCATACAAAACATACGGCGTGTGAATGTGACCGTTGGGGTGTATCGTTTTGTTCAAAAATAGAAATTTTCTAACTCTAAATCAGTGAAACGTGACCACTCATCCTAAAAATGTTGGATATTACATCAATGGGAGCTTCAAGTGATGAAGAATATGTTATTGTAAGTTTTATTTTCGTTAGATTTATTGTTTGATTTATACCTAGGGTTTTGTTGCATTTTTGTGTTTTTGTTGCTCTAAAATGATTTATTGAGTAGTTTGTGGTCAAAATATGCATTTACATTATCATATTATGTGTATTTGAACGTTGACACTATTTTTGTGTGAAGGTGACGGGTTTGAATTGTTCGAACTGGTTCTTCGCACTTTATTAAGGCTGCGGATTTTTTTTTCGCACACTAGGTGTGTGTACTTGGAAACACGGTTGTGCGAGTATTTCTTTCGCGCATACGGTATATGTGAGACCCTATGTTTCGCACATAGGGTATATGTGCGACCCATGTTTCGCACAACGGTGTGTGTACTTGGATATACATGTGCGAGACATTTTTCCGAACAACACATAAATGTGCGAAGAATTTATTCGCCTGCTACATCTTGTGCGAACAACTTGATTCGAACACATGTGTTCGCGATTTCTTTTCAAATTTCATGCATCTCAACCCATAATTGATCAATACATTACAACCCATCAAATTTAGACAACAAATATACATTTACAAACAACTTGTTATCATCTCACATGCAAAAATATTTCAAATAACAAAAACAACAAACACACCTTTAGCCATGAGTTATTTCCTCCGGACGCGGCGGCGGGCGATGAGCAGCGAGCGGCGTATGAGCGGTGGTGGCGGCAACGACGGCGAGCGAACGAGCGCGAGGGAGGTCTACAATGTTATAGTATGTGTACCATTTTTTGAACGTTAACTACGTGCACAGAATCATGGTTAGTGGGAGGGTAGTTATGAGATTTCGGGGTGTGTACTTGGAAGAAAAGTGTGTTGCCTTGGATAAGTGTGTGTACTCACGAAGTTTGGTGTGTGGAAATAACTTTGGGCCAAAGCTAAACCTCATAATCCTATGGGCTATTGTTTTGAGATTTAGGTGTGGGGAACTCATGACGTTAAGTTCATGTAAAATTTTATAAAATCTTTAATGAATAGTAAAATTATGCGTTTGTTTTGAAATTTTGATAAAGATGAGATTTTGTTTTATGTCAAATTAATGTTTAATAGATTGATATTGTATTATATTATTGTATTGGTGTAAGAATAAAGTAGGTAATAGAGATTTTTTTTTTTTTAAAGTTGTAGGTAATAGAGATAATAAGGAATATATATGATATTTTCTTTTTAAATTTAAATTTGTATCTTCTTTTATACATATCTCTTTGATTGTTGAGATATTTTTCCATGTCGGTACTCACCTATTCACGATTGAATCAAATATTTTTCTCACATGGTATCGTGATTAGGGGTGGGAATAGGCCGGACTATCCGACAGGGGCCTACGGCCTAGCCTACTAAAGTCAGCTCGGCTCGGCTCGTCTAATAAATAGGTCAGACTCGGGCCTTTTAAGAAGTCTATTTAATTAAATAGGTCGGGCTTAAGCTTTCTCGCGGGTCTTTTAAGCCTAACAAGCCGACCTATTTAACTATATATATAATAATATATTATAGAATTAATTACTATTAGATACCATCTTCTACATTTTATTGCTACTAGATACAACAATAAAGTCAAAACACAATCAATACAAGTCAACAATACCTATACCCATTTTACCCTCATTGTACCACAATTAATTATTAAACCCTAATTCCTCTTCATTCTCTCATACCAGTCTCTCTCTCATATCAATCTCTCTCTCTCAAACTCTGCGGGCGCGCACCCGGCCAGGCGGCACACCCAGAGGCGACCGCGCTCCTCCGGCGACGCCACCGCCCCACCTCACACGAAGCCACGAAGCCACGAAGACGGTGGTGAGGCCACCGCCTGAGCCGGCGACAGCGAACCGCCACGAAGCCCCACCACCATCGTCGCCGCGCTGCTTCCTCTCGCCGTCGTTCGATTGTGAAAGCGGTGACCAGCTGGTGAGGATACCTTTCAATGCTCTGTTTCTTTTACGGAGACTTCAATGACGGAGCGGCGGCCTTTTCGGTTGTTGTAACGACTTTTAGGTGTATTTTGTGGCATACCCACGGCGGAGGAAGGGGTGAGGCGGCGAAGATGATGGTGCATGGTGGGGGTTTTTGACGATGTACGAGAAAAACATCGCCAGGATCGAAGAGGTTTATGACCCAAAATTCCAAAATTTCTGCTCTCATTTTGAAGTTGCAGATCTGGTTGATTTATTAAAACTTGATTTGTTTGAATATTGGAACAATAATGTGCGAAATTTTTTCTTACGCACATTTGTAGATGAAGCTGCACATTTGTAGATGAAGCGCACATGTGCAACATCAATTTTCTGTTCTTTGTTCTAGCCATTTACATGTTTGTTTAAACACCAAAAAAAAAAAAAAGAAAAATTAAAAACCCCAGGCTAGGAAGAAAAATACCAAAAACTAAGAAATGTGCGAGAAATTAATGAAGAAGGAAGGAGATGGGAGACGATACGAAACCCTTGAATGATGGATGAGTAGGTTCAAAGAAATTAAGAAATGGATTCGGTATGGATTGACTCTTGTATTGGGTTGGGAATGGCAAAAGTTCCGTACACAAACGCAGAAAGGAAAAAAAATCTGGACAAAAATAGATTAATAAGGGTAAACTTGGAACTTCAAAGCAAAATCTTGTATCCACAAGCAATTTTCCAAAAAGTTGTATCTTAGAGTTATGGGCATTTTAAAATTGTAGTGGAGAGTAATTGAAATAATTACTATTAGGTACCATCTTCTACATTTTATTACTATTAGATACCATAAAAAAGTCAAAACACCATTAGATACAAGTCAACAATCCCTATACCCATTTTACCCTCAAGGCTCGTTTATTGAGGCTAATAACTCGATCTTTGAATATGCCGGCTATATTTTCGGATCCTTCTCTCTCCTAATTATCTCGTCTCTCTCTTCCTCTGCTTCTCTCTCTTTATGCACCACCACACTCCTCCCAGATCGGCACACCACCGCACCACCGCGCCGCCGCCACGAGACCGACGCTCGGCAGCCCGAACACCACCACGGCCACCGCGGAGTTGCCGTGATCGGCCAGCGCAGACCACAAACCACCGCTCCACAGCCACCGCGCACGCAGACGGATCTGCCACGAAGACGCGGGCCGCCCCAAGATCGGTGCTCGGCGGCTCGTCCACCGAGCGAGAGAGGCCACGAAGATCGCGGTCGAGCACTGTTTATTTCAAGCGAGCGTCGATGATTTGATGATTTTGATGATTTGGGGATTTTTTGATGATTTCAAGCGGCGTCGATGATTTGATGATTTGGGGATTTGGGGATTTCTTCCGTCATTAACAAAGCAAACATAAGCTTCGAAAGCTGGTTATGTTTTGATGATTTGGGGATTTTTTGGTTATGTTTTCTTCCGGATGGAACTTTGGCGGGGAAGAAGATAGGTTTGATGATTTGGGGATTTTTTGGTTATGTTTTTATGTTTAATTTCTTGGGATACTTACGCACGTGCAATAATTTGCAACAACACCGCACATGTGCAATAATTTACAACGAACGCACATGTGCGTAATTTTTTTACGGAAATATTTCGGAATATTTTTGTTGTTGTATGATGATTTTTGAGTTATTTTTAATTTTGTACATGTTTGCTTTGCATCATCGTTCTCCTTTGGAATGTGCAGATTGTACATGTTTTCTCTCTCCTCAAAGCTTTCGAATTGGATACAAGTACAACTTTTGAAATAATAATTGAATCAAACAACTAGCTGCATTAATTTTGTGAAACTAAAAATTATGATAATGACAGTTGTACTTGCATCCGACAAAAGCAAAATAAATGTGAATGCGGCACTCTTTTTAAAAGCAAGGGCAAAATTGGAAAGAAGAACCAAAATGTTGTATCTACAAGTAATTTACAAAAAAGTTGTATCTTAGAGTTATGTGACTCTTAAAATTGTATCTTAGAGTTATGGACTCTATATTATATTTATATATATGATTATATATATGTAATATATGTTATATAATATATATTATAATAATATATATGTCATTGGGGTATTATTGTTGCACTATTGAAGATTTTGTTATTACTTTTGTTAGTTAATAATTCATCGTATGTTAATTTTATTTGTACTTTGAGTTTTATAGTTTTACGGTATAATGTAACAGTGTGATTTTTTAAAATTTGATGAAGAATAGAAAGGTTGCGGCAAATAGGCCTTTAAAAGGCTTTCGGGCTGAGCTATTTACTAAAGAGAGTCGAGCCTTAAAAAAGTTTATCATAGATAATAGGTCAGACTCAAGCCTAAAAATTATATAATAGGCCTAGGTTTTCTTATGCGAAGTTTGGCACAGCCTAGCGACCTATTCCCACCTCTATCGGCAATTACACCATCAAAACCCTAATTCTTTCTCTTCATGCTTCTTTTCGCAAACTCCTTCCTCTCTCTCTAAAGTCCACAAGATATAGCAACCACGACATATAGCATTATTTCCCTCCAAGCTTAATTGCACGAGACCACTTATTTCCTCGTCAAGAGAATTCCCTCTCTTTGCGCACAATTTTTTTTTTTTTTTTTGCAATTTCTTTCTACAAATTTCCCCTCTCCATGATCGATCTCATTCCTTTAAATACTCTCGTTCACATGGTCAACATAAGATTGACATCCTCCAATTACCTACTGCGGCGCGGTCAGATTGCTCCTATGCTCCGTCTTGACGGTTCTCTCTCCATAGTCAATGGGTCGTCCATGAAGCTACCTTCCATGGCAAAAAGACAATGATTTAAAAAGATATTCCAAACCCCGATCCACGGTCTCTAGGTCAGAAACATTACCGTGTTCTCAACCTCCTCCTTGCCTCTCTCGTAGAGGAATCTATGTCCGAGGTCGTTAGCATCACCTCGGTAGCGCAATGTATGGGTCACCTTGGAGGCCACCTTCAACCACGCCTCTCCTTCTCGTGCCCATTAGTTAAGGGATGAGCTTCGATTTTGAAGCGTGGTTCATCCTCTATAATGGAATATGGTCACAAGTTTAAAGCGTTATGTGACCGACTTGCGGCAACCGTGAAGCGGTTCGGAAACCGACAAAAGCTACTAGTTTTTGCGTGGTCTCGATCCCTAATTTCGTGCCTTTCTTTGACGTTCAAATGGCCATTGCTACACACCGGTTGCTTCTTGAGTCACCTTTTTCACTGGTCGTGGTTTAACTTCTCCCTCGGCCGTGGTGGTGGCAAGAGCGGCACTCGAGTCATTTGTTCTCTTGGCGCGGTTCGTCCAACCATGGGCGAGAATATTTCTTGCCTTTGGAAAGAAATCTTATGTTCGAATGCCAAATTTGTCGTGGCCCACACTATGCCAATCAGCTGTCCGTGATCGGTATGCTCGTCCTCTTGGTAATCGGGATGGAAATTTTGCTCATACTTTTGCCTCTTAGTGTGCGATCACCCCCTCTCGGAAGTTAGATTGGTTTGTCGACAACCTTTGGGGCATCGGCTCACATGACTTCCTCCACATTGGATTTGGATAATTTTGCACCTTACACCGGTAATAGTCGTGTTATTATCGGTAATAGTAGTGAGGCTCTTCCTATATCTCATTTGGGTTCTCGATTTATTACAAATAAATTGCCTTTATTGGATGTATTGGTCGTTCCTCATTTCACCAAGAATTTACTCTCCATTGAAAATTGACATCTGATTTACCTGTTGATGTTTTATTCTCTAATCAGTCATTTGTCATTCAGAATCGGGCGACAAAGGAGACACTAGCACGAGGCAAGTGTAAGGACGGTATTTATATTTTGGAGCATGCAAATTCGGCTTTAGTAGCGGCTTTAACTAGTAAAGTTTTGAAGTGTTCGTTTGAGCTTTGGCATAATCGTTTAGGACATATTGTAACATCCCAAAATCACAACGTGAATTATTTATATTTTTATGTAATTAATTTTAATAAATTGAGTATTAGTATTAATAATTAGCTTTTAATTAAATTATATAAATTTTTTAAAATAGAAAATATAAAATATATTATATTATATAATATGTATATATATGCTCATAATAGTATAGTAATATTAATAATAACAAAATTAAAATAAAAAGGAAACTTACCTTAGAAGTTTTGTTAAGCGGTGGAGCTAGGTGATAATATCACCTATATGCTATACCTCGGTTTACTTTCACAAATAAACCTTAATTACCCTATTAATAGGCCTTTATATTTTGTTTACTTTCTAACATTGCAATAACCAGGTAAGCCAATTGACACGGTAAATTTATTTCAACTTGCGGCATCTTAATTTGGATATATATACGTATTTTTGTCGTAGGATGGATGACCACGCAGGCAGTAGAATTATCTTGATGAAGCAGTATCTATTATTTTAAATGAAGTAGTTAGTGCGTGTGTGGGGTTCATGACCATGGTTAATTTTTTTCTTTCACACAAATGAAGCTTTATTTGTAGAAGAACGTGAGCACATTCGTGAGAAATATAGTCTCATACGTAGAATTCCAAAACAAATTACATACTTGCGTTACGTAATTGGAGTATCGAGATCGAACTGTCTAGATCACCTTAGGATGAGTAGGAGTGCCTTTTCAAAATTGTGTCATCTCTTAGAACATATGGGTGGTCTCACATGTACTCGTAATAGTACTATTTGGGAGCGGTGGCCATATTTCTAACCATCATTTCACATCACACAAAAATCGTATTATCAAGTCTAATTACACTAGATCTGGGTCGAATCAATTAGCAAAAACTTTCACAAAGTGCTTAATTCCATAATTAAACTACACTCATTATTGTTAGCCCGACCCAGGCCCATTGGCAGGACCGCACACTTCACGAGATGGAAATCATTCAAGGTATTAAAACCAATATGAGATGAGTATGTTTAAAATTGGTTTGTAGTATCTTATAAATAATTATATAAAACTATCTAGCATTGCATAATTTACCATTGTAGGGTTGTTTGGGTGTATTGGATGGATCATGCATCAATGTTATCGGAATAGAAAAGGACATGTTTCGATGAATGTGTTAGTTGTTTGTGATATTAACATGAACTTCATCTATGTCCTCACCGGGTGGGAAGGGAGTGCCAAAGATTCTCGGGTGTTACATGATGCACTCACAAGGAACCACTGGATTTCATGTTCGAAGGGTAATATACTACCTTAGCTCATGTAATTTACATATCTTGTTTGCTAAAAATATATACTCATTTAATACCTTTTCAAATATATTAACATTGAAACCTCCCTCAAACTAGGAAATTACTACTTGTGCAATGGTGGATACCCTAATGGTGATGGATTTCTTGCTCCTTATCGAGGTGTTCGATACCATTTGAAATAATGGGGAACGGGTAATAGCCTTCCTCGAAACAAGGAGGAATTTTTCAACATGAAGCATGCAAAAGCATAAAATGTGATAGAGAGAGCATTTGGTGTGCTAAAAAAGCGTTGGGCCATCCTTCGTTACGCATCATTCTACCCAATTAGAGTCCAGAATCGGATTATTTTAGCATGTTGTCTACTCCATAATTTCATTCGAACTAATATGAGCGTTGACTGATGGAAGATGAAGTGTCTAACAACACCCCTAACTTGAATGATCAGGTGATGACTTAATTTCTCAAGTTGATTGTACTCAGCGGTGGAGGAATTAGAGAGACGAGTTAGCAACCTCTATGTACAATGAGTGGAGAGGATGATAGATGCACTTTAAATTTGTATTGTATTTTAAGTTGATACTAGTTTGTTTGCACAATATTTTTATGTTTGAAACCATGATTATTGTATGATTATTAGTATTTTCTAACGTATTGAAATGCTAAATGTGATAGCATTAAGGCCAATTTATGAATGTGGTTATATTATAATCGTATTTATTCTTCGTTTTATGATTTTGGATGGTATATTTATTTATGTTAGATTACATGAGTTCCTATTGATATTTTTTTTTTTGTATGTAAAATGATCATTGATGAGCACTTTTGTTGGCAGATCTAAAAATATATGATGGAGGCCGACAAAAGAGTTCTCGGGGTGAGAGCGAGGCAACATCGGCCCCATTCAACGGCGTCGTGTGTGGACAACTAAGGAAGAAAATGTGTTGATTAAGGCTCTTGGAATGATAATTGAAGATGGGTAGAAATGTGAAAATGGATTCAAAAGCGGCTACCTTGTGTCACTTGAAAAGAGATGCGTCGAATCTTACCTAATTACGATCTACGGTGAGGCACACATAAATTCCAAGGTACATGCTTGGAAGAAAAATCAAGCATGTTTGCAAACCATGCTTAGCATATCCGATTTCTCTTGGGACAATGAGAAATTTCAAATTGTTGTGGAAAATGAGAAAGTATGAGAAAAATATGCTAAGGTCAAATGTATTAGTAATTATATTGCATATTTCATTGGTATTGATGTATATTATGTTTAAACTTGGTTAATATAATGTATTTTATTTATCTTTTTTACAGATCGATGATTGGGGTAGGAAAATGCGAAACAAAAGCTATCCTATGTATAGTCAATGGTGTGAGCTTTTTGGGAAAGATAGAGCTAGAGGAGACAATCTTTGAGAAGCTGCAGTGTTGCTTTGAGAATACGCCGATCATGGAAGATACGAGTTATGTTGTGCCAGCAGTGATCAGAATGTGATGCCGAATGTGAACATTGATGAGTCTCCTACTACACAATCAAATGCAACGAGTTCAAGCTCAGGAAAAAAATGCAAAAGAAAGGCTGATGAAACTAACGTGGAGCAAATAGTAAATCTTATTGGTAAATTATGTGAAACAACTAGTGACGAGACTTGGAGTAAAAGCACAAAACATTGGAGTACGAATTCAAAATGAGTCACAAGAGAGAAAAGATCCGTGAGCGGTTGGGTAATATTGTTAGTTTGACGCCAGAATCGCGTATAGGCTGTTGCTAAGATCCTTATTTCTAATGATAAGGATCTTGAGCTCTTGTTCGATCTCCCACCCAACGAAAAGGCATTAATGGTCAATATGGTGGTGAATGGTTGTATTTAAAGCATAAGGTACTAATCATTTCGGTGAATTAATATGTGTGTTTCACTATTAAAATAAAAGTTTTAATCTAGTATTGTTTTTTTTTTTGCAGCATCTCTACCATAATTTGTATGGACTTATTTTGCTAGTGAAGATTGCGATGCTGCTCGTGAAGAGTACTTTTGCTACTAATGAACTTTATGCTTATGAAACTTGTTGCGCAAAGAAATGTAATTATTTAACATATCCACTAGTTTATTTTTTGAAGGTTATGATGTTATTTGGAATGATTTGGACTAATATGATGTTATTTTAATGTGTAACTAATGTGGTGGAGGAAAGTCTCTTTCACTCCTTTTCATTTCTTGATATTTTTGTCTAAAATATTTTTTGTTTATCGCCTTCTACGAGGGAGGAGAAAGAGTTGTCTGTAGTTGAATCATAAAAACTTGCACATTATCTTGGAGTATAAATGTTACGACATCCATAACATGGATGTCTAATATTATATCATGTGTATTTATTAAATATTAAAGTATGTATATTTTTCCGTCTTGTGTTGATGAGAGTGTTTCAAAATTAATATTTGCCGGTAACTTTATTATTATATGCAGAGTTTTTAAATCTTATGTTGTGGTTGAGAATTCATTCTTTGCCGGTGGCTTAATTTCATCATGGTCATCCTTCAAATCAATAGAAAATATCGTAGTAATGGAAAATATATTTTTTAATCGGGGACAAAATTGTAATTGCACCAAAAATTATATCTTAACTAATGAAGTAAACGCAGGTTACTATTAATTTTTAAACCAAACCCACGGTATTTTGATCAAAAGTAAACAAAGGTTATCCCACCACAAATTAACCTGGCCCCACATGATTGTGTTATATAGCCTAACCTATGTGGGCAAAGTAAACGAGGTTATATGTTCACATGCATTCGAGGATTAGAAGTATTCGATCTCTGTTAATTGTGGTATTATATATCAAAATGCTCGTATCCACTCGTAGATTATAGAATTATAATTAGTTTAGTGATCCGACGCTCATAGTGTCTAGAATTTGAGATTAAAGGTTCAAATATTTTAATGACCATTATGTTCCCTTCAATCGTAAGCTGGTTCCAACGAATGATAGGTGGTGAACTTTATCTTGTTGTGAAGCTTTGTGAGGAGTAGAGCATAACACTACTTTCAAATTATTAAACCGATATGTGTGATGTGTTTTGTGGTATGCATGTGTATATATATAGTGTGTGTGTGTGTGTGTGTTATTGTGGGATTTAGATTATTTTCGTCCTCTAACTTTTCACCTTTATTGAAATAGTCCTCTAATTATCTACTTTATCAATTTAGTCCACTATGTTTACATATTTTGTCAATTTAGTTCTCTAACTTTTCACCTTTATTGAAATGGTCCTCTAATTATCTACTTTATCAATTTAGTCCACTATGTTTACATATTTTGCCAATTTAGTCCACTATGTTTACATATTTTGTCAATTTAGTCCAAATTAGTTATTTTATATTATTTTACATAGTGTGCTAATTTGGACTAAATTGGAAAAATATGTAAACATAGTGGACTAAATTGATAAAGAATGTAAACATAGTGTACTAAATTGATAAAGTAGATAATTAGAGGACCATTTCAATAAAGGAGAAAAGTTAGAGGACTAAATTGATAAAGTAGATAATTAGAGGACCATTTTAATAAAGGTGAAAAGTTAGAGGACGAAAATAATCTAAATCCAATGTTATTATTATTATTATTAATATTAGTAGATGAAGAAGATAATTATGCTTAGAGATTAATTAGGACTATTATGAGAGGTTAAGTAATAAAAGATATGGTTTTACTAAATTGGAGACTATTAAAAGTATATGTTATTTGTAGGATATGAAGAGAAACTTAAGACCTTTAAGATTGTACATTATCAAGGAGTTGAGGATCACTAAAGGGTTATTGCATCGTATCATTTGTTGCGCTTACTATTTTTAAGGTGAGGGCAATCTCCACTCTTAATCGAAGTTTAACATTCAATGTTATGATTGCTATGTTAAATTGCATTATTAATCAAGACGGGTAGTAACCCGCACTATGTTCAAGCCCGGTAATGGCCCGTACTATGTGCAAGTCGGGTAATGACCCATGTAATATGTTCAAGCCGGGTAATGGCCCGTACTATGTTCAAGCCAGTGCCGTACTATGTGATAAAGCATTAAATATTTTCATGAGCTTTATTGAAATATTATATGCCGCTTACAAATATTGTTTAAGCGTGCAATCATTGATGTTTTCCTTACTGGGTGTATTTTCAAACACTCATCCCCCCAGCTTATGATTTTTCTACAGTCAAAGGAGCTCGAGCAGTCTACAAGGCGATGGTTGCATGTAATTTATGTATTTTACACTGTAATTTTAAATAATTATTTTGTTATAAATCTCATTTTTTCAATTATAATTTTCTTTTTAATTAAGTTAACGAGTCATTTTGGTAACGCCTCGGCTATTATGTGTTATTATTAAATTCAGGATTTACACATATTCTTGTTTCATTCATTTATTTATTAAATAAATTAGGTCACTTGGGTGTTACTTGAGTTTTCCCAAAACTTACTATTTGTTCCTCTTGTAAGTTAGCCAAAAGTAGACGATTACCTTTTACCTTGAATGAGAAACGTGCTTTGAATGTTTTAGACTTGGTGCATTGTGATTTATGGGGCCCAACTTTTGTTACTTCCTCTGATGGATTTGGGCACCGAATTTACAAATACTAGAGTTCGCGAATTTTTCACTTCTCGTGGAATTTTGCGTCGTTTCTCTTATCCATATACACCTCGGCAAAATGGGTGTGCCGAGCGTAAACATAGACATATTCGAAATTGGGTTATCTCTTTTGTTTCATTCTCATGCACCTGCTAAGTTACGGGTTGATGCTTTTTGTACTGTTGTTTATATTGTCAATAGGATCTCTTCTACAATTTTGGAGTATAAATCACCTTTTGAGGTCGATCTTTTTGGTTCATTACCTAATTATGCAAGTTTTAAGGTTTTTGGTTGTCGAGCTTTCCCTTATATTTGTGACTATGCACCTCATAAGTTGGCTCCTAGTAGTGTGTCGTGCATCTTTCTTGGATATAGCAGGTGTTCACAAGGGTTTTTCGGTGTTTCGGTCCTATCGCCTCCCGCACTCATGTCACTGTCATGCTCAATTTGATGAATCATTTTTTTTTTTCATTTTATAGAATTTCTAACTCTGTTTCTTCTAAGGATTTGGACTTTGTAGAATTTTTGAGCCAATTCCCAAATCTCGAGGCCCGATCTCTTATGCTCGAGCCCGAATCCCTCGGCTAGCCCTTCACATGTCTTGACTCAGCCCATTTTGGGCCCATGTTCTTTATGTCAGGATTCGATCGCTGAATATCCCACGGCCTAGGTTCTTGCTTTGATTGATCCACTCATCCACCCATGGCCCGATTTAAGTTAGCGGCCCGATCTTGGCCGCTATTCACGGGATTTGCCGCCTACCCGGCCCAACTCACGGCTCGGGTGATATCTCTTTGGCCAATACACAGTGACCAGCCCGGTGCTTCTCATTTTTCTTCTTTACCAGCTTGTACACCCCATGCGGACTCGGTTAAAATCCGATATTTTCAAACCCAAATATTTTGTAGATATTGCTTCCACTACTTTATTATCTTCTTTGGTTAATTCTCCTGTTCCTAAAGGCTTCAAATCTGCTATGAAATTTCCTCATT
The DNA here is from genome assembly GCA_030762865.1 of Paraleonurus japonicus. Classification (NCBI taxonomy): domain Eukaryota; kingdom Viridiplantae; phylum Streptophyta; class Magnoliopsida; order Lamiales; family Lamiaceae; genus Paraleonurus; species Paraleonurus japonicus. Next base: position 42,541,076 of record CM061053.1, on the reverse strand, counting down.
GGCTTCTTGCTATGCGTGAAGAAATTGATGTTCTTCATTCTAATAATAGCTAGAATCGGTCCCTCATCCGCCTAATAAAAATATTGTTGGCTCGTTTAATTGCTCAAGGATTCACTCGGATTCCTAGTTTTGATTTTTCTCACACCTTTAGTCCCGTGGTTCGAGCTGCTATGGTTCGAGTTATTCTCTCTTTGGCAGTCCAATATAGTTGGCCTTTTCATCAGTAGCGATGTTAAAAATTCCTTTCTCCATGGCATTCTTGACAAACCAGTTTTTATGGCCCAATCTCTGGGATTTATTGATTCTCGTCATCCTAATTATCTGTGTCACCTCAAGAAAGCACTATATGGTCTTCGTCAAGCACCGAGAGCCCGGTTTGACAAATTTAGTACTTTCTTGCTTGGTTTGAGTTTCGTAAGCAAGGCTGATACTTCCCTCTTCTACTTGCATCAATAGGCTTCATTATTTATCTACTTCTTTATGGGGTATGTGGGACTTGGGCTGAAATTCAATCTCTACCCATTTTATTTGTTTACTCGGCGGGTAGTTTGAATACATAGATGATTTGATGAACTTGATGTTACTATTTTGTGTAATAGCGATAATGGCATTCAAACTCAATGCATGCTTCTCCGAAAACTAATCGGCTGAGTAAGTCCAAGGACTCTTTTTGCGGTATAGATGATTCAGATTCTCCGTGCCATCAAAGAAACGAAAAATTGGAAAGGACATTGATTTAAATGGTACTTTTGGTTCTCTCCCATTATACAATATCTGCTCAAGATCTGTGAAGATGCCTATGTTATTTGATTTATGGGTAAATATAATGAACAGGTGTTGGTATTGTTTTCGTTGGTGGTGTTGTTCAATTTAAAATCGAACTAATTATGTATCTTTGCTAGTATGGTATTTAATTATAATTTCATTAGAAACAATGACAAATACGTACATGTTATATGTAAGAAAGTCAGTGCACAATATCAAGGTTCATAAAAGCAAAGATCCAACATGTTACTAAATATTTCGTTGTATATAAAGCATGTCTATCTCACACATGCATAGGCAAGTTAGTTAAAGATAAATCTAGACCCTTGTGTCAGCAGGATCATGGCGCATTTCTTTTTTACGAATATGAAGAATAGACCATCTATAGGTAGCATAGAGATAGTCAATCTAATGTAAATTGATTGTGTTAAAGAAATTTCTTATTCTAAAGCTTGCGAGAACCATCAAATCTGCTAGGAATATCATTTTTGGTAGATATGATGATTCATATGATCGCCTAAGCTGGTATTGTAAATCAATCACACAAACCAACCATGGTAACATCGTTTATCTTGAGCATAACACTAAATTTTATCATTTTGAACATTTGTTTATCGCATTCAAAGCATGTACCGATGGCTTTCAATTTTATCGTCCAATGCTCTTTATTGATGACACTTTCATGAAAGGTCGTGCCGCAGGTACACGTCCAGGTTGTCACTACAAAAGATGGTGATAATGGTACATTTTTGTTCTTTTTTTGCTTTCCATTCTTTATTTATTTTTTTTTTTGTATAATTCAGATTCATCTATTCTTTTGCAGGCTTGTTTCCAATTGCATTTGTTGTTGTGTCTTCTAAAAACATTGTTAATTGGGTCTAGTTCGTTGAGAAACTTTGTGATGGTGTGAAGCACAAAAGACAGATTTTCTACCTATCACATAGGAATTGTGAATTGATGTTTGTTATATTGTGTTCAAAGAGCCGTTCATATTTTCTGGATATATCATTTACTAACTAATCTTAAGGGTCATTTTTATCTAGATGGACTAATCTTAAGCGAGCCAAAATGGGTGAACATTTCATAAAATGTGCATATGCTCCCAATAGGCGAATATTTGATGAAAAAATTGCAATATTCAAATAGGTAGGTTAAAGTATTGTTGAAGAGTACAACTTCCGGTGGAGAAATGGGCAGTGGCATATTCACCACGAGGTTATAAGATACGGTGAAATGACTTCCAACGCTACGTAATCGTTCAATTCATGGATTTTGGATGCTAGATCAAAACCCATCACCCAAATGATAGATGTCAAAATGACCTCAAGCATATAAACATTCTCTCTCAACCTCACAAACAACCTCCTAGACGTCCCAAGAAAAAGAGAAACTCAGTACGGAGAGTTTCCAAAGAAGGAAACCCACTTTTGCATCGATATTGTAAGATTTTCAAGCACGACAGCCTCACCCGTGGTTTGATATTGGAGTAACATTCCCTAAAAATCTGAAGGTATATAATTGCATTTCTTTATTATTTTTTTAAAATATCGGTAGATTATATTAACAACCGCATTGCTTATGTTTAATTCATTTGTCATTTTTATATCGTGTAACGTGCTCTATTTTGGTACGCAAACCTCTCTAATAGAACACTAGTTTACGATGTTAACATGTTATGTGCTCTAACATGTTGTCCTAGAGTCATCTTGTTTCGACGTTTAAGATCTTTTTGTTACTACTTCACTTTATACTTTCAGTTTGGTGAAAATAAAAATCAATATTTTAGTTTTACTCGGGTGAATTTTGAATCTTTTTGTGGATACAAAACATGTAAATTTTATTTATGAAAGTTGATTTTGAGAATTTAATAAAAAAAAAAATTAAAGCTTCTTACTTTTAAATAATTTTATAAATAGATATGCTATAGTAACTTCGCTTGAAATAATTTTCTACATAATTATCACTTTTATTAAAATAGAAAAAAATAAGCAAAACACAAATTGTTATGAAATTAGCAAAAGTAATGTTGGAAGTGTGACTCGTAAGTTATTGATCCGATCTCACTTTCTATTTATCGAGCGAATTTTGTTGAACATTATCGCTTTGTGTTGCACACTTGAAATCTCATTTTGTTCTTATTTGTAAGTATCAAAATTGGTAGGTATAAACCATTGACACCAATCATGAGTATCACAACGATTGTTAGAGTTGGCAAAATGAGTCCAACCTGCTCGATTCTAGGGCTAATTTAAGCGTGATTGGTGGCCCAAAAGAACAAGGCCTAAAAAGTCGGGCCCGCCGGGTCAACCGAACTTGAGCCCAATTTAAAAGTCCAACATATATATATATATATATATATATATATATATATATATATATATATATATATATATATATAATTAGCGGGTCTTGAGAGTTGAGAATGAGATTGACTTTTTCTGCCTCCACAAACACAAATTCCCACACATAGCCAATCGGTGTTCCACTCTTCTAATCAGGCAATCGATGCGTCCAACAGTGCTACCAGTACACGTTCTTCAAATCAAAGAGGTAAGTAGTTGTTGTTCTTGGTGATTAATTGATATAATTGTTGTTCTTCAAATTTGAAAAGTGGAACTTAGTTGTTACTTTTTGTTTGTATATGTAATATTGAGAGCAAAAATGAAAGAGAGAAAATTAAAGAAAAAATGAATGAAGTAGAAGAGGCTAATTAGTATAAATTATATATATCTTCAATGTGCATGCTTACTCATTTCATTAATAATTCTTTCTCTTTAAGAATAAAAATGGAGTGAGGAAATTAATTCGGATCATTTCAATGTCTTTGATTGGATTTAGAGATAAAAATTGATAGTAAATTGAACTATGATAATATTTATGTTTCATATTAAAATATTACCATATGAGGAAGAAGATGCATAGGAAAAAGGAAATTGTACATTAGAAATGAGTTAGCTAGGGTTTAAAAAGAAATGAGTTAGCTAAGAGCTAGCTATGAGCTTAATTAATGAAATATCAATTGTGAAAATTTTGGTATTAAAAGATTCTTTAAAATGTATGTTGTAATAAACAAATTGCATTTGTTAGCAAATGATAGTAAATTAGGATGAATTAAATTATCATTGTAATCATAGTGTACATTTTTGCACAGCTTAAAAGATATGGCTTCTAACAAAAGTTTGGAGGATGATGACTTGGTGATATTGGAGGAAGATCCTACCTAGGGATGGACTGATACGATATACCAAAAATACCGAACATACCGTATACCGTACCAAAATTTTCGGTATCTATAAAATATGTACCGAAATTTTGATATGTCAAAATTGTATAATCGTATAATCGTGATCAAATTTTATTCCAAAATTTATTTTAGAATTCAAATTTAAATTTCTTTTTTTAAATATAAATAGTTTAATTAAATAATTATTTAAAGAAACGGCACAATATATACCGTATACCAAAATTTTCATATTTTTATACTGATATTGTATCGAAAATTTTGATATGGTAACCATACCGTACTGAAATTTTTGATAAATTCGTAGTTTTTAGTATGGTATGCTTGGTATATCGATATTTTTGTATTTTCTCCATCCCTAATCCTACCACTCTTAAGAGTACCGCATGTACTAACGCCTCTTTTGGATGTAATACTAGTAACCGATGATGATGGACCTAATGGTGGAGCGTTTAAGAAACCTAAGACCAATGCTTCAAGTATGGAATTACTTTGATAAGGTTGGTCCAAAGGATGGGGTAGAAAAGTTTATGTGTAGATCTTGCGGGAATTTGTTAACTTGCAAAGTTAGCTCGTGCACTACACAATTAAGGCGTCATATCATAAATATTTTAAGACTCCTAAATTTCATGATGTGGGCGCTTTATTAGATAACCAAGCTACACCGAAAAGTGAAAATTTGATTCTAAGGCTTATAGGGATGCACTCGCTAGATGTATTATTATGCATGATCTTCCATTTAGCTATGCCGAGTATGATGGAGTTCATGCTATTAATAAAATTTTAAATTCCGAGTTCAACCTTATTAGTAGAAACACTACAAAGGCTGGCCGTAAAGCGTGTATTTGTTTGATAAGACAAAGTTTGAGAGTGTGTTAGCGAATATCCTTGATAGAATATATTTAAATCTGAAGCATGGACTCTGTAAGTACACAAGGTTATATGACTGTGACTGCTCATTATGTTGATGAAAATAGATATTGAACTCTAAATTACTTACATTTTGTGACTTGGAGAGTCCACATACAGGGAAGAATTATCAAGACAAGCTACTAAGAGTGCTTGAGGATTGGGAAATTTCTTCTAAAATCTTTTCTCTCACATTAGACAATGCATCTTCTAATGATAGAATACAAAAGTTAACAAAGAATGGACTTAACAAGAAGAGCTTGTTATGTAAACGTGAGTTTTTCATGTGAGGTGTTTTGCACATATCTTAAACCTCATTGTAAAAGATTATTTAACCGAGGCATCAAAATTTGTGGAAAAAATCAAAGAAAGTGCCAAGTATATTAAGTCTTCTAATGGGAGGTTGAAGTTATTTAAAAATGCATTTTAGAAGAGAATTTAGGTGATGTTGGAGGTGATTTCTTAAGGTTGGGCATGTGAACTAGATGAAATGCTACATATTTGATGCTTGAAATGGCTATTAAATTTCGTTGGGCATTCTCTTCCATGTGCTATCATGAAAAAAATTTCAATGTTGTCTAACCGATGAAGAATGGGAAAGGGGTGCGAAGATACATGTTTTTTTTTGTCCCATTTTATCGATCATAACTTGATGTCCTGAGTATTATTATCCCTCTAACTTATATTTCGTGCAAATTAGAATGATCTTGAAAGAGTCATTGATTAGTGAGGATGAAGTGATAAAAGATATGACATCAAGGATGAAGCTCAAATTTGACAAGTATTGGGATGAAGTGTTCTTGACCTAAAACCAAAGTTTCACTTCTTGAAATTTCGCTCTAATAAGTTTCACTCAAAAACCTATAATGAAAAGTGAATAAGGTAAATGAGGTTTTGCATAGGCCTTTTATTGAATATGAACAACTTGAAGTTGCATCTAGGTTATTAAGGGACGCTTCACAATCACCTTCAATAAGCATTGAAGACCTAAACAACACCTTAACCAAAGTAAGTTTGATTTATGTAACTTATGTTATTGATCTTCGTTATATTATTCTAAATGCATTTAATCTAATTTGTATATTATTTATGTGGTTGTCTAATTTTAGGAGTATAACAAAAAGTTGTGTAAAATCACTTCATGACACGACCACCTTTTGACAACCCAACTAGAAATACTAATTTAACAAGAAAAATGAGTTGTGAATAATTTTACAAGAAGTGACTTCTCGACGCACGTGCGACTTTTTTTTAAATGCTTTAATAGAAAGACAATGAACACTTCTTAACGTGACAAAAAGGACTCATAACATCATATACAAAATTTTATAAAATACAACTCAAAATACACGCCCACGGTTTGACCCAACAGTTGTCATCTATGTACACACCACTCAAAACTCAAAGCAGAGCCGCAGCTTGTCCAAAGTAGAACCACAATGTCACAATTCATCGATTACATACAATGCATAAACTATGTGAGATTTATAAATCTCAGTAAGTAGAAATTATGCATGATGCGATGTTTAGTTTGAAAACCTCCCAATGCACAAAGTACTCTCTTTAAAAGCATCAATTTATTTATGAAACACTTGTTAGGGCCCCGACTCACTACTATGCACAAGCACACGAGCACTAAGCTCAATTCAAATATATTAAAGTGGTCACTATATGTATGACCTCGACGTGAGGCTCATCCTCTTGTGGCAACCAAAGGTCCCCCCCATCGCGCCCTTCATGACCATCAAGAAATTATCCCTCCACGCCGGCCCATACCGTTGAGGATCCCACCCTCTAATGGCCTAGCGAGGTCCATCACCAAACCTCGACCCCCTATCCGTTCGAAGTCCCCTCTCAGAATGTGCGACAACACCATAGCACATGAGACGATGGTTTATTCTAGGTAGCATACTCCGTGATCTCGCTCGGTCGCCTTAACTCCTAGGTCGCCCCTGCCGTCCCGGTGGCATAATCGATGTTCAATCACACCATTTGATAAAATATTTTCATGTTAATGCATGATATGCATGATGCAATGCAAGATATACACACAAGAGAATCACATGCTCAAAACACCATTTCCATTTCGCAATAATCATGGAATTCACAAATTCCTTTCACTATAACCTTTGAACTCACAAGTTCGTTTGGCAATAATTGAACTCTGTGGCCCACTCTAGGTAGCATACGCCGATTCCCTCCGGTCGCCTTAACTCCTAGGTCACCCCTTCCGTTCTCACTTTGAAATCCCCTAATTCATTTCTAATCGCTCTCGCCTAATTCATTTCTAGTCACCCACCTAATTCATTTCTACTTGCCTAATTCATTTCTACTCATTTCTTTGAGGGCTCAGGACTTATATATATATATATATATATATATATATATATATATATATATACACCGCGTACGCTCAATATAAAAGTCATCACGTGGCCGATATAAATACTCTCTTTTGAAATCACCTAATCCATTTCTAATCACTCGCCTAATTCATTTCTACTCACAACTCACCAATTCAATCACCCTATCCATTTCTATAATAATCACGTAACTCAAGTTCATTTCACAATAATCATGGAACTCACATGTTCAATTCACAATAATAACCGAACTCACATATTTAATCCACATAAAATATTGAGCTCACGTACTCTTTCACAATAACCATTGAATATCAATCAAATATCACAATTAATGTAATATTCATATATCATCAATTAAGCATAAATACTTCACGAATATTATATTTATGCATTGTAGGTGCAAATAAATTTCTACTTACCTCAAATCCGCAAAAACATTGACAAATCAAACCCTATTTCTTTCGTCTTTCACTAATAAGAATAATTATTAATGATTTAAGGATAGAGTTTTATTCTACTCATCGCGAGCTTCAAAACGGTATAAAATTTATCGATTGACGGAAATCATATACTTACCAAAATGCTTTAGAATCTCGCACGATGCAAGCCTTTTCTCTCTCTCTCCCTCCCTCTCTCTCTCGTGCGTAAATGGTTCCGGTGTTTAAGAAGGTGGTATGCATAAGCATACCTTTCCACCGCCTAAGTTATTCTTCGAAGGTAAGTTTTGTTTTCTCCTTTATCTTCTATTTATTTTATAATTATTATTATTATTTTCTTTATCTTTATCTAATCCCTACTACTACACACACATATATGTACATGCCACGCACCACCCTCATATATTGGGAGACGCCTCAAAATACCCTTTCTCAACTTCACAACATCTTTTCTAACCACTCCCAAATAGAAAAAATTTATTCTACCCACCCCATATTTTAAGACTAAAATGCCCTCATAGTTTTCTTCTAAGAAAACTTAATTAATCCTTTAACGAATTACCCGTATTTACCGCGATGCGTAAAATGATATCGAGCCTCGGTTTATGAAGAAATCATAATTATATTATATGTGTTAAAATCTTCCTAACGGAAGGAGACTTTTAACAAGAATATGAATCCGAACGATGTTCGAGTTGTGTTTACTATAGAGAATATCTTCAAATTTTGAAGACACATGAAGAAGAGCATCGCGTTGAGATTATATACTTGGCAAAATCGGTATATATATCAAGTGATCACAGGAGCCCAAGGGGAAACCCTTAGGCTATGTAAATTTCAAGAAGAAAAAAGTATGAATTATCTCTCGATAAATCTCATACTACAAACATACTTACAAAATATACAAGAAGCTTCACATCGGAATCATTCATGAATTCGATTACGCCCGATTGGAAAGAGATCCATCCGGATCACTCTCAAGAATCTATTGATGTTAAAGAGATCCAAAAGACACCCGAGTTATGGCAATAAGATAAATGGGAACTTGAAAAAGTAAATCATGTCTTGCCACAACTTGTCCAAAAGATTTCGAATCTAGAAAATAAATTTGAAGATCGACTAATGTCCCGGAATCTTAAAACTCGGAAGAATTAGTAATGAGCTTAAAGGATCCACGTCGAACCATAAAGGCAAGGCAAAGGAAATTCCAAAAGAAAACACCAATGAAGAAATGCTTCTTGATTTTATGAAGAATTTCTAAATGGAATTTTCAAGAGCCAATCTTTCGTATCTACAAGAGTTAGCGAATCCACACAGATTTAGCCAATCTCTCTCAAACCTCGAGATTGTAGATTTGGTTAACGTTCCTGCTAACAACATCGAAGAAACGGAGACACACAATCCAACTTTGTCTACAACAGACAAATGGGGAGTACGAGCTACAATACTCCGTAAGAGAAACCCGGAGTATTCTTCGCTCCCAAAATCGGGAGGAAAAATAGAGCGCGAGACCCCTTTTATGGACCAACAAATAGTCCATGGGGAAAACGCTTCTAGAACCCTTCATCCATATGGAGTCATATTAAATCTGGATATCCAGATTTTAGAAACATCGAAAAACTCATCGATGAATGGGTGTCTGCGATGAAAATTGCAGAAGCACGTTGGAACTTGATAAAGAAAATTTCGTTAGCTTTATCGAGTTAAGCATGGTTGGATCTGTTAAGATCGGATGGGAGAGTGCAACAACTTCAGCCAAAGAAAAAGTTACGAGAGGAGACTCCCGCCTAACATAGTCGATCGAATTGCAGAATAATCAAAATCAACTTCCTTGGAGATGGTTATTTCGACAAAAAAAAAACGAAGAAATGACAAGAGAATACGCCCAAGCATTCTTTGCTCTCGAATTAAGGAATATTTGCGAGGTAGATAAATACATATACTATTTTCGTAAATATTTCTTCAAGGAAAGATCAATGCCACGGTGGCTTGTCAAATGTTCTTCAGCGAAGATATGTAGTCCATGGAGGGAAATGCCGATCCAATCATATAAAGTACCAGATGGAAAAATGGATACGATTGGAAGAAGAATGTCATTTCTAAACGATAAGCTAAGAGAATGGTGTCGACAAGCGGCTATCCGTAAAATGTAAAAAGTTTCCGAGGAGTAATGAAGAAAGTTCCTATTTGTTGCGAAAATAACGATTTTTCAACCGTTATTGGAGAAATAAGTGGGTATAAAGGAAGGAAGAAGAATCATAGATACTCTTCCTATAGGGATGGATCACAAAGAAAATCCTCTTTCGTAAAGAAGGCATGGTGGTCAAAATCTAAAGCCGATATTATAAATGCGGACAAAGATCGGGACCAACCAGAATTCATCCCAAGGAGGCCAAAAGGGATAGAAACCCACAGGAGATCACCAACAAAAAGAACTTTCAGGAGAGCCCAAACTAGGGCAAATGAAAGTTTCAAAGATTGTAATTGTTGGACATGTGGCGCGCCAGACATATCTCTAGATTGTCCCCAAAGAAAAAAAGAGGCTCGTCAATTCAAGAAATAAAGTTCTAAGCAACGGCGGATATTCTCGATGCCGTTTACTACGGAGAGTTGGAACCGATCTATCAGTTGGAGGATATTCCTTCGTATACAAGTATATATTAGGAAGAAATATTAACCTCAAAAGATGGATCTCGACTCGACTCGCATCAAGGAGAGGATAGGTTGCGTAACAACGAGAGCCTAGTAGGTTTCTTTTCCAAACTTACGGTCTCATCAAGGACCTTGGAAAGGATCATGAGACAACAAATTCAGATAAGCCCGCACAATGGGTTTAGGATCAGCAATATGGGTAAAGTCCTTAACCGAGATAGGTATAGGACAACGAAAGCATCACATCATCTATAAGGTGAATAGAGGTGAGTTCTCCATTCATATGGAACTTATAGGAAATGTAATGGAAATGCAACTAATTCCCAAAGAAGAAATTCTAGAGGAATTAAGCAGATGAAAGAGGAAGTAGCAATTACTATGAAATGGATCCATATTGGAACCATTGAAGTAGTAATTAAATCTACCTTCAAAGAAGGAATTGATTCGAGAAATCCATTTATCTATAATGGATAAAAGAATCAATGACCTAAGAGATGCATGTCTTGGAACAATGGTAGAAAATTTATATGCAGTAAACTCATGTTTGAAATCCATCATAGGATTGCATATAACCTAGCAGTACCAAGATTTTAGTAGAGTCTTGACCTTATATCAAGACTTTAAAAGGAAAAGATTTAATGAAGGCAGGGGATAGACCATATTCTATAACCTATAGAATATTCTATGCACTTTCCAACACACATCATTCGTAAATGTTTGTTAGGAAAGAGTACATAGAGATCCCTAGAATCTTTAAAGAATTTGCGAAAGTTATGACACTGCACTCCAATTCAATTACCTAGGATTGGAGGAGTTAATATTGCTATTAAAGATAAACCAGCTTTAGGAAGACCTTCTATATCCTGGGAATAGCGAGAGAATTTCCTTTTCGTAAGATAGAATGCAAATTCTTAAGTATGAAGAAGGAGAAATAAACAAGGTAGAACATCCTAAGGAAATAAGTGTAACAACCAAACTTAGGTATAATCGGGGATGGAAAAAGGTACAGTGCAATATTTGATATTACCGAAAATCTAATTATTTTCCTTGCGATGACTCGTATTATTTACAAAGAACCTAGCATTGGCAAATATGAAGGCATGTTGGAAATGGCGGACCATGAGGTTTGGAGTCAATGGGAAAGCAGGACAAGAATCGGGTTATGATATGGGATTGAGTTTCCTTGAAGAACATCAACCCCGGGAAGAAAAGGAAAAGGTATAAAATTCGATATAGATGGACATACCATAAGAGTAGAATAGATGGATGAAGTTATAATGAGTTATTCAATTCCGGTTAAAATAAGTGAAATGTAATCCTGATAAGGATGAAAAGATATATTTCAATGGACTTGAATACCACAAGAGGAAAATTAAAGAATGTAGTAAAACCATCGAAAACAAGAATATAATGTAAGATTATAAAACAAGCACCCGTAGATATTTCAAAAATTATCTACATACAGGTTGGACGGCTAGTATGACTAGTCCCTTCTCGATTTACATATCGGTTGATATGTTAAATGATCAAGATAAGTCGAGAATATTTTGCGGCTTATATTGATTCGAGTTCGAGTATTTGCACCGCAAAACCGTGAGTCTTTCGAAACAAGCAGTGAGAAATTACTAGTTATTGTAGGAAGAGATTTCTCACGAGAATATATTGGTGCTTAACGAGGGTATCCGGAAGCTCATATCATGATAGGTGGAGCGTTTGGAACTCCGTGATATAAGATTAAACTACCGCTCATTTACTTTTATGATACAAGAGCGTATATTTTGTTAGGAAATAATTTTATCCAAACTTTTGCAAAATATGAACAAGATAACAATAAAAATTTGTTAACATTTACAACAAATTGTGGTAACATTATACAAGTCTTGCATGGAAAGAAAAAGCGTTTAATGTAATCCTACCTATTAATTTTCGCAAAGAAACGTGGTGATAGAGATATGAAATTAACTCATCCAAAGATGTATGACAGAGAAGGTTTGGAAAAACTCTCTTGTTATTCAGACAACAAGGTTGCAAAACGCAACGGAAGAAGCAATACATCTTCTTAAAGCTGCACTTTATGAACATTCTACTTATATAGACACTAACAATGATTGTTATATAAGTTTAGAACGAGTTAAAAGAAAGATCCAAAGGAACTATAATGAAAACCCTTTGGCTTGGTGGGATAAGAATGGAATCGAAGTCATTCTAAAGGTAAAAGAAGGTAAGAAAAATAAATTGGTTAGATATAAACCCATTCTTATGAACATGAAGGATAAAAAGGATATGCAGATGATCATCAAGGAGCATATCGATCTCAAGCTTATTGAGCAGTACCTCTCCATATAGTAGTCCAGATTTCTCGTAAGAAATCATTGAGAAATCAAAAGAGTCAAGAAAGTATACTGTTTTCTCCACACCACAAGGACAATATATTTGGAAAGTTATGCCAATGAGATTGGCTAATGCACCCCAAATATACCAAAGAAAAATGGATAACTTGTTTAAAGATTATTTCGAGTTTATGTTTGTCTACATTGATGACATATTAATTGCATCTAAGAATATGAAGGATCATATTAAACATTTAGAAATATTTTACGATGCATGTCATAAAGAAGGATTGGTGCTCTCGAGAAGAAAGCAACAATTGGGGTCAATAAAATTGAATTCTTAGGAGTTCTTATTGATCATACTTGGTATAGAACTTCAGGAACATATAGTTGAAAAAATAGTCAACTTTACCGACGTCTTGAGAGATAGGACTCATTTACAACAATTTTTAGGAGTCATAAATTTTCTTTGGGAATTTCATCAAAGACTTAGCAAAATACGAGAAAAGATTTCAGAATACTTCAAAGCAAAAGAGAAATTTGTATGGAAAGAAATACATACACGAGTACATGAGTTGAAACAAGTTTGTAAGAACTTGCCTAAACTCGCTATACCTCAAGATAATGATGAATTAGTAGTCTATACAGATGCTAATGATTTTCGATGGGCGGTTGTGCTTATGAGAAAATCGAAACGAGAGAAGAACCATGTAGGTATACGGGTGGTCTCTTCACAGAAAGCCAAGCTAAAGTCGGCATATCAATGAAAAATAATTCTATGCGATCTGGAAGTCATTTAAGAAATGACCATTATTCCTACTTGGTAAAGAATTTACTTTAAAAGTTGATAATATGAATGTTAAAGACTTTTTGAAAAATAAACAAGAATCAAAAATAGAAAAAGACTCGTATATTATATGGCAAGCGTAATGTCAATATTATGTGTTTAATATTGTCGTTATTAAATTTCATGAAAATATTCTTGCAGATTTCTTAACAAGAGATGGAGCCATCGTGAGGTTGATTCCATCACTACAAGAGTGAGACACCTCCGAGAGAATATCACGGAGATGCAAAAGAAATATGACCAATTGACTTTGAATGCAAAAGTCTGTGGACATGTACAACAAGTAGATTTGGAAACTGTCCAAACATCCATCAATGGAGTAAGATACCCACAATTTTTATTGTGGCAAGCATTGGAACCTCCATTGCTCGTGAGCGGAGTTCACCATCGGTAACCCGAGAAAGAAAAGAATGAACAAAAGGTTCAAACAGAACCTCAACAAGATTTCCGGGTTCCGTAGCCGAGGAAAGGTCGACGCACCTACACAAGTCCTTCTTCCAATTTGCAAGATAAAGAGATGAAACATACGGAACCAACACCCGATGTTTCAAGTTAACCCACACCTCTGGGTTAAAGAGGAAGAGATCAACCTAAGACCTCAAACAGATCCTAAACGAGGTTGATACTAACATTCCAAGTATCGTGTCATGCTGGTTTTTCAACGATACATGGAAAGACACAGTCACAGGATATGGATTAAAGCCGAACATTTTATCATTGATGTCTCTGGTAAATATCCACGCTATGGGTACTTAAAGGGGCAAATCCCATAGAGGTCAATCGATGATATAAATTTGGGGCTCTTGCCTCAATTATTACTTGTCTCACTAGGCTTTTATGAAATATCCAAGCTACCAGATTGGGTTATTAATGCGAGTCGAATGCTTTGGCATAACAACCCTCATCTCAAAGGGGGAGACGAACCGGAAATAAAGTTCATCTCAGAGTCATGAAGATCCGGACAATGTTGAAAGGTATCCAACCTTCCATTTTATGAAGCTACAAAGGACAGACAAGAAGGCCTTAAATTATATATGTAACGCCCCAAAATTTAGAATGCGAGGCCCTCGTGGCTTAAACACTCTAAACTCGGGTTGTCACTTAGTAATTGAAAAAACCGAGCTTAAAAATTTCTTTTTAAAATAATAAAGACAACATAATTGTAAGAGTTTGACAATGGAAGACTTGAAATATTTTCAAACATAATACTAGAGTTGCATTTATAATAATATTTGAAAGAGAAATAGTTGCTTACAAAGTGAAACATCGAGTGATCCATAAAGGGTGTTCACTCGGCATAAAAATTTAAAAATGTAATTCTAAGCGATTGTATTTTATTATATAAAATAAATATATTAGCATCATGTTTAGGAAAACTCCGTGTCACTGCAGACTCCGGCCCCTCTTGAGCATAACCTAAAAATATTTAGTTTGGGGTGTGAGATAAAAAAATCTCGAGTGGATAACTTTGTATGTTGTTATACGATTGATAGTACGCCGAAAAATAGATATTTTCCCTTACCCATGATTAAATCTTTTACTTGTCATTTATTTAATTTAGGGTTCGATCTTGTATACATATTAAATCCTGCTCGTTGAACTCACATCGACGTACACTTGGGGTACGCTCACCGAATGCGATCTTGCTTTCCATATACGAGATTAATAGAACTCACATCGACGTACACTTGGGGTACGCTCACCGAATGCGATCTTGCTTTCCATAAACATAAGTAATAATTAACTAAGTCGTTAAAACTTTTTAAGGTGTTTAATTACTTTATTTCGAATACAACAACGGTCCATATAATATTATCGGCTAATACGTATAGTGTCACCCACCTTTTAACTTTATAGATAAGTTAGAATCGTAGTGAAGAGTTACGAAATTTAGGAATAATAGGGACGTCCGAGCTTTGACTTATGCCGCACTTCACCTAGCACGAAGTTTTCTCAAAATCTTAGTGATCATTCATTCGTATGAATATTAATAAATTCTAAAAGAACTTTATTTCGTTTGATTAACCCGATTAGGATTTTCTCTTAGTTTTGGGTCCGGTTTTCATGTTTGAAATACTCTTATAAATAATTGTATAACTTTCTAAATTCTTTTAAACACGTTACAATATTGAATGATTATTTGAAATACTATAAAATCATTCATAAGTTTAATAAGGCGTTTAAATTTTGTCTTCGACTTTCGAAAATAGTCCAATAAGTTCAAAAATCAAATAAATTACACTATTCTATTATTTATAAAATATGGCACAAAAATGTTCAATTATATAAATAACAAGTCCGCATGCTCATTTAAGGAAAACACATACAAAAATAATTATTTTGCTAAAAGATGAAATAAACAGCTTCTCAACTTTATAAAAATCAATTTAAATACTTAGACTTTGAATTAAATCATCAAAATTTGCATCTAAGCATATAATAACACATACAACTCATAAGTATATTAATTTTGATTAAAACAAGTAATTATAAAAGTTGTTTCCCAAAGTATGTCAATAATAGTTTTAGTTCTCGTAAATTCCAAATAAAATATTTATACACATACATAAATTCTTAATTTTAACAATATGATAATTTAATATGTATAGAATAATATCATAACATGTATTAACACGAATAATACAACCATAACATTACAACTTCATAATTTTGAAATAAACATAAAAGACTATCACAAAATGTTTAAAATTCTAGAAAGGATATTTAGACAACTCCAAAATTTATAAATTAAACTATGTTATACAAGAATAAACATAGAAAATTTTTATTAAGGGTCCTAAGCCTAATTCGTTACAGATCATAACAATTTTTTCCACGAAAAGTCGATACGCTTCACGTATCGTCTTTTCTGGGCAGGTTTCAATCAAAAATTCATAACTTTCATTGTGTTTATTCAAATTTCACCAAATTTGAATATATTATACTAGACTTATCATAGAACAATTGTCATTAAGGGACCCGAGCCTAATTCGTTACCGATTAATACCAGTTTAGCAAGAAATATCGATGAACTCACCGATCCTCGCTCTGGACAGGTTTTAGCAAAAACTTAATATCTCTATTTTGGCTAGGCCAAAACGTACGAAATTTAAATATTTTGTACTAGACTTAACTTGGAATATGCCTCTAAAATTTCATAATTTTTCGTTAGCCAAACGGTACCAGTTTTAATTACAAATCACAGTTACATTCTTCAACCGATTTATATCACACCTATTTCAAAGATTTATTTCTCCTATATGACAACTCTGAAATTTATGAAATTTTTCTAAGTTATACTAGATTGTAAGAAGATACTTCATGATTTTTTTTTCAAGATTTTTAGACGCTTTCAAACAAGAAAACCAAGCTCATCAAGTTGTTGCTCACAATTCGTCCAGTTTCTGTCCGGTTTCAAGATGTCAACTTTGAAGAATTATTTCTCCATATCTACTGGTCCGATGACTCTGAATTTTTAGAGTGTTGTTGTACACCTTTACTAGTATGTCTCGTAATTTTTCATGATTTTTAGGAAATTAGAACACATCCAACTAAATTCATAAAAATAAGCACAAAAGCTGTCAAAACGGAAATATTCATCACAACCTTAACTCTTCGTGAATTACAATAGTTTGTAGGAGTTGTTTACCTAAAAGAAAAAAATTTGGACTTGTAGAATGGATGAAGCTTGAAGATAAGGAAGCTTGCTTGAAGCTTTAATGGTGGATGAAACTTTTATGGAGAAAAGGGTGAGGAAGAAGATGAATACTTGTTGGAGAAGATGAGAGATTGAAGTGGGACTTGCAGCTGGGTTTGGTATATTGAAGAGAGCATTGTAGCTGGTTTTACCTTTTTCATAGAAGGTAACTTACAGCTTTGGTATATAGAAGGAAAGGAAGTGTCGTGGCCAATTCTTGGCCAAGGGGAAAATGAGTGGTGGAAAAAAATCTAATCATTTTATTACTAATTACTCTTACTACGATTTAAACTATTAAACAAGATGATTTAGTCACTAAACGTGTCACAAAATAAATATTTCAAAACATATTAATTCACTACAAATTATTTCATTAATTACTAAGACGTAAAAACAAGATACCTACAATATTTAATTTCGTAAATTATATCACATAATTTTCCATGCATTGTTAAATTTATTATTTTTGGTAATTCATACTATTTAGACGTAATAGGATTGTTGTCGATGAATTTTAATTATTTTTTTAGTATTATTCTTTGTTCGATAAAACACGAGTTCGATAAGGATTTTCGATAATTTTACTTTGAATAGCAATTAAGTCTTATATTTTATTCACCATAAATCAAACCTTATTTTAATTATTCTTTAAAGTGCTAGGAGTGCTTCCGGCTCAGGATGCTCGTCCGTCTACCCGAAAATCACATCTTTGAAAACACATATAGCTCATTGGTAAAGAATTCATTTAATCATATAATAAACTTGGGTATTTTGGTTCTGGGTATTACAATATAAAGGAACAGGATACAAAATCAACGCTAGTCGTCAACCTAATGTAAGACGAAATGTCCACAAGAAGAGCTTGGAGAATTTGGGGTCTGTCTCACGAGAGATGGACAAAGTAAAGTATCCATTCAAAATATATCAAAATTCAGCGAATGGATCCTTTCTACTCAATAGTATCACAGAGGTACCACCGCATTTGCTAATGATGCATTTGAAGCCAAACGAGCAATGATCTGGAAAAACAAGTTATCGGCAACCGAAAACACACGCCGAAAAGTTTGCAACATGATTCATGTTGGGAGATGGAATGAGCATATATGTAAAAGTTACGAAACACAAGAAAGACCATTATTCGGAAAAAATTTACGTAAAAAGGACCGCCGTAAAAAGAAGACTATCCCGTAAAGAAGACAAGTTTCCCAAGGAGTTTCGTAAAACCCCAATCTTGAGAAATTCAAGGAAAAAGAGAAAAAATTATTTTAAATGTAATATTTAGTTTAAATTTTTTGTAAAGTATCAAGAAACCCACTATTAAAGGTGTGGGTCCAACAAGAGTCATCCCATTATTAAAGGTGTAGGTCCAAGAAGGGTCCAACAGTCATCCCACTATTAAAGATGTAGGTCCAAGAAGGGTCCAAAAGTCATTAGATTGCATGGGATACCCTTCCCACTTGAAAGTAATCGACAAAAGAGAGTGGGAAACGAGTCACAAGCCTTGGAGCCATCCGGTAAAAGGATAAGGCATCGTGAATCCAATGGAAAATGAGTCAGACTAATACATTGAATACCCGACAGAAGGACCCTCCATATGAAGATAAGTGGCCTTCAATAATGAAGGACAAGTAAGGGAGAGGCTCCCCAACTACTATATAAGGCTCAAGAAGAATAAAAGAGGCATCCGAAAATTATCCTCGGACTTCTTTTTCTTAGAGTGATAAAATAAGAGTCTTTATTGTAAGCTTTGTTTGAGTGTTTTGAGTGCTTAAGTTTATGTATTTAGTGTGCAAAGCTGCTATGAGTAGCTAAAAAGGATAGTCTCTTTCTGAAGGGGATTTATCCATGTAATATATTTATGATTTCTATATAAATAAAAGGTTTTACGCCCTTTATTTCTTTAAACCGTTGTTAATAAACCAAAAGAGTATTTCACACCTCGAGACAGAGAACGAAAGCGAGGTTGCACTGAAGTATTGATGAAGGAGTCCATGATAGGAACCATCCGCCGAGGCCGCGTGGTTGAGCCGTGACGAGCATCTCGTAAAATCCGGTGGGCATAACCCGAGTATACTTCGGTTAAAAGGTATGAATTTGGTTTATAAGACAATTAGTTTACGGGAGCATGTTGGGGCGATATGGTCGTAATGGACTATTTACATTTTAAGCATTGTAGTTAAACGGGTAAAAATCTTAATGAAAATTAAAGAAAGGACATTATAGTCATTTTAAGCAAAAATGTGTAGAAAAGATTTTTTTAGTCAAAGTGGTTGGAAAAGATTGTGACAACTTCAAAAGGGTATTTCAAATTTTCTCCCTCATATATTATATACACACAACATATATATATAATTATATATATATATATATATAATTAATAGAAATAATTAGTATTATAATTAATTCAATTAATACCACTTATAATTAAATAAATTGTATTAGTACTCAAATATCATGAAAATCTCAATCACTTATAAATTTATTTTAACCAAGGGCTTAGCCCATTGGCCAATGTGCTCCTCACTTAAGTGGGAGATCTGGTTCGATTCCCTTTTGGAACGAATTGGAGTAGGAGGTACAAGGAGACTTGGAGAATTTGAAATTGTAAGGAGACTTGGTGAACTAATTTCTAACCACTAACAACTAACATTTACCTATAAAAAAATACTTATAAATTGATTTTCTCACCACTAAACATATAAAGGCATATGCAATTAATTCACTATTTAAAAGCACAATAAAATAATGCAAGATAAAATAATTTAAAATTACATGTAACACATAATTAATTAAAATGCACTCAATGCATGAAATATATTGATTAATGTGTAGTTAGAAGCTCGAGTATCATAATAATTAATTTTCACGTTAACACTAGAGGTAGTAACAATTGAGTAGTACAAAAAGAATTAAATAAAATCTTATAATAAAGTTAATTATTGTCTCACCATTAAGTAGGTAAAAATACATATTTAATACAATATTTAAAATAAGATAAAATAGTACGAGATTAGAAGTAGCACACAAATAAATAATTGCATGAAGTATATTGACTTATGAGTAAATGACACTTAATTTATTTATATTACTTTAGATTTAACAATTTAGGTAAAAGTTATGACTACTAATTCAATAAAATATCATATATTTAAAACTTAAGGAGTAAAATGAAAAGAATTATAAATAAATAACGTGTCACTCATATAAGTTAATAAAAATGAGTAAATTTTATTGGTAAATAAATGAGTAATTTCGGATATCACACTTGGTGAAGGCAAATCTCAACTTGATATATATTTGGATAAAGCCGACAATTTGGGTCCGATCCGGCCGAAAAATTATATGGGTTGGGCCGTAAAAATATAGGCTCGAAAAATTTGGGTCAATTGGCCCGATGGGCTTGATGGTCCCGGCCGCCAAGCCACGGGCGGCTGATTGGCACGCTAGTTTTTTTAAATATTAATTAAAAGGATTGTTGGCTTATATTTAGGTTAATATATATGTATTGATTCCTTTTATAACTCCCTGTCAAAAAAATAAAGAAAAAACTTTTTATTACTCAAGACAATAATTATTCATTCCTTTTGTTGTGATGAATATCAATTGAAACAAAATATTTGAAGATATTATTTTAATCTTTTCTTTAATTAATATATGTTGGAATTTAAAGCTCTTTATTGGCTAATTTGGAATTTTTTAAAAAAATATATGTTGTATCTAATTTACTAATGGTGCTCATGGATTGTGTTTGCTCTAACTAAATTGTCTCATTTATTTAATTTTCAATTTTCTATTTGTTCTATATTGATTGTATAGTTCTATTAATTTAGGGTATCTCGATAAAATGTATATTTTGAATCAAATTTAGGGGATGATTTTGATGATGAGTGTGACAAATTTTGTAATGGACTAATATATTTAATTGTTTATGAACTTATGACACTACAAAAAAAAAAACCCAAAATTAACAAGGGGATTAGCGAGGCGAAACCCCGTTAATTAGCGAGGCGAGATGAGGGTCATTTTAACGAGGGTTTAAGCGAGGAATTGGGCCCCTCATTAATTAACGAGGGCTTTAGCGAGGAATGGGGCCTCGTTAATTAACGAGGGCGAGGCCGTCGGTAAGCCCGAGCAGAGTTAGCGAGGCGTCGCCCCTCACCGAGCCCAATGTTAATGAGAGCGGTGGCCCCCTCGCCGAGCCCAAAATGCGAGGGCTTGGGCCTCGGCTGAGCCCCTCGGCAAGTCCAATTTAAATACGGCCGCGGTTCTTTTCTCCCCACACATTGTAATACCGGACCCAAATTGTATTTTATTTACTTTCATGTGTGAGTGTTATTTTATTCTTGATTATTTTTTCGAAAAGAAACTTCGTTTTTATTCAAAATCTTCGATTTTGGGTAACGAATGAGCGAGAAGGCAAGCGGTACTCTAGAAAACCCTGTCTTGAACGAACCGGTACTCGATAGTCGAAATATAGATAAAATACAAGTCCAAAATAAGTGAATAAACCGTTTATATTAATAACACGAGAGTTTTAATTTAGTCGCCAAAAATTGGGCGAAAAACCCAAAAATGCCGGATTTCGAATCTACCGAACAAAAACCGAACCAACCGAGAACCAAATTGATAAAATAAGTTAAAAGCCTTCTTTTTATCTACTTTCAAGGATAGAGGATTATTTAGTGATAAAGCGAATGAAACGTAACTTTGAGTCCGAAACCTCGAATGGAGCCCGTTTTTAGTATCGAACCGCACGCCTGAACCGAAGGGCCACCACAAGCCAAAGGCTTGTGGGGCCACTTATATGGAACGGCCAGCTGGGATTTCAGCAGCCCTCAAAGGGGTCAACACCCCAAGACAAAGTGTGTTGACTTCTTTTTGGTACTTGTACTCCCCCATTTAATTTTTGTCCTCCTTTCATCCCCACCTTCCAAATATGTAAATCCTAGTCATCCATTTTTCACCACATGCCAATTTAATTGCTTGGGCATCACTTCTCACTCCCATGCAAGTCATCAAAAGAAAGGGAGCACCCTCTTCCCCCTCCTCACTCAAATTTTCGGCCATCACCAAAGGGAGAAGGAAAAAATATTTCTTCTCCCATTCTCTCACATACAAGACTCCCAACTCTTACCTCAAGCCATCCTTTTCATCCAAGGAAGGGAAAAGCTTGAAGAAGGCATTTTGGCCTTAGCCTTTTAAAGAAGACCAACTACAAGGTGACCTCA
This sequence comes from Paraleonurus japonicus, assembly GCA_030762865.1. NCBI lineage: Eukaryota > Viridiplantae > Streptophyta > Magnoliopsida > Lamiales > Lamiaceae > Paraleonurus > Paraleonurus japonicus. The sequence goes on along the minus strand of CM061053.1, from coordinate 42,518,604 downwards.
CCTTAAATCTTAGTTTTGTTTTCTAAAACTCTTGATAGAAAGAAAAGCATGTGTTCTTCTTGAAGTTTTGCTTATTTCACGGTAGCATGATGTTTTATGTTGTTAATAATGAAAGAGATGAAGGTTTCATGATTTTTGAAAGTAGGAATAGGATTTTAAGTGTTCATACTATGTAAATGGATAAGCAATCTGTTTTTGTCGGAAGTTTTAAACTGATACGTTTTCATAACTTACTACTTTTGCATGTTTGTAAGCATATTTAGAAAGTAGGACAAAATGGCTTTCGTTTGCCGCTGGTCTCATGCATTTTGGAGTTATATTCAATAATCTATGAATTTTTGAAGTTAGTGTGACAATCTGTGACGTTTTTGTGACTCTTCGATTTTTCTGGTATTCCTCACTTCGGTTTTTATTTTTATAAATATCAAAATAAAATACTAAATGATGTTAGCTTCGTTCTGGAATTTTTCCATGATTTTAGGAGCAGTTTAAATAGTTTTACAAAAATTATTTCTCTAGTTGGTACGTGACTGGGAAGACAAAAATGTTTCTGTTCCTTTTTTAAAAAAAAGGCCAAAACACCCTTTCCCTTTCATATTTTGCCTAAAGTCAAAACATAGGAAATGTTAGTGACTTCATAATGTATCTACTGTAAAAATTTTGTGATTTGTGGAAGTGTTTTAGTATTTTTAAGAAAATTATTTCTACGTTGTCACAAAACGGAAAACTTTCTGGATCACTGTTTCGTCTTAGGAAATAAATTCAAAACCCATTTTCCACATACTTTTTAAGGAGACCATATTTCATGTGTGATATACACCCCAAGAGAGTATCCACTATACATTTGCCAAACTTTTTAGATAATTTATTTATATTTTTTGAAAATGCTCCAAAGTCGAGAGTGAGCGGTTGAAAGTTTGTCTTAATGCTTGAGTCGTTGTTTTTATTTGGAGAATATATTTTCCGTTTACGTGTCACATTTAGGAGCATGTTAGTGTGTCGAAAATACCGTTTTAACAATCCCATAAGTATAACTCTACGTATGTCGAAAAGAATAAAGTTACAATAAATTACGACTAAAAGGCGAAAGACGTGTAAGTGACCAAAAGTCGTTCGGGACCAACGCCTTTGTATACATAAATATATTCCTTGATAAGAAACTAAAATCAAAAATTTCTTTAGGAGCGAGAAATACGACCGGTCGGTGAATAACTCGGACGTTCCCCCTTCAAGTTGCGTTCGAACTTCATTCGAGGTGGGTGGCACTAACCGTATTGCCTTAATTCGTGTTCTAGTTGAAATATCATTTGCTAAATCGTATTGTTTGACGAGCGGAGGTGGTCCGTCTCGGTTTTCGAGCGATGTTGGTATCGTCTCGGTTATTTATGAGCGGAGGTGGTCCATCTCATTTATGTTTATGAGCGAAGGTGGTCCGTCTCATTCATGTTTTACGAGCGGAGGTGGTCCGTCTCGGTGTTTACTATTCTGCAATAATATGATGTTGTTTATGATACTAAACTTTATGCATGATAGCGTACGGGCTACCCACACCGAGAAATTCAAATTCTCATGCCCTATTTTTTAAATATTTTCAGTGAACCGATGGAGTACTTGGGAGCAGCCGTGGACTCGGCCTTCCCCGCCAATAATTGAATGCCTTAAATACTTTTAATTCCCGTCTGTTAATTTAGACTCTTTATCGATTTGCTAAACATGGGCTTATGTCGGACCCTTAAGCTTACTAGTACTTTTCCGCCTGCTACGGTTTTAACTAGTTTAATTATGCTTCCTGCTTAATGATTTGATTTAGTTAAATGTGAAATCACTAAGTTAAGAATGACTCAATTATTTTTCCCTCATTCATTTTCCTTTATCAAATTTTCTTTTAAAAAATAAAATAAAATGTCTCACTTTTTTTTCCTTTCACTAAGTGACGACTCGAATTTGGATAAGTAAGTGGAATTATCTGGGTTCGGGCGTTACACGAGTCAGTTTTTCCTCCCCACCGCGCGCCGCCTCCGTCCGCCGCCCGAAATTGGACCACCCACCGGTTGGGCTTTGTTGTACTCATTCCTAGGAACATTTCTACGGTAAGTTTTTATGATTTAATCGGTTAATTTTATTGTTATTTTAGTGGGTAAATTTTGTATTTTTCCATATGCATATTTGTGTAATTTTGTTGTTATTTTATATATATATATATATATGTATATATATATATATATATATATATATATATATATATATATATATATACACACACATGTATTGATTGCTTAATTATTTAGTGTTAATTTGTGTAATTGTTATGTGTATTTTAATTATTAGTAATTATTTAGGATTAATTAGTATTATAAGATTAATTTGTAGTAATTAGTATGTATGTTATATAAATTCATTATTAGTAATTTGTAGTAATTAGTATAAGATTAATTTGTAGTAATTAATTAGTATGTATGTTATATAAATAAATTTGTAGTATAAGATTATTAATTATTTAGAGTTAATTAATTATTTTTCATATGCATGTATTTGTGTAATTTTTTTGTTATAGGTATTGATTGATTAATTATTTAGTGTAAATTTGTGTAATTGTTATGTGTATTTTAATTATTAGTAATTATTTAGGGATAATTAGTAGTATAAGATTATTAATTATATAGAGTTAATTAATTAATATGTATGCTAGCAATTAAATTTATTTTTAATATTATTATAATTTCAATTTAATTGCTATAATTTATATATTTGTAGGTGTGTACGCAAATTGAAAAAGATATGATCCGGTCGTATAATTTTATACACTACACGCCATCACTATCACCCTAAGTATTCTTTTTTTAATTAATTATTTAAATATGATTTTAATTTAATTATAATAATTATTTGATTTAAAATTATTTTGCATGCATGATATAATAATTTATATATATGGTGATCGATGTTCGATCATATTTTGCATGATAGTTCAATTATATTAATTTTGAAAATTGAATCGATGTTCGATTCAAGTTGATGTTGGAGTTGAGGGTTGATGAATTGTTTGGTATTGTTTCTTTGTAGAATGTGCGTTCCGACTTGATTAATTTTAATTAAGTCGTAAATGGATGCACTAGGAATTAACTTGATATATTAACCGGGAAATACGATAAAATAAAACAAAACTCTGCGAAATTTTTAGAAAATATATATATTAATATTAGGAAAAAAATATTAACTGGATGAATTAATTATGATTTAATTAAATTTTGAATCTTCATTAATGCAAAGCAGATTCCTATGAATTATTCAAGGCGTAGTTGGATGTATGGTCCAAGAACGATAAATGGCATGATATCTCCCGAATTTCTTAGTGGACTTGAATCGTTTATAGAATTCGCTATTAGTAACCCAGTTGGATGAGTGGAAGAAAGATTAGGTGTCCTTGCTCGAAATTCAAATGTTGGAACCAGAGTTTTAGAGAACCCATTGACGTGAAATCACATTTGTATAGACATGAGTTTATGTCTAATTATCATAATTGGATTTTGCATGGTGAGCAAAAATGGAATCTTATACCACACCGAAACTATGATCGGTCGGCGTCGACTTCATATTGAGTTGAAGAAAGCTACTTGATATCTAGCTCGTACCACAATATGATGATGGACTTAACTTCCTCGGTCCTAACATTAGTTTCCAAAATGTGGAAGAAGAGCACCTTAGTGAGGAACCTCCTAATCGGCATGCTTTGCACATTTTTGACATGCTTCGTGCGGCAATGATCGAGATCTGTATCTGTTTATGCGAGTCTAATTCTCGGTTGACATTAATGCCCGTCTTTTAAACATTAAAGCTGGGACAGTATGCGAAAGGGGTTATAACTAAATAGTTGACTTGATTAGTGAGATTTGCCCTCGAGAAAATCGGTGCCCAAGAAATTTTACGATACTAAACGGTTGATGGGTGGGATGGGTCTTCCGTAGAGAGGATTGATTGTTGTGCAAATAATTGTATGATATATTGGGGTGCAGACGGGGAACTTGAATCTTTTTAAGGTTTGTGGTCGGTCACGATTCAAACCTACTAGATGTGATGTAGATGGTCGATGGAAAAAGAACAGTCCTTTCAAAGAGATGTTCTATTTTCCTATCATTCCTCGATTGCAAAGATCATCGATCCCAATACTACCGCTAAGGATATGATATGACATGCTAGTTGCTATAATGATGAGTGCGGTGTTATGTGTCACCTGCCAAATTTGTTGGCTTGGAAACACTGGACTATTCATATCCCGATTTTGCGGTTGAAATACGGAATGTGAGGCCGGGTTTGAGCAGCGATGGTTTTCAGCCGTTTGGCGATCGGGAAAATAATATTCGTCATGGCGGTGATAGTGACACCGTACAATCTGCCCCCATGGTTGTGCATGAAAGAACAATTCATGTTTCTAACGGTTTTGGTGCCTTGGTCCTAAAAATCCAAAGGATAATTTAGATGTCTTTTTACAACCACTAATTCTTGATTTGAACATGTTGTGGGAAAATGGGGTGGAAACGTATGATGTTGCTAGAAAGCGGAATTTTATGATGCGGGCTGCATTAATCGACCATTAGCGACTTTTCACTTACTCAATCTTTATGCGGATGGAGCACGTGGAAGGATTTGCTTGTCCATATTGTGCTTGAATACTCCGATGCCTTCACTTTAAGACTCGATCGCAAAGCAGTCGTGGTTCGCTAACCATCGTAAGTTCTTACCTAGAGGACATCCGTATCGCAGAACAAGACCGCATTCATGAAGAATGTAGTAGTTCTGAGATGATCCACCGCCAATCTGAATAGGTGAAATGCTTCTACAAGAAATTAATTGGGTGGGGTACCGCAAAGTCATCGAAGAGGGTGTTGAGGCCCACAACAAAAGATTAGATGGTGGCTAGAGGAAGAAAAGTATTTTTGGGATTTGCCGTATTGGAGTACCCTCTTGATCCGGCATAATTTGGATGTGATGCACATTGAAAAAATGTGTTTGATAATTTGTTCTACACGGTGGTGAATGTGGAAGGGAAAACAAAAGACACAAATAAGTCTAGGGATGAACTTAATAAATACCGCCGTCGTCCCTCTCTAGAGAAATGTCAACGCACAAGAAAGTATCCCAAAGCTTGTTATTCACTTAATAAGAGTCAAAAGGATGATGCGTGCGGATGGGTAACCGAGTTGAAGTTTCCCGATGACTATGTGTCTAACTTTGTCTCGATGTGTAGACTAGAGCAAATTGAAGATGTTTGGGATGAAGAGTCATGATTGTCATGTGTTTATGCAGAGACTACTCCCTATTGCTTTTCGTGAAACTCTGCCGAATGTGTGGAAAGCAATCATGAACTTAGTTTGTTCTTTAGGGAGTTAACTTCTACATCCATTACGATTGAGAACATGGCTCGATTGGAAGCAGATATTCGATTATATTGTGTAAGTTGGAATGTATCTTTCCGCCCAGCTTCTTCAATTCGATGGAGCATCATGCATGCACCTTGCATACGAAGCAAGGATAGCTGGTCCTATATAGATGGATGTATCCATTTGAGAGGTAATTTATAACTCTAAATTATTTGATTACCTAAAATGGTTATACTATATATATAACACTTGATTAATTTAATTAGGTATCTTCACAATTTAAAGCTCGGTGTTGGTAATAAGGCGCATGTTGAAGCATCGATTGCAAATGCGTATTTAACGAAAAGAGGCCTCAATATTTTGTTCCCACTATTTTGGCGATCACGTTCGACGAGTCGGCACAATGTACCTCGTAATTACGATGGTCGTGGCGAAGTACCCCAAGTAGCGAAAGGTACTCTGTCCATATTTATACCTCCCGGTCAACATCTTGGAAAAATGAACAAAAGAAGGATTGTAGATGAGGAGAAAAACACGGCTCATATGTACGTGTTCGAATTACAATGAGTTGCAACCGTATATCGAGTAAGTTTATAACATTCAACTTCATTAATTATAACATTAATCCGTATATTAAAAAATCAAATCCCCTTTTGCGATATGTTTTCCGAGCAACTGCAAAAATTCCAACCGGGACTCTCGAGGGCTGAACAAGATGATATACTACAAGAGGAGTTTGCATCGTGGTTTGAACAACTTGTAAGGATAAACAATATTCAAAATCGGTGGATACGTGATCTTTCTAGCGGTCCTTCGAGTTGTGTCACCACATACCTGGATATTACGTGAATGGTTACAAATTCCACATACGAACTTATGGATCATCCAAATCTACTTCAAATTGTGGAGTTTGTATCAAGGGTAAAAATTATAATGCAGATGAGAATGATTTCTACGGGATCCTCGAGGAAGTAGTGCAATTAGAATACCTCGGACGTATTGAGAAAAATATTGTTATGTTCAAGTGTGAGTGGTTTGATCCATCCGTGCCAAATGAAATAAGAGTACATCCTCATTACAAACTTGTGGACGTTAATCAAAGGGGAAGATACGGCCGCTATGATCCTTTTGTGTTAGCAAGTCAAGCCACTCAAGTTTAATATTTACAGGAAAGCGTAGACATGAATGGTTGGCCATTTGCAAAATCAAACCGAGATCCTTGGTGAAACCGTGCCAACGAATGAGCAAGAGCTTCCCCCTTTCAAGACGACCTTGAGTCTCAAATTAATATTATGCAAACGAATGATGATCAATCATATTGACAAATGTCAATGGTGCACTAATTGATATTAAAAATAATGAAGAAGAAGAAGAAGAAGAAGAAGAAGAAGAAGAAGAAGAAGAAGAAGAAGAAGAAGAAGAAGAAGAAGAAGAGGAGGAGGAGGAGGAGGAGGAGGAGGAGGAGGAGGAGGAGGAGGAGGAGGAGGAGGAGGATGAATATTGAATAATAATAATTTATTATTGAATAATGTAATAATTATGTGTGTTTCATTTGCATGTTATGTATATGATGAATTATTTATTATTGAATAGTGTAATAATGTGGTTTTATTTAATTATTATTACGAGATGAGCGGACCGTGCAGGTCCGTGGGTCGAGATGCCAGGTACCGGACAGTACCGATTATTCAGCGGGATGAAGAAGAAGAGGTTGTCGGCTCTAAGTCTTATGAGGACCATCCACTCCAACTCATGTGGGGAGATCCTAGATATATGGATCTACAGGGGCACGTAAGTTAAATACTTGTGAATAATAAATTGTGTCATATTTATATGTCTATTAATTTCGCGTGTTTATTCCCTTTTTGTAGGTTGATGCCATCGAATCTTGTATCCAAGACTATTCGAGAGATTATGTATCGACATATAGAGCTTGGTGCATTCACTTTAGGATGATATCTCCCGAGAGGCTGCAGACGTCTTGGGAGTCATTTCGTGTACATTATATTTTGTTAATCGCTATTTAATTTTGATTAATTTATAAACTTTAACGCTTATTGAGTATAATAATATTTTATTTGGCGAGTGACTAGGTGGGACCTGCCATTACGAACTCAATGGAGGTGTATGAGTTGTTCGTTCGTAGGGCGGTGGAAAGATACACCGATATGCTTTGAACAATGTGAAAATATTGTGGGTCACCAAGAAGAAGAGGCCTGGATGGGATGGAGTCATTTTCGATGCACTTTGCTCGAGTATTGGGATAGAGAAGAGGTGAAGGCAAAGAGCGAGCGGTGTAAGAAGAATCGACCGTCGGAGCACGGAGGCCGAGTCGGCATCTCACGCCATAGGGGCGGATCTCATGGAGCGATCGAGTTTGCATATGACTTTGTAAGTAATTTTTTAATGCTAGTTAGATATTTTAATTAAACATGTTGTTCTAATTAAATAAATACAGAGATGACTCATGGACGGCCCGCCACTAATCGGGACATAGTGGAGCATTACCACTACTATGGTGAAGGGGAGTACACCTACGTGGCTATTGATGACACACTTGTAAGTATTTTCATTTTATATTATGTAATAATTTATATATATATATATATATATATATATATATATATATATATATTATATGTCTATTTTTGTAATCTAAAATTTTAATTGTGGAAATATTCGTACAAAGCAAGAAGTACAAGAGGTGGCCTCCCGGATGCCTTAGCCCTCTCGAGGGTCGAGCTCCGAACCCCAACCCGACTTATCCCTGCATCTATGTCAATTCCGTTGTAAAACAACACGGGCGTGTTTGGGGTCTTGGTCAACTGGGTAAGTCCAGACGCATCCTCCAACTCTTGCTCATCGAGTACTCCTCCTATTGGCACCTACAGCCAATCGATGTCGATCGGCTGCTCCAAGAGGAGCGTGAGAGGGTGCGGGATGAGATGGAGCGAAGAGAGACGGCTTTGAGAGAGAAGTTGATGGCAAACATGCAATGTCAAATCCAGGATCTATTGCATGGGATGCGGGGTTCCTTACAGTGGTGGTATTCCACCAAATGGTCCGAGTGGTTCTCGATCAATCATCCCGTGGGTCCCGGGTTCTAGGCGGTCTTGAATTCATTATTTTTGTTTAAAACTATGAATTATTCTGAATGTTAATTAAGAATTTATGAATTTTAAATGTTTACAGTATGAATTTTAATTAATTAAGATGTTGAATTTTAATTATTTAAAGTATTAATTTTAATTTTTAAGAGTACATATTTATACACATGATAATATAGTTGATAATTTAATTGAATATATATATATATATGATAATAATAATAATTATAAACATGATAATATATATATGTTATAACAATAATAACATTAATAATAAATGATAATATATGTATATAGTGAATATATATATATATGTATATATTATAACAATTTAATTGAATATATACAATATTAATAATTATAAAATGATAATATATATAATAATATGGCAAAAACTTGTATGAGATCGTTTCATGCATGAGACCGAATCACTTTTTAATAAATTGTTATCACTTTTTAAAAAAGTGATACAAATTAGTATAAAAGTGATAACAAATTAAAAAGTGATAATAATTTATGAAAAGTGATAACAATTTATGAAAAAGTGATAATAAATTATGAAAAAGTGATAATAATTTATTAAAAAGTGACTCCGTCTCATGTCGGTCTCATGCATGAGACGGTCTCACACAAGAGTGTCCCTAATAATATAGTATACAATTTAATAGAATATATATGTGATAATAATAATAATAATTATAAACATGATAATAATTATATATATATATATATACATATTATATATGTTATAATAATAATATCCCGAGATAATACGACGGAGCAATATAAGCCTCGAATCGTTTTGTTGAATCGTGTTGTTAAACTAGAATCTTATTGTTAAGGAACAATTACACAATTACAAATCTGAAATAAGGAATCACAAAATTAAATATCCGTCATCTAATATAAGTATTTAAGGAAATCAAAAGACACCCCAAAGCCCTAACAACCATTCCAATCGGCAAAACGGGCAGAAATGGGTTCTAACAGATTCCAAATACTTATATTAGGCCGATTATTTAATTCAACCTTTCGATTCGACCCAACTTATTGATTCTAGAAATAACGTATTGAAACAACGTGTTGATCCATAGATTATATTACTTAGTTGTCTTATTCGAGAACTAAGTTATAAAAACCATAGACAATGTGAACTTATATAGTTCGGACATAATTTTAACACTAAGGATCTAGCCTATTAGACTCATCCTTAGAACTATAACAATAAAAGAAAAGAAAACTTACGAGTTTTGGAGGATGCACCACCTATACAAATAGTTTTTTTATTCCACAAGGTAGATTACAAGAGAATATGTTACAAAGGAGAATATCTAAAGAGAGAGAGAGACGTTGGGTGAAGCCCGCTTATAATAAAGGAAGGGCCGCCCTTATATAGACGGACGCCAAACGAAAAATTAAAATACGAAAACGAACAGAAAAAGTGAACAATAATTCTTGTTCAAAAGTCAAAAGTAAACAGTAAAATTACTTGTTTAAAGCGAGTATATTAAGCTGCAAACAACTGTTTTGGTTCTTGTTTATGAGCGATATCTTGTCGGCCATCACCTATTTTTGTCTTCTTCTTAATTTTTCTTGTCTTTTCTTGCAAATGATTCATCTTTGTCCATTTCTTGGAGCAATTTTTCCATTTCATCATCGGAAAGAAGTCCTTCATTAGGATCTTGAGCTTCTTGCATTGATATTCCTTTGGAAGATTCGAAATAATATCTTCTTCTTCATCAAGATCGTGAAGTAATTCTTCTTTCATTACGTTGAGATATAACTCAATCATTTCTGTTTGGATAACTTATCCACACTTCGCATTAATTTTACGGAAATATTATTTTTAGTGACTAATTATGCATTTTTCTTTTTCTCTTGGCTATAAGTCATGCATGTTTCAACTATTTTAGTCATAGTATCAATACCAAAGTATTCTTTAGTACTTGGGTCTATTTTGACCATTTTCTCCCAGAATTTTGTATAAAAATTCTTTTTAAACAAGGAATTTCGTTGGTATTACCAACTTTAACTTCCCATTTCCAAATCCATGGAATGGAGAATTCAATAAAGAAGTGCATCGGGGCTTCCCATGATACAAACATATTGCTATTAGCAACATATTCCAATTTTGGACTAATATGTTTGTATTCTTTGAATTCTTCAATCATGAATTCTGGAAGAATTTCTTCCGATGGACCAAATTTTCGCCACCATTTTTTAAACCAATTTGGTATCTCTGAGTTATAAACTCTTTCACATACTTTTATCATCCGTATGCTTCTTTTTATCATTTTGATAATAAAAGACTTTTTCAAAAGCTTGGATATAATCCCAATAATTATATTTTATCACGGCATTATTAGCCGTAAAGATTTTTCTACAAATGGAGATATTCCCCATTCTTCAAATTGAAATTAGTTGTTTAATTATAATCTTTGAGAAATTATAAATTTCTTTCTGGTTCCACCGGTCATATGTGTTATATCACATGAATGACTATTATTGAGAATATTATCATAATAACTTCGGTATTTATAAGCACCGCATTAAATTCCCGTGTAGATATGTATCTCTCAAGGATTTTCCAGAGAGTATTTTCCCATTTCAAATCAAGATTTCTGATTAAGAAGATAGTCTCTTCTTTCTCCTTCTTAAAAAATCCTTTATTAGGATCTTTTTCATCTTCTGCAACAATATTTGCGTAAGATGAGATGTCCGGAGAGGATGTGGATTCCTCCATAGATTTGGAAGTATTACTTCCTTGAGATTTCTTCCATTTAAGAAATTCTGGTATGACAAATCATCATCGTAAAGATTTGCAATTTTGGAAGCAACCAATTTTTGCTTTCCTTGTTGTGCGAGAATATTATTACGACCTCGTCCATCTTTTCCCCTATAAGGGAAAGATCCTCGGCCTCGGCCTCGCATATCTTCAAAATTCATAACATATTCACGAGTTAAATAATCGGGAAGAGAATTTTCTTCTCCTTTTTATAAATAATTTCAAAATCAAATGGGGCTAAATGAGCCATCTAGCAAACATTTGCTTGGAGACATCATGTTTAAAATCTTTATTAAACATGTGTTTTCTTCTTTACAATCGAGTTTTAATAACAAATTTCTGATTGTATAAATCATCTGAAATTTTAAAACACATTTTACTATAGCTAGAATTTCTTTTGCTACGGTAGCATAATTTTTCGTGCCTATTATTCCATTTGCCGAGAATAAAATCTAATTAAATATTCCTTTTTATCATTATCAATTTGTTTCAAAATACCTCCATAACCAATATCGAGGCATCTGTTTCAATTTTCTTATCCCATTTGGGATTAGCAATAGATAAACAAGGTAAATATTTTACCTTCTCCTTAATTCTTTTAACGGCATTGATATGATCATTATTCCAAGGCTTAGGATTCTTTTTAATCTATCATATAATATAGCAAGATCATTTGCAAGATCCTTATAATAAGGAGAGATATAATTCAAGCTTCCTAGAAATCTCTGTAATTGAGTTTTATCCGTGATATCATCGGGAATTTAGAAGCAAATTCAATACTTCTATTGATAGGAATAATATTACTTTTTCAATATTATAGCCCAAAAATTTAATGTTAGTTTGGAATAATAACATTTTTGGTTTAGATATAACCAAACCATTACGAATAACAACTCTTTTAAAAATTTCTAAATGTTTAAAATGAGTTTCAATATTTTGAAAATATTAATATATCATCAATATAAACAACCATAAATTCACTATAAGGAATAAAAATATCATTCATAATTTTCTCAAATTCGGAAGGAGCATATTTTAAACCAAATGGCATAACATTCCATTCATAATGTCCAAAAGGAACATTAAAAGCGATTTTATATCATCGCCAGTATCAATTTGAATCTGCCAAAATCCAGATTTTAAATCGAATTTGGAAAATATAACAATCATATAACTTGTCAAGAAGATCTTTCTTGTTAGGAATAGGGTGTCTTATCCATTTTAAGACTTTATTAAGAGGTTTGTAATTAATAACCAACCTTGGTACACCTCTTTCTTGTTCGGAATGTTTATTAACATAAAAAGCGATACAAGACCAAGGTGATCGAGAAGTAGCAATAATATTTTTTCTAGAAGAGATTTAATCTCTTTTTGCATAATTCCATGTATTCGTAATTCATTTGACAAGGTCTTGCTTTAGTAGGAATTTTATCCTCTGTAAAAAAATTTCATAGGGTAATGAAACAATATGTTTTTTTCTATTCCAAAAAGCGTTTGGAAGATCATTACAAATTTCTAAACTCATCGATTATGAATTAATTTAATTTTATCCTGCAATTTAGGATTTTTCAAATTATCCTCAATGGATAAAATAGTAATTTCTTGTTTTAAGAAATTTAATTGATTTTCTTTTATTTTGATATTATCAAACATACTATGTAAAATTTTTGCAAAGGGTTTTTCAATAAATTTAAGAACTATTGGTCTATTATCAAAAGTTCCAATAATTCCACTATTATCAACCTTTATTAAAGGATATATCTTTTGAATAAAAGGAGATCCAAGTATAACTTGGTTAGAAATATTTTTACAAGTAAAAAACTTGTCGAAATACATTTTTATCTACACAAACATACGCTTTTGGTAATTTATACTCTATATCGAGGTTTTCACCACCGGCATGTGATAAAGTATGTGTAGTTTTTCAAAATATTTAGTAGGGATTAATCCCTCTGTATTACATTAAGATCTGCACCGCTATCAACAAGTGCAATGAAATCTTTAGAATAAAAATTGTCAATTAAAAGAGTAATCTTAACATACCACTTTTGAGATATAAAAATATCCATTTTATTAAAGGAAACTATTATCAATTTTATTTTCAGAACAATAATTTTTCCTTTTCCTTTATCTTCAAGATTTTCTAATCTTTTTCAAAAATAATATTATTTCGTTTAAGAAATTTAATTTCTCTTTTAAGATTTTCTACTTCAATACTTAAATCATTTAAGGAAGTATGAGTTTTAATCTCTTGTTTTTCTTTTAACATTTGATAAACTTTACTCATAAAATAAGGTTCATCGTAAACACGTATATTATGACTTTTATCAAATGTTTAAGTATTTCTAATATTATTAGAAGTAGTTGGAGTATCATCCAAATGATCAATAATTTGAGATCTTAATTTAGGATCTTTTATTGATCTTAAAAATTCCATAGTATTACTATGATCTAAAACATTAATTTCTAAATTTTTCATTTGGGAAAGAAGTCTATAAACTTCATCATCGACAATTTACACTTGTCGATATCACTTTCTGAATTCTCTGAATCGGATATTGACTCTTGTTCCAAAGTTTTAACTTTTTCATTTTCGAGATATTTCTGAATTTTACGAATATAATTCGGTATTTGATTGATTGATTGATCGATTCATCGGACTTTAATAAGACTTTGCATATCAAGTCTTTTATTCCTTCATCAACTCGAAGATTATTAATCTTCTTTTAACCCAACAATTACGATCATAATGACCAACTTTCGACATTTATGACAAACAATTAGTTTGTTTTTCTTTTTATCCTCTTCTCTTTTTGTTTTGAAGAGAATGCCTTTCAATTTTCTTTTTAGAAGATTTTTTTCTTTTATAAATTCTATCGTAATTTCTAGATCTCTTATCGAGTTTATTCCTTCTAGTTTTACTAGAACTAGGCATATCCATAGCAAATTGATCACAAAATTGACCTAATTGCTTTCTTTCGAGACAAATTCTGTCTTTTAATCTGTTGGTTTAATTTTATTTCATTACATAAATTTAAACCTTTTTGGAATCTAAATCTTGATTAATTTACCGTAGGTAAAATCATCATAAGGAATTTGAATATTATTACCACGTAATTTATTCCTTAGTCTCTCGGCAAATAAATAAGGCAAACCATCAACAAATTTTGATTTCCGGTGAAGTATTACTCTCGGGAAGTTCCATAACTCTCTTGAGAAAAGTATCTTTATACCATCTAAAATCTGTGAGTGTTTTACATCTCGGATTTTGTAATAAAGTGCGAATATTATCGCGATTATCGGAATATCTACCTGTGAAATGCTCAATAATATTAATTATCAAAGTATAAACAGATTTTCAACATCGGCATTATTCTCATTTTTTTATTATTAAGAATATAATCTCTATTTTCTTGAGACAAATAATGATCCCACCAACCTTTAAGTTGGCGGCTAATCCGAAACTATCATTTTAGCAATATTTTTATCGGTATTACCATTGGTTTTACAAAGAGAATACATCAACATTCTATGCATCGTATTATAAATTTATTTTTCAAGTAAAACCATCAATTTTTCATTCGTAGATATTTCTACCACTTTGTAACTATTATTGATAATATACTCCTGCTCTTCATTTAAAACATCGATAGGAGTAGGTCTTACGTAATAGTAATATCTATTAGTGGGTTTATCAGCCCATTGATCAATCTTATTGATATGATCTTGGACAACCTCTTTATAATAAGGATTGGTTTCTAAATTCTTTTCTAAATCATCATTCAAAGTATTTAATGGAAATTTTGAGAATTTCTCTTCCAATAACTTTTCCAATTCGGAAATAGATTCTAATTTAAAATCTTTTATAGTAGGAGGTTGCATACTAGGAGTAGCAACGAAGTATCAATGACCTCCGTTTCATGTTTTTGAAAATTCATAAGATTGATAACATTATCAATTTTTTTATGAAGAGAAAGAATTTGTTCTCCTAACACATTTAAAAATAAATTTGCATAATTATTTTGTTGTATTAACAAATTTATATGTTTACTAGTTATTTGTAAAACATCATATTCAAATAGTTTAGCAAATGCTAGAAAATTACAAACTTGATTTTCGTTTTCAATTTGAAAAGGATCGGTAGGTGAAAAATCAGTATTAATAATTTGTCCACTTATTAATTTATAATTTCTTTCTAAAACAAATATATTGATCTACATAGGTAGACATAAACCAAGGAACAAACAATATCATTGTTTTCGTTTCTTCACATTTTTATAAAATTGGTTTTGAATAATTTGTTTTCAAGATTATCACGAAGTTTTCAAAACCAATTTCTAAAGATTCCCATTTGGGTAATCTAAATTCATTAGAAATAATTTTTAAAGCCAGGCGAGGCTAAAATCAATATCGAGTAAGTTTAAATCCATAAATCAAGGAAAACTCATTTCGAGACATT
This sequence comes from Paraleonurus japonicus, assembly GCA_030762865.1. Lineage (NCBI taxonomy): Eukaryota > Viridiplantae > Streptophyta > Magnoliopsida > Lamiales > Lamiaceae > Paraleonurus > Paraleonurus japonicus. Next base: position 42,502,875 of record CM061053.1, on the reverse strand, counting down.
GTCTCCATATAACGGTGGTTAACACCTTTAACCATATTTTCAATATGCAATTCATTAATTCTGTCATTTTGCAATTATTCTCATCACTTAATTTAGACTTTTCTCTGATTTGAGAAGTAGAAGCTCTAGAAGGAGTTTCAACAATATAATCAATTGGAGAAATATAAGAGTGTAAAGAAGGAGATCTCAAAGATTGAGATTGGGATCTACTTTTATCAAATTGTCAAACTGTATATTAACGATTCATACGTAGTTTTGAAAAACATTCAACAAATTTGATGCAATAGCGGGTTGAGGATTAACCGCTTTTTCAATAATCCAATTTTCAGGAAAGCAATTTCCTCCCATTTTATAGATCTTCTAGTTATAATATTAGACCTATGAAAATTCGTTTCAATCAAAACCGTTTCATTAATGACTTTATCCTTTATTTTGCAATGAGGATTCAAAGTAAATTAAGGTTTATAATAAATTCTGTAACAAATACGAGATAACTTCAGATCCTAAAGTATAGTTATAACCATGAATTTTAACATTTAATGTTAAAGCATCATAAATATTAGGATCGATTAAAGATAACTTGCATATTGGGATACACATCAAAATAAATGGACCATGTGCCATTTGGATTGTATAATGCCCATTAAAGATTGTTTCCAATTTAAATTTCTACCATCACGTAAAGCGGCAATAAAGCTTTCCGGCAAACCTTCTAAGGTTAATGGTTTAAAAACAATTTGTACTAAACCAATATGTAGAAATTTATTATCTTTTTATAAGGCAAAATATCTTTTCGGTAAGTAATTTTATGATTACTTCCTCATTATTAATAGGAATGGACTCCTCGATTGTTTTAACAACTTGTTTTAAACCCAATTTTTCAAAGGTTCCTAATTTATAAATAACCTTAGGATTGATTTTTGGAATCGTCCATTTATTTAATAAATCTAAATCATGGGGTATATCATACTCCATGTTTAAGCTATTCTTAACAGGATTACTGTCAAACATCATAAAAGTAGTGTTAAAATTATATCATCCCTAAATAAGAACATAAATCCATGGCTCGATACCAAGATATCCCGGATAATACGAACGGAGCAATATAAGCTGAATCGCTTTTGTTGAATCGTGTTGTTAAACTAGAATCTTATTGTTAAGGAACAATTACACAATTACAAATCTGAAATAAGGAATCATAAAATTAAATATCCGTCATCTAATATAAGTATTTAAGGAAATCAAAAGACACCCCAAAGCCCTAACACCATTCCAATCGGCAAAACGGGCAAAAATGGGTTCTACTGCATTCCAAATACTTATATTAGGCTAGTTATTTAATTCAACCTTTCAGATTCGACCCAACTTATTGATTCTAGAAATAACGTATTGAAACAACATGTTGATCCATAGATTATATTACTTAGTTGTCTTATTCGAGAACTAAGTTATAAGATTTAGATTTATTAAATAAATGGACGATTCCAAAAATCAATCCTAAGGTTATTTATAAATTAGGAACCTTTGAAAAATTTGGTTTAAAACAAGTTGTTAAAACAATCAAGAGTCCATTCCTATTAATAATGAGGAAGTAATCATAAAATTACTTACCGAAAAGATATTTTGCCTTATAAAAAGATAATAAATTTCTACATATTGGTTTAGTACAAATTACTTTTAAACCATTAACCTTAGAAGGTTTGCCGGAAAGCTTTATTGCTGCTTTACGTGATGGTAGAAATTTAAATTGGAAACAATCTTTAATGGGCATTATACAATCCACTCGCACATGGTCCACTTTTATTTTGATGTGTATCCCAATCATAGCTATCTTTAAGCGATCCTAATATTTATGATGCTTTAACATTAAATGTTAAAATTCATGGTTATAACTATACTTTAGGATCAAGTTATACGTATTTGTTACAATTTATTATAAACCTTTATTTACTTTGAATCCTCATTACAAAATAAAGGATAAAGCTATTAATGAAACGGTTTTGATTGAAACGAATTTTCATAGGTCTAATATTATAACTAGAAGATCTATAAAATGGGAGGAAATTGCTTTCCCCGAAAATTGGATTATTGAAAAAGCGGTTAATCCTCAACCCGCTATCGCATCAAATTTGTTGAATGTTTTTCAAACCATAGAAGGAACCGTTAATATACATTTGACAATTTGATAAAAGTAGATCCCAATCTCAATCTTTGAGATCTCCTTCTTTACACTCTTATATTTCTCCAATTGATTATATTGTTGAAACTCCTTCTAGAGCTTCTACTTCTCAAATCAGAGAAAAGTCTAAATTAAGTGATGAGAATAATTCGAAAATGACAATTAATGAATTGCATATTGAAAATATGGTTAAAGGTGTTAACCATCGTTATATGGAGACAATGTCCGAAATGAGTTTTCCTTGATTTATGGATTTAAACTTACTCGATATTGATTTTAGCCTGGCTCAGGTTTAAAAATTATTTCTAATGAATTTAGATTACCCAAATGGGAATCTTTTAGAAATTGGTTTTGAAAACTTCAGTGATACTTGAAAAACAAATTATTCAAAACCAATTTTATAAAAATGTGAAGAAACGAAAACAATGATATTGTTTGTTCCTTGGTTTATGTCTACCTATGTAGATCAATATATTTCTGTTTTAGAAAGAAATTATAAATTAATAAGTGGACAAATTATTAATACTGATTTTTCACCTACCGATCCTTTTCAAATTGAAAACGAAAATCAAGTTTGTAATTTTCTAGCATTTGCTAAACTATTTGAATATGATGTTTTACAAATAACTAGTAAACATATAAATTTGTTAATACAACAAAATAATTATGCAAATTTATTTTTAAATGTGTTAGGAGAACAAATTCTTTCTCTTCATAAAAAAATTGATAATGTTATCAATCTTATGAATTTTCAAAAACATGAAACGGAGGTCATTGATACTTCTCATTGCTACTCCTAGTATGCAACCCTCCTACTATAAAAGATTTTAAATTAGAATCTATTTCCGAATTGGAAAAGTTATTGGAAGAGAAATTCTCAAAATTTTCATTAAATACTTTGAATGATGATTTAGAAAAGAATTTAGAAACCAATCCTTATTATAAAGAGGTTGTCCAAGATCATATCAATAAGATTGATCAATGGGCTGATAAACCCACTAATAGATATTACTATTACGTAAAAACTTACTCCTATCGATGTTTTAAATGAAGAGCAAGAGTATATTATCAATAATAGTTACAAAGTGGTAGAAATATCTACGAATGAAAAATTGATGGTTTTACTGAAAAATAAATTTATAATACGATGCATAGAATGTTGATGTATTCTCGTTTGTAAAACCAATGGTAATACCGATAAAAATATTGCTAAAATGATAGTTTCTGGATTAGCCGCCAACTTAAAGGTTGGTGGGATCATTATTTGTCTCAAGAAAATAGAGATTATATTCTTAATAATAAAAAAATGAGAATAATGCTGATGTTGAAAATGTTGTTTATACTTTGATAATTAATATTATTGAGCATTTCACGTAGATATTACGATAATAGCGATAATGTTCGCACTTTATTACAAAATCGAGATGTAAAACACTCACAAATTTTAGATGGTATAAAGATACTTTTCTCGGTAGAGTTATGGAACTTCCCGAGAGTAATACTTCTCACTAGAAATCAAAATTTGTTGATGGTTTGCCTTATTTATTGAAAGACTAAGGAATAAATTACGTGGTAATAATATTCAAATTCCTTATGATGATTTTACCTACGGTAAATTAATCAATACTTGTATCCAAGAAGGTTTAAATTTATGTAATGAAATAAAAATTAAACCAACAGATTAAAAGACAATTTGTCAAAGAAAGCAATTAGGTCAATTTTGTGATCAATTTGCTATGGATATGCCTAGTTCTAGAAAACTAGAAGGAATAAACCCGATAAGAGATCTAGAAATTACGATAGAATTTATAAAAGAAAAAAATCTTCTAAAAAGAAAATTGAAAGGCATTCTCTTCAAAACAAAAAGAGAAGAGGATAAAAATGTAAAAACAAACTAATTGTTTGTCATAAATGTCGAAAGTTGGTCATTATGATCGCAATTGTTGGGTTAAAAAGAAGATTAATAATCTTCGAGTTGATGAAGGAATAAAAAGACTTGATATGCAAAGTCTTATTAAAGTCCGATGAATCGATCAATCGGAATCGAATCAAATACCGAATTATATTCGTAAAATTCGAAATATCTCAAAATGAAAAGTTAAAACTTTGGAACAAGAGTCGGTAATATCCGATTCAGAGAATTCGTAAAGTGATATTGGCAAGTGTAATTGTCGGGATGATGAAGTTTATAGACTTCTTTCCCAAATGAAAAATTTAGAAATTAATGTTTTAGATCATAGTAATACTATGGAATTTTTAAGATCAATAAAAGATCCTAAATTAAGATCTCAAATTATTGATCATTTGGATGATACTCCAATTACTTCTAATAATATTAGAAATACTTAAACATTTGATAAAAGTCATAATATACAGGGTTTCGATGAACCTTATTTTATGAGTAAAGTTTATCAAATGTTAAAAGAAAAACAAAAGATTAAAACTCCTACTTCCTTAAATGATTTAAGTATTGAAGTAGAAAATCTTAAAAGAGAAATTAAATTTCTTAAACGAAATAATATTATTTTAGAAAAAGATTAGAAAATCTTGAAGATTAAGGAAAAGGAAAAATTATTGTTCTGAAAATAAAATTGATAATAGTTTCCTTAATAAAATGAATATTTTTATATCTCAAAAGTGGTATGTTAAGATTACTCTTTTAATTGACATTTTTATTCTAAAGATTTCATTGCACTTGTTGATAGCGGTGCAGATCTTAATGTAATACAGAGGGATTAATCCCTACTAAATATTTTGAAAAAACTACACATACTTTATCACATGCTGGTGGTGAAAACCTCGATATAGAGTTTAAATTACCCAAAGCGTATGTTTGTGTAGATAAAAATGTATTTCGACAAGTTTTTTACTTGTAAAAATATTTCTAACCAAGTTATACTTGGATCTCCTTTTATTCAAAAGATATATCCTTTAATAAAGGTTGATAATAGTGGAATTATTGGAACTTTTGATAATAGACCAATAGTTCTTAAATTTATTGAAAAACCCTTTGCAAAAATTTTACATAATATGTTTGATAATATCAAAATAAAAGAAAATCAATTAAATTTCTTAAAACAAGAAATTACTATTTTATCCATTGAGGATAATTTGAAAAATCCTAAATTGCAGGAAAAAATTAAATTAATACATAATCGAGATGAGTTTAGAAATTTGTAATGATCTTCCAAACGCTTTTTGGAATAGAAAAAAACATATTGTTTCATTACCCTATGAAAATTTTTCTACAGAGGATAAAATTCCTACTAAAGCAAGACCTTGTCAAATGAATTCTGAATACATGGAATTATGCAAAAAGAGATTAAATCTCTTCTAGAAAAAAATATTATTGCTACTTCTCGATCACCTTGGTCTTGTCTTGCTTTTTTATGTTAATAAACATTAGAACAAGAAAGAGGTGTACCAAGGTTGGTTATTAATTACAAACCTCTTAATAAAGTCTTAAAATGGATAAGACACCCTATTCCTAACAAGAAAGATCTTCTTGACAAGTTATATGATTCGTTATATTTTCCAAATTCGATTTAAAATCTGGATTTTGGCATATTCAAATTGATGCATGGCAGATATAAAATTGCTTTTAATGTTCCTTTTGGACATTATGAATGGAATGTTATGCCATTTGGTTTAAAAATGCTCATTCGAATTTGAAAATTATGAATGATATTTTTATTCCTTATAGTGAATTTATGGTTGTTTATATTGATGATATATTAATATTTTCAAAATATTGAAACTCATTTTAAACATTTAGAAATTTTTAAAAGAGTTGTTATTCTAATGGTTTGGTTATATCTAAACCAAAAATGTTTTTATTCCAAACTAACATTAAATTTTTGGGCTATAATATTGAAAAAGGTAATATTATTCCTATCAATAGAAGTATTGAATTTGCTTCTAAATTCCACGATGATATCACGGATAAAACTCAATTACAGAGATTTCTAGGAAGCTTGAATTATATCTCTCCTTATTATAAGGATCTTGCGGTAAATCTTGCTATATTATATGATAGATTAAAAAAGAATCCTAAGCCTTGGAATAATGATCATACCAATGTTGTTAAAAGAATTAAGGAGAAGGTAAAATATTTACCTTGTTTATCTATTGTTAATCCCAAATGGGATAAGATAATTGAAACAGATGCCTCGTATATTGGTTATGGAGGTATTTTGAAACAAATTGATAATGATAAAAAGGAATATTTAATTAGATTTTATTCGCAAATGGAATAATAGCCGAAAAATTATGCTACTATAGCAAAAGAAATTCTAGCTATAGTAAAATGTGTTTTAAAATTTAAGGATGATTTATACAATCGTAAATTTGTTATTAAAACTCGATTGTAAAGCAGAAAACACATGTTTAATAAAGATTTTAAACATGATGTCTCCAAGCAAATGTTTGCTAGATGGCTCATTTAGCCCCATTTGATTTTGAAATTATTTATAAAAAGGAGAAGAAAATTATCTTCCTGATTATTTAACTCGTGAATATACATTATGAATTTTGCAGATATGCGAGGCCGAGGCCGAGGATCTTTCCCTTATAGGGGAAGAGGTGGACGAGGTCGAGAATATTATTCTCGCACAACACGGAAAGCAAAAATTGGTTGCTTCCAAAATTGCAAATCTTTCGATGATGATTTGTCATACCAGAATTTTTAAATGGAAGAAATCTCAAGGAAGTAATACTTCCAAATCTATGGAGGAATCCACTCCTCTCCGTACATCTCATCTTACGCAAATATTGTTGCGAAAGATGAAAAAGATCCTAATAAAGGATTTTTTAAGAAGGAGAAAGAAGAGACTATCTTCTTAATCAAGTAATCTTGATTTGAAATGGGAAATACTCACTGGAAAATCCTTGAGAGATACATATTTACACGGGATTTAATGCGGTGCTTATAAATACCGAAGTTATTATGAGAATATTCCCAATAATAGTCATTCATGTGATATAACACATATGTCCAAAGGAACCGAGAAAGAAATTTATAATTTCTCAAAGATTATAATTAAACAGCTAATTTCAGTGAAGAATGGGGAATATCTCCATTTGTAGAAAAATCTTTTACGGCTAATAATGCTGTGATAAATATAATTATTGGGATTATATCCAAGCTTTTGAAAAAGTCTTTTATTATCAAAATGATAAAAAGAAACATACGGATGATAAAAGTATGTGAAAGAGTTTATAACTCGAGAGATACCAAATTGGTTTTAAAAATGGTGGCGAAAATTTGGTCCATCGGAAGAAATTCTTCCGAAATCATGATTGAAGAATTCAAAGAATACAAACATATTAGTCCAAAATTGGAATCATTGCTAATAGCAATATGTTTGTATCATGGGAAGCCCGATGCACTTCTTTATTGAATTCTCCATTCCATGGATTTGGAAATGGGAAGTTAAAGTTGGTAATACCAACGAAATTCCTTGTTTAAAAAGAATTTTTATACAAAATTTTGGGAGAAAATGGTCAAAATAGACCCAAGTGCTAAAGAATACTTTGTTATTGATACTATGACTAAAATAGTTGAAACATGCATGGCTTATAGCCAAGAGAAAAAGAAAAGCAGACAATTAGTCACTAAAAATAATATTTCCGAAAATTAATGCGAAGTGTGGATAAGTTATCCAAATAGGAAATGATTGAGTTATATCTCAACGAGAATGAAAGAAGAATTACTTCACGATCTTGATGAAGAAGAAGATATTATTTACGAATCTTCCAAAGGAATATCAATGCAAGAAGCTCAAGGTCCTAATGAAGGACTTCTTTCCGATGATGAAATGGAAAAATTGCTCCAAAAATGGACAAAGATGAATCATCTGCAAGAAAAGACAAGAAAAATTAAGAAGAAGACAAAAATAGGTGATGGTGACAAGATATTGTTCATAAACGGAACCAAAAGCAGTGTTTGCACAGTTAATATCTTGTTTAAACAGTAATTTTACTGTTTACTTTTTGACTTTTGAACAGTAATTACTGTTCACTTTTTCTTATTCATTTTCGTTTTTAATTTTTCGTTTGGCGTCGCGTCTATATAAGGGCGGCCCTTCCTTTATTATAAGCGAGACTTGACCCAACGTCTCTCTCTCTCTAGATATTCTCCTTTGTAACATATTCTCTTGTAATCTATTTTGTGGAATAAAAAGACTATTTGTATAGGTGGTGCGTCCTCCAAAACTTCGTAAGTTTTCTTTTCTTTTATTGTTATAGTTCTAAGGATGAGCCTAATAGGCTAGATCCTTAGTGTTAAAATTATGTCCGAACTATATAAGTTCACATTGTCTATGGTTTTTATAACTTAGTTCTCGAATAAGACAACTAAGTAATATAATCTATGGATCAACACGTTGTTTCAATACGTTATTTCTAGAATCAATAAGTTGGGTCGAATATGAAAGGTTGAATTAAATAAGCGGCCTAATATAAGTATTTTGAATCTGTTAGAACCCATTTCTACCCGTTTTGCCGATTGGAATGGTTGTTAGGGCTTTGGGGTGTCTTTTGATTTCCTTAAATACTTATATTAGATGACGGATATTTAATTTTGTGATTCCTTATTTGATTTGTAATTGTTCCTTAACAATAAGATTCTAGTTTAACAATACAATTTAATTGAATATATACAATATTAATAATTATAAAATGATAATATATATAGTAAGGGTGTGATTGGTAGGGGGTAATATTGAGGGTGAGATGGTATTAATTTAGTATGGTTTGATGTATTTTATATTATTTGGTAGGACATAAATATTAAATTATGCAAGATCTCAATGTTGCTTGGTAGGGTATAATAAATCATGCATAATTTTGTACTTTGATTGGTAGGCCATATAAGATCATGACTATTGCTTGAAAATACAATTTTGCCCCTAACATAAAAATGATTTTTTTATTTCCCACCAATTGTATTTTCATTTCCCCCAAATTAAGAATTTTCCCCATTTCAATAAAACTTGACCTAGTGTGAGCACCCACATAGACGAACAAAATCTGCGCACCAAATCATCGCACCAAAATCACGCACCCTTCGAGAAGCATTCGACCAGCTTCTTCCTCCACCAAAATTGGCGATCATTGGCGGTGATTGAACAAGAAGGAAGCATTCGACCAGCTTCTTCCTCCACCAAAATTGGCGATCACCGGGCGGTGATTGAACAAGAAGGAAGCATTCGACTAGCTTCTTCTTCCACCAAACTTCATTGTCGAGAATAATTCCGGGTTATTTCGCACCCTTCATTCATCCTCCGTTATTAGGTTGAGTCGAATCTTTGTTTTGTTGTTGGTTTTATCTATTTTTTTGGAGTAGATCGGCAAGCCATGCGACCTTCTCGTGTTGAATGAAATTGACAAATTTATAATATATTTAGTTGGCTGCAATTCAATACGATTGAACATTAGAACAATACTTGGGTATTTTTGGTGATTTCAAGTTTCATTTGAACAAATACCCTCTGCTATTTAATATGGATTCATTGTTCGAAAAAGGGGGTAATTTGGTGACACTGGTTTTTATTTTGCCTTCATGTGCTTGGAAATCTTTGTGGAACCCATTATGCTTGTTCCTTTGAGATAGGAAAATTTGCATCTGCAGAATACGACTATTTTATTATGTGCAACAAATGATACCGAGAGTTTGTCTTAAATATTCATGTGCGGCCATTAGCATGTATTTGCGTATTATGAACACCCGGTATGCTTATGTTCACTTGGTACAATTTTGTAGATATGGAGGGTGGAGGAAGTAGTTTAGGACACAACAAAGGAAAAAATACAAGCCGCAACGCGAAGGACTTGGAACCAAGCGGAGGAACAAAATTTAATGGAACTACCGAAGGAGATTGTGGTATCGGGTGGAAGACCAAGAATGGTTTTAGGTCCGGTTATTTATCAAAGTTGCGAGGCCATGATACGTGAAAAGATACCAGGCCGACATTCGTGCAAACCCTCATATACACTCGAGGATCACCATATGGAAGAGGCACCATGCATGTCTTCGCACTGCTCTATCGGAGAGCGGTGCTGGCTTTAACCCAATCACAAAGATCATTGATGTCTCGGATACGGCATGGGAGAAAGTTGTACAGGTGTATCAATGTCAAATTGATGTCTATGGGTTTTTATTCACATATTTACCTTATATCACTGAATTACTTATGTGATTCTTGTAATTTTATTTTACGAAAGAACCAAGCATTGCGGGGAATGCACCATAAACCATGGCATTTCTACTACGATTTGGATAGAAGTCTTTGGATGTGATAGAGCGATCGGGAAGACCACCGAGGATGTCATGGATGCGATTAACGAGCTTGTCAATGAAGACGCGTCAACCCGACCGTTGCTGAAAACACACCGGGAGACATCCCAAATACTCACAATGAGGAGGCTTATGAGATGGATGTCGAGTCTCAAGCCCCTACGGTGGATGGTAGAGCAAAGGAAACAACATCCTTTAGCAAGAAAAGGCCATTTCGACCCACTACCGAAAATAGCAAAGAATTACTTGATGGACTCGCTCATTTGTTTAATACATCCGACGATCGCCTTGAAAAAATTGTGGTGAATTTCGGTGAATAGGTTAGTGGAAAGTCAAAGGACGAATCAATTTATTCCATGCTTGAACGCATCCCCGGAGAGTGAAGATGAAGCGCTCGATACCTCGGATATACTTTCGAAGAATGCACAACGTCTGAAGATGTTCAATGAGTTTCCACAGCATGCTCGAGCACGTTACATTCATCGATTGCTAAACGGAGACTTTGATAAGCCGTAATGGTGATGAGATAGCGGTTGCTCTGGACAACACACTTTGAATCACCGGCTTTGTGTATGGGACAACATTTCGTCTGTTTTGCTTATTTTGCCTAGTAGTAGGGCAGCTCATCTTGCAGAGCACATGGATGTTTACTAGGGCACCTCATACCGTGTTTACATGGATGTTTTGTATTTTGGTATAATTTATGGTATTTTGTAAGCTCTTGTCTCATAAATTATAATATATGTACTTTTGAGATGAACAATATTCAGTTTGTAAAAATACTTTTAAAAAAAAATTGTTACTTTTAGATAATTTTTGGTATAATTTATTAATAAATAAAACAAAATAAGCTTGCAAATGGGTCTTTTTTAATAATGTTATCTAGATAATTGTTGTAGTCGATATTAATAAATAAAATAAAATAAGCTTGCAAATGGGTTTTTTTAAATAATGTTACCTAGATAATTGTTGCATCGATATTAATAAATAAAACAAAATAAGCTTGTAAATGGGTCTTTTTTTTTAAATAATGTTACCTAGATAATTGTTGTAGTCGATATTAATAAATAAAATAAAAATAAGCTTGTAAATGGGTCTTTTTTTAAATAATGTTACCTAGATAATTGTTGTAGTCGATATTAATAAATAAAATAAAATAAGCTTGCAAATGGGTCTTTTTTAAATAATGTTACCTAGATAATTGTTGTAGTCGATATTAATAAATAAAACAAAATAAGCTTGTAAGAGGGGCTTTTTTTAAATAATGTTACCATAATTATTACAAATAAATTAAAATATCCTTGTAATAAGATTTTGTTTTTAAAAAGTTAAAAATATGATTTCAATTTAAAGCCTATCAAAGAGCCTATCCCACCACTAAACCCACGGAAAGAATGAAAGGCCCAATTATGGTGAAAGGCCCAACTTGTCCATCCGACCTCTATTCCCACGCAGCAAATCCGTTTGTGTAATTTAAAAGGGCGGAATATTGTAAAGCCTCACCCTCTCCAATGAAAAACCACATTTAAACCCTCTCCAACTTGTTCGTCGGAAACTTCTTCTTCAAGGTCGCCGTAATCGAGCTTCAAGAATCGAGGGACGTGAAATTGACCTCTACACGGTGTTACACATTTGTGTACGGTACGTTTTCTTGTTTGACGAAGCTCTTTACGACTTGTAGTGGTATTCGACTAAACGCCTTCTAGTGATATTTACGAAATGGTTGTTATAAATAAAACAAAAAAATGTTGAATGTCGACGTAGTATAGTTTTCGGAAAAAAAATATTGAGCTCCACTAGTATTCGATTGAAACGCCTTCTAGTGCTATTTCGGTATTACTATTTATTCTTTTTTTTGAGATTTTGTTGAATGCCGAAGCGTAGTATAGTTTTCGAAATGGTAGACGAGTCAATTTGAATCGTCGGTTTTGATAGATATCTATACGAATTGTGGTGCTAGTCGACCGAAACAATAAGGAATTGTGAATAAACGCCTTGTTTCCCGCTATTCGAATAACGGTCTTTTTTGAGATTTTGGATAATGCCGACGTAGGATAGTTATCGTATACGGTCATAAAAATTTGAATCGTCGAGTTTTGTATAACTACTATGAGAAGTTACCACTCTACATTAACCGTCTCCCCATAAAGATTGTTTTTTCAGTTTATTTGTTCGAATGTGATTTGCTCATCGTGTTCATTGTTTTTTGGTTTTTAGATGGTCATTGTAGAAAGAGAAGATTATTTCAAAGCTAGATTGAGTTGTCGTCTTGATCTTGCCATTATATCTACCATAAAGAACCGAATAAGTAAAAAAACAAGGCACTTTTCAAGCAATCTTGCTTGGGCAATTCTACAATCTTGAGAATGTTCCCTTTCGAGGTCGACTTTATCTCCATTTGTTATTCAAGCAAGACAAATCAATGAGAGGTGAAAAGATTGTATTCCATATAAATAATGGTGAAACTGAATTTGGCCCTCGGGAGTTTGCATTAGTCACGGGGTTGAAGTTCGGCATTAAACCGATTATTCCCGAGAGTTCAAAGTTTAAGGACGCCGTCTTCGGTAGAAAAGAAATTCTTGTGGTTCGTGATATTGAGGACGCTTTTATGAGTGCCACGGATGAGGAAGATCGGGATAAAGTTGATGATGACATAGTTATAAAGCTTGCCCTTTTATGGATATTATATGGGATCTTACTAATGAAGGACAACACCACCAAAAGATTGATACACAATATATACACTTGGTGGAGGATCTCAACGACTTCAACAAATATCCTTGGGGAGAGTTACATATGAATTCCTTCGTAGGGATATCCGCAATTCCATGGATGGTAAAGCCATTGCTTGTCGGGAACGGTTGATAGGTAACAAACGTAAGAATAACATCACTCATATTGATGTCTATGGGTTCGCTTATGCACTACAATTTTGGGCTTACGAAGCAATACCATGTGTTGCGAGTTTCGTGGTGGGAAGAAGGCAAAAACAATTATTCCTCGAATGCTACGGTGGCTGCCTTGTAAAGGCCTCGTTTTGAAGAATTCACTCAACATTGCTTTCCGATATTGGAGTGCGGAGATGAAACTCCAGATCGAGTAAGTTCTTTTCGAATTCAAAACTAACCGAATATAGATGCATAATATTTGTTTAGAATATAGATGCCTAATAATTACTTGTCGTATTTTGTGAGCAGTTAAAGTGCAACCAAATTTGATCCCAACGACTGCGAGAAAGGCACAACATATTTTAAGAGTGTTCTTTGAGTGGGAAAAAGGATTGAAAGCAAGCAACGTGCCTTCTACAGCGACGGCCCGTAAGCGTAAGAGGAAAGAGGAAGACGACGAAGGTGGCGAAAGATTGGACAATGATCTAATTAAGAGACCGGATATCAAATACGGGAGAATAGAGAAGACAATGAACCGCCTTCTTGCAAACCAAAAAGTTATACTAAAAAAATTGGACCTTCCGATAAAGACTAACGATGGCTCACCAAGTGAACATTCGGAGAAGAAGTCTGAATCATACCAACATGAAGATAAGATGAAGGATGAAAATTCGGAGAAAGTGTGAAAGATGATGACAAGATGAAGAACTTTGACAAGTATGAAGTGAGAGTGATCCCAAAGATGATTTTGGCAACGTTGGAGAGGAGATGATTGATGGAGACAAAAAAATTCAGCTTTCTCTCGATGATGATCAACTCAAAGATGAGGAGATGAAGGATGGAGGCAGGCACGATGCGGATCCACTCAAGGATGAGGAGATGAAGGATGGAGACGAGCCCGATGCGGATTCACTCAAAGATCGAAGGTGGAACACCAAGACAAACATGATGAGCATGAAGAAGAGACTGTGGAAGAAGGGTCGAAGCACAAGCAGGAACAACTCTCGGAAAAAGGGGGGACGCCGAAACAAAGCAGTGGCCTTCTTGGGAGCACCAGGATACATGCGGGAGAAAACTTGGAGGACAATGAATTTGATGTGTGGTACAATTTGTCCGCTAACTCGAGATTGACATCATGCTTTCGGTACCACATATTGGGAGTGCAAATGAGGACTGGTTTAAGAGCTTACGAGATCCATCTGGGTGGCTTACGAATCGGTGTAACACATCCTTGCCGATCCGCATGAAATTTAAATTAGCAAATATAAACATTCTCATAACTCGTTGGGGATTGGTTTTATTGAATTTCTTGTTGTCACCGAGTATAGATGCAACTTAGTTTGAATTGTAATTATTGTTTTTATAGAATATAGATGCTTTGATGTATCTTCTCGTGTTTAAAGCTAAGACATGGCCTGAAAATTATACGGCCACGATGGACTTGCGTTGATTTACCATTTTGGGTAAGTGTGATTTGTCAACATGCATTCGTTTCCCTAACGCCTTGGTAATATTTATCCTTCATTTATCTTTCATTTATGACTAACTGAAATGTACAATTTGTGATGTCTTTTTACAACAAAATACTCAGGCTCGATGACAGGAAGGATATACAATGCGTGGAACAAGGCCCAAAAAACAGCAAAGTGGGTGTGGTTGGAAAAGGAAAAATTTATAGTGGATGCGTCACAGTCGATTACCCGTCATGGCATGCACGTTCCATGGTCCGAAACCGACCGAGTATTTGGCATTGGACATATAAATAGGAACCACTGGATCCTATACGAGATGTCAATTCTAGACGAGACCATCTTCGTTTATGACTCTATGGCGGGTGATGGAAGAAGGGGTAATCCAAGGCACTTAGCAAATGTCCGACTATTAGCATCACTCATGCCGAGTATCGTTGATCAACTTGTGAAGACGGGTTCACTGCAAAGAAGGGTACACGCGGTAAGAAAAAGCATGGGAGGTTACATTAATTCCATATGCACCGCAATGTGGATTCGGCATCTTGCGGAGTCTTGAGTATGAAGGTGCTAGAGTGTCTTGTTTCCGGACACTCTATTGACGTGATCGATCCCGAAAGATGCACCGAGTATCGCAAGAGATATTGCTTGGAGCCGTTCAACGGGAGGAACATATCGCCCATTACCTATACTTGATGTAAGGCGAGTGTGTGGTTCGTAGGTGCACCACCTTTTGACTTGTTGGATATTATATGTGTTTGCACTTTAAACTTGGAACCGTATAATTAAGTAATGTATGTGATCTTTTGTGAAGATTGTACTGTTTTTAACGCTCATTTGTGAAGATTGTTGAGCTTGCAATCAATGTTAGGATTTTTAATCAAACAAGCTCTTAGTTAAAATTACGAACAAATAAAACACAAGAGAATAGGAGAAATTCTAACAAGTTGGAATTAAAAGACATCCACAAACACCACTTGGTGCCACACGGACACACAACACTAAACTAAAAAGATTAAAATTAAAAAGAGGACATAGTAAAGCAAATAACACACGAGACTCCTCCTCCTAATTTAGTTCCTTCCCTGGAACCGAGAACCATTTCGTAGGGCTTGTTGAGTCCTGGGACGCATGTGACTGTGGAGATGGGATGGAGTCGATGCATGCTAACTCCTACATGGTGACTTGGATGAGTTGTACGAGATTGACGAGGGAGAACAAAGGTCATCGAACAATTGTCTAGCACGGCGGTTGTCATCTTTGCATTAATGGAGATATCACTTCTTCGCTCGATTCAGACAGATAACGGTTGGCACATCCCTCGTAGTGTTGGCGGTTTGAAAGGCCGGTGGAGTCATCAGCGATTTCAATAACATCCTCCCGGCCGGGATGGGGATTGGGTTGGTCCATGTTGAAGAGAAGACTTAAATCATCATATTCGGGCTCACCATGGTATACATATGCCCTAGCAAGACGATTACCCTATAAAAATAGCAAATAGGAAATATAAGGGATACTTTCTTGTTTGAGTATGGAGATGAAGAATTAGGGCTCACCCTAATGATAAAAGCGCCAAGTCTCCGATCATCCGTGTGCACCGTGTTAAGCTCTTTGCTCCAGTAGGTGTTAACAGTACTCACAATGTCTTTGAAACAATCATACCTATCCCGCAGAAATTCTACCCTTGCAACGGCATCCTCGTAAGATAGTGTTTTCCCGAAGTCGTCATTTACCTTCCAACGCAGTGGCAATTGCATGGTAGTTGCGCTCGTTACGGCCTGCCCAGCTTCCCAACCTTCGTTGTTCAACCAAGTACTCGATAAATGCATGATCCATGGACTTGGTCCATTTTCTTGAGTATAACATATCATCTTGTGGAGGAATGTTTTTAGCACCATCGTAGGATAGGATGTCTTGAACAAAGACTTGGGATAACCCTGCATGCCGAGAACAAATATATAAATAGGTGTGAAATAACTCGCGAATAACCCGGTGAACGGTGTGGGATGATCAAGCCCACTTATATGATGACAGTAAAATCAATAGCAACAGAGTAATCACATGGTCCCGAGTGTGGGATTTCTTAAACCACACACGTACCACTCGGTATATGACCACCTTTTACGAAAAAATCACAAGTTGAGCAGTAATGAGATTCTTCCACGTAACGCACCCAAAACTACACCAAAAAAAGACAACTAGTCTGTAATTGTAATTCCCAAGACTTGAAGATTCTTAAGAAATGCATAACCAGCTGTGAAAATACCACATGTGCACAGTAATGGAATGAAAAGCTCACTTGGAAAAGTGCTTGGCCGCAGCCTTGTTGGTCCCGGAATGTTGAGTTGATTAATAACCTTGAGTTGGCTTCCTAGAACAAAATCTAGAAAGGGGGTTTGAATAGATTTTGTAGATTTTTCAAATCTTTCAAAATTAATTCAAAACATCGATTAAACACAGCGGAAAATAATTGATAACTCAACTTTTAACAAGATCAAAAGCAAGGTTGATATTCGATTTTGGTTAAGATTCTGAACTTTAATCTTGAATTAACAATATTGTAATTTGAACAAAATTAAAGAAAGCAAGAAATAACACCGGGATTTATAGTGGTTCGGATTTTAATAATCCTACATCCACTCTCCTTCTCCAATCAAGAAGAGACTCTCGCTACTACTTACTTTCTTACTTTCAACTTACGACTTACAACTTGTACAAATCTTCAAATCTTCAATCTCCTAAATCCTTCTCTAAAATCTAACTATTACGGTGAATATCGGATTTTGAAGATTACAAGAAAAGTGTTCTAAAAACACTTAGAACTTTTGAGAACTCTCTTGAATATACTCGTGAAAAGATTGTGATTGAAATCTAAGTAGTGAATAGTGTGAAAAATCAAATATGCATAAGTGTCTTGAAAAATAAAATCTAGTCCTATTTATAAGTCCGGAAAGGACAGTTAGTTTGTTAGTTAGTTCTAACAAACTTGAAACCGCTTAACAAACTTAAACTTGTAAACCGCTCTAGACCTCACCGATTCTTCATACTCATCTGCGGTGACTTGGTGAAAACTTCGCCTTTCTTATTCTAATCGGCTTATCTTGACCTCGTCTGAGCTCTTCATGTTTGTCTCCTGCAGATGACTAGGTTCAAGCTCGTCTTCGATGACTAGCATGATATCGGACCTCGGTGACTAGGTTGGTGCTTGACCCCATCCGATCGCCTTATCTTATAAACTTATTCTCTCCCGTTCTTTAGGTTGGTGATCGATCACCGAGCTGCTCTTTAACTCATCAAAACCTCTTGATCCAACAATTTCTCCTCCCCATCTCCAACCCAAACTCGGCAATGAAGAGGTGTCCCAGTGGCACCTCGAGCCTCTCAAACAGCCTACTCCCGAAATTGTCCAAAGTCCAACCTCATCTTCTCTCCCCCAAATCCAACTCTCATCTCCTCCACCATCCCCATCTCATATCTTGTCCTTCCTCTCGGACCAAGATTCTCCCCAACCCCCATCTCCATATCTCCACCAGCCTTACCCACAACTTCTCAACCCCAACTCACTCTACCTCAAACACTCTCATCTCCTCCACCTACCACTTCACAAATCCCACCTTTACCATCATCACCCCCACCAAATCCCACCCCCACCATCGAGACACCCCCACCTCATCTACCTCACCGAACCTCATGTGGATACCTCAAATATCTTTGGGGATATTCCCATGAGCTCCCTAGTCCAACTTCTCCCACCCGGCCTTATCAAGAAGACCAAACTATTTCCAATAAACACTTGACTTATCCATGAATCAACCGAACTCAACATTGCAATGCCAACAAATATCCTGGGTGGGACCACTATTTAATGGGACAAACCAGCCACAAATTTAAATAAAAAGTTTAAGGATACAAACCAATCAAACAAGTCTACATTATAAAGAATAATGTGCATTAAACACTCATCACGCTAGAAATTCAAACTCAACCATGATACAACTTTATTCAGCTACCCATTCGACCTCCAAATCTGAACATAGAATTTGCCACTCTTCCCTCCAATTATTAAATTTGGTCGATGACTCAACAAAGTGTCAATTACATCAACGGGCTGAGAATCATCGGGTTCAAGAGGCTGATCATTGTTCACTTGTTGCTCCAATGGATCAACAGCATTTCGGATCGAATGAAGTTGTGGAGTAGGAAACATGCCATTATTAGGCGAATTTGAATCTTCGGTGGATAGAAGCTAGGACTAGAAAGAATTCCAAACCTTTTTTAGGACGCCGAATGCACGTTCTATCACATTACGTGCTCTCGTGTGTCTCATGTTGAAGTGTTCGTGGGGATTTGCGGGCGATCGGTGTTTGGACCCCACTCTTTCAAGTGATACTCGACATCCTCCGTACGGTGCTAGAAAACCTTCGAATTAGCATATCTATTGTCGCAGAGATAGTAGTTCCCTAATAATTGATAAAATAAGGGCGAAATTGGAGTGAATATCAAATAGGTACAACTATGGTTCAAGAAAAGTAGAAAACATTATTTCATACCCTTTGGAACCTTGAGGCCATGGATACGTGAAACCAAATCTCGTAGGACTCGGGAATTAGCTGCTGATCCCTCCCACCCGGGGAGGAAGTAGACAAATCGCTTTTCCGTGTCGCACACTCCTAGGACATTTGTGGATATACGGCCTTTCGGGTTCTATATCTCGGCCTTTCACTCGGACTAACGTGGACATCGATGTATGTACCATCGAGAGCACCTAAGCATCCCTGCATAGGACATAAGAAAGATCGTGAAACGATGACAATATAAAGACAATCGATAGTTTTAATTTTTAATACTATTTTTTATTACCTTGAACCATTTCCATCGTGGATTCGTCGAATCATCGGGGACAGGGTAGGCCTTACAAGAAACAAGTAGTGTAGCTTTAAAATAGCTTTCAAGACAAGGTGGACGTAATGGGAGACTGCTTGAGTTGACCTCACGTAGTCGAATTTAACAACTCTTTATTTTTTGTGATGAGCCAAAACCCCTAAGAACATGGAAACTTGTTCTTCCACATACAAATACTTTTGGTTTCTAAGGCCTCCTAATTCCCGAAGTAAAAAACAAAGTCGTGCAAAAGTATTACGATCCAAGCAAATACAACTGCTCAAAGTAAATACAACTGCTCAAAGTATCAACTTGTTGGGGAATTTTACTTATCATAGAGTACGAACGCCGTACGCCAAAGACATGGTCTTACAACCCTATGTTGTTTATTCGTTATTATGTGAGCTATTATCATGCAAATAATTTTTGTCCGAAGCTTTATACGTTGAACCAATATGCACGAGAAACAATTTCGTCACAGCCACGGGACAACATTGTAAACAAGAACTACACGTGATTTCGCAATGGAATTGAACAATAAAAAAGATAAAATAAAAAGATAATCATCGAAATAGGACACAACAAAGGGCAAAGTATTCGGGGACTTATGTATACATGCTTCAAACAACGTGCATCTATTGGAGAGCATCTCCATAGTTAGTTCTTCTTAAATTCGAACTTGTTGGAATATAACGCATGAATTGCTAATTAAACAAAAAGCATGCCAAAGTTTATGCTAAATCGCATTTAACCGTATACAAACGGATAATATTCCAAGCTAATATTGACGCTGAAAACACCGAAGGAGAGCGACTCGGCGACCTCTATTCCTCAAACTTCATTGAATTGGAAGAATATTTACAATTTCGCACAAAACAATATAATCGGACGAAACAATTTTTTTAATATTGGAGAGCATCTCCATCAAAAAGACTCCAAGAAGATATTATGCTAAATCATACGAACATTTAAATAATTTAATTGGAGAGCATCCCCACCAAAATGGAAATAGATCGGCGTAAATTATAAACACTTACCGATCTTTTAGTTTGAATTCCGATCTACCCAAGAGAACCAACATCCAAAGAAACAACGGACCGAGTTCAGAGCTACTGATTATCCGCAATGCGACGCCGGAAAAAAGGGGGGAAAATTTCCGTCGAACTCGGGTAGAGCTGGGAAAGCGGCGCCATTTGTTGAAGTATTGCAGCAAATTTCTCGAAAATGTATCGACACTAAGTCGGGAACGAGGGTTATAAATTTGAAATGCTGAAATTTGAATTGGGACAAAAATTGAGAAGGGAAGGGCATTACCGTCTCAAATGAGGAACCTGCTCAACCGAGCTTAGCATTGTAATGGGGGTGAGGGCATAAATTTTGATGAAGTCAACAGTGTTTTGGAGGTAATATGGCTCCAATTCTTACCGGGTCATTGGAATAAATGATGGATCCTCGTATTATTTATGTGTCCTACCAAGCAATATAAGCACTTGGTATAAAATGTGTATTACGGTGTCTTTTACGCCCTACCAAACACACCCTAAATATAGTATACAATTTAATAGAATATATATGTGATAATAATAATAATAATTATATATATATACATATTATATATGTTATAATAATAATATGTATATAATGAATATATATAGTATACAATTTAATTGAATATATACAATATTAATAATTATTAAATGATAATATATATAGTAAATATAATATACAATTTAATTGAATATATATATATATATATATATATATATATGTGTGATAACAATTTAATTGAATATATAGTATACAATTTAATTGAATAACAATTATAAATTAAATATATAAAATATTGAATATAATATGATATTAATATATTTAAAAGCAAAATCATATCGAATGATTAGCTTTGCCCAAATGGTAAAGCACCTAAGCCTCTCTCTTGGAGGTCACGGGTTCGAAACCCGCCTCTGCGAAATATATTCACCTAGCCGCCATTTCACCCCGCGGCCAAGGGCGTGGGTTCGATACCCTATGGCCGCATTTTTTTAATTAGGTTTAAAGTTAGCAAGCGGCGAGACAAGGGCCCGCCCTCACTAGCCGGCACCCTCGCCGGTTCCGCCTCGCCAAATCCCTCGGCAATCGTTAGCTAGCGAGGCGGGCCGAGGGATGAGTTAACGAGGAGGTTTTTAGAGAGGGCAAGTTTCCTCGTTAAAACCCTCGCCAACCCTCTCTTTAACCCCTCGCCAAAATGTATTTTTTTGTAGTGTGAATTATGATAGTTTATGAAGTCTACATAAGTTTTTTTTTTATCTTTTTCAGTATATTATTAGTAATGTGTAATTGTTAGTTAGACTCATTTTATTTGTATAAAAATATTATGTGATCATTATTCAATACAATTTAAAAGAAAAAGAAAATGTGTAACACCCCCTTTTTTGAAAACTTGCATTTCATAATTTAAGTGATTTAATTACTTTTGTAATTATTGAATATGTAAAATTAATTCTAGTTCTTGAAAATTTATGATTTATAAAATTTAAGAACTAATGTTATCAATGGAGCCTTAAAAAGTTTTGCAAGATAGTCTACTAAGGAGACCAAGCTCGATTGCGACTCACTCGACACAAGTAAACAAGGAAAATAGATAAGTTAAATTGAAATGAAGTATAATGAAAATTTATTCATAATAAGATTATTATTATTATTATTATTATTATTATTATTATTATTATTATTATTATTATTATTATTATTATATATATATATATATATATATATATATATATATATATATATATATAACTTGAAAAGGGGGATATTAAGAATGAGAGTTTTGGGATATTTGTTAGTTATTTTGTTAATTTGAAGTAAGATTAAAAAAAAAAAAAAAAGAAGGGAAAATTCAAATTCAAATTTATCAAGACTAAAGCAAATAGGAAATAAAGATAATGTTAAAATTTATAATTTAAAATTAATTTCAAAAACTTATTTTGAATTGGTCTTTTATTCCAAGAGCAAAAATAAAAAATAAAAACAAAATTTTAATCTGCACATAAAGAATACGCAGAGTCACTTCTCATTTCTTCTTCTTCTTCTTCTTTACAACGTCTTTTATCTACCTTTTCTCTTTCTCCACTTTCTCTCACTAAAATCTTTCAATAACTCGCTATTACCTCATCTCCAGTGAAGGTGCAAATCTTTTAGAGGTAAAGAACATAAAAAGTTTTATTTCACGTCTTTGTCCCAAATAAGTTTTCTTTAAAGTAAAAGGGGAAAACAATGTTTCGATTTTTACATTGGATTTATTTTCTCCTTCCCTTTTTATTTCTCTGAAATTCTTATTAAAATGGTGCTCCAAAATATTTCTATTGAAACTCAAAATACTTAGGGTTTGTGACTTAATAATTTTGCTAGAATCTTGGTTTATATCATTGGATTTACTAATTATTTGATTCATTTGTGTTGATTTATGGTAGTAGCGGTGGTGGTGGTGGTCTTTGTGATGAATTATTTAATGACGTAGAAGCACAAAATGAAGAAGAACAACTTTAAGAGATATCTAATGAAGTTGATAAGTATCTAGCCGATGAGATTGAAAAACGATTTAATCAATCTTTCAATCTTTTGGAATGGTGGAAGGGAAGTGAAACTAGGTATCCAATTCTTTCAATTATGGCCAAAGATATTTTTGCACTTTCAAGTTTAATGCTGCTAGCGAGTCCGCTTTAAGTTTGGGCAAAGGAGTTGTGGATCCATTTAGGAGTAGTTTGAGTCCAAAAATGGTAGAAGCATTGATGTGCACAAATGATTGGCTAAAAGCGTAAGAAATGAGCTTTTATAAGGATCCAACCGATGATGACCTTGATCTATACAAGGAAATTGAAGAAATTCAAAAAGGTATGAGTTTTTTTTTTTTTTTAATTAAGTTTAAGTTTAAATTATTTTTATTTATTAATCTAATATGAAATGTATTATTTTTTACAGCTACAAATGCCATTCAAGATTTTTCTCGAACGATCTCATCCGATCCTCAACTTAAAAAGTAAAATAATATATATTTATTTAAATTATAATATTTTTAATTGATTAATTTTTTTCCATGTGCAAGTTTTTTTAAATGTTGTGAGTTGTATTGTTATCTTTGAATTTTAGTTTCTATTGAGAGTTCTTAAGATAAATGATGTTGGAGTTTTGTTGTAGATTGAAACGATGTTGGGGTTGTATTTTGGATTGTATAATGCTTAATATCCTTGGTTTTTGCTTTAGATTGTATAACTTTTAAGATACACAATTTTTTTGCAAATGTGGTTTGTATTCTGTTAGATTGAACAAACCGTAATTCATATTTGTTAAAAATATTTTATGTACATGTTTTTTTCGATATGAAAAAGGTATACGGTATTTCGGTAAAATTCGGTATACGGTAAGTTACGGTATATACCAAAATTCGGTATATGGTAAATTTCGGTATATACCAAAGATTCGGTATATTGTATGTAATTTTGATATTGTATCGAATTTTCGGTATCGTATCAAATTTTTGGTACGGTATCCGATATGTAATTTTGATATACCAAAATTCGTAAACCGAATTTTTTCTGTAAACCGAATTTTTGATGCGGTATCGGTATAAATTTTCAAATGCCAAAATTTTCGATACGGTATACGGTATGTTTCGATATTTTCAAGATACCATACCGATCCACCCCTAGATTTAATCATGCTTCTATGTGTACTACTTCATCCCCAAGAGCTTACTATGTCATTGCATATCTGTTTGGCAACCCATTTCGGACCCTTCCCCATTTCAAAAATTCAAATCATTTTACTAGTTTGAAGAACTTGAAGTGTAAAACGTATGAAAAAAATTTCATATTTTTTTTTACGTAATCTCGATTTTATATGATTTTTCTATCAAGAGATTGTACAGGGGCAGAAATATCCTGTTTTTGGTATTGAATTAAAAGATTTATTGTGAGCATTCCATTTCATATTTAAAGGTGAATTTTGAACATGTTGTAGCATGTCTTAGCTTCCAGAAAAATTTTACTTTGATGCATTTGGAGCTATATTTTATTTTTATGATTTTTCCAACAAAGCGTGTGTCTTTCCTGTAAAAACAGACAGCTTTTGTACTCTAGAATGGTGCATGATTAAGTAAGAAAGAAAAAGATTAAAAATGTGATAATATTAATATGTTTACTACTGGAGCTTATGACTATACTAGATGAGCTCCGCGTATTACTGTGGTATTGTTGTCGTTAAATAAACTTTACAATATAATATATTATATATAATATTTTCAAATAATATATATATATATATATATATATATATTAAAATAATATATATATATATATATAAAAAAATTATAATTATAATATTAAATTTAAATAATGGTAATATTAATTGTATGACAATTCATGCTAGGGATTATAATTATTATAATTATATGAAAGAATTTGCTATAAGATTTGTTTCAAATTTATTTTACAATTAATAAAAAAAAGGAGACGATTAATAGAATTTTTTATATAAATGATGCATAAATATTACTCCGAATAATATATATATATATATATATATATCGTATATTTACAATAAATATTATACATAATTCTATTAAGTTTTTTTTTTTTATAAAAGTTGATACAACCACAATTTTTCTTACAAACATTTATAGGCTTAAGTTAAATATAATTTTATATTTTAAAATTGTCATATGATAACACTTTTTAGATATAAGATAGATATTTAAAATATTTAAAGATTTATATATTAACTTATTTATTAAAAAATATACATATGTTAAAAATATACATATTGTGCAAGAGGTCTAAGGTTCAAACCTCCTTAGAAATATATTTTTTTAATTAATTCCTATATTAAAATGCCACATAGATGCCATATATTAATTATAAATCAATAGAAAAATGACACCTAGATTATTAACATATATATGCATTTAATAAAAATATGACACCTCATCCAAATTAATCTCATGACGACACCTAAGCAAAAACAAACTCTCTATTAGTAATATAGGGATAGAAAATTTTACTTGAATTTATTTGAATCATATTCATGTGTTACAAATTTTAGAAAAGACGTGACACAACCCCGTTTCCAGCCTTATTTTTATCCAATTTGGAAAATTCGCATAAAATAGATCGTAAGTTAGCTTTATGTGAAAAATTTATGGTATGTACTTACATGTGTTAGAAACCTACTGTAAAAGTTTCAAGATGCATGATTCATCATGTCCATAATTTTGAATAAATAAACATATACTTACTATCTTTTGGAAGGTTTATCATCAAGAATAAAGCCATCAATGCATAATGAGGTTGATGTTCACGCTTAAAATATCAATGTATTATATATATATATATATATATATATATGTATTTATTTATCTATGTGTTTAAATAAGTACATTTCCTAAGAAAAAAAAAGGGACTTAAAGCTAGTTAGATGTGTCGAGTCAGCGAGACAGACAGACGGACCCTCGGGAAGCTATCTACTACAGAAAGTGGGTAACCTTTAAATATTTTTACATTAATTGGAGTAATACGTGTGTGTACGAGTAGGCGAGATCTTTGGATTATGCTCGTGGTGAGTTATTGCTAGTCGACGGACTATGCTCGTGTGATAAAACTAGTCGACGGACTATGTCCGTGAATCAAGATAGGTCTATGGACTATATCTGTGTGAAATGAGTTGGGTCTACGGGCTGACGTGTACTCGGTTGACATATTTATTCCTCTTTTTAATGCATTTGTATTTAAATATTATTCCACCGGGCTTCTCCTCCGAGGGAAGACTCATGATGTTACTTTAAATTTTCCATGTCCTATCGACGATTAGAGATTTAAACGGGCTGGCCCTAGCCCTACAGGCCACGGGCCTTAGCGGTTTGTTCTTAGCGGGCTCATAATTGTTGGAACCTAACCCTAACCCTAGCGGGCTCTGGGCTAAACGGACCACTAACGGGCTACGAGAAAAATATTAATGTTTAATATAAAATAGTAAATTATAATCATAATGCAACATAATACAAACTTAAAATATAAACCTTGTTCATAAATCATAAAAATAACATCAAAATAGTTAAACATAATTATAAAAGTTAAATTCAATCTTTAATAATTAAAAAACAACTCGTCCTCCTTCCGATTCTTCTTCGTATTAACGACATTCGACCCCTCCTTGGACAAAGAAAATTCTCCTTCTTCCAACTCCTCATCTTCATCATCGCCTAATACATGTTCAAAAATATAACTTAGTTACTCATAAAAAATATTTAATTATATGAATGCTCATTATCTATGAAATAATTAAAAAAATTACCAACAACAAATCCTTGCAGCCAATCATGAGAACAAATAAGGGCTTCTACGTGATGCCCAAGAAGTCGACTCATATACTCGTTGAGAACACGAGCTCCAATGCTTTGAAAGCGATTCGTAAGCTCTTGTGGTGATTGGGATGCTAAGAATATCACAAGCCATTACAGATAATCTTGAAATCGGATGTTGTTGATTTTCCAATACTCCAATACATTCAAATTTGGATGGTATCTCGTTTCCATAGGCGGATCATCCAAATACCTATCCAATTCAGATTTTTCAATTTGAATATCCCTTGTTTTACTTTGTCAATCTTCCATAACCTAAACAATAGACAATAAATTAATAATGAATTCTTAAGTAAATGTACCATGCAATTAAAAATAGTAAGCTAATAAGAATTTTTAAAGCAAAAATTAAAGATAAAGACTTACATAGATATCATCTACTACTTGCTCATGTCTATTTTCCCCAACACTTGGTGTAGCCAAAGAAGATGAATATGAAGAACTTTGATGACTACTCTCACATGGTTCATTCTTGAAGGACATCTATTTCACATAATCACCAAAAAGTGTTTGCATTTTACTTTTTACGAGGTCAACCTTCACTTGAGTTGTATCGGTATCAAGTTGAGAGTAATAATACTTGATCATTCCTAATTTGCCTCGTGGGTCAAGCACAGCCCCAAATGCAAGCACAATACTATAATCGCTCCAATACTTCTCAAATTTTACTTGCATTGCCATAGCCATACTCCTAACGACTTCATCTTCAATCAAAAGATTTAATTTTAGGAAACATTCTATCTTCCATACTTGCATAAAATACAAGTTGGAAGTGGGGTAAGATGAACCGGAAATCGATTTGAGATCACAAAAATGGACGCAAAAACTCACACATTTTCTCCCCCTCAACCACTCTTCATTTGTTGGAGCAAACTTAAACCCTTGATCATTCAACTCAAGCAAACTAAAGGCACACATGTATTTAATTACACTTTCAAGCATAGTGTAAGTAGAATTCCATCTAGTGCTTACATCCATGCGCAAACCATTTTTAGCATTAATACCACCTACTTGAGCCACACATTCAAGAAAATTTTTCATTCTTAATTCCTTCGAACCCTTGACATATTTGATACTTAGTCTAATCTTTTTCAAAGCCTCATTAGCCACTTTTAAGCCCTCTTGAACGATAAGATTTAAAATGTGAGCACAACATCTCACATGAAAAATTCACCATTGCATAGAAGACTATTTTGTAAAAAGCCTTTCTTTCAAGTTATCTTGCATATTATCATGGCGTAAGCATTATCCAAAGTTAGAGAAAACATTTTTTTCTCAATTCCCCTTTCTTTCAAGCAACCAAACACTTTATTTGCCAACTCAAACCCAGTATGTGGAGGCTCCATCTTACAAAACTTGAGCTATTAAACAAATGTAACCCGCGCCAATACAAGTAGTCCAACAATGAGAAGTTAAACAAATTCTATTAGGGACAGTCTTTCATCATACGTTTCAACTTATCTTTCTCAACATCATACAACTTCAACACATCAGTAGTAGCTATTAATCTACCAAAACTTTTGACATCGTGGATTCAAGTACTTAAGCAATTCTCTTACCCATTTGTATTCAACAAAGGAAAGGGGATGATCATGTGAAATAATTGACATACTAATCAACCGATGCACATGCTTTTGATCAATACTCTTAGGTCTTAATTTTCCTTGAGCATCCAATATTAAACCCACATTTTTAAATTTCGGATTGTTCTTCCAAGCATTCATGTGACGTTTAAGTGTAGAAGTTCCATAATTCGTACCACCCCAAGTATATTCTTTCTCACACATTTTGCACTTCACCATACCATTTATAGGCTTAGAAAAATTATCCTATACCTCAAAGGTGGTCATTCTAGACTTTTTTGAAGGTTTCTCGAATCAACATCACCATCTCCGGTTGTATTCTCGTAGGAGCTCTAGATTCCAAGATCTCCAAATCATCATCTTCAAATGTTTGACTTTCGTACTCCATGTTCAATAAAGAACTACAAGAAAGAAGAGATGCAATCAACATAACCTTATATAAATATTAATAAGCTTCTTATATACTTACATTAATAAATATAGTCTTTTATTAATTTGTATTACATTATTTTGTAATTATATCAATAATGATAAGTCTTATTTTACCAAATAGAGTCACAAATTAAATTGCATCTACATTAATAAGCAAGTTATTGTATATAGAAATTAGAAAGTAAATATTGAATTATGTTTTTCATTTAAAAAAAAGAACACATTAAATTTGGGGAGCTATTGTTGTACCCCTTTCTATTTGTAAAAGTTGATTTATGATAAGTTGTTGTTGTACCTCCACATATGACCGTAAAGTGGATAAACGGAATCCACATATGACCGCATTAAATTCATTAAAAAAAGGAGTTCAATTTTCACATATGACCGTAAAGTGTATAAATGGCCTCCAAACATTAAGTTCATTAAAAAAACGCAGAAATTTTCATTCTTAAATCATAACCAAAAAGTGCATAAATGGAATCCACATATGCCCACCACTATTCTGGTGCTTATCTACTAAAATTCATCTCAAAGTTTCTCAAACTCAATCTCAAATAAGAAAGTTCGCAATTTCATTCTTAAATTCGACACATTAAATTTCATTCAAAGTTCACACACTCATTTTCCTCCCGTAGGAGAAGGTACGGAAGCCACCGAGTCCGCTTCTTTAAAAAAAAAAGGCTATTTTTTTCCGGACAATGATCGGATTCTTTATCCAAAGAAGAAGAAGAAGAACTTTGGAAAAAAATGACGAATGACTCCTAAAAAATTATCGGACCTTGAAACTCAAATACAAGATCAAATCATTGATTTGCGAAATCAAGAACAGATGCGGCCACTTATGGTTCACACTTCATTCTTAAATTTTTCACATAAAGAGAGCGCACTTGAGAGTACCTGTAAGGAACGGATAGCGCAGCGGGCGCGACCACCGGAGGCGGCGGCGGCGTACTAAGCGTCGTGAGCTCGCTGCTAAGCGGCGACCCCGGAGTAGTAGAGTGGTTGCGCCGCCGTGACGCCGCGTGATATTTTTTATTTGTCTATTTGAATTTTAAAACCCTAATGAGTGGAAATAAAAAATAAAGAAAATTAAAATTATAAAAAAATTAATTAATTGAGCCGACGGGCCAGCCAGTCCGGGCCAAAAAGGCCCAATTTTAAATGAGCCACTGAAACCCGGCCCTAACCCCGCATTTTACAGGCTAAACGAGCTAGTCCGCCAGCCCGCGGCCCGTTTAACATCTCTATTGACGATGAGGCAGACGTGTGACCGGGCCGGGAACTCCGCTAAGTTAATTTACACAATTTAAGATTCTGTAAGACTGAATTTAGTACTAGTGAGATTTATGTTATGGTTATATTTTTCTAATTTATATATGAAACGCTAGGTCAAGTGGTCGAGTCTCTTCCAAACTATTAGGAAGTTATGTTGGTACCTCAAAATAACATGCATGAATGAGTAGTCTATATCTATTATATCATATTTTATTATCTTAAGTTAGTTACGATTTTATAACATGTTTGGTAGTCTATTTTTGGAAATGTTTTAATTAGTTAAATGTTTGACTTAGAAATGTGGGTGTGACATGAGTTAGACACGAGTAGGGTTAAACACTTAAGATTTTAATTATTAAAAAAAAAAACCACTCGTGTTTTTATGACGTTGTCTTCCGCTTGAACTACTTTAAATTAAAATATTTTGATCTTTCATGCCCTAAGTGTACTTTCATCGGGGTGGCGTCACCGGTGTAATAACCCGAACCAAACTAGGGTTTATTTTTTTATTTTATTTGAACCTTCTATGTATGATGACTTATTTCTTGCTACTTAAATTTATATGTGTAGTTTCTCTAAT
This sequence comes from Paraleonurus japonicus, assembly GCA_030762865.1. NCBI lineage: Eukaryota > Viridiplantae > Streptophyta > Magnoliopsida > Lamiales > Lamiaceae > Paraleonurus > Paraleonurus japonicus. Next base: position 42,471,881 of record CM061053.1, on the reverse strand, counting down.
TTTTTTCATACTGACAAGCGGTTTCGAATCAAAATTCTTTTCAAATTCGTATCCGTAATCCTAATTTGAATTATTAATATTTCACAACTAATAATTCAAAAGAAGAAGGAAAACATTCAAGAAAACCATGAGAAAAAGAATCTTCTTCCGACGCACGTTTTATAAATTTCTGAGCCGAAACTCAAACCGAAAAATATCAAAAATTCAATAACGAAGCACGATACCGTATTTGGAAATTGGACTTCCAAATGGCAGCCCAAACCCCAAAAAAAAAATGTGTACATGTGTCAAGCATTAATGAAGAATAGTGTTTTTGTACCCTATTCTCCAAAATAGCTTCCAAACCCTAGGCTAAACCCTTAGGACACAAGCCTATTCTTCCCCCTTTTCCTCTCCACCATCCATTTGGCCACCCCCTCTCTCTTTTCCCTTCTATAAATAGCCCCTCCCCTTCTCATTCTTGGACACACTAGTCAAAAGAAGCTCTCAAGACAAGAAGTCTTCTCCACCTAAGAAGTAAGCCCCCTAGCCCCTTTCTTTTAGTCTTATGTTTTCTTAGCTTGGAAGACTTAAGAAAATAGTTTAGGGAGTCCTAAGAGCTCATTTTTAATATGCTTTAATCATATATGGAGTGCTTGAGTTGAAATCTTAGTGTTTGAAGTCAAAATGGTGAAGATATGTTGAAAGTATGAAACTACCAAAATGTATGCCCTAGCTGCTGACCCGTTTTGTAAAAATAATTCGGACACTTTTCCACCGTTTAAAAATCATGAAAAATTCATAGATGTATTATTTGGAGTGTAGAACAACATATTAAAATATCATAATTTTCTGATCATTTTTTAAAGAGAAAAAAATCGTGGAAATTTGTGTGACGTAAATGTGCATAATCTGGGAGCAGTGACTCATTCTATTTATTTTCCCCTTTTCTAATAGTTATAAAATTCTGGGAACAATTTGGAATGTTCCCCTTGATGTTGTGTAAATCATATTAAAAATATAATATTTTCGTTCAGTACTTTATGAGATATAACTTATTTTCTAAGTATCTGGTCGATGTTCGACGCATAGAGTTATTTTGTCTTTGACGAATTTATTTTCCAGTTTTTCTTAAGTAATAAATTATGGGAAAATTCATGGACGTCCTACAACCTTTTTGTAATAAGATTCTAAAATTATTTTATTTTTAAACAAGTATCCAGTAAGTTATGAATTTTATTGTGAGACATGTACAGTAACCGAGCCAAATGATAGATTAGATGTTCACGAATTTTCTGGGAAAAATCCGTAAGTCAAATGGCTTAGGTTCCTAAATGAATGTTGCTCATCCTTGAGTAATATATTACATGTTTTAATTTTGTTATTTTTAGATAAATGTACAGTGAGTTATGAATTTTAGAAGAACACTTGATACTGTTGGCCGAACCAAAATCAAATACAACTTCCTTTCGAAATCTGCTATTTATCCACAATCCAAATGACCTTGGACCCTTAATGAAGTTTGTTCCATATTTAGAAATGTATATCATACTATAATTTCATAATTTTTGGATGAGTCTAAGTATTTTATTCCATTTTATGCATGTTTAGGTATCATTCCTTCAATGATAGAGTATTAGGAGGAATGTTTTACTTAACTTTTAGAAGACTAGGCATTTCTTATGTGATGGGTGATTTAGGTGATACTCCATGAGTGTGAATGTGAATATTGTATTTAGTTTCTTAGTATAGAATAGGACCAACTAATCCAAATCCCGAACCTTGAACCGATAGTACACTAGAAATACCGTTAAACCACGAGGGCGGAATCCATAAGATCGTTTAACAAAATGGGTGCCTCTAATACCAAAGCTTAGAATCAGAAAGGCACAATAAGATCAAATTAAAACCATAAAGTTAAATTAAATAATCAAAAGATCGGATGAAACTAAACGAACACACTATGCTAGGTAAAATACAAAGCACGAACCGGGGTCGGAGTCACTATACGGAAGGCTTAAGCAATTAAGAAGTTAAACTTTATCTATAAAAGTTTCCGGTGGGTGACACTATCCGTGTAGCCGCTTAATGTTATATGGACTGTTGTTAGTTCTCCTAAACCAAACATAAATATTTGGTCGAAATATATGAACAACTCAAAAGGGATATATGTACTATCCTATATTCTCCCGAACCAATAAATGAATGCTTTTTTTCGAAAGATGAAACCAATTCCAAAGCATGCAAATGCATAGCTCATAATACGTAACTATATGTAAAGGATCTTTTTCTATTATTTATTTTATAATGGTGTGATAGGAAGTTAATCCCATTTACGCATATGTAAGCGACGGGTGAAAGAATCCCGACTATGGTGTGGTAGGGGAAGTTAATCCCATTACGCATATGTAAGCGCAATTACGGGTCTCGGACGTGTTAACGTGTCATTCCAATCTTAGGGGAACACTTGTTCCTATAACGCATATGTAAGCGAATCTTAGGGGAACATTGGCCATATTGCGTATGTAAGCGAAGTTACGGATTTCGGACGTGCTAACGTGCCACTCCACAATGTGATTATGGAGGATGGATGCGGTAGGAAACTATCACGTGCTACTCCATATGTGTTTATATCTATATTCGAACGAGATAAAAAAGTTTTAAAGGTTCGGAATCAAAGACAATGAAAGTTAAATGATGATATTTTTATAACTATCTTACCTTATCCAAATGAGCATAATGCTAAAAGACTAAAAGCTTCAACCACTTCGGGTTTTCTGATAATCAGATAACAAAGATACAAAGTTACCCACCGAGATTTTATCTCACACCCCAACTTAATTATTTCATGTTGCGAGATTGAGGCCCGGGAGCTGCAGTAGACGATCATCTCCCTTCCCCCTTTTGTAATCCGTCTTTTTAAAATTTTGTCCAACTTCGTAATATAATTTGTGTAATACTCTTTTCTCGCGGGTTATACTCGTCGGGCGCTTTTGTAGAATTTATAAATGTTCGTCCTCCTTTTAAATATAAGTGTTATCCTCATTCTAATGTCTTCCGCTACAAATCATTTTCTTTCACTCGGTTGTTACAAAAAAAAATTCTGGCTCACTTTTTGTGGTTCACTAAGTGATGACTCGGGTTTAGGACGTCGGGACCTAGTTGGTCAACTTCCCGAATTCCGGGCGTTACAACCGGGCGCCACATACCTGTGTCCGGCTGGCCTCTTGGCCTATATAGGGCCTAGATGGGCTTCCATTTTGTAGGCCCGATTAGTTCAATTTCGCGGGCTATCCGGCCGGCCCGACCGCACGATTTTCCACCTCTATATTTGGATAAGGTGTGATTGTGGGAGAGTTGATGTACTTAATTATTGAAAAATAAATAATGATCGATTTCCTTAACATGCAACATGGTTTGTGATGTTTTGAGCATTCCTATCACAACAGCTTGCTTGAGAATCTTAATTTAGCATTGGTGGTAATATCTTGAACAAATACAAAAGTTGTTTACTTTCGAAAATGTGCAAGCTCTCATTTGCACTCGTCATTGATTGCATGGTTTTAAAGAAGTTGGATCTTCGTGTAATAATTTTTTCGTGTAATATGCATTATAGAAATTGTTTAATTTTTTTAACTCAGATTGTTTATATTATGAAATACGGATGAACAAAAATTTGAGGAGATGCCATTATTTTTAGAAGATTCCAATGTTATTCCAAATGAAGCTTGATTCCCGATATTGCTTCTTGAGAAGTATTGTTCATTTGCTTTGAATTGTTGAATTTAAAATTTATTTCAATTGAATTATTTTAAATTTGTTATGTGAGTGTTGAATTTGTTATGAACTTATTAATTTATTATGAATTTATTTTGAGTTGTTTAATTATTGTTTGAGTTATTATGAATTTATTTTGAGCTTATTATAGATTGTTGAATTATTGTTTGAACGTATCATGAGTTATTTTAGTGTTTGAATTTATTATAATAAAAAGGGTCATTTTCTTCCCAGATGACATGAAATTATTACTAAGAGAGACTTGAAAATATTAGTTTATTATATTATGTGGACTCATTCATTTTCTAACAAGTCATGTTTGAACTGTACATGAGTGGGTCCTCTTCTAAAATTAGGCAATGCATAATTTTCATTTTTTATTCATTTTTCCTACTAAATACCAAAATTATTTTCAAGTAAGTAGTAAAATGATTTTTTCAGCCAGAATATAAGAGAAATTCTCAAACACAAAGATCATTTTTGCACAAATTATATATTTGAAAAAGGAATATAACTCTCCTACTTCGACACGTGTCACAAGGTGGATCTAATTTTTATATAAATCAACTAATAAATTTTGCTCTTTTATAACGGGAAATAAATAATGACTTATAATTATCATACTTGGAACGTTACATATATGATGTGATCCGAATACATAACTATATTCTGGCTCCGTAAAACCCCATGTTACAATGGCTATATGATGCATGCTAGCTAGTCCATACAAATGTGTCTTCTACTAGAAAACAAGTATTTAAAGCTCAAGATATATGGTCCCTTCAATTACCTACTACATTTTCTTCATCTAATAGAGGGTTAATTACACTTAGCAACATGTACTATAGTGCATTTTACAATGTACAACCTGGACAATATTTTGTAACAAATTACAACTCATACTATGTAAAATTAATGATTGTTATCTTAAATACAAATTTTATTCTTATTTTCTTTTGGCCAAAATAATAATTGATTCTTTTTAGGAACTAAAAATTTCGTAAAAAAATAATTAATAAACCTAAACGGACAAATATAACCTTGACCAAATATAATTTGGCCGGAAAAAAGAATAAAATTTGAATTGAGGTATCAATCATTCAATTTTACATAGTAGGGTTTTAATTTGATGTAAAATATAATGTAGGTTGCAAATTTTAAAATGTGATATAGTGGTTGCAAATTGTAAACCTAAACTTTTACACAAAGAGGTAATGTTCGAATTCGCCTTATGGAAATAATTATATATTATGTCGGATTTCAAGCAATTTATGCTCATGTTGAACTCGATAATATAATATGTGTATATATATATATATATATATATATATATATATATATATATATATATATATTGTATCTTGTTTGAAAAATTGATAAATGATGGAGAATGATTGAACTTCAAATTAATTTATGCTTCACTAGATTGTTAGTTTAACTCGTAACAACATTAATTATGTGTCTAAAATAAAATTAATGACAAAAATAATTACAAGTCTTGATTATTGATGACTGAATATCATCTATCAAGATATATATTTTTCAGATATGATGATGGTATGCAACTCTTTAGCTGTCCATGTAACCACTCCAAGCTTATCTAAACAACACCCCATCTCTTCACCAATATTCATCACCAATATCCTCCTACATTACGCACACATAAACATATATCACACACACATCGAGAGACGTGAGAGATTATCATTTTGAAGATAATTAACAAGAATATCTTGACCGGGAATTGTACTAAAATTATAAAGAGAGAGTGAAGCAAGAATCTTGTGTTCGACCAGCTCCCAAATTCTAGGTGTTGTTTGAGCGGAGATACAAGAGTTGACAAGGCACGAATCAAATCCCTTATCGTCTAATGAAGCAAGCGAAAAGCTCAACCAAGCTACCGTAGTCAAACACACCCTCACCAAATTCGATTTCCCTAAACTCACACATTTGCGAACTGTATCCAAAAATGTCTTATTCCCATCCTCAACCAAAGTGATTCGATAACCTCACTAACCACTTCTCTCTTGCATTTTCTTCTTCTTCTTCTTCTTCTTCTTCTTCTTCTTCTTCTTCTTCTTCTTCTTCTTCTTCTTCTTCATCGTCTTCTTTTCTGAGAATCCACCTTCAAAAACTTTTGTAACTAGTAATAGAGATCCAACAATGATATCATTATGTAAATACCGAATACTTTACTAGTAGAAACAAGCATACCTTCATCACTATTCCATCACCGATATATCATTGGATTCGTAAATGCCGCATCGGGACCACTCGAAACCCAGCTAGCTTTAAGATCCAATCCTGTCATAAGTTTCCCGATGATGAGAAGATGCCTCCAAGGATTAGGAGTGCTCTGCAACAATTCTTCTCGACTTTTTCATCGGATATGCTTTCATTTAGAGCATCGAGAGGGTATCAATAGCCTCTTGTCTATGTATTTTGTTGTTATGTCGTTTATTTGCATTTAAAGTTAAAATTAGATTGTAAGCTGTCATAAATTCATTTGCGGTTATCTGTTTAAATATGTGATATGGTTGTTCTTAAACCTTCTTATGTTATTATAGTTGCATATCAAAGTTCACAACATATCCATATTCACTTGATTGTTTTAAGTATGTCAAATTTTTTCGTTTTTTCTTAGAAATAATTGAAAAGAGAAGTATTTGTTATTATCTTGTCATCAAACGAAAACATTCAACACTCGTCATTTCATTTATATCCAAGAATCAAAACACGTAAATTATTATTATTTTCACCATTCTATAAAAATAAGAAAATTCATTCATGAAAAATAAAGAAAGTGTAACATCCAAGAAATGAGACAATTTTCACCACATCATAGAAAAAAACATGATGTGGTTAGTAGACTTCCTACAAAGATAATAACAAGCACGACGAACCAGTAATAGTGGAAAGATACATGTGGTTCATTTTTCTAAATTTAAACTAAACAACTATCGATTATATCACGTACGGAAGATCAAGATTCAAAATCGTAACCACAACTAGAGGTGTTTGTTCCAATGGGCAAGTCTTGAGATACACGATCAGATGATCCATTGCATTTATGATCTCTTCATCATGGAGGCCTTCAAGAAAATATTTTGCTTTGCTCCTCCCGATATTTAATAATTATCATGCACATAAAAGTGAACTTGTTAATGGACTATTTTCAATTCGTCAAAGTCAACAGGACTAAAACCAAATAGGAATAATTTAGAGAACTAATAAACTATTTTTTTCAAAAAAAAATCTATATAATAACTGTTGATGTTGAGCGAGATGAGTAAGTACTGTTGAAGCAAATTAGTTCAACCAGAGTAAGATTGTAACTTTTGTCAACTTTAGGTGTTCATTATGAAGAAGTTGTAGTAGATTCGACAAGTTTATGTTTGTAGCAACTTCATTCCTACAGCCCCATCACCTTCAATACAACAATACAACAATGATAAGATAAAAATCTTCTCGAGTGTTGGCATATGGAAATCTTTTCACAAGAAACTCAAGTCCTCCGGAAGATATAACTCGTCTACCATTTTTTACTCTCGTCTTCTTCGAAAACCGGGAGAAGTTGTCCTAAGATGCAAATGATCATGTTATCACTCCCTTGTGCATTTTCATTTGAACCGGCTGCAACTTGACGAGTTCACCAAGAGACAATCAATATGATCTATCTTCCATGTATCAATAACTCGCTTCAAAATGATATTGGTAGGTGGCACATCCTTATATTGTAATGTTTTTTCGTCATTGGACAAGTTATGAATCCTTTATCAAACCAATCACTAATAGCTTCACGCTCAAAGGTTTGACTGTCTCAAGAGTTCTTGGATCTTTAAAAAGAAGCCCGTTAGAGGGCATACAAAATCACTAGTAATGCTACACATAAAAGCTTTTCCTCTCGGGTACTCTTTCATTTTTGCATTAAGTTTCGTTTCTAGTGAATTCTTTGTATGCATTCGTTCTTCCTCGGCAACGGGTATATAATTGTCCTATATAAATTTGAAAAGTTGGTGAGAATCTATCATATCCTCTGTCTTCCAAGGTAAAAACAAGTACACTTCAATCTTTATATAGAGAAAAAATAGTAATATAACAAAAATAACCTTTCGGACTATACATGAGACACATGCAAATGTTGTATTTTGTTTAAAATAACACGCATGATAACCGACAATGGTCTAGAATCAAAATGTAGTGGCTAACAATAATAAAGGCGAGAACAACAAAAAAACCTTGCTATTATTATAAAGTTGAAAGCTAATATTCGGTGGTAAAGTACTATAATTTACTCATTCAAACTTGAAGCAATTATCACAAGTAAAAATTTCAAGCTCTTCAACATTCATTTGTTTAGTTATAAAGTAATCTAAAGGTGATAAGAGGCTCAACTAATACAATCTGAGAAGTGAACACTTACAGAGGGAGATTCCTCGAACGATGATTTGATTGTGTGAGTGAGTCACGAGTGTATAATACCGAGTTGTTTGTCTTCTATAGCTGGACTTTGAAAGTTTTCTTCTTCATAAACTACCACATCAACCACTCCTTTATGTGAATTCTTAAATACTTCATCATACAAATGTTTACTGACCATAGAGTGAGGTGAGGCAGGACTACTTGTACGACTATTGCGATTCAGTTGAACGAGAAAAGAAGGAATTCGATCGAAGGGTAGAAGGTGCTTCAACCCCATCCATTATCCAATCTTTATAGTACATTGCAAATAAATAAGTTCCTGAGTCTAGACTCTCATTATAAACTCTTGCAAGAAGCTTTGGATTCATCAATAGAGGTGAATATGTTAGGGAGCGAGTTTTCTCATCATACCAAAGCTTCAAATGTAAGAGATGAGGAAGAAACACACGGTCCCACAAATCGAGGCGACAAAGTTGTCCTTGCACGGAAGGGGGGAATTGAACACTTGAAGTAGATGCTTTCTTTGAAATTCCATCTTTCTTCAAGCACATAAATTATCTTGAGGTAGAGATGAGCACAAGCCGATAACTTTGACATTAGGAATTCCGGATGTGAATCCATCCTTCAAATCATCGGAGTTCAATCCTGTAATTACACTAAGCCGCAATGAAACTTTTTTCAATTCCTTAAAGTTTGTATGATTCTCCACAACTCTTTCAACTGTCTCTATCGCTTGTTCAAGGTTTTCTATGACTTTGCTTTGACTATTACGCCCTTCATCTAGTCCTATCAAATTCAAGGAAGTGAAACTATTGTGATGGAGGGATGTCCTGAAATCCTCATCATCAAGAAAACGCTTTGCATATCCACTTAAGATTGAAATAACGACTTTAATCGCAACTTCATCAAGAGCGGGAACAACAAGAGCCTCTTCAAGCTTATCTTGTCTCAAGCTCCTACTCTCACCAAAATGTTTCTTCTTAGAAACTCTGTTTGATCTGTTATCGAGCTCGAATGCTTAAATGAGTTGTTCATATCTATCTTATTATCCATTACTACATTGTTCTTGTGTCTCTCCCCTTCTTCATCACTATAAACTTCATTCGAATAATTATCTTCGTATGGCACGTTCCTTCCTACCTCAACTATGTCTGAACCTCGTAAATCTTTAGATGAAGCAAGGCTAAATCTATTAGCATCCCATGAACCCCTTCTTTCATGATTAAGACTGTTTCTTTTCTTATACTTTGAATGTATATCTCCCTTAGTGTTATGACTATCCATTGGCTTCCTCCTTGTAAAGCTACTCCTTGTTGAGAAATCTCCTTTTGAATCATATCGAGGTATGTGAGATTTCGACCTCTCCGGTCGTTTCACAGCCATGGATGAACCAATGTCATGTTTAGTCTGTTGCAAGTAAAGAGATATACTACTTCTTTCTGAAGCAGATGAAGTTCTTGGCTTTATTTTCTCTTTTCTTCTTTTAAAACCTTCCTTGGCCAGAAGATCCTCCAGTGACATTGACATTTTAATTCAATGTCAAACCTTAAATGCACTCACTTTTTCAATAAATTCAACCTAAATTAAGTACAATAAGAATCAAATGAAGAAACATTAACACCTCTGAAAATTCGATAAACAGTTCCAATTTAAACATCTATTAACTGTTATATTTAATCCAACTTTACAACTAGTTACAAAAGCCATAATATTTTGTTGTATGCTACAACCTTCTTTCCAAAATACTTTTCACATTCTCATTTTTTGTCCATCTCACAATATTTTTCACGCTCTTAAAATGAAAGATCCTTCATAAACTCCACACTTACAATATCCACAAATTTACACAAAAATGACATTACTTTTGGCTCCACTTCTTTACTTTATACATAAAAGTTTATAAAATTACTCTCAAGATCTCAATTATTACTTTTTTTTTTATTTTGTGTGTTCTCTTACATTAATTTGAATGGTATTTCAGAAGGGAGTGAGTATTACGCAATTAAAGCTCAAATTGTAAGCACACATAGTCAAACCCTGTTCTTGATCAACCTTTAACACACCTTAAAAGTAAAACCCACCAAGGATTTACACATGTTGGAGTAATAAAAATGATACGACAGTTGTTCAATTAGAAACCCATTAATAGAAACAGATGTAATCACAAAAATACACAAGTATAAATAAAGTCATTAATTACCTGTACTGAGTTTCTTGTTGTGCATCAAGTTTCAGACAACTGATCGAGCCCTCCTCTTTTTCTCCAAGAAGTAAATTAAGATTGTAATTTGGTTATGATCATGCAAGGAAAGTTTGACTCGACAGAAAAAACAAACATATGCTGACACAAGGTGGAGAAAGAAACGTCAATTGCAAATGTGACAAATGTAAGAGGCTGAGAAATATTATTGCATAAGCTAACAGTGACGTTTGTTTTATGTCTCTAATGATATTTAAAAATTAGTTTTTGAAGTATGGAGAATTTTAAAAAATTATAATCCTAGTAATAACTAATAAATAAAGAGGTGTGGGCTTATTTTGAATTATTGATAAAGTGTGTTTTAAATTTATTCAAGTGTAAGAAGAAGAGAATTAATTATTGATGAAGACTTATATAATTTTTTTACGGAAAAAATATGTTTAATTATAGTTTGGATAGAAAATTCGCAAAACATAAAAACTCGCTCTGAAGTTGAGTTACTATAAGTGTAAACGTGTGTTACTCTAAGGATAAATATATATATATATATATATATATATATATATATATATATATATATATATATATACACGAACAAATAAATATGTGTGTGTTACAAACCATTTGTCCTATCAAAAAAAAGAGTATGTGTTTTTTTTTTTTTTTTTGACAGAAAAAAAGTATGTGTTACAAACAAAGAAATATTTATTTTTATAAAAACACATGTAAAATATTAAAAATATATTATTATATGAATACAAAAGTGTTATTGTATGAAAAAATGTGTGTTCTTATACGAATAAAATTGGTACAAACGCAAACAAACAAAAAAAGATCCTAGATTTAAAGAGATGAAGAACAAATTAAGAAACATATAATTTGCAACTTATAAACACATATTTGTCCTTATACTATAAGGATAAATAGTATTTTTATTCGGGCGAGTAACACATATTTATTCTTACAATAACACATAATTAATTGTCATTATAGTAATACAATTGTGGACAAGTTTATTATTTTTGTCTTGGGGTGATTTTTTCGGGAAAATTCATTTGATCAGATTAGTAATCGCAAGTTATTTTTGCCCCTTTCTTAAATATACTATAATTGTACGTAACATTTTTTAAGAGAGTTGCTCTTAATTATTTTATAGGTGTTGAAGTTGTAATTTTTTAAAATCGATTTTTAAAATTTCAAACTAATATCGATTTTAAATTTCAAAATTATAATTCTAATTTTTAAAATCACCTACAGAAATTAGGAATATTCAAGATTCTACTTATATTAGGACTGTCACCTAACACGATTAAAATAATTTGAGCAACTCTAGTGTGAGATCAGAATTATTATTTTAATAAAATTATTATTATTATTTTAACCATTTTTTAAAAAATAAATATAAAGTGTATCATTTTAAGACAAATTAAATTTTGGAAAATAGTATACTTTACATTAAATAAATTGTACTCCCTCCGTCCCACAATAATTTGCACCATTTGTTGGATACAAAGATTAAAAAAATTATTTTTTGAAGGAAATAGTGTATTAGGGAGAATAAAGTGTAGGGGTATTTTGGATGGTTGAATGAGATAAAGTGTAGGAAAGATAATAAAGTAGAGTAAAAGATATTGATTTTCAATAAAAAAAAATAATGATATTGCAAGGGTGTTAATATTGTGTGATATTTCCATTTTAAGGAGTGCGAGAAAAATATGAGACAAACTAATAAGGAAAGTATGCAAATTATTGTGGGACGAAGGAAATATTATTTTCAAAAAATATATATAATGTATCACTTTAAGAAAATTTACTTAAAAGGAACATACTTTACAATAAAATTGATACTATATTTATATTAAAAAATGATAATGGTTTTACAGTTTTACATAATTTTTGCCAAATTAATTAATAAATTCAGAAAAAATAAAAGAAATTGAATTAATTGTTAAATGGATATGATTGGTATATTTTAATTACGACCGTTTCATAGCTCGTCCGGCATGTGACAATATCTTATATAAGGATAAGGATTTAGCGTTCTTAACTAATAATAATAATTAATTAATGAGAAAATGTTGCGTAGAAGAATGTTACTTCCTTTGACTCGATATAACTTATTCATTTTTATTTTATTTTGCACAAAGATTAAAAAATGTAATACTATAATATAGATATAGTACAAATTATATGATACGAGAGAATAAAAAGTTGAAATTTAGATAAAAAAATAAAGATAAATAAGTAATATATATGTAAATAATTAAAAAATATAAGGATATAAATTTAATGAGTAATTATAAAATCGAATGAGTAATTTATGATAAAACATAATAAAAAAATATGTAACTTATAATGGCACACAAAAGGTTTTTTTTTTTTTTTGAAAAGGATATTAATATGTGTCAATCACAAGTATATTCTATGCTGCAGACTTGCCGGCCATAAAGAGATGTTTCTGCCTGCCGTCCATTGAGAAAAAAAAATTAGTACTCTCTTATTTCGTAGTACATCATATTAAATGTATTATTATAGTATTAAATGTATTTATATATTTTTAATAACAATAAAGTAATTTTGATTTTTTATTAATCACCCTCAAACATATCAATATTATAACATATATGTTATTATTTTTTCACGCTAACACAATTTAATATTATTATATAATTTTCTTATTAAAATTAAAAAGAATACACTACCCCTTCAAAAATATATAATTTATATCTTTAAACAAATATTGCATTGAAATTTGTATCGAAAATAAGGGGTGCTTGGTTGACTACTTTAGAAGGTGAGTAATGGAAATCAAAGTTATAGTGTGCTTGGAATGACACTACTATGCTTTTAATTCTCAAATATAAAGGAATCATCCATAGTTCACATATTTAAGTGAAATGACTTTAGTTTCATACCCTTTCCATTTTTCTATTCATTCTATTTCTTACAATTTTACCATACACCCCCTAAATATCACTTTTTTATCGGGAAAAATTGACTCGAATTTATAACCTTTTGGATAATAGATAGTGGAGCTTTAACCACTTGAACTAAGGAAATGGGGGATAGTTTATTGGATTTTTGAGGAGCTCCTTTAAATCCTACGTATGGATTTGTGGATGCTAACTTTAATCACATGAGATCCAACTTTCACTAACTACTAGGATTGTACACGATGACACGTTACTTATCCCAACATACAACTATTACTTCATGTTGAAGTAAACTTTTAATACATTGTTTAGAAAATTTTTTTAATCGGTAAATGTTAGTTGTTATTAGTTACTTCACTAAATGCCCAAATACTCCTAGATTTCAACAAACCACCTTACAACTTTATTAATTTGTTCCCAAAGGAATCGAACTTGAATCTCCCACTAAAATAAGGAACTCAATGACAAGGTGGGCTTTTTGATAAAAATAAATTCTTTAATTTTTTAAAATTTGAAGAAATATGTTGTTGTTACACAAATAAAATAGTAGTTAATAATCACTCGAGTTATATCTGGTTTTATAAGAATAACGGTTTGATTTGAGCGGAGTGCTTTTTATTGGATTGAATACCAATAATTGGGTGATTTAACGATATTTAAGAGTCTAACAAGAACAATAAATATGACACACCGAATTGGTGAGGTTTTTAGGCTCGATCTTAAGTATTTTTTCTTTGAATTTTCGATCCTTTTATTATCACCGTCATTATCTATTTGTACTACAAATATGCCGCCCTATATCATTATTAAAAGGAAAATCTAATCCATGCATTAAATGCATGGGCCTTATTTTCCTTGACAAGTCGATTGATGGGCCTCTCCACTAATGGGAGTGAGTCACTCCATCCGACAATAGGAACGTCTCTTGGTTTGATGGGATGAGCCTTCCGATCGAGGCACACGTATTCCCTGCCACATTAAATGGCTAGGAACGGATGCTCACATGGATAAACTTCCTCCTCGCTGAAGCTTGCCGCTCGCCCATTAGTCCTCGCACGTCGTAGATGGAGCTCGCCTTCTCGTCCTCAAACATTTTCGCCCTCATCTCCCTATAAAAATAAAACTATTATCCCTAGCTCCTAACTTTGGTATTTACAAATATAATAATCTTTGTCACCACATATGTGATCAAGAATTTTATTGTATAAACTATTTTTTCATAATATTAAATAAAAAATCAATTTAACTAACCTAAAAATAAAAATAAATTTTCTTATTTGTATTTTTAATCTATTGTTAGATCGAGAAGAAGTTTTGATGAATTAAAAGTAGTCGATTAGAGTCAATTCATGTAAAGTAAGACGACCAACTAATTGAATAGGAGAGCCGAGGTGAAGAATTCTACTACTAGCCGACTGACTAGGTAAAGCCGTAAAGTCAGTTGAGGTCAAAGAAGAGAAGGTCATCCGAAGACGAGCTTGAGATAGTCATCTGTTGGAGACAATAAGGGAGAGCTCAAGACGAGGTCAAGACAAGCCGAGTAGAATAAGAAAGACAAGTCTTCACCAAGTCGATGACACGACTAGACCAAGATCACCGAAGTCGAGGTCTGTTTTCAAGAATAAGTTTGTTAAGCGGTTTCTAGTTTGTTACAACAAACTAACCGTTTCTCAGACTTATAAATATGTTTAGACACGATTACAAACATAATAATTCAGCACTCTCATTCACATTACTCACAAGTTCTCTAAAATCATACAAAAGTTTTCAAAGCAATATTCAAAAGTTCAAATTGAATTACAACTTGGAAATGAAAACTAATGGATCAAATTGCTAATCTAAGGTACAAATGATCAAATTCTATCTAAATCTATGAATCTAATCCAATTACAATGAGAATCAAGCTATAGAATGAGAAATTCGCCCAAAAAGCGTAAAATAAGCCGCTCTAAACTATGCTATTGAGATTATGCTCTGTTTTCCACTCAAATGGGCTAAAATACAAATTTTTCGATTTTGGGCATCCCTCGACTCGAGGTTGGGGCCCTCGAGTCGAGGCCTTGAAGTCACTAACACTATTTTGCAATTTTGCCTCCGGCCTCGAGTCGAGCTCCAGCCCTCGACTCAAGGGATCTCCTTTTGCTCGATCCTCGACTCGAGGGCCGAGCCTCGAGTCGAGCTTGCCTCAATTTTTGAATTTCAACATATTGCCTTCACCCTCGGGTTGAGGCCCTGGACCTCGACCAGAGGTCGAGTCCAGGGAATTTTCTCGACTCGGACTCCGCCTCGACCCCCATTTTTATCTCTGTCTCGATCGTCTCTTCATCCTAAGAATGCCGGTACTCTCGGTTTGGCCAAATTCCACCGATTTACCTGTAAACGGGATGAAAAACATTAAAAATCCATCAAGTAATACTTTTTAGGCAAAATAGTGATACCTTATACACTAAGGCAGAAAATCTAACACTTTTGATCACTTTTTGCACTAAAATACACCCTAAAAACATGCATCAATTCACTCCAATCATATTTGAACCTGAAAAAATATTTGAGGGCTTAATTGCACCAAAAATAGTTTAAGTGCTTATCCATACCTGACATAATAATTTAGGGGTCTATATGTACTTTTTCCCTTTATTATTTAATTAATTGTGGTTGAATATGATAGGAACACCATTAAGACCCGTTTATTTTGGGGTAGTAGAGGCTAGAGATAAATATCAAGTTTATCCTTGAGGTACATAGGACCAAACACCAATATAGTGACAAACATAACTTGATCTTTCATGCACATTCAATGAGGTAAAATATATACATGTAGTCAAGATTACAGGCTACAAAGAATATTGCTTTATATATTTACAAGATGAAAAAAATCATCAAGCATTAAGACCAAATCTCACATTCCTAGATTCGTGAGCAAAAATCAGAAACACAATGTTAAAATGTGACAAAAATGCAGTTTTGGTTCTATGGGACACACCCCTCGGCGTTTTAGTCCCAATACTTGCAATTTTGGTCTCGTCCATGAAATTTCATGTCAATATCGTCCCAAAAATCAAATAACTGTCTAAAATTGACGAACTCAATCATGTGAGGAGCACGTGCTCCGTTAGTTTAATTTCCAAACAATAAAATTAAAGGAAAAAAACACATAAGCTAAAATCAGGTATAGGAAACCTTGTTCATAAAAATATTAATTTTTAATATATTAAACGGGCTCCGGAAAAAATATTAATTTTTAATATAAAATAGTAAATTATAATCATAATGCAACATAATACAAACTTAAAATACAAACCTTGTTCATAAATTCATAAAAATAACATCAAAATAGTTAAACATAATTATAATAGTACATTAATAATTAAAAGACAACTCGTCCTCCTCCAGGTTCCTTAGACGTCGACATTCGACCCCTCCTCGACAAAGACAATTCACCCTCTTCCAACTCCTCATCTTCATCATAGTCTAAAACATGTGCAAAAATATAAATTAGTTACTCATAGAAAATATTTAATTATATGAACGCTCATTATCTATGAAATAATTTAAAAAAATTACCAACAACAAAGCCTTGCAGCCAATCATGCGAGTACAAATAAGGGCTCCAATGCTAAAAGCAGATTCGAAGCTACTTGTGGTGATTGGGATGCTAAGAATATCACAAGCCATAACAGATAATACTGAAAATCGAATGTTGTTGATTTTCCAATACTCCAACACATTCAAATTTGGATGGTATCTCGTTTCCACCGACGGATCATTCAAATACCTATCCAATTCAGACTTTTCAATTTGAATATATCTTGTTTTACTTTGCCAATCTTCCATAACCTAAATAATAGACAATAAAATTAATAATGAATTCTTACGTAAATGTACTATGCAATTAAAAACAAGTAAGTTAATAAGAATTTTTAAAGCAAAAATAAAAGATAAAGACTTACATAGATATCATCTACTACTTGCTCATGTTTATTTCCCAATACTTGTTGTAGCTAAAGAAGATGAATATGAAGAACTTTGATGACAATTATCACATGGTTCATTCTTGAAGGACATCCATTTCACATAATCACAAAAAGTGCTTGCATTTTACTTCTTACGAGGTCAACCTTCGCTGAGTTGTATCAGACATCAAGTTGAGAGTAATAATACTTGATCATTCCTAATTTGCCTCGAGGGTCGAGCACACCCAAATGCAAGCACAATACTATAATCACTCCGATACTTCTCAAATTTATTTGCATTGCCATAGTCATACTCCTAATGACTTCATCTCAAATTTCAAAAGATCCGATTTCAAGAAACATTATTTCATACTTGCATAAAATACAAGTTGGAAGTGGGGTAAGATAAACCAGAAATCAGATTTGTGATCACAAAAATGGACGCCAAAACTCACACGTTTTCTCCCCCTTGACCACTCTTCATTTGTTGGAGCAAATTTAAACCCTTGATCATTTAATCAAGCAAACTAAAGACACGCTTTTATTTAGTTGCACTTTTAAGCATTGTGTAAGTAGAATTTCATCTAATGCATACATCCATGCGCAAACCAGCCTTTATCATCAATACCACCAACTTGAGCCACTCATTCAAAGAAATTTTCATTCTTCCCTCTGAACCCTTGACATATTTGACACTTAGCCTAATCTTTTCAAAGCCTCATTAGCCACTTTTAAGCCATCTTGAACGATAAGATTTAAAATGTGAGCACAACATCTCACATGAAAAAACTCACCATTGCATAGAAGACTATTTTATAAAGAGTCTTTCTTTCAAGTTATCTTGCATATTGTCATTGGCGAAGCATTATCCAAGGTTAGAGAAAAACTTTTTCTCAATTCCCCATTCTTTCAAGCAACTAAACACTTTATTTGCCAACTCAAACCCAGTATGTGGAGACTCCATCTTACAAAAATGAGTATCTTACTATTCAATTTCCAATCACAATCAATAAAGTGTGTTGTTAAACAAATGTAACCAGCACCAAGACAAGCAAATTCAACACCAAAAGTCAAACAAATTCTATTAGGACAATATTTCATCATACGCTTCAACTTATCCTTCTCAACATCATACAACTTCAACACATCAAGTAGTAGCTATTAAACTACCAAAACTTTTGACATTAGGATTCAAATACTTAAGCAATTCTCTAAACCATTTGTATTCAACAAAGAAAAGTGGAAGATCATGTGAAATAATTGACATACTAATCAATCGACGCGCATGTTTTTGATCAATATTCTTAGGTCTTAATTTCCTTGATCATCAAACATTAACCCGACATTTTAAATTTCGTATTGTTCTTGCAAGTATTCATATGGCGCTTAAGTGTAGAAGTTCCATAATTTGTACCACCCCAAGCATATTCTTTCCCACACATTTTGCACTTTACCTACCATTGATTGGGTTAGAAAAATTATTCCATACCTCGCAGGTGGATGTTCTAGACTTTTTGAAGGTTTCTCGGAATCAACATCACCATCTCCGGTTGTATTCTCAATAGGAGCTCAAGATTCCAAGATCTCCAAATCATCATCTTCAAATACTTGACTTTGAGACTCCATGTTGCAATAAAAACTACAAGAAACTGAAATCAACATAGCCTTATATTAATAAACATAAACCTTATATTACCAAAAAGAAATTTACATTAAGAAATAAATTTGAATTCTCTTTATAGTTCCTAGCAAGTTAATTTCATTATAAGTTGCCAAGTTATCCTCTTTATAGTTCCGGACTTCCAGTAGCAAGGGTCTCTAAACCATCCACCAATACTAAAATTTTGCAACGAACAATCTCTACAAGACACCAATAATTTAAAAATAATCATTTATTGGAGTATAATTTATAATTAAAAATATATTTTAATTTAATTTTCTTAACTTAAATAATTGAACACTTAACTCAACCATATTGATGTAATGAATGAGAGCATCCTCAAATCAAAAATTTTGAGACATTTCAATATTCTTTTCGAAACTAAAACTAAATAGTAGGGGTATTTCCTCATTTTCATATAATTAGGATAAATTTCCTCATTTAAATAAAATAAAATAAGTAAAGTATAATAATTAATATCATTTTACCCGTAGACAAGAATGTGTGATGCGGCGAAGGCTGCTGAAGGTGAGGCAATGTGAAATACGTGCGGAGGCGGAGGAGACACGAACGATGGAGGCGGCGACACCGCGAAGGACACTGGAGATGGTGGCGGTGCACTAGTACATAAAAAGGCTTAGAAAGCTGTTAAAATTGGGCTTAGATAGCGGTTATAACCGCTCTCTAAGAAACAGCTATCTAAGTGTTGAAAGAGCTTAGATAGCGGTTTTTAACCGCTATCTAATATGGGGTTAGACAGCGGTTATTAACCGCTATCTAAGAGGGAGGCTTAGGACACGGTTAATAACCGCTGTAAGAGAGGGCTTAGACAGCGGTTAATAACCGCTATCTAAGAGGGGGCTTAGATAACGGTTATTAACCGCTATCTAAGAGAGGCCTAAGACAGCGGTTAACAACCGCTATGTAAGATGGAGCCTAAGACAATGTTAAAAACTGTCTAAGATTCACTTAGACAATGGTTTTTAATCACTGTCTAAACCTTTTTTTTTTTTCGTTTATTTTTTTATTTAAAAACCTGTTTTAAATATTAATTTCTAATCCCCACTAATATTAATTTTAATTGGTTTTCAAATAAATAAATATAATTAAATATACAAAAAGGTAACATCAAATAAATAAATATAATTAAATATACAAAAACATTAAATATTTATATATCATAAAAATTAATATATAAGTTACACGTTACCAAAACTTACGTACAAGAATAATATTATTACAAGAATCGATTGTATAAATATCCAAGCCAATCCATTTTCCATTTCTCCATTCTATCATTGTTGTAAAAATTGATCCGAGGTGTATGCACAAACCGCAAATTACATTGAAAATTTAATTAAATAATTCAAATTTTTATTTAATCAATAATAATTTAAATAAATCGATAAATCGACTTACTTCGAATGGAATGGTCGTCTCATAAGTCTGGATTATATCTTCAATGAAGCAACACACAAAATATCCACACGGTGAATGCCATCTTGCCGCTTCGGAACCTATTGATTAACAATTAAAGTCACGTACTACAACTATGATTATTAATTTCTATTGATTTGATAATTTTCTAAAGTAAGTTTACCTTAATATTTTTCCACATAACTTTACCGATAGATTGTGAGTTTTGCCTGGAAGGCTACTCCGACACATTCTCGTCACACTATATTATATTTAAAAATAAAAATAGATTAGATATGCATAAGTTTTAAAGTAAAATAAATCATAATATGAAAATATTAAAGATTAACTTACCCCTCCATAAATCTAACGAGATCGGGATGACGTGTATACACCCCACCCTTAGCTGGATCCATATAATACACGGTAAGTGTAGTCGTGTGTATGACCACCAGCACTCCAATGCTCACTACATTATATTAACAATATTTAAAACTAACCGTTTATTTATATAAATATAAAATTTTATGATATATTTATTGTACTCACCCCACATTTGATGGCCAAAAAATGAGATGGTCTCTCCCGGAAAATTTCATAATATGATTAACGACGTCCCTCATTAATTGCTCCATTGACCAAACATGCAACAGACTTGGGGAGATAAATGAATATTTTCTACTGCCTCGATATCTAAGGAGAGATATACCTCACCCAGATATCTTTAACCAACACATGCAAATTAATATTTTATATATATATATATATGACGTAAATGCCGAAAATTATTAATAAACACGTACTGAGGTAAAAAGTCATCGTAGTTGCACTCAACCATTTATCGTAGAGGACTTCATGCACATGATCCCGTTGGATCAATTCCTCATACCAGTCTGATGAAAGTAAGCATGAATGGGAACCGTAGCCTGCACTAAAAGTGGCGGAGTCTACCATCAAGCACACCGCATTTTGTACGGTGATGTCGTGGTCTAAGTCTCCGGGCATGGGATAACCCAATCGCCGTCTGCGCACACCAACAGTGGAGTTCCCTCGGTCTCTCTCTCTCACTACATGCGACATCCCTTGATTTTTGTGCGCTATTTTTTGGAGTCGGCAATTTCTACAATCAATTTATATAATATTATTTAGAACAAATAAGATAATAAAGTTTAATATAACATGTATTTTACCTTCTTGTTGGGAGAGACCAAGTGGTGCGGCCATTCGAGAAAGTGTCCGACCGCCTCTCCAACCTGTGGTAGCCTCTCGCTTGGTTTTGACAACGGTGAATCCTCTTGTCCGATTTCAGAACATCGAGTGTGACTCTCACAAAACCAGGAGTGAGGGGCGACCATGGATCATTCCACTGGAGCCGTCATACAACATTCCGGTGGCCACCAACCGAGTTGGATGATCCAAATAGAGGTAACAAAGAGTCGCTGGCCGTTCAAAGAGGATATTCGTTAGAAAATTTTTAATATACTAGTCTTTAATTAAAATAAATACGAGACACATCGATACCTGGGTGATGTTAACGAGAGGATCAAGGAAGTCATTTCTAGCATCAGCGGAAAACATAGATGGAGCACTTTGTTATCACAATAGCACCACTCGATGACGTCCCTTGTCTCATTTGTCTCGATTCATGAGCTCCACTTGTTTAGCCAAGTTAGCAACTTGCACCGAAAGGGACTCCACCATAGACATCGCCGCAATACCGGGTGCCATCGAAAGTAATGTCTTCGTGACGCCATATCCAAGATTACCCGTATGCGCCCGGGATGCTCCTGACGATCTATTGCCCGTGCAAATAGATCATCGGGGCCAATCGTGCGAAGGTCGTCGGGCGTCATGCTCGAGATATGCGCTCCTGAATTGAAAGAATTTATTATTAAACAATTTCAAATGAAATAATAGTTTGTAATTCTTAGATAAAATAATGGATGAATTACCGCTTCTTCAATGATACGCCGTGCTCTGTCATCGGGAATATTTCCATCTCGGCCCTTTCTACTCGATGAAATAATTAAGTAACGAGTAACAACAGCGCACTCTCCCGCTTTTCTTTTTCTTCTTTCTACGATAATGATAAACATGTCCACTTATTAGATATATTAAAAGTGAATATATAAAAAAATTAAAATGTAGAATTTTGATCTCACCATATCTTCCCTAATGCGTGCATAGCCTCTAGAAGATCCACGATATCGCGCCTCCATATTCTTAGCTTGTTCGCGATTTACGGCACTTTTTTCTACGGTGTAATATAAATACATAAACAATGGAAAAACTTAGTGCATTAATTAATAGGAATGGATGAAATGACATTGATCAACTTTACCTTGAAATCCTCGGCTAGAGATCTACGCACAAACTCGTCCCGATGTGGGGCCACCATAGGGAAATTCTCATAGTCCTTAGGCGGCGTAGGTGAGTACATACCGGTGTCCGGTCTCGAGAAGCCCTCCTCGGTGCAGCCCGAAAATTCTTGGCCATATTTCCAGCTTGCATAAGTATTTGCTTCTTGTTTGTGTGGTCAAGGCCATTGAATGTATTCTGCATACACATATTATATGACAATTTAAAGTTAATAACTTCACAAGCTCATAATATATAAATATATATATATTATGCAACGATTTTAATATGAATATATATTTAACATACCACGAGCTCATCCCATATCGCTTCCTTGTAAGGAGTCACCACTCTTACGCCCGGTCATCACATGGCGGCACGATAGGGACAACTCTCCCGCAGCCCCTAAGTAGTAAGCTAACTTCTCACTCTCTTTTCCTATCGCTTGCCCATACTCATTGAATGATATCTGCAATTCAATGATATTGTTAGATCAACGATCAATTAATTAATATAATAAAAAAATCAAGCTGTTGAATTGTAATAGAATTACCTTAAGTAATTTTCCCTTACTACGATCTTTCTTCAAAGATGTCATCGTGACTATACCCTCTTGCGCTTCTCCCCAGAGCTACTAGTGGTGGGAGCAGTAGTGTTATCTGTCTCAAGTCATCCTCCTCCCGGATGTCATCTGCGTATGGATGAACATGATAATCTCCATCATCTCCATCGTCTCCACCATAGGGCACATAATCCATGATCCTGTAAAATAGAAAATAATATATTAAATAAACAAAAAGAAACAACATTTAATAAAGCGTAAAAACAACATTTAATAAAACGAGAATGAAAAAAGCATTCAATAAAGTCGTACATTTCTTTTTAGCAATGGTTTTTCTTTTTCGTTTTTGGTTGACTTTTCTCGTTCATGACCATGAATGTTAACGAGATCGGGATTGATATATTCATCCTCATTCCTAAGTTTTCTCCTGCGGGCGCGTATTTGCAAGATCATCGAAAGAGGGTGCAGAAATGAGTGAAATTCTAAAAGGATCATCGATTATGTCAACACCTTCATCGACGTGGTCGCTAATCCGTAACTATTGTTACGCTTGTTTGTGAAGCACAATGGACCATTTCTTATTAATCGGTCGGGGACATAGAAAATTTGTTGAGCTTGACTGGCCATTATGTACGTGTCATCTCTGTATCCCACATTCTTCAAATCTACACGTACAAATCCAGAACTTTCAACTTGGACCCCGTTAGGGATCCTCACCCAACTACAATCGAAGATTGGTTCACGGTGACCAACATAGTCGAGTTCCCAAATGTTGACAATCTGTCCAAAGTAAGTAGTATTCGATCGATTCCATGCGATTGCAGTAATGGACACCCCACTATTCTCGCATTGTACTCGTGGCATCATGATCTCTCGGTATAAAATGTGTATCCGTTAATAAGATAACACTTATATGAATACACATGCCTATCGTGCAATCTGGATAACCACTTAACTCTTTCTTTCACCGATTCTTTATTCTCGTGACAACATATTTGCAACATAACCATTGAACCACTCAACAAACGTGCGGTTGTGCTCACCTTCAATCCATGATCTATCTCTGGTGGGAAATGACTTAGAAAGTGCCTCGCATGTGCAGTCAATAAAAGGAAGCACGTCGACCGTGTTGTGAAGTACGCACAAGTGCATCCGTGTTAGCTCCTTCATACTAACACTTACGGGTTGACCACCGTAATGCCTTCACCATCCATCCTATTGGTGTACCGGGTACTTGGAAGTCCAATTGCACCGACATTCGGAATAAATTCAGACCAATACTCGACCGCTTCTTCAACTAAATATCGTTCGCAATGCAACCCTCCGGCCCGAACATATTCATCACATACCCTTTCAGCACTTTCATATATCTCTCTACACCATACATCCATCTCATACGAGCAGGACCACACATCCTTGTCTCGTGTACCAAATGAACGGTTAGGTGAATCATTATATCAAAAATGATGGAGGGAAATACATTTCAAGCTCACACAGCGTTCCCACAATCTATCTCTGAAAACCAAGCAATTTTCTAGGATCAATGACCTTGCTACTCATTGTCTTGAAAAACCAACAAAGCTTTGTTATGGTTATGCGCACATTTTCGTGCAAGATAGAACGTATTGCAATGGGCAAGAAATTCTCCATGATGACATGATAGTCATGCGATTTCAAATTCATCAGTTTCACGCCATCATCTCAAACAAGTCTCTATATGTTGGACGAATAGCCCTCTGGTACTTTCACATCCTTTAGTGTTTGAAGAAACACTTTTCTCTCATTCTTGGACAAGGTGTGTGCGGCGGGAGGTAAGTACGGTGGTTTACCTTCTTTATACACAGTGCCAATTCCCGCTCTTATACCCATCTCAACCATATCCATTCTTGCATTGTAACCATCCTTGGACTTGTTATCATCTAGCAGAGTATTGAGCAAGCTAGCACAAACATTCTTCTCCACGTGCATTAGATCAATGAAGGCGTCTAACATACAACTCTTTCCGGTAGGGCAATTGAAAAAATTGATTCCTTCTTCCACCGCTAGTGGAGAGATTCTTTGCGAAGTGTTTTCCATATTGTGTGTTGACATTCTGCATCTCGCTCAATACATCTTGACCTGACAATAAACGTGGTGCTTCACGTTCTTCGATTGTGCCATCGAATGCATCGGTCATTGTTCTGTACTTATGCGTTGACTCCAACCACCTCCTATGTCCCATAAAAACAGTCTTCCTACAATGACTTAAACGAATGTGATCTCGTGTTCGCAGACAACAAGGACATGCATGGGCCCCCTTCACACTATATCCGAGATACATTCCCATAAGCGGGAAGTCATTGGTAGTTCCAAACAGCATGGCCTTCAACTTGAAATTCTTCTTTCTACAAGCATCATACACATCCACACCCTCATCCCAAAGGAGCTTCAAGTCCTCTATCAAAGGAGCGAGATATACATCTATATCGTTACTGGGTTGTTTGGGTCCCGATATCAATATAGACAACATCATGTAAGTGCGCTTCATGCACAACTCGGGTGAAAGATTATAAACCATCGTAATCACCGCCATGTAATCGTGGTTGGTACTTTGGATACCGAACGGATTCATTCCGTCATTGAGAGTGCAAGACGTAAGTGTCATGACTCGTTGCCAAATTCTGGATGTCCGGCATCGAATGTCTTCCACTGGGGTGAATCGGCAGGTGTCTTAGCAATCCATCCTTGATCCTATCATCATGATGCCAAGTCAAATTTTTAGCATCCACAACGCTACTATACATTCTCCTGAATCTTGGTACTATTGGGAAGTACCACATCACCTTCGCGGGAGATTTATTTTTCGGATATCTCTTCTTCCCACACTTGGGACATTCATCGAGGTCTGCATACTCCTTCCGAAACAAGATACAATCACCCGGGCAAGCATGAATTTTCGATGTGTTAACCCGATGGACTTAAGCATTTGCTTAGCCTCATATGCTCGTAGTGGCGGTACATTTCCATCGGCAATAGGCCGCTAATCGCCTAAAGATACTTGTGAAGCACGCATCGGACAACCGGTGTCTTGCTTTTAGGTTGAACAATATCAACACAAATGACACTTTTGTTGCCTTCTCTTACACCCGGGCCAAAGGGGCAATCCAGCGTCATCCTTTAATTTCTCCGACATATAAGGGTGATCTCGCAGATTTGTGTTATCCCCACTCAATTCTTCATCGCACAAGACATCTCCGAAACTATCCTCATTCACCGTATCTTCAAACCTAAACTCGGTTCCTAGGTTACTTGAGCTACATCCATCTCTTCTCTCACCATGAAATGTCCAAACGGTATATGTTTTATCAATACCGTGACACATCAAGTGGTCAAACAAACTTTCTCGACCACTAACGGTTTTTCCATTCATACATTTCCAACACGGACATGGAATGTATCTCTGGTCGATGCAATGTCTAATTGCATGGTTACAAAACTCTTCCACCCCATTCCTATACTCCTCTGATAATCTATCTGCTCGAACCCACTTTCGATCCATATAAAACTAGAGATGCCTACATAGATTAAACCGAAAAGCACACGAGTTGAGTCTATATAACCTCTAGCTAGAGCATGCTATAGATCGTAGTCTAAGTCTTAATGTGCTTATAATACTAATTACTATGTATTCTATCATATCTATTCTATTTTAACTAACTTTAAAAGATAAATTCTCTTTAAAAATTCTCATATTAACATTCTTTAGAAAAATGTGTAATAGAATATATTAATCTTTTTTACATAAAAAAATAATTGAATTTCAAACTATAAAGTAATAGAATATCAAATTTTAGTAAAATTTTGTGAATTGAGGATAAAATATTAATTACAATAAAATAAAATTGCAAAATTTTAGGAAATTAGTACTTAGTAACAAAGAATAATCAAATTTAGTTCATGGATTTCCTCAGGTCAGTTTGTGGGCCAATAAAGGATTTTTATCTTGAAACTCCGTCGGTAGGGCGGTGCAAGAGAAATCATAGAGAAATGATCGAATCTTCGACGCCCAAAATACTATGAGGTGCTCGGAAATGGTCGAAGTAGTTGAATAGGAGGATCACTATGACTATAGCCCTTGGTAAATTTACCAAAGACGAAAAAGATTTATTTGATATTATGGATGACTGGTTACGGAGGGACCGTTTCGTTTTTGTAGGTGAGTCCGGCCTATTGCTCTTTCCTTGTGCCTATTTCGCTTTAGGGGGTTGGTTCACGTGTACAACCTTTGTAACTTCATGGTATACCCATGGATTAGCCAGTTCCTATTTGGAAGGCTGTAATTTCTTAACGGCTTCGACTCCTGCTAATAGTTTAGCGCATTCTTTATTGTTACTATGGGGTCCTGAAGCACAAGGAGATTTTACTCGTTGGTGTCAATTAGGCGGTCTGTGGACTTTTGTTGCTCTGCATAATATTTCCATTTATATTAAGAATTAATATAAACATGACATATAAATAAACAAATTAAATTATATAAAAATTAATAAAAAATTATCTAAACTCATCAATTAATGCAATAAATAATGAAAACTTTAACAACTCATATTATCTCAACTAAATAAACCACAAACACTCCTCCTTAACATATATCATATCAAATTTCATCGTTTCATTGCAAACTTAGAACACAACCAATTTCATCATTTCAAATCAAATTATTAACTTCATCGTAGAACAATCAATTTGAAACAAAATTTCATCTCTTTCATTGCAACTTCATCTATGAAATCAAGAACAACCAATTCCACAAAAAATAGCAAATTTAAAAACAATAATAGCAAACTAAGAAATTTAATTTAACTATGACATCAAGACCTACCAATTCCACAAAAAATAGCAAATTTGAAAACAATAATAGCAAACTAAGAAATTTAATTTAACTATGATATCAAGAACAATCAATTCCACAAAAATTCAAATTGAAATAAATTAAATTTCTATGAGACATTTTATCAAACACCTTTCATGCAAATTAAAAAATAAACATAACATGATTTTGGTGAAGCATATATATATCCATCTTATTATTTCAACAACAAAGCAAAATATAAGCCGCAATTAAACAAACTATGATCTTCAACGAAGCAATTCGGAGCGTATAAATACATATACATATCTCCTAGAAATTTGAATGAGAGAAAATGAAATTTAACGTACAAAGGGAAATTTTTCATAAAAGGATTTAAGAGGTACCTTGAGATTGCGTTGGCGGCGGCGAGGCTGAGTCAGGCGGCGGCGGCGGCACGCGTGATTGAGGCTGGAGGCGGCGGTTGCGGTGGGGCGGGTGCGGCGGCGCAGCGGTGGGAATTGAAGAAGATATATATAGATCGATTTGTGCATTGGCGGCGGTGGGGATGAGTGCGACGGCGGCGACGGCACGCGGTGGGGCTGGAGGCGGCGGCGGTGGGGCGGGTGCAGCAGCGGTGGGAGGTGGGAATTGAAGAAGATGGGTTGAAGGAGTATACGTATCGCGATTCAAATTGGGGGAGAAAGCAATGATATATGTTAAATACCCTTAGATAGCGGTTATTAACCGCTATCTAAGAATTATCTTAGATAGCGGTTTATAACCGCCGTGTAATCCCCTCAAGACTTTAGCCGGAACCCTTAGATAGCGGTTTTTAACCGCTATCTAAGTATTATCTTAGATAGCGGTTGAAAACCGCCGTGTAATCCCCCATTCGCTTAGATAGCGGTTTCGAACCGCTCTAAGAGTTAACCACTTAGATAGCGGTTTTTAACCATGTGCCTAAGAGTTAATCTTAGATAACGGTTAAAAACCGCTGTCTTTAGTATTTTTTTTTTTTAAAATATAATCGCTCTCTAAGTCACCACTTAGAGAGCGGTTTTTTAAATGCTATCTAAGTAAAGCTGTCTAAGTCCAAATGTGTAGTAGTGGTGTGAGCGGGTAGTAGCGCGCCGGCGAGTGTGAGATTTGAGAAGAAAGTGGAAACCCTAGCGGAGGAGACGGCGGACAGGGGGACTGGGGAGTAATCTAATTTTGTTTTGTTTTGGAAAGAAATAATGAGGAAGTAGTTTATTAATTTATAATTATTACTTTATTAGTTTTAGTTTATTTATTGTATTTATTTGTAGAGTGTAGACAGATAATTGTATCGGTATGTACTAATAAATTATGTATCTATATTATAATATTAAAAAAGAGGGACCGGGCCGACAGCCAGACCGAAAACCGGCGGGCTAGCCCATTTAGCCCGCGAGCTAAGCAATCCGGCCAAAATGGCCCGATTTTAAATGGGCCATCAAACCCCGGCCCTAACACTCGCATTTACATGGCTAAACGGATCGGGTCCGCCAGCCCACGGCCCATTTAACATCTCTATCCACACATTCATGTTGGTTGACTTGTAGCAAAATCAATGACTTTTTTCAATTCATTGTAAGATTCAATGTTGGTTTACCCTTCAATCAATTAGGGAGTTAGATACATCCAAACACAATTTGAATATTTCATCTGTTTCAATTGCATATCATCATATGATTGATGCATATGTCATAAAATACAATTCTTAAAAAGTTGGAAAGAGTTACGTTTGTATATAACTATATCATTCTACAATAAGCAACTAATTAATCAATTGCATACCAATGCATTAACTTAGCTAACTACTTCTAGTATTTAGTTCAAATCTAGTTAATAAAATATATATAAATGAAAAAAACATATAAGAACAAAAGATTTATAGGCAACATGTGAAACCGTACGGTGAAGTCGAAGATGGTGGTACCAAATAAAGATCGACGAACTCCGATAGCAACAAGCATTTTGAAACAAGCTTCACCATCAAATTTCGGTCATAAAGATGAGAGATGTATGTTTTTTTCGAGTGAGGTGAGGTGGAGAATCAAGAACGAAGTTACTGCTGAATTTAGTTCTAGTTTTGCAACGGACGAGAAAAGTTGTTGCAACTCAATCTTCCAAAGTAGCTAAAAGATGTCATTTTTTAAAATCCGCCACATATATTTATGTCGCAAAATGTTATAAAAGTTTGTGATGTCTTTGGTCGTAAATTTTCAGCAACTATTTAATTTTGCGGCGGTTGTGGTGTTGGATTTCACCTACTATTTGCGACGAGTGTAAGGTCATCACAATTTCAAGCTTTAAATTTATGACGACCATGTTGTCGCAAATTTTGCCAAAACATCACATCTTGAATTAGATGTTAATGTTTATTGCAAATTTCGATGCTCATGTTCAATACGAAAAATTATCTTAAATTAAGCCGCAAGTTGCGATAGCTTATATTGTCCATCGTAAAACTCCATCTTTTCATAGTGATATTATGTAAATATACTTATATTCAACAATTACATATAACTAGAATTGTACATATAAATACTATATATTATGATGTGTATGTGCATGATATCAGTATGTCTATTTTAATTGATTAAATATTTATTATATTATATAAGTACATAAGTATTATGTATATATACACACATTGTATTTTATATGTACAATACTACACCTACTATTCATCCAAAAAAATTACTCTTTCACTCATGAAAATTAAAAAATGAAATTGAGGGCCACATTGTAGCACACTATTAGTGGCCTAATGTTTTCTTAAAAAAATCCTAAAATAATTAAAATCTTCACTGGTCCAGGACAATATTAAAAAAAAAAAAAAAAAAAAAGAACATCGTCACCAGACCGGGTGTACGCTAATTTAATAAACTTGTTAAAAAAAAGTAAACATACAATATATTCTAAATTTGAAATTATATCTAATAAAATAATCTATCTATAACCTTATAAAACTAAATCTAAGGAAGCTTATGTAGCAAATCTCATGTCTCTCATTCATTTAAGTTTTAGTATTGATCTCAACCATCGATTTTATAAGTTTTAATTTTAGTCATCTATCTATTTATATACCTCTTTGTTTCTTATCACAAACCCCATCTAGATCTCCTTTTCGACCGATTTTCTAATTCATCTTTCTTACCTCTTTCGTTGATTCTTTGCAGATATGTATTAATTCATACATCATACCGTTCAAATTTTATTTTTGTTTATTTACGATTTAATCTATTTCATTTGTGAGGAATATTTTCATTTTGGGATATGCAAACTTTTGTGGGACAAACTAATTAAAAAGGAAAATATGCAAACTTTTGTGGAACAAAGTATATACTAATGTGCTAATCTATTTTTTTTTCTTTTCTTGGTTGTTTTTGCAAATTCATATTTCAAAAAATTTGATCGGTATTTTCGTTGCTTTATGTTTCTTTTTTTTTTCCTAAGATTATTGATTTTTGCAGATTCATATATTTTAATGAAAATACCGTCTCACGATCTTCATCATATTTTTTTAAGGATTTTGTCTTTGATTATGTTATATGATAACTACACTTTCTAATCGCTTTGTTCGTATTTTCTGGTTTGCTAATTGCAGCTTTCGAATTAAAGATTAATTTGACCGGTTGTATGATCTTCTTCGTATTTATCATTTTATTAATATTTGCTAATTCTTTTTTTTTTTTGTGCAGATCGATAAATTTTTTATTTATAAAGATTGATTAACAAATTTGTGGGATCTTCAACTATTTAGAAGATTATAAATGATATTTAATTTCCATTGTTTATTTGTATCCGTTTGGAGAAAATTTTTATTGTTATTATAAGATTAATTAATGTATATTTTTTTGTTTGTTTTGGTTGATTTTAATTTTGTATATTGTAAAAGTTCGCAATTATATCAAAATTTGTTTATATATAATTTTGGCAATGTAAATTTATTTTATGTTGGATTTAATTCAAAGTCTTCATATTTTTTGTATGATAATTACAAAATCAAATATTAGTATGATTAAAGAAATTTCACCGTATATATTTTGTTGTCATAACTTAAATGGAAAAGAAACGTATTCAAATTCTTGGTTATATTTGATTCCATAATTGCATCACAATAAGTTTCTTTAATCATACTAATACTTTAAAAAGAAAAAGAATTATATTCAACAAAGGAAGTGCGGAAAACATGCAAATCCATTTTTAAATTTAAAGTAAGTAAGAATGTAAGATCATGAGAGGATTATATAGAGATTATATAGATAATTTATCGAAAGCGTATATTTAATTTATTTGGTGATATATACAAATTATATAGATAGTCTGTAAAACGTATACTTAATTTATTTGGTGATATATGAATATATAGATAGTCCTGCAGAAAGTGTATATTTAATTTATTTAGTGACATATAAAGATTATATAAATAATCTGCGAGAAAGCGCAGGAGCGGACACACACCTAGCCTGCATAGGCAAGTGCCCCACCTCATTTTTGTGCGAAATATCAAATATATACCCCATTGTTGTTTTTTTAAAAAAATTATTTTTTATTAAAAGACCATGAGTTATTATAATTAAAGATGAAAATATCTTATAAATAACTCTAGTCTCTAGATGCAATTTAAATACAAACAAAAATTGATTTTGCTATCGAATGAATGATGAATTGTTGGCCCACGATTGAGTGAATATCAAAGTGCTTAGATTACCTTCTAGTGAAAATCTAGAAGGAGGTTGAATAGATTTTCAAATCCTTTTTCAAGAACAGATTGCCTATTCAAAGTATCAAAGCTATGCGGCGGAAACAAGTTTTTAACTCAATCTTTAAGGATCAAAAAGCAATCGAGATACGAATTTGAAATTGAATTTGTTTGAATATTTGATGAATAACAAGATAAGCAAAATAAGAAGTAAAGAACACTAGGAATTATAGTGGTTCGAATCAAACGGATCCTACATCCACTCTCCTTCTTCAACTTGAAGAACGGCCTCGACTTACTTACTACCTTTCTTGCTTACAACGTTACAAATTACAAAGAAGTGAAGAATCTTCTTCAATCCTATCTTCAATCTGTCTTATCTTTCTCGGAAACTTGAAGATTACAAGGCGAAGTGTTGAAGATATACAAATAAGTGTTCTACAAACACTTAGAACTTTTGAATAATACTTTGAAAACTTTTTGAATGCTTTCAAAATTGCGTGAGTATCGTGAATGAGAGTGCCGACTTATTGTGTTTAGAATCGTGCCTAAACCTATTTATAAGCTGAGAAACGGTTAGTTTGTTGTAACAAACTAAAAACCGTTTAACAAATTTATTCTTGAAAACCGCTTTAACTTCACCTGATCTTGGTCTAGTCGTCAGCGGTGACTTGGTGAAGACTCGCCTTTCTTATTCTACTCGGCTTGTCTCGACCTTGTCTTGAGCTCTTCATTATCGTCTCCAACAAATGACTATCTCAAGCTCGTCTTCGGATGACCTTCTCTTTCATGACCTCGGTGACTTACTCTAGCTCTACCTAGTCCGATCGGCTAGTACTAGAATTCATTACATCGGTTGTTCTATACATGTTCAGTTTGGTTATCTTACTTACATGAGTGACTCTAGTCTATATACTTTTAACTCATCAAAACTTCTTCCGATCTAACATGAATGAATAAATAATAATTTAATTGTGTATATTGTGAAAGAAATATCAAATTGTGTATTTAATGAAATCATCATTTGTATATTTTAAAGTATGAAAAATCGTTGGTCATTTGTAATTTGAAATTTTAATTAATTATATATTATTTTTATGTCACATATGTTTATTTATAAATTCTTTAAATTTGTGTCTTGCCGGACATAATTTCTTCGTCCGCCCCCGAGAAAGTGTATATTTAATTTATTTGGTGATATATTAATATTATATAGATATTATGCAGCAGCGTATATTTAATTTATTTGGTGATATATACCGATTATATAGATATATAGTATGCGTAAAATGTATTTTTTAATTTATTTAATGATATATATAGATTATATAGATAAAAATTTATTATACATATAATTTCTCTTTCATACTCACAAATTTGTCAAATTAAATATCATAATATATATATATATATATATATATATATATATATATATTTAATTGTACCTTGCACGATGATTTGTAGTACACTGAGACCTTGTTTGGTTGCTCAGATTGTTATCGGTGCGATTAATTTGATTTTAAATCACACCGACATTATGTTAAGGCGTATACAAACAACACATGTTTGGTTGTAATCCTAATTATCTGCAACTAGCTTGTTTATTTTATATTATTTTAATATCAAATATCTATTTTATCCTTGTACAAACAACACTACTATCAACATATCATTTCTCTCGAGAATAAATCCCAAAACAAAAACCCTCGCTCTTCGCCCGTCGTAGCCTTTCTCTGTAAGCAAATTGGTCTCAAATTGCTAATCCAATCTATCTAACTTGGAGCAACCGAGGATTGTCGTGGTCAATAACCTTGGAGTGCGTACATTAGTTCACGTACTCATTCGGTGAGTCCGATCGAATAGAAGAAAACCACCGACGATTGTTACGACTACGGTCACTACTCACTACACACCGGAATATTGGATCGCCACCGATATACCCATTGGGAATCGAGAGAGCCACCACTCTATTCACCGTGAATCGAGTGCGCCACCAATATTTGAGTTTAGTGGCTTCGTTCAAATCAAATTTGTCGATTTTGTTATTACCTATTGTTCTTGAGGGGCACAAATCCAACGATTTTGAAGTCGATATTGTTCCATTTACACATTTTATTTTCCCAATATTTTAATTTGAGTATTCACATTAATCAATTTGTCACAGGTCTACGGAACTATGTCGAACAAATCGAACCATATATCTCCACCGATTGCTACCGTGATCGAGGTAAGATGCTCCAGTATTGTGTTGGTTTGTATGCCAAGAATCCAGGCCGACACTATTCACCTAATCCCTCATTCCATAGTCGGGAATCGGAACACGGTGAGGTTCGTCATCGAAGACCAATCCATATTGAGAATGGTAGTGGACACGAATTCATCATGACCGATTCCAATGTAGACATGGGATACTTAGCAATAAATTTTTGCACAAGTTCGATGGTGTGGTGCGTAGTAAGTTTTTAATCATATTTCTAGCCATATCATTAGTTATTCTAGGTATAATTATTGGTTTAAGTTTACGTAAATGTATTTAACAATTTGGTTTAACTTATACTGGTTGTACCTATCTATGTACTAGAATGACTAATGGTTGTATATGGTCTTTATGTTCTTTAACTTATTCACCTTTATTTACCATATTTCATTGTCTTTATTGATAGATGAGTTGTTGCCATTAGTTGATTGGTTGTTAGCATGTTGTTCATACACCTTTTTCTCATTATACATTTATTGATGTCCTATATTATACGGTTTTTGAGGTTGTTGGTGGTGTGGACCAGTTTGTTGTTGTCTTGGATGGAAGTAATTGTTTACTTAAATAATTTTGAGGTTGTTGGGTGTTGGTTGGTGTGGACCAGCCTGTTTTTGTCTTGAATGGAAGTAATTGTTTACAAAGAGAATTTTGAGGTAGTTGGTGGTGTATACGAGTTCATTAAATGCTGCAAATTTTTAAGGTTGGTGGTGGATGTACACGATTTAAATGATGCATTTCATAAGGTAATAACATCTTCACTTGTTGGTTGGTGGAATATTTATTTGGTGAACATTTTTTATTTAATGCAAGGTTTGTGGGTTTGTCTATATAATACGTAGACCATCATCAATTGGTTCCTTATCACCAACAAAAGAAGTTCAATCCTTGCTTCTACAATATGACTTACCACTCCATTTTTCCAGGATTGCTTTTTCTATGAGGGTAATTGGAATGAAGACAATGTTAACGTCTTCATTCAAGTTCTTTGGACCACAAGAAGAAAGGTGATTGGAATGTGAATGGGGATAATATTCAATCACTCCAATGTGCACAGGATTTTGTTAATGTGATGATGCAGAGAAATTCACACGGGATGATGTGTTAGCATAAATAGACATGCTGAAAAAACGCTACAACAACTTCAAACTCGTGCTTGATATGGAAGGTGTGTGGTGGGATCAATGCGTGAACCACGTTTATGCACTGTATGGGAAGATATTTTCAAGGTATATTGTTTTATTTCTATATTTCCTCGTTGTTGAATATTCTTGTCTTTCACGTAGTTGCTTCCACTTAAAGCGTAGGTTAACGACTTTGCAAAATCTCTTTACCACAAAGAAGACATAATGTTTGCTAAATTGGGCATGCTATTTGGAATTAACGAAGTCATTAACATAAGTTTGGAAGGTCCGGTCCCTGTTCCTATAAACAACTTTCATAAGCCCATCATTGTGCACGACTCTAATGAAGAAGATGAGGTTGAGTCTCCAAATCCTGATGCACATAAACTAAATCACAAAGAAAACTATTCTCGCACAACATTGGTAATAATACATGTCGTGCTCTCATTAGCACAGAGTCACATGCCGCGACAGATATGCAATTGGTAAACCAAAATATAAAGGCGATCATTTGGGATTGAGAAAGCCGGTCAACAAATGAAAAATATGCATAGTGAAAATGGTGTTGTCATCAAGAAAGAAGTGTCTAGCTCTTGTGCCTCTTCAAGCCCATCAAAGTGGTCATTCTCTTCACCTGCAAAAAAATAGAAGTAATACATGTGCTGCTGGTTAGTAGCCATGAATTTTCCAAATTACGAACTTAGTTTTCTGTTTTATGTTTAGTTTATGGTATGAAAATGTTATTAGTATCATTGAGATATTTTGTAACATCGTAGGCAAGTTGGTTGTTAGTAGTCTTAGCTAGATTGCCCCAAAAAATTTATTAATGTCAATTATTAGTGATGGATAATATTATTATATTTATCATCTTGTGTTTTTTATTTTTTCTTTAATAAAGGACTAAAACGAGAAGATATAACCAATGTAGTAGAATATTGATTTATATATCGTGTAAAAAAATGTAATCGAAAAAGACCAACATAAGTATGATATAAAAGTACTCATTCTTAATTGCAAGTACGAGTCGCCCTTAAGAAACAACCCCGGATGTTAGGAAGCAATTATTAATGCCAAATAAAAGCAATTCCTGTCAACATTCATCCTAGAGATATAACAACTTCGCTCGTATACACCTAAAATTAATACATAATAGATAAACATGCAACCCATCTATTACATTCTCATTGATCATGTCTCATTGCAAAGTTATCAAAAGGAACAACAAGTCGCGATCGATAAATAAGTTATATAATTTGACAACAAAAAGAGAATGTTGTGAGAATAAAGATAGTGTCTCCCGAGGCGCTTAGCCACTTGATTTTTTCCAAAGTCGGATAGCATATAGAGCCCTTGCATCTTCAGTAGTGCCAAAAAATCTCCGTAATTTCAACCTTCGATCCAATTATCTCGTGTAACATCTCGTTTTTGCACGGTGGTCAAGCCACACATCTTGAAGTATCTCATACACCTTAGCTCTCTTCTCTCCCAGCTCGTAGTCGTATCTAATCCTACGTACAATAGCTTCTAATTGTTCAACCGTTGTGTGATAAAGTTTCACAATTACTCACCATTGCAGGATTAGTAGATCCACTTTCGTCTTCCTTCTCTTCTCGGTACTAGATGACGGCTCCATTGGAGCAGTTGTATAAGCATTGTTGTTCTCTGTTTGTTCATCATCTCGCACGGTTGTTCTCCGGTTGGGTCTCAATTTGATCTTCCAAGTTAATAATGTTTTCCCACGAAAGCTAGACTCGGTCTGTGTGTTTTGCGTGTTACAATGCTCTTTCATTTTTGTTGCTGCATCTAGCATATCTTCATCCACCGCCCATGTCGCTCGATCATTCCCGAAGATCTCTAGCTAATCGGGAAATAATGGTCATTCTTTGTATTGCATACCTCGCATCGTGTGATCCTTCTGCGCTTAAAATTAAAAACTTCATAAACCATTGTCATTTCAAAAATAAACTTATTATTAGTCATTTGATATAGATACTCACTTGGATGATTAGTTCCCAAATAAACTTCGAGTGTTGGTTTTTGTGTTACATCCAAATTGTGTTATGTTGAGTAGGCACAATTAACCCGTAATGTTTTTTTCATGTCGTAAGTTTTGAAGTGATATTAGGTTGCACTACTAGATCGGTGTGCGGATACACTTTTTTAATCGCTTCCATGAGCTTGGACAAGTATCCCGTTCGGAAACCATTGTCACTCTTCCACCCCGTACCAACGAGCTCCTTCAATGCAGCCAACAAGACCTACTCATCTCGAGTCTACCATGCCCAACGTGTGTTGTTTTTAGGATTATCCTCAGCCCTCTACCATGACTTACATGCAAGTTGATTGTCCTCCATTATCGCTACCGTATTTCAACATAAGATTTAGTTGATTTGCAAAGGGAATAAGATTTAGGCTACCTGCATCACTGTACAAGAGGCAATAAAATATGCTAATAGTAATTTAATTCAAATGATAACTAGTACATGACATTAAACAAAATACACATACTTGTTTGATAATTCAAGAAGTAACATAACCGACAAAAAAAAAAAGACATACGAAAATCTAACAACAAGATTAGTATAGTAGATAATATGTTATCCAATCCTAAGACATGTTATGAAAATTTGCCCAGATTTGTTGAGCTAGTTCATCCTTATGACTTGTCCAATGGGAGTTGATTCGACAGTTGCAATATATTCGGATGTTCTTCAACGTTCTCGTTATTTTCTACAGTAGCATCTAAATGCGGTTCCATTGGATTAAGCTGTCATTTTACTACGTATGAAATTGTGTAGTAGAAAGCAAGCCATAATTAAATAAATTTGTGTTTGTATGGGGTAATAGACTGCACTTTTATGAATTTCCCAACGCATCTTTAACACTCCAAATGCATGTTCTATAACATTTCGGGCTCGAGTGTGGCACATGTTGAAGAGCTCTTGGTAATTGATTGGTCGTGTGGCATTTGGCCCCCACTCATTCAGGTGATACCTCACACTCCTAAATGGTGACAAAAACCAGTGGCTATTTGCATAACCATTGTCACACAAGTAGTAATAACCTACAAAAATAATGATGCATAACATTAGGAAAATTCAAACAAAAATGAATAATCAACCAACTCTATGTTGTCTTAAAAAAAAACATTAACTGTTGAAACTTTTAAACCATGCATTTTGTTTATAACATCTCTTAATACTCTGCCATCCGATGTGGATCCCTCCCACCTGGCAAGACATAGACAAATTCCATGTCCCGATTGCAAACCGCCTACACATTTGTTGAAATTTGTCCTTTACGAGTCCTATACTACCCTCTATCCTCCACCGGAACGTGTCCGTTGATGTATGTGCCGTCTAGAGCACCTAAACAACCCTCTAAAAATGTTGATAGTATCATATCGATGCCAAAAATTATTAAACACCTAAACCAAAGGAAATTTAAATTTACCTTAAACCACTTTCAACGTGGGTTGGTGTTGTCTTCTCGCACAGGAGTAGGTTTCACAAGCAATATGGAATGTAATTGTAGTACGGATCGTAGGACTAGATGCATGTAATGAGAGACGGTTTGGCCGTAATATAGAAACTTATATTTGACCACACGATTTTTATTAAGATGTGATAGCATAGACAAAAATATTGCTACTTGCTCCTCTATACTCACATGTCTTCCCTCGGTGAGACCCCCTATGTTTTTCAACAAAATACATATCCTACCAAATGTATTACGATCCATACGAAGGTTATCTACACAATCGTAGTCGTAACGTCCTACGAGCCTTCTCATTTCTTGGATTTGGAATGGAATATGGTCTATCATTCTGTACCTAATAGCCCGATGGACTTTACATCTATTTTCATTGTTCATTAATTCAATTATTATTGAGACTATTAATATGGTGTGTTGCATAATCTCCTCGAGCAACAGATAAACATGCTCGTCCTGCTTTTGAAATGTAGTCATCTTATACACCGCCTACTTTCAACAATCAAACAACAACCAACGTCTTATTCACTAATGACATACAAATAATAATATAGTAAAAAAATATGTAGCCTATCAAACAGGTTTTATATTTACCCAAATTGTACCGCACACCAAATTATGATAAGATACATGCTCAATGACAAAACAGACACAACAAAGTTGCATAACATCTAAAAATGAAATAAAACTTCCAAAGAAACAACAATCCCCAAATAATTTTGCACATATATAATCAACTGCAAGAATCACTAACAATCAAGCATATTTCAATAACTAAGTACCACTAAAAATCACCAAATAATGTTACACTAAATCAATAGCAAGAATCACCACCAATTAATTTATCATAAGCATTATTTTTGTTAATTGGGACAAATTTAAAAAAATATCTTTATTTGGAGAGAATATGATTTAAAAACAATAACCATAATATATTTTTAAGAAAGTTGAGCTCCCAAAAATTATTAGCTCAATTATTAATTGCATCGCACCGAAAGCCGATCCCATCACAAAATGCTACTAAATTTTCCCTCATTATTTCAATTGTTTTTTAGGACAAGGTCAAGAGTAGTGTCAGTTTCTTAAAAAGGGTAATTGAATGAGAAATTTTATTCCATTTTACAATTTTGTCTTCATATTAGAAATATTTTAAGCTTCGTGATTCCCATCATCGTTGTCTTTAGTATTGGAACCAAATTAGATCACACGTCTGATATTTTACGAATCTTACTGCTTTCACTTGTCCAAAAAATCACCATAGAATATATATATAAGCATTAATTTATAATCCTACATATTTTTTTGTGACAGATCAGCCAAAATTATAGGATAACAATTCACTAATTATGGATTATGATAATCAGTGATGATTTTTTAATCGTTATAATATTTTTAATTTCCACAAAAATTTAAAAGAAGTGACTAATTTATAAGCATCAAGATCATTCCTTTGCAACAATTTCACCTCATAATCGAATAATAAATTATTGCAATTCGCAAATCAAGTGGAATTTATCAACAAAGCATCGTAAATTGATTAAAAAAATAGAGGTATGTTGCAAGATTACAGTATTAATCGAACATTCATAAATCAAGAAGGAATTATTAATGAGTAATAATTTATTTAAGGAAGATGAATGATGTAAGAGGGAGAGAGAGAGAGAGAGAGAGAGAGAGAGAGAGAGAGAGAGAGAGAGAGAGAGGGAGGGAGAGAATGAGTTGCGAGACTGAATGTCCTAATAATTTAACGATGCATACCGCAACCCCCGCTAGAAAACTCTCTCAATCACTATAGCTCGCTCTCTAGAAAACTCTTTCTACAAATCAAAATGTATATAAGGTATCATACATAAAAGCAATTGAGAAACGGAGTTCATTTAAGTTGGGTAAAGAAACACTACCTAAATGGAGTCACAACTACGGATCTACATAAACAACGGTGAAGAAGCCACGAGCCCTACAGAGTAAAAATTTGAGAAAACCCGGATGAGATTTCGCAATGCACAAACAACGACGGTACGAAATAAGTTTTACCATATGTCTTCGAAATTTGGAGTATGCGCGTGGGTGGGGGTAGCGAGCGACTTAGCCTGTGCTCGTAAAAATCCAGTGATGTTGAAGAGGCGGAAGAGAATCGCTTTTGCTCCAGCGAAATGAAAATGCGTAGAAAAAAACTAGGGTTTCGACTTTAAATACTCAAGGGGCATAATCATAAAAATGCATAGCTATCTTAGTGACTCGTTGGACGCCGATATCTAATCTTCGTATTTTTACCGATTTAATAACATGGTTGGAATAGTGTTTAGACGCGAGGCCGGTCGACGCAAACCAAACGACCGATAAGTTGCAATAAGGCCCCAATTAGCCTCTAATCTTGGCAACCAAACAGCACTTAAAAATGAAATAAACTGGTAAAATCGTAAAAATATAGCATTCACCTTTTCTTTATATTATGCCATAATAGAGCTAACAAGTCTACTAGATCGGTTAGCTCGATATTTGGGATCGGGTTGGACTTAAACTCACAACCCTTTATTTTTCACACGTCTAATCTAGTCTTGCTTGAATTGTTTGGGTATTAAACAAAGATGATTCAAATATCAATATTAATTTTTCAATGTCCTGTAAAAAAATATTAATTTTTCAATGTCATGTTCTATCTATCTTAAAATTTCAACAAATAACATTTGAATTTTCTTCATTTTATTCTATATTTATAATTCTAACACAAATTAGTGGAATATTAATAGTGTTCTAAAAATCAAGTGGTATAGCTCAAGTGGTTAGAGTTAGGGTTGTAAACGAAGCGAATTGAATCGAATACCGCTATTTTGAATTTGTATTCGTTAAATTTTTCGAATATCGAATTCGAATTCGAATATTTTTCGAATAGTAAATGTGATTTATATTCGATTTGAAATTGATATCGAATTTTTCTAACTATTCGAATACTCGAATCGAATATTCGAATCGATTTTTTCTCAAATACATTTTAAACAATATTTTTTGAGTATTCAATTCAAAATTAATTTCGTTGTTTCAATTCACAATACAAGTCACAAATTCAAAAGTTACATAATCAAATACAAAACGAAAAAAATTAATTATCAAATTACATAACGAGAATCAATTTTTCATCGATTTTGCAAACCAAACTCAAGTTGTTTGCAACATGACATGAATAGGCTCTTCTTGCTCCTAAATAAAAAATAAAAATAATTAAAATAAGTTTATTCATAAAAAAACATCATATATTTCAAATGAATTAAAAAAATTAAAAGAACTTAGCTCCATTTGGATGGAGTCATTTGAAATCAAGGAATTTGAGAATAATACAACATACATTTACAAATCAAAATGAAGAAAAACTAAATGAATGGATTTAATTCACACAAATATTATTTATAAGTGGAGGATTTCAAATACCCAACAAAATTTAGTCATTTGAAATCCTCTCACTTCTTCCACTTGTGCTTAATATTTGAGTGAATCAAATCCATTCATTTAGATTTTCTCAATTTTAGTTTGTGTGAATGCATGTATATTATCCTCAAATCCCTTGATTTCAAATTCACTCCATCCAAATAGAGCCTTATGTTATAATGGGTTTCGTGATCCCATGAAGTCGGCGAACTTAACCTCGCTCCACAAATCAAAATTTCTACCGTGTGAGGAGTTAACCTTGAACGATAAGGATTCAATACATCCAAATTTTTGTTATGAACTAATGATGAAGAAGTCATTAGAGTCTTCTCTCGAGAATCTATTAAAATTATATTAATGAACAAAAAATCGCAAGAAATATTGTGTAAAATTCGTCCAATCAAAATGATATTTTTAATTAGTGTATTTATTAAAAATGGTGGTGTTTTTATTCGAGTGGTGTGGTGTATTTATAAAATATATGGTGCAAATAATTGGAGCCTTAATATATTTATATAATATTAATATATAGATTTATATATTTGCTATAAAAATAATATATATTTAAATATCGAATCGAATATTTACGAATATCGAATCGAATATCATAATTTTGTATTTGTATTTGTTTAATAATCGAATCAAATCGAATATTCATAATCGAATTCGAATCATAAAATTTCGAATACGAATATCGAATTTCGAAAGCACGAATACCGAATCGAACAAAAATATTTGATTCGTATACAACCCTAGTTAGAGCTCCACTACCTATGTCCAAAAGGTTATGGGTTCGAGTCACTATTTAACCGATAAAAAAATTGTGTTTTAAAAATCGCTAGTAGGTAGTCGGACGGAACAACTGAAATCTAGCATCAAGAACGTTTAGTCGGATCTAGACGAGGCTTAGTCGGAACCACCTAATTTTTTAATATAATAATTTAAAATAATATTAGATCAGTAATACATCATAATTTAAAAAA
Organism: Paraleonurus japonicus; assembly: GCA_030762865.1. Lineage (NCBI taxonomy): Eukaryota > Viridiplantae > Streptophyta > Magnoliopsida > Lamiales > Lamiaceae > Paraleonurus > Paraleonurus japonicus. The sequence continues at coordinate 42,427,785 of CM061053.1, read as the reverse complement.
ATATATATTAATAACTTTATCTTCCACCTCCAATTGTAAAACCCCATTTTTATTCTTCATCCAAAATCTTCTTCGTAGGAGTCCCAAAGACTAGCTTTATTTTTTACCTTCACTCTCTTTCAGAAAGTGAGGTTCACTATTGTACCAAATGACAAGCACACTTCAAACCGCTCACTTTCTCTCTCCTACTTCTCAACTCGAAAATAGCAGCACTCATTTGCGAAAAATTCGTTAAATGATGAGTTTAAAACATCATTTCTCGATTAAGACTGCTCAAAGAGCCGAACACATAAATAATAATAGGCGGTATCAAATCGTACATCCGATAGAGAGAGAGAAAGAAGAATGTTGAGAGAGTGTGAACAAATTACTTTCCGAATCGCTTGGTCGCTTAAGGTTAATGGATTAGTCGGCATGTGAGCGGCCGTCTCGCAGAGCCACGAGAGGCTTGGCCACTTGAGGTTGAGGGTGAACTGGTGAAGTTGTTAACGTGGTGAATTAGACGATTATACTATTTTTCCTAACAACTTTCACAATTCAACCTCAACTTAACCAAATCTCAATTTTTTCATACTTTATTAATAACTCAACCCAACCTAAAATAATCTGGGAGTTGGATAATATGGGGAGTTTGAAAAATAATTTGGATTACTTGGATTCATGATAGAATTTAGAAGAAACAATAAATTATGAGAGATTATAGAAATTAGAAGAGAAAAGAGAGAATTTGAGATTGTGATCCAAAATATATCAATATTGGTCTCTATTTATAGATTTTTATTTTTTTTTACGAATTTTGGTATTATTATTATTTTTTTTTACGTATAATGTTCTAAAATAAAAAAATCTAAAAATTATCCAATAAAATAACATAAACCCATGAAAAGATGACACTTGTCCACTTGGGAATGAGTGAATAGTGGATGACTTGAAGTTGGTGTGTCAATTAGTCGTGAAGACCAAAGTGAATTTTAGTTTTTTTTTATTTAATTTTTTTGTCATTTTCCCAACAATCGGTTGTAGAGTTTATTACAAAACATAGTTAGGTATTTACTCATTTACTGAGTATGGTGGCCCCAGGACGTTTTATAGAATATTGAATATTAACAATTAAGTATGCATCGTCTACTTATTCTTTTTAAAATTATAAATATAATAAAATTAAACTCTTTTCTAGAAATGTTCGTTTGAACAAATAGATTAAAACTCAATGATATTCATTTTGTTAGCTCAAGAACAAGCTTGTTAATAAACTCATGATATAACTCATATAAATTATAACTAAAACTTGAGTTGGTATTGTGTAAGACCATCTTATGGATTTCACCTCTCCACAATCACACTTACTCCATCACACGGCCACAATTCACTCCATCTCCATCACCAACGCAAATAATACCTTTTAAAATTTAAATTTAATTTAGGGAAATATAATGGATTTTGCAGATTATCATGACTTACATGTAAGGAAGAAAATATCAGATCGTAAAAATATCAAGACCTTAAATTTACGGATATATCGGTGGAAATGTCGATGTCGAATATCGTTATCGGTAAAAATTAGAAAATTGATGGAAATTTTAATTAAATGATGGAAATTTAACATGAAATTTTAGAGAATGTTCCTACTAACTTTAATACATAAATTAATCATACATTCTCAACAAATTGAATTGTTTATAACAAACATATCAATAATAAAATACATAAAGCACCTAAAGTGATACAATAATTGTTCATACTTAGTTAATACAAGACAACTAATACCAAAAGGATGACTTATGAGGCTCAAGTGTAAAAGAAGAAATGTCATCTTGATCTAAACAAGATCGATACCAACTCATCAAATTAGAGCAATTCTCAAGATAGTTACGGACATGCCGGTAGTATGTTGCTCTATCTTGTCCAACCTGCTCGACCATGAATTGGATAGTGTAGATTTAGCCAATCACCATGTTGTTGAGGCATGATTTGACCTCCATATGACATCCGAGAGTAAGAGTGATCAAAGTTGTTATGAGTACTCCATTGTCCATACAATTATTGATCACCGTGATCGCTGTCCATGCTCATTGCGTCGAGACTCATACCAACTCGATTCTATGTCGCACTTGAGCTCCCATCTTGGTTCCAAGCACGTCTTCTCACATAATTCTTACCAATTGCACCTATCCTGGACCTCCCGCTCTAGATCCATGGTCTTCATCTTGTGTTGCATGGGTGAATTCAGCCTCACCGTAAATGGACTCAAAGCCATGTGACCTGAGGTATAATTCTCATTGTAACAATAATTTCCACCATCGCTACCATCATTTGTCCTAGTATCTTCAGACGCAGAGTCCGAACCACTTGTAGTACCAATTTCTCGTTGTAATACTTCATTCACATCAATGCCATACTCACGAGCCATATTAGCCACTCTTGAATCGGGATGTCCTTCATCATCATATAAGTGTGTTGGACGAATCCATTGGAAAAGTGGGTCTCCCTCCTCCTCACTTGTTTCATAGCTTAATCCATTAGGTCTAAATATTCGGTCTCAAAGCAACCTTATCATCTTCACTTTCATCTCGTATCTTTAACTTCATGTTGTAGTAGCAAAATACAAGTTGTTGAAGTTTTGGATATGCAAGACGATTTTGTTGTTTGGTGTGTGTCAACGCAAAAGTGCTCCAATTTCTCTCATATCTTTCAAGATAATGTTGTTTGTGACAAGACTCGTATGGCCAACTTTCTTAAAGTGGGAGTAGAAATGTCATACATATGCCACCATTCAACTTTTTAAATTTTAATAAATGTGATACATATGTTAGGTGTATAATATATATAATAATTTTTTAATATAATTAATTTAACCAATAAATAACTTACTGTATCATTGTAGTTCGAGATGCAATGCCAGAAGACGGTTTGCAAATCATTTTCTTCCATCACAAAAATATGTAAGCTTCACATATGAAATATTATGTTATACGTAAATCATATTAAATTAAATAACAAATTAATAAATAAGAATAAAAAAATCATAAGCTCATTTTAAAATTGAGCTAGACCATCGAGTTTAGATCCAACTTATTAAAAACTTAATGCACAGCCTTCAATTAATTTTGGATCTTCACCAAGTCCTTTGTTCATAATGGAATCTTGGATTCAAGTAATATGCTATAATATTGATACAACGTATTAGGAACTCAAAATATCATGTGAATTATAAAAAATAAAATAGTTAGTGTTGATGTTAGTGACGAGTGTTGCTCGTAATGTGCCAACATTCGGTCACAACATCGAATTCGTCCTTCCACTTCCACTAACGCTTAACCCACGAAATGTCTTGTTCAATGTCTTGTTTTTACAGTTTGAAGACTTATGACAGTTTCCTTAAGTCATGCGGTTGAAAAGACAAGAGTGAGGAGTTGAAAAGAACATGGGAAAGTTACATAGAAGTTACCTATTTTCAAGGGAGATGTGGAAGTTATCTTCAAGCACTAAGAGTGTCCAGATTATCTATATATACATGGCTGCTATGGAGATTAAAACTTGAAGTTGAGGGAAACACAATCTAGCATAGTCTATTGGCATAGATTATAGAATTTAATATATGTTTCATACTCGATACTTCCGTTGGTGAATGTTCCAACATTTCACTCAATATTGGGTCTTTATATGTATTAGTGATAGGTTAGATTGATCATTGTCTAGTCACTATATACATAGATCCATTCACGGTGTGGCTTATGTTTTCACCGATTGTATCACTTAACAATTTTAGTGATAATTCGCCGATTGGCAAGATAGACAAAATTTTGATATCCATCTTGCAAAGTGTTTAAGACTTCCATTGTGTATTTCGTATTTAATTTTGTCTGAGTTGTTCTTCGAATGTGCCAACATTCGGGACAACGATTCGCAAAACACTTACGCACACCTTCAATTGGCACCAGAGCCATTGAACTCATTATCCCGAGTTTGTATCCTGTGTTTGGTGTGATTTATTGCGATGGAATATCCTATGACAGCTCTCCAATTAGGCCACCGAGTTCTTGATGGAATGAATTATGCAATTTGGAAGCCTAAGATGCGCATGTACATCAAGTCCATTGATGAACGTGCATGGAGGAGTATTTTAACCGAATGGACTCCACCGACGCCCAAATGACCGACAATACTGAAGCTCAAATCAAGAGGGAGTTAGAATGGACAAATGATGAGGTGACCACGGCCACCTTCAATTCAAAGGCACTCAATGCCTTATTCACTTCCATGGATGTTTCCATGTTCAAAATAATTTCTAATTGTGAATCTGCAAAAGATGCATGGGAGAGATTACAAGAACATTGTGAAGGATCCGAGAGTGTTAGAAGGACAAAGTTGCGGATGCTTGGAACCAAGTTCGAAAATCTAAGGATGAAAGAAGATGAGGCCATATCCTCCTACAATGAAAGAATCACTGAAATTTCTAATGAATCTCAAGCACTTGGTGAAGCTATATCCAATACAAGGTTAGTACATAAAATCTTAAGAACTGTTCCTAAACATTTTGATGCTAAGATATGTGCTATTGAGGAAGCTAAAGACACTGATGCTATTACTCAAAATGAGTTAGTGAGTATTTTGAAAACGTGTGAAATGAATTTTTCTCAAAGAGATAATGATAAATCAAAAGAAAATTTCTGTTTTCAAAGGAGAAACATCTTCAAGTACCGATAAACAACCGCTTGTTCTGAAATAGATTCGATGAAGATGTTGTTGATAATTGTGCCGACAATGCCGATAACATTGCTTCTTAACTAAGCAGTTTAATGCGTTTTTGAAAAAGAGACCAAATAGGCTTAGAAATAATTTGCAAATTAAGAATCAAGATAGAGATCAGTTGGTAGTTCACGCTAATTGCCTGATAAAAATAGGAATGTTAATCAACCTAGGTAATTTGATAGAGGTAACAAGATCAAATATGATCCGTAATATAGGAAAAATGTTAAATGTGATGCATGTTCTGGTTTTGGTCATTATGCTAATGAATGTGCCAACACTCTTTTGAGAAAAAAGGGTAAATTTCAATGCTACCTTAAGTGATGAGTCCGATTTGTGAAGATGATTCGATAAAAATGAAGAATATGCTTTTTCGCAAGGATTATATATGATGATACTTTTGATGATTTCTTTGGATGATATCGATGTCGAGTCAAATGTGCCAACATTTGAGAAAACATTGGAGGTTCCGTAATTTAATTGTTTCTCAAGTTCTTGTGTAGATAAAGCGGTACTTCTAACAATGTTTGCGAAGATTGTAAGTCCAGTTATCTTAAGCTTGAAAAGGAGTTGGAATTCACTTAGAAAGCCTTGAGGGATATGACTATTGAAGAGTCATATCAAAAGGATTTGGTGATAAAGCTTGAGGTCATATTGACAAGGAAAGATCTGGAGATATGCAACCTCAAAGAGCAAATCAAAGGCACAACACCGAATTTCAAAAGATATTCGTAAAGTTCAGCTAAACTTGATGAGACACTAACAATTGGAAGCACTAGTAGACATGGTCTTGGTTATGATGGTAATATTACTCAGTTTTTAAACAATAATAAACTTGTTGTGTTTACAAAGCCTTCGTTGAACCTGAAAAATTGAAAAATGATTCTGAAAGAAGGATGTTTGTCATTATTGTTTTACTAAAGGTCACAAAAGACCAAACTGTTTAAGAATGAGACAGGATAAAAAATTTTCTAAAATGTCTTTGAAAATGTTGTCATATTCTACTCAACATTCAAAACAAACAGTTCAAAAATCTTTTCAAAAATCTGCTCAAAAATCTACTTGGGTGAAAAAGTCAAATTTTGTATGTAATGTTGTTTACACCTCTTTAAAAGCATGTGTTCCAGGACTATGGTACTTTGATAGTGGGTGTTCTAGGCACAAGACCGGTGAGGAAAGTTATCTCACCGATTATAAGGCTTATGATGGTGGAAATGTTACATATGGAGGAGGTTCAAAAGGTAAAATCATCGGAATAGGTACATTGAATGTTTCGATTTTCCAAACTTGACAAAAGTCTTACATGTTAAAGGTTTACTTGCAAATTTGATTAGTATTAGTCAATTATGTGATGATGACTTGCATGTAAAGTTTGATAAAAGTTCATGCTATTTGTTAAACAGTTGATGATAATTGTCTCATGGTTGATAATAGATCTGTTGATAATTGTTATCTAATTGATTCGAATCAAGCATGCTTTAATGTTCAAACCGATGAGAGTATACTTTGACATCAAAAACTTGGACATGCTCATTATAGAAATATTGTCAAATTGTTGAAATTTGGATTGTTAAAAGGTCTGCGTAAGTTACAAATACGTAGGTCAAATGTATGTGGATCCTCGCCAAAGTGGTAAACAAGTCAAAATGTCACATGAAATGTTGACACATTGTACTACAAAACATTGCTTTGAACTTTTACATATGGATTTAATGGGACCAATGTAGACTGAAAGCATTGATGGTAAGAGATATTCTTTTGTCATAGTAGATGATTATTCAAGGTTTACATGGATTGAATTTCTTAAAGAAAAATCAGATGCTTTTGGAGTATTCAAAATTCTCTATAAACGGTTTAAAAATGTTTATGACACTAAGGTAAAAAGAATAAGGTTGAGAACAGTTTATTCACTAATTTTTGTGAAGATAAAGGTATAATTCAAGAGTTTTCTTCTCCTAAAACACCTCAACTAAATGGTGTAGCCGAAAGGAAAAATAGAACTCTACAAGAGATGGCTAGAGTAATTCAAGAGATGTCAATGGTTGGAGACTTGAATTACTTTTTAGGTCTTCAAATTAAACAATGCAAGGATGGTATTTTCTTTTGTCAAAGTAAATATGCCAAAAATCTTGTGAAAAGGTTTGGTTTAGACAATGCTAAACACATGAAGACACCTATGGGATCGACACAAAAATTATGTAAAGACAAAGTGTTAGCACAAATGTTGACCCAATATTGTATAGGTCGATGATTGGTAGTCTTTTATATCCGACTTCTAGTAGGCCGGACATCATGTTTAGTGTTTGTTTATGTGCTCGTTATCAAGCTAATCCTAAAGAATCTCACATGAATTCGGTTAAGAGGATCATTAGATATGTGGCGAGCACATGCGATTATGGAATATGGTATAGCAAAGACACTAATTGTTCCTTGATTGGCTATAGTGATGCAGATTGGGCGGTGACAGTGATGATAGAAAGAGTACAAGTGGAGGATGTTTCTACATGGGTAACAATCTTGTTTCTTGGCATAGCCGAAAACAAAATTGTGTCTCCTATCTACGGCTGAATTCGAATACATAGCCACGGAAATTGTTGTACTCAACTTCTATGGCTTAAGAAGATTTTCGATGATTACGGTTTGGAGAGCAATACTCTTACCGTTTATTGTGACAATACAAGTGCAATTAATATATCTAAGAACTCTGTGCAACATTCTTTAACTAAGCATATAAGTATTAGACACCACTTCATTAGGGACCTTGTAGAAAAGAAGTTGTGAAGTTGGAATACACTTCTACCGAAAAGCAAATTGCGACATTTTTACTAAAGCCCTTGATAATGAGAGGTTTTCTTCTCTTAGAAAATCTCTAGGTTTATGCACTATTTAGACATATTATTGCTGTGTGTTGTGACAAATGTGTTAACATTTGTAACAACACTAGAACAATTTATTTAAATTTTTCTAAGTATTGTAATATTTAGTGTTTTGAACTCTCTTGTGTAAATAGTATTAGAACTTGTGATTAATATAAATTGTCCTGACACACTTCTCTCAAATGCAATTAAATAAACTCACAATTAGATGTTATGTCACTAAGTAACTATGGGACACGGAGTTGACTACTACGATGTATTCTTTTCAAAAGGTGACTTGAATTGCATCAATATATTCACAATCCATTGAGTAATTATGGGACACGGAGTGACAACTACGATGATCTCTTACGGAAAAATGGATCAATGTGAATAAGTGAGAAAAGCAAAATATAGTGCAACATAAATGAATTTATTTCATGTAAAAGCTGTGTTGAGAAGTGTGTGTGCCGACATTCTATGAATAACATTCTACGGTTCTCATATGTATATTTACCTCTACGAGTTTGAAAATTTCCGAATATTATTTTATGAAGATTTATTTATTTTAAATTGTTCCCAGCAATATTACATAGTCTAAATTAATTTATTGTGCGATTATTTTATCTAGATTAAGCGGTTTTTAGCATGTTTGTGAAATAAACTTCCACACGTTCGGTAATGCCCTATTTCTTATGGATGTGATTAAATCTTATTCGATTAACTCCGATGTGTTCACAACTTCTACAATCTTTCTCTTCCCTATTTAAGGTCCTTAGTGTTCAATGTGTTCTATACTTTATATCATAGTTTCAAATTTTAGCACAAGTGTTTAAAGGTATTATTGATTATACTTCTTGGTATTATTTTTCAATCGGCCACTTATTATTCAAATTGATTATTTAATTAATATAATTTGAATAATGCTTGCAGTTATTAATTATCATGGCTGATCAAAAGGGCTCTTCACCTTCACAATCGAAACACTCAACCTCTCCTGCTACTTCGTCTTCTTCACGAAACCTTCGACTCCTAGCTACAATGGCCGCAGAAAATGTTTCCGATAATGTTGGCGCACAGTCCCGACATCACCCGCATCAATTAGGGTTGGGTTGATGGATGTGCCGTTATCGCCAACCCACGCCGAGAATCCCGTCGAGCAACCAGTGAGAATCCGATTTTGGGCGGAACGCCACAAAATCAAGATGGCGGCGAAGCTAGTGAAGCCCCGTTCTCGAAACTTACCCTATGACAGTTGAGCTAGCTGAAGGAGCCACTTCGATCAAATCGTCTACGCGTTCAAAACCCTCACTAAAGCAGACGATTTACTCTGTTGTCAAGGTCGGCGACGTGGAGATAGATTTCCAACAATACAAACACCTCGTGTTTACACCACCTCGATCACCACGAGATGCTCCAATGAATGACCCGTCCACCGATTCGACCGACACCTGGTGAGCTTACTACTCGCTTTGAAACCTGTTCGTCGAAAAGTGTCGAGCTCCGGGGACGTGGTCAAACGTTGTTCTTACGAGAACAATGGGTAGAAGGGTCGATTACTTGGAGAAAGGAAAGAAACGAAACATGATGATGGTGTTGCTTCAAAACCAATTCAAGTGTTCGACTCGACTCTTCAAGAGGAAATGAGAGAAGCAAGCCCGAGAAAAGGAAACCGGCGGTCAAGCCTCTGTTAGGTGCTCGGCCAGGGAATCTTGAGAATTACTGAAATGAATCAAACATTGGCGGAAATAGCTGCTCGTTTAGAAAGGAGGAGCAAAAAGCACAATGAACCGCCGGATGTGCCGAAAGATGTTGGCACACCAATGGAAACATCATCCTCTGAGTCTGAATCCACGTCATCGAAGCTAGTAAGGCAAAATCGGATGAGGTACATACGATTCCTCTCTGCATATGTCTTCTTGATTCGATAATAGTTATCATGGTGTTGATAGTGATAAATTTAGGACTTTGAGAACTAGGCTGATTGTGGGGGAAAGGATAATAAAGATGGATGATTTCATTCTTTGTGAATATGGTTGGTTATCTGGAAGAAAGGTCTTTCTTGTTTGCACTTCAATTTGCCACTCCTTATCGATTGATTGGGTGTATGAATTTTATGTCAATTTGAAGGACAGTACTTCTAGGGTTAATTCTAAGAACTATGGAAATGTCAAATTTAGGGGAAAAGTGATTGAGGTTACTCCTGCTACGATTAACGAGTTTTCTTAGGACTAGGGATGATGAAGATCCTCAGATTGATAACCTTGATGAAGTGATAAGTGTAATCACTTTGGAGGGAGACAAACAAAGGTGGGATGTATAGGATGAACTCCTCGGTCCTCACTAGTTTCTATAGTGTCTGCACAAGTTGATTGTGTACAATTGAATGCCCTCATCCAACACCACTACCCTTACATTTGAACAAGTTGTACTCATGTACAAAATTAGTCACTTGCAAAGATTCAACCTAGGAAAGACAATCTTTGAAAATATGATGACCTATTCGGGAAGGTTGGAGAGTAAAGGTGTATTACCCGGACCCAAATTGTGTTTTATTTACTTTCATGTGTGAGTGTTATTTTATTCTTGATTATTTCTTTCGAAAAGAAACTTCGTTTTTATTCAAAATCTTCGATTTTGGGTAGCAGACGAGCAAAACCGAACCAACAAGTACTCTAGAAACCCTAATCTTGAATGAACCGGTACTCGATAGTCGAAGTATGGGTAAAATTCAAGTCCAAAATAAGTGAATAAACCGTTTATATTAATAACACGAGAGTTTTAATTTAGTCGCAAAAATTGGGCGAAAAACCCTAAAAATCTTGAATTTCGAATCTACCGAACAAAAACCGAACCAACCGAGAACCGAATTGATAAAATAAGTTAAAAGCCTTCTTTTTTACCTACTTTCAAGGATAGAGGATTATTTAGTGATAAAGCGAATGAAATGTAACTTTCGGAGCCCCGAAATCCCGAATGGAACCCGTTTTCGTGTCGAACCGCACGCCACTGAACCAGAAGGGCCACCACAAGCCAAAGGCTTATGGGGCCCACTAATTTGGACTGGCCAGCTGGGATTTCAGCAGCCCTCAAGGGGCCAACACCCCAAGACAAAGTGTGTTGACTTTCTTTTAGTATGTGTACCCCCTCCATTTAATTTTTGTCCTCCTTTCATCCCCACCTTCCAAATGTGTAAATCCTAGCCATCCATTTTTCACCACATGCCAATTTAATTGCTTGGGCATCACTTCTCACTCTCATACAAGTCATCAAAAGAAAGAAAGCACCCTCTTCCCCCTCCTCACTCAATTTTCGGCCATCACCAAAGGGAGAAGGAAAAAAATATTTCTTCTCCCATTCTCCCACATACAAGACTCCCAACTCTTACCTCAAACCATCCATTTCATTCAAGGAGTAAAGGAGTAGAGTCATTTTATAGGGAAAAGCTTGAAGAAGGCATTTTGGCCCTAGCCTTTTTAAAGAAGACCAACTACAAGGTGACCTCACCTTAAATCTTAGTTTTGTTTTCTAAATCTCTTGATAGGAAGAAAAACATATGTTCTTCTTGAAGATTTTGCTTATTTCATGGTAGCATGATGTTTTATGTTGTTAATAATGAAAGAGATGAAGGTTTCATGATTTTTGAAAGTAGGTATAAAGGAACATTCCGAGAACATCATAATACTTGACGATTTAGTCAAACATATATAAAGGCAGTTCCTAGATTGTAGCATAATTGAGAGTATTTCCATATCTTGTAAATTTTGTATCTCTAATGTATTTTATGTATTTATATATCTTGTAATCACTCTGTAATCAATCAATTAACTTTAAAATCAATTCCCTTGGTTTTATATGGTATCGACCTTTTTCTCTCACGAGATTTTTCGATCCTAATTTCATTGCCATGGCTACCCAGGGAACTACAACCTCTGCGATTGCGGTTCTCTGTTAGCGTCAACCCCACCTTCATTAATTCCCATTTCTACTCACCACCACTTACCGATCAAACTCACTTCCTCAAACTTTCCTTCATGGCGCACCCATCTTTGCGCCTTCTTGACGGTTTCTCGCTGATCGGTCATATAGACGGTACCACACCCCGGCCTTACGCCATCACAGATGCGGAGGCTGCCACTGTTAGTTCAAGCGGGACCCGATTCGCTTGCCGCAATTATTGGATCGATTTCGGTGATATTCGCCACTTCTCTCATCTGCCAAAACCTCTGCCGATGCGTGGTCGACTCTGCAGGCGTGCCTTTGCTAGTACATCTAGGGCACATGTGATGCATCTCAAAACAACCTTAACCAAGGCCACCATTGGAAATCGATCCATTCTTTGAGTATGTTAATTATATCAAAGCGTTGGTGATGAATTGAGTCTTATTGATACACTGTCAAAGGCGATGATCTTACCCTTTATATTGTTAATGGGCTCAACCAAGATTATCGTGACATCGTAAGTTCTGTTCGAACTCGCGAGACGCCCGTTTCGCTTTGAAGAATTACGCGATCGACTCATTGAGCACGAGATTTATCTCAAACATATTGAAACCGAGACGTCCCATCTTGTTGCCACGGCCAACAATGCTCGGTCACAGTCGAGTCTCGGAAGAACTACTCCAAAGCCACCGGTGGAGTCCGAGGGGGGCAGTCTTCACACGCCGCGGAGGCGGCCGCGGTGGTGGACAAGGCCGCGGTGGCCGCGGTGGTGGCCAAGGCCGTGGGAATTTTACTCATAATGCTGCGCTTTGTTTATTGCAGTTGTGGCTACAAAGGACACACCGCCCTCTTACCGCAACGTCTCCATGCCACGGCAAATATGGCCCGATCACCTAGCCATTCGAATTCTCAAACTCCTTGGCTCATGGACTGCGGTGCCTCACACAACCTTACAAATGATTTGGGGAATCTTTCCATACACTCGAGTATGATGGAGCAGATGAGATTGATTCTTTGATGGGCAACCGGGTTGCCCAATAACCCACACCTTTGGTATTTCTCATTTACATACTCCTCTCGGTTCATTTCTATTATCTAATGTCTTTTGTGTACGGGTCTTTGCGAAAAATTTGATTTCGGTTCATCGATTCACAAAAGCAAATAATGTATCATTGGAATTTTTTCTGATTATTTTAAGTTAAGGATCCCATCACGGGGCGCCTCGGCTCGAGGGCCATGTAGTGATGGCGTTTATCATATGATCAAGCCTCCGCCGACGAGTTCCACACCGAAACAAGCTGCTCTTGGTGTTCGAACAACCACCCATCAACTGGCATGCTCGTCTTGGGCATCCCTCTCGCGGACCAGCTCTTTTATTTTATCTAGATTTCATTTACCGATTTGCATAAATCGGGTGTTTTGGTGATATTTGTGTCTCATGTAGTGTGAGTAAAGCTCATCGACTACCTTTTGGTGATTCTACATTTGTTGCTACTTGTCCTTTGGAATATTTATATGCTTTGATGTTTGGGGCCTGCGCTTTGTTATATCTATTGATGGTGCCGATATTTCTTGCTTATTGTTGATTTATACAGCCGATATTGTTGGGTGTACACATTGCATGTGAAATCTGAAGTAGCAACCATATTCAAACAGATTTCGTGCTCTTGTTGAAAAAGCAGTTTCAAGCTCCCATTAAGAATTTTTACTCGAGATAACGGTGGTGAATTTTTGGCGTTGAAATCATATCTCGTTACTAATGGCATTAATTGGCTTACTCTGCGCCTCACACTCCGCAGTGAAATGGGATTTACGAGCGTAGGAATCGTCATATCTTGGAGATAACTCGAGCTCTTCTTCATCATGCACATCTCCGTGAATTTTTGGGCTTTTCTTTGTACAAACAGCTACTTATCTTATAAATCGTACGCCTACAGCTCTACTCGATTATGTGAGTCCTTTTGAACTTCTTTTCAAACATGAGCCGAACTATCTTAAGTTGCGTACTTTTGGTTGTATTTGCAGAATCCTACAAACCCTATGGATTTTCGTTTTAACAATCAAAAAGAGGAAAAATAACGAGTTTTTAATAGGATAATTTGAGATCTACGGGAATTCCTAAATACTTTTGTTACCTTAATTGATGATTATTAGAGTGAAATGATAATTTCATTAGTGTTTTTGTATACAGAAAGATAAAAATAACTAGTTATCATCTTCGCCGACACCGCATGGATGGGGCTAAATCTCTTCGAACACCTAGCAACCCAAAAGCTGCTTCAACTTCCTCTTTAGTTGATCCCACTGAGTATCGGAGTGCCATTGGGGGACTTCGGTATCTTGCACTTACAAGACCCGACATTTCCTTTATGGTCAACCGTCTCGCTCGGCGTCTGGCGTCTCCATCGAGTGAGGATTGGGGTGAAGTCAAACGTCTTTTCGTTACCTTAAAGGCACACTACATCATGGCCTTCTTTTGCGTAAGGCGACTAATTTCCGTCTTACGGCCTATTCGGACTCCGACTTTGGTGGAGATCTCAAAGATTGCAAGTCTACCTCGGCATATATTGTGTTTCTTAGAGAAAATCCCATTTCTTGGAGATCCCGAAACAAACAGTGTGGCTCGATCCTCAAGCCGAAGTGATCAAGGGCTCGCATCGGCTGCCGAAATTGGATGGATTGTACATCTATTCAAGGAGCTTGATATTCCAATTCTTGTCACACCTAGATTACTCTGTGATAACATGAGTGCTACGCGGTTGGCCCTTCATCCCATTCAACATTCTAGGATGAAGCATATTGCGATTGATGTTCATTTCGTCCGTGATCTCTCTTCAAAAGGTCTCTTGTCAGCTTTCCTACGTCAACACTATAGATCAACTAGCTGATCTACTTACCAAGCCTCTTCCAAGGTTGAGATTCGAGGCCTTACGCTCCAAAATCTCTGTTGCCGATGGAACGTCCATTTTGCGGGCGTATAAAGGAACATTCCGTAACATCATAATACTTGACGATTTAGTCAAACATATATAAGGCAGTTCCTAGATTGTAGCATAATTGAGAGTATTTCCATATCTTGTAAATTTTGTATCTCTAATGTATTCTATGTATTTATATATCTTGTAATCACTCTGTAATCAATCAATTAACTTTAAAATCAATTCCCTTGGTTTTATAGTAGGAATAGGATTTTAAGTGTTCATAGTATATAGATGGATAAGCAATCTATTTTTGTCGGAAGTTTAAACTGATACGTTTTTTGTAACTTACTATTTTTGTATGTTTGTCTGCATATTTAGAAAGTAGGGCAAAATGGCTTTCGTTGGCCACTGGTCTCATGCATTTTGGAGTTATATTCAATAATCTATGAATTTTTGAAGTTAGTGTGACAATCTGTAACATTTTTGTGACTCTTCGATTTTTCTGGTATTCCTCACTTCAGTTTTTATTTTTATAAAAATCAAAATAAAATATTACATGATGTTAGCTTCTTTCTGGAATTTTTCCATGATTTTAGGAGTAGTTTAAATAGTTTTACAAAAATTATTTCTCTAGTTGGTACGTGACTAGGAAGACAAAAATATTTCCGTCCCTTTTCCAAAAACGAGCCAAAACACCCTTTCCCTTTTATATTTTGCCTAAAGTCAAAACTTAGGAAATGTTAGTGACTTCATAATGTATCTACTGTAAAAATTTTGTGATTTTTGGAAGTGTTTTAGTATTTTTAGGAAAATTATTTCTACGGTGTCACAAAATAGAAAACTTTCTGGATCACTGTATCATCTTAGGAAATAAATTCAAAACCCATTTTCCACATACTTTTTAAGGAGACCATATTTCATGTGTGATATAAACCCCAAGAGAGTACCCACTATACTTTTACCAAATTGTTAGATAACTTATTTATATTTTTGAAATTGCTCCAAAGTCGGGAGTGAGCAATGAAAGTTTGTCTTAATGCTCAAGTCGTTACTCTTATTTGGAAAATATGTTTTCCGTTTACGTGTCACATTTAGGAGCATGTTAGTAAGATTTCAAGATATATAGTGTGTCGAAAATACCATTTTAATAATTTCATAAGTATAACTCTACATATGTCGAAAAGATTAAAGTTACAATAAATTTCGACTAAAAGACGAAAGACGTGTAAGTGACCAAAAGTCCTTCGGGACCAACGCACTGTATACATAAATATATTCCTCGATAAGAAACTAAAACAAAAATTTCTTTAGGAGCGAGTACGACCGGTCGGTGGATAACTCGGATGTTTCCCCCTTCAAGTTATGCGCTCCGAACTTCATTCGATGTGGGTGGCACTAACCGTATTGCCTTAATTCGTGTTCTAGTTGAAATATCATTTGCTAAATCGTATTGTTTGACGAGTGGAAGTGGTTCGTCTTGGTTTTCGAGCGATGTTGGTATCGTCTCGGTTGTTTATGAGCGGAGGTGGTCCGTCTCATTTATGTTTATGATCGAGGTGGTCCGTCTCATTTATGTTTTACGAGCGGAGGTGGTCCGTCTCGGTGTTTACTATTCTGTAATAATATGATGTTGTTTATGATACTAAACTTTATGCATGATAGCGTACGGGCTACCCACACCGAGGAATTCAAATTCCCATGCTCTATTTTTAAATATTTTCGGGTGAACCGATGGAGTATCGGGAGCAGCCGTGGACTCGACCTTCCCCGCCAATAATTGAATGCCTTAAATACTTTTAATTCCCGTCTGTTAATTTAGACTCTTTATCGTATTTGCTAAACACAGGCTTATGTCGGACCCTTAAGCTTACTAGTACTTTTTCACCGCTACGGTTTTAATTAATTTAATTATGCTTCTTGCTTAATGATTGTATTTAGTTAAATGCTGAAATCACTAAGTTAAGAATGACTCAATTATTTTTCCCTCATTCGTTTTCCTTTATCAAATTTTCTTTTTAAAAAAAAATGTCTCACTTTTTTCCTTTCACTAAGTGACAACTCGAATTTGGATAAGTAAGTGGAATTATTAGGGTTCGGGCGTTACAAAGGAATCTTTGCCATATCCGACTTGATATTTATGATGATCTCGGCTCTCGGATTTCGGAGGAAAATTCGTAAATAATCAGTTCATTTGCTCTGAGTTTAGGGATCTCACATGTACTTGAGAAGTGGACCACGTGTGATTGATCCGCCTTATAGAGATCCAAATGCCCCTGCAGTTGAAGTTCCTGGCGATCAACCGGTGATGTGCCGAGAGATGTTGGCACACACGCTGCCAACATACCGCAATTACAGCCACAATTTATTCGCGATCAAATTGCTATGACAGATAATTCAATTACTAATGCCAAATATCTCGTTGAGCAATCTTGAGATGCACAAAAGAATCTAGGAAACACTCCTTTCTCATCACGGGGGAGTGGGACTGCTGTTGCACCAAATGCCGCTTGATGATGGTGCTGGATCTGTGGATGGAGTACAGCTGCTGCGATGGTGGGTGGATGCGAGATATAGCGGGAACGGGAACAAGTGCTGATCCAATGCGGGATGTGCCGGATATTGTGCTGACAATTCGGACAACACTAATGGCGGTCCCAGTAGTTCAAATATGGATGCTTTGAAAGAATTGATCTTTGTGGGATCGGGATGACGAAGACCCGAGCATTCTCTATGATGATCTGGATGATTGGGAACACTAAGTAAGGGGAGAGCTTGCAAAGATGGAGGAGCTTGAAGATCGGGAGAGTTAGTGCAGATTTTGAAGATGCACGGTGTTTATGATCAACAACCCAATCCTCTCCTTATTTTCACTCTATAAGCTCTGTCTGCTTTTGTAAAGACTCAATTTAATTTTTGTTTTTATGTCGTGTCTATTATATACTTATGTTATAAACTTATAGTAGTATAGGTATTTGTTTTGTTATTTCATGTTACGGTGTTTTGAACCTTTTAGATATTAGTTATGTTCTATTCATGTTGCTCCTATTTTATTATTTGTTTTCTTTGTTTGCTCTAATATTTATTAATGTTCGAGTCTAGTATTTCTTAATGTTCGTATATTGTGTCGTATGATTTTATTTCTTGTTGCTCGATTTATGTTTGTTAGTTTCTATGTTATTTTATGTTTGCTCGACTTTGTTTTATTTTAGTGTAAAGTCGATGTTATGTTCGTAATTTATGCCTTTGTGATGTTTATTGTTTATTGTTATTCATTTTTGGCTAAGTAATGAGATGTCATGTACTTGATGTTTATTTACTTATCTCTATTGTGTACACATTCGATAATTGGTACAACATCGGGTGTGTTCGATAGAAAGGCCGAATTGGGGAGATTGTTGATGTTAGTGACGAATGTTACTCGAGAATGTGTCAACATTTTGGTCACAACATCGAATTCGTCCTTCCACTTCCACTAACCCTTAACCCACGAAATGTCTTGTTTTTACAGGTTTGAAGACTTATGGCGGTTTCCTTAAGTCATGCGGTTGAAAAGGCAAGAGTGAGAAGTTGAAAAGAACATGGGGAAGTTACATAGAAGTTACCTATTTTCAAGGGAGATGTGGAAGTTATCTTCAAGCACTAAGAGTGTCCAGATTATCTATATATACACGGCTGCTATGGAGATTAAAACTTGATGTTGAGGGAAACACAATCTAGCATAGTCTATTGGCATAGATTATAGAATTTATTGTATGTTTCATACTCGATACTTCCCTTGGTGAATGTTCCAACATTTCACTCAACTTTGGGTCTTTATATGTATTAGTGATAGGTTAGATTGATCATTGTCTAGTCACTATATACATAGATCCATTCACGGTGTGGCTTATGTTTTCACCGATTGTATCACTTAACAATTTTAGTGATAATTCGCGATTAGCGGTATAGACTTATTCATAGTCTATACAAAATTTTGATATCCATCTTGCAAAGTGTTTAAGACTTCATTGTGTATTTCTGTATTTATTTTTGTCTATGTTGTTCTTCGAATGTGTCAACATTCGTGACAACATTCTACAAAACACTTACGCACACCTTCGGTTTGTACTGCAGCGTGTAGTGGATGAGAAAGTGTACGATCTCACCTAGATTCAATAATCTCCAACACCCATTGTGTTCCTCTTATGCATCGAATCTTTTCTTTCATAACATGGAACAAATGGTACAAAATTGGTATAGTCGGAACCACCTCGGTATCCACCACTCAAAGAATATTGTATAACGGCTCATAAATAGACACCACGTCGTACATTATCCCGAGAAAAAGTGATCAAGGACTTATTTTTTCTAATGTTTTGCCCAAGTTTGATCGACTTAAGCTGGTTTCTTTGACCACTCATCACCGTAAATAATTGTATCGACTAGAATTTTTCTTTAAAAGACTATCCAGTGCAATATAATTTGTTGCAAAATGTGTAGCTCATGGTCGCACTAGACCTCCTTGGCATACCTCCCACATCAATGCAAGTAACCAACCATGATTGTAAATGTAGTTGGTCAATTGTCTAGCCTTAGAAATCACATCTGCAATGCTATGTCTTTTACCAATATCATTAAATATCGGAGTCGATGCGATTAATGCGGCACATGGTGTCCAATACAACTTATACCTCTCCATAAGTTTCTTTCTAATTTTCACATAAGCGAGATCTATTATCGGTGATAACTTGTATCACATTTTCTTTCCCAACCTCTAGCACCACTTCTTTCAAAGCAACCCATAGATGTACTTGGTGATCCTTAATCTTGTTAGATGCATCAATAGACTTAAGGAAAAGCAGTCTTGCCTTTACTGATAGACCATGAAATTAATTATTGACAATTTCGTTGGTCATGTTCATCCATCTGTCATGATCGTGCATCCATATGTGCTCTATTTCTCCTTTTGGTGCTCAACATACTCCTTTATTTCTTTTTCCTCCATATCAAGATATTTATTTTTTATCTCGTATGTAGTTGGAGCGGGCACTCCCATGCCTACTTGTTGTGCATCGGCGATCATATTTTTGAAGTGATGGAAGGATGCTTTGTTGGGTGGAAGATTATCGTAAATAAAAATTTACTCACCAATCGTCCAAGTTTTTCTTTCAGATTGGCACCGTAGAAAACATACTTTTGATCCTCTTTTGTTTTGTACCTTCCGATTTATACAAAGATGGTGCAGTGCACGATTATAATTTGATTCTCGGCCACTTTTTGTTCGTCGAAACCGGGATGAAGGACCACCAATATCTTTACTCGTTGAACCACCTCTTCTTCTGGTGGCAAAATTATGCATCTGCTTTCTTTCCCACTCAATCGCTTTGGAAGCTCTAACAACAGCATGAAATGCTTTCCGCTCGAAGGATCAATGTCACAAGGATACATTATGCAATTTTCCTCATCATCACTATCATCATCCTCTTCACGATATAACCCTTTTCGTAAATCTACTTTAATATCATCCATTCTAGCAGCCTTTTTTTTTTTGTTTTTCCACTTGTTTCTCTTTGAGAAAAGAGAAATCTCCTTTTAACTTCGGGAGACATATTTTCACATGGACGCAAATTCGTTTTGAATCACTGTGGCTCAGACAGTACTTAAAACGAGTAATACCTCTACTACGAATTATAAGTCCACAAATTTTACAAACGGTTCCATATTTATTTTCTAGTATTTTATCACGGTATGCCTATGTAGGATCGATTCTTCCAAAGACCACCACCTTCGCTTGCCATTATTTATAGGAGTGAAACAAAAAAAAAAAAATTGACTTTAGACACATTTATATTTTATTTATAAAAAGATTTTTTCTAGACACTTATAAAATTTTCTATATTAAAAATAATTTTTTAAGAATATTTTTTAATATTATACTAAAAAAATATTGTATTAAAATATAACATTTGGATTGAATCTAGTATGAACAAAAAAATTGTGTAAATATGTAATATTGTGAATATAAAATTTATAAATGATTTACTTATTTGAATTTGCAAATAAGCTGTGGGATGCTAGAAAATTAAGGAAAGATATAACACCAAAGTTGAAAAGATATAACAGTTAGATACTTTATTGAGAAATAAGTTCGTAAGATGTATCGATCGAACTACTTATTTGAAACATTTCTAATTTCATATTTTAAATATTTTTTAAGCACGAATGTCTAAAATATCTTATCCATAAGACAATATATATGTTTCAAATACCCTCTAAAAATAAAAGGTGAGTTAAAGCTATAATCAATCTCAACCTTTATGATGATTTTCAATCCCTTTGGATATATGTTCTATAGCTTTCAACTACCGGTGGTGATAAATGCTTATGTAAAATAGAATAATTTCATTATGGATTAGTATAATAGTAAAATTTAATATACATATACATAAAATAAATTACCTTGATGATGTGTATGGAATAAGCTTGTTGATAGTTGATATAGTGGTGATTTAATTGTTAAATCCTCTCAATCTACCAAAATGGTGCGAGAATAGAAAAATGAGTAGAAGAAATTTATCAATAAATAACGAAAGTAAAATTGTGAATGAAAAAAACTTACATAAAAATAAGATAAGGACTGCTCCAAAAAATTCTAAGGTGATGGCTTTGAAGGCATTCTTAGTTTTTCCGTAAAGCGATTAGATAGTTCTGTTATTATATATGTTATGGTAAATTGTAAATGTAAAGTCCATCTTATAAAGGGCAAGCTTGTTGCTCTCAATCAATAAATTTAACAGTATGTGAGTTCAAGAAAAGACAAAAAAAAAAAAAAAAAAAAACATTATCATATACACAATTACACATGCATGCGAGACTTTATGTCACTTCTTGATGGTGATGAGCAAGGACGAAATTTATGCAACTTTATTCACCTTTATTCTCTTGCCGTTTGAGTATTAGTTGATTCTCATTTTGAAAAAATCCAAAAAAAAAAAAAAGAACCAATATTTTCTAACCGACATTCGATATTTTCTACCGATATTTTGATATTTTGACCGGTATTTTTGACATCTTGTAAAATCTTAAGCGGAGTCAACCGATATCGATAATTTATCGATATTTACCGACATATACCGACATTTTTGTCGACATTCTATAAAAAAATTGTGATGTGTATCCGTATCGGATCGTAGAATTCGAAATATCGGCGATATTTCGGGGTTGTCGACAATATTTACGTCATTGCTTACATGAGATTATGCATCAATTATTGTAAAATCGATTAATTTTAATTGGAAAGAAATAAGAAACCTATTTGAATGAAGAATTAAGAAAAAGAAAAATAACCAAAATGACTATAGAACACTCTACATTAATTCTTTTCAAATCATTTTTAAGATACATCCAGAATACCGTAGTCGATTTTCCACGTTCAAATCATTTTTGTGGATTTATTTAGAATCTATATATTTTTTAAATTTTTTCCACCTCTCTTTGCTTTGTACTTTACAAAATTTTGGAGTTTGATTAAAAAAAAAAATTAACTACAATCTAGATCTTGTTAATTCAAACACACACTTTCATTAAGTAAGCAAAAATCCTTCACATTCCTGAGCCATTCCCACTTACGCAAACCAAAGGATCGGGCGGTTTGGATTTTCGGAAACCGGTGCTTTTAATAAGTCCCTCCTTGCGAAACAGTGTGGCGTACAATATCTAACCCAACCTTGATACTTGCCCACCTTTTTAAGAGTCACTACTTTAAATATGTGGACATCACGGAGGTGGTATTGGTTCTAACTCATCGTAAATTTGGCGCTCTGTCTTTGGAGTAGGGGTGTGGGATAATGGATCACGAGAGTCGGGACTGGGAATTTTATCCAGATTTTATAGGGATGCTTGGATCCCAACTCTCTCGGGTGGTCGCTTGTTCTCGAGATTAGCTTTGGGCTCCTTTATTAGCGGATTTATCTTGCCAAACTCACGTTGGAATGGAGAACTTATGGAAGCAGCGTTCCTTCCCTTAGAGGTTGAGGCGATTATGAGAATTCCGATTAATTCTACTGTCGTGTGATGGTATATTACTGATCGTTTGATTCCAAGGGAAGTTTTTAGTGAAATCGGGTTACTCGGCTCACTGGGATCGAGTGTTATGGCCCTCGAAACTCTGTAGGTGGATCAAGCTCAAATTAGTATCTTTGCTTGGTGGTCCAAAGTGTGGAAAATAAATGCCCCTACGAAAATTAGGATTTTTTTTTGTGGAAGATTTCGAGAGATTTTACGGCCCACGGGGTATTTGCATAGACACCATGTACCGATCTCGGCACAATGTTTTTTTATGGATATCATTTTGCCAATATAAACATGTTTTCTTGGAATGCCTATTGGTTTGAAGTTTATGGAACTTCATAATCTTTAGAGGCTCATTAAAGTTGGTAGGAACTTAAACTTGGTGGATCTCTTGCTCCTTCTCGAGTGCAATGGAGCGGTGACCCTAGAGTAGTTGGTGACACGTTGTAGGGCAATTTGGAGGAAAATTTGTGACATGGAACATGATAATAAAAATTTGGTCGACTCCATGTCCTATTCTTTGTCTGAAACGAGCCGAATGTGAGTTGGGCGAGACGTCTTTCTTTAGACTATCAACGGGCTTGTGCTACTTTGTAGTCTACTCACAGAGTGTTGGATGATGGCGTCTGTAAATGGGAGGTCTCTCGACGGCAAGATGCGAATGTGCTTTGCATTAATGCAAGTTTCAATGATGATCGACACATGTATTCGGTGGGAGCGGTGGTTATGGATGAAAATAAGTAGGTCTTGGGTCTGCTGCAAATATATTCCTACGTCGGAGTTCGGTGTGGGTGCGATCGGCCGTTGAGTTCGAGGGATTGGTTAGGTATAGTACGTGGAGTGATCTCAAACCTCTTTATTTTGACGGACTCCATAGATGCGGTGTATGCTTTGAGTTCTAGTCGGGTGTACTTTGGACCGAGAAGATGTCACCTTGGACATGATTAAGCAAGAGCTGGAGGCCACCTTAGTGCGGGGTGTCTTTCGTATCCCAAGCGCTCAAAACTAGGTGGCCCATGAGTTGGCGAAGCACGCATTGTCCTCCCTCTTCCTCACGATTGGATTGGGGCGAGTATTCCTTCTTGGGTAGATAAGTTAGTTCAATGAACTTCTCCCTTTCGGTGATTTAGCTGAGTTTTGCCTTCCTATCGAGACTTAAAAAAAAAAAAAAGATAAAAAGTTAGTCGAAATCTCAACATCAATACTATTTGTATCACTTTTTACTTAAAAATATAAATCACTTTTCACTTTAAATTTACTCCTTCCATCTTATACTAGATTTCTTGTTTGCCCAAAAGGTCTATCCATACATACATCATTTCAGCATATAACGATAAAATAACTTAGTCTTTTTATTTATCTCCCTCAAATACCTCAATATTACACCATACTCCACTACTTTTTCTACATTACCCAGACAATTACGTTATTAAAGTCTAAAAGACTATCCTACTTCCATATAAAAACTTATCTTGTATTATTAAATAATTTTATATTAAAATTTGTGACGAACAATAAATGTCATATTAAGTTTTGAACGAAGAGAGTATCAATTTTAATTAAAAATTATCACTTTTTAAAAAGTGATAAGATTTTAATAAAGAGTGATAATGCTTTTGTTAAATTTGACCATTACTTTTTTCTTAAAACATTATCATTTTTAGTGAAATCTTACTTCATCCCAATTATATAGATTTATTTTGCTTTTATAAATATCTCAATTATACAAGTTTATGACCCCAGGGGTTGGCCTAGTGGTGAGGGCTTGGGGCTTAGGAGTGTGATGCTCCATAGGTCTCGGGTTCGAAACCCATTGGGTGCAAACAATCCTGCGATGGGTCGGTCCATACGAGCTCTACTACTGCGGCTTTAAGTGGGGCCCCGCTAGTGGGCGGTAGGATTGGTCCCTGATTAGTCGGTCCTTGGGCCGGATGCTTGAAGTTATCAAAAAAAAAAATACAAGTTTATTTCCATGTAAAGTATATTTTCAAATTCAATTACTAATATAACCCTATCTATTGATTATAATGGAAAGTAACATTTATTATATAGAACTATAATATAAATTTTACTTGTCTAATTTGCATCTAAAAAATATGTCTTAATCTTTATGAAAAACTCAACCACTTATGTGATTGGAATGAAGGAGCATCACTTTTCAACTTTGGGCTAATGATTGAAATTAACAAAAATCTTTATTAATGGACAATTGCGCAAAAATTTCGCATGGACTTAAATGAGTCTCTGTTTCACAAAATAAGTTCTGTAATCTCTCACAAGTCTTAATCATAATACTTTGACTTAAATTTATAATTTTCATACCTACTTAATGTTTATGATGAGTAAAAATATTTAATTAAATAAAATTTAGTAGATATATATATTTTTTGGATAAATACTCCTTATGTACCAAATCGGTTTTCACACTTTCATTTTAGTTTGTCCATATTAGTTTTTACACCAAGTAAAATAGACAAATTCTCATATGAAATATTTCATGGATCCTAGATCCGTGAAATAATCCATATCCATACCCAAATAAAGAAATTCGCGGATCTGGCCGGGCGGGGCGGGTCCAACGAATATTTCCAAAAAAACTTCGCTATTTGGGAAAAAAAAAATCGCCCCGCGTGTTCCCGTGGGTATTACTATTAGGTTAAACATGTGTTACTTTAACAATAAATATGTGTTACTATAAAATAAAAAATGCATATTTGTCTAAAAATAATCACTCAAATGCAAAAATAAAAATAAAAAATGGTCAAATAAATCTCTACTCTAATTATATGTGTGAAGAAAATAAGTCTCTAATCTTCGACAACTTTATTCTTATTAATAGAGTGCGATTTTATTAAGATGATGACTTATTTGATCTCAATATTAAAGAGAAATGATTTAAATGTGTTAAGAAAAAGTTCATGGGTCTATTTGATCCCCAAATGTAAGATTTGGGGTAAATATGTATTATTGTAAGGACAAATATGTGTATTAAACTCGTACAAAGGTAAAAATAAATTTTTACTCTCTGGTTATGTTATCATAAAGGTCAAACACGTGTTCTTTGTATGAAGAAACAATGTGTTACTAATGAACAAAATCAATACAACACATGGATAAATATTTTATTCTTTTAAGGACTAGTAACACGTACTTGCCCTTACAGTAACACATTTTTGTTCTTATAGTAACACATATTTAAAAAAATATGTTACTATATGAATACAAACGTGTTCTTGTATAGTGAAAGATGTGTTACTATATGAAAAAAATGTGTTACTATATAAACACAAACGTGTTACCGTATAGAGAAATATGTGTTACAATATGAACAAATCAAACAGAGTAACAAAGAAATGCGAAATTAATTCCTATTTTTTAGAGAAACATGTAGCGGTAACAAAGGCGATCCGCATAACAACACACTTCAATTTGATGTTTGTTGATAAATTTTGTTATTGTTTTGATCGGATCCGTAGCAATTATTTGACAATTTTCAAAAAGTCATCCATATCTTCTCTTTTTCTTTTGTATCTCTGCGTGTTTCTTTTCAATTTGATGTCTTCGTTGATTTCTCGTTGTTGTTTTCGTGAATTCTCTCGTTAAATCGCCTCCGCCGTCTTTGCGGCGATGGTTGTCATCGCGATTTACGCCCTAATTCGTTCAAATCTGCGTGATTTCTTATCTTGACCCGATTTGTATGGATGACCCGCAAATTTCTCTCTCTTTCTATTATTAATCGATATTTCACCGTGAAATATTTCACAGAGACTAGCTCAAAACAATAATAATTTACTTATAACCATATCTTCATAATATACACTTATTTACTCTATGTACAATTACTTATTCTTACACAATTACCTCATACTCACTAAAAAAGGTAAAAAGATGTTAAATGTCCTAACTTTATCCCTTTAATGAAGGAATAACTATTGGCAAATATTTGTGTGCACGGTGTGCACACTAAAAAATAGTGTGCACAATATTTTTATCTAATACTATAGTGTAAGTAAACTAATACTATACAATATTACTAACTAAACTAATACTATACAATGTAAAATAATACTACATTGTAACCAAACTAATACTATACAAGATACTAAATAATACTATATTGTAACTAAATTAATACTATACAAGACATGAAATAATACTACACTCAGTAACCAAACTTTGTGCACAATATGCACACAAATACTACTCATAAGTCATAACTATTTATTCTTAATTCCTGATTTGAGACGAAGATAGTATAATTTTATTTTTGTAATAAATTAATAAATAATACTCCCTCTATTCCATACTTTCATATTTTTTTTCGTTCGTCCCATTATAAGTTTCACACTCTTAAAATTGAAAACTCTTTATGAACTCCACCCTCACAATTTCCATAAATTTATACAAAATGTCATAACTTTTTGACCACACACAATTCAATAATTTTTTTACTTTATAAATAAAAGTTACATAATTACCCTTCAAAACCCTAATCATTACTCTTTTTTTTTTTTAAAGTGTGCGCAATTTCTCTTATAAAAGTTTGTATAGGAGGGTTAGAGTTTAATTAATAATAAATATTATTAAGCTTAATGGAATTAAAAATATAGTGAATCACCATTTTCATTAGAATCAAACTTGACTTGATTCAATCACGACTCCACTTTTAATAACAAAAAAATTGAGTGCCAAAAATAACCTTAGAAAAGTCAGGAAAACACCCAATTAAAAGACCTTTTTTGAGCCTTCATATTTAAAATTTTAAATCCAAAAACATCCGGTCTAATCCGAACATTGGTCGGCCGGTCGGCCCGAGCACCAATACGAGCTTTATCATAGTGGTATATTCGAAATAAAATTGAATATCAAGGGCAGAACTGGAATATTTGAAACCATATACAGAGTACAGGCCCCACCAACCCCTCCCATAAATCATAATAGTCCCAAAGTTTCAATTCACTTTTCCGTTGCCTCCATACTCTCTCTCTTACTTTCTTGCTGCTGAAAGCCACTGCACGCCCACCGTCTCTCTCCGCCTTCTCTCTCTTAGGGTTGCTGCATTGCTGTTCCGAGCACAGTTTCTGCTCTGTAGAACTCTCCATCTAAGCAGAGGAAGCAAACAGCGAAGGCTGAGACAGATTTTTAATTTTGATAACTTACTTTGGTGTGTTTCTGTGTCCATTTCTGATTCCTGAGGCTTCGACCGGTGTCGTTGCTGATGCATTCCTGATCTGCTCTTGCTGAACAGAGAGGGCGTGTGTTTATCTCTTGAAGTAGGATCGTTTCCTGTGTGGTGGTAATTCTCTACTAACACTTAAACTTGGTCTCTTAAATACATAGATGTTTTTCTGATCTATTTCGGTTCTAGTTCTGGATGGGGTGGGGTGGGGTGATGGTGGGGTTGGGGGTTCTGGTTGGTGTAATGCCGTGAGATGAATTTCTAGAAAATGAGCTGCACTCGTCTTCTTAGTAATGCACAGACGTTATGCATTATCTTAGAAGCTGACGCCCTTACATTTTTTTAAAATTTTGTTTGCATCTAACGATTTTGAAAATGTTCCCATTTTTGGTAGCTAAATTATGACAATGCACATCGGTATTATTTAGTAAGCTAGCACATTGCCGGTGTATGTGTCCCTGCTATTTTATGTTATTTCTGTTCTTCGTTGTTTCAGCGAGGATATGATTGCAATGGCTTACCATCAATTTTGTACATATCTTTCTTCTGTGAAAGTTTGAAGGTTTAGGGAGTTGGATGAGTGTTGTCATAAGTTCCCTCTCCAAAGGCATCTCTTTTAGTGTCATACTTGGTTGAGGAGAGGCTATATAAATATGACATCACGAGGAGGACCGTCACAGCAGAATCCACAGCTTCAACGGCGGATAACCCGGACTCAGACGGTGGGGAATCTTGGGAGTCTATTTTTGACAGTGAAGTAGTTCCTTCATCTCTGGTAGAAATCGCTCCCATTCTACGTGTTGCCAATGAAGTCGAGCCTAGCAACCCTCGTGTTGCATACCTATGTAAGCTTAAAATGATACTGTATTTCATACACGTGTATATTGTTGTGCATATGCATACATTCATTGTGCTTAATGAGATTTCATTTTGAATGCAATATTCTATTATTAAGGTCAATATTACGTGTCAGAGAAATATGTTGCTGACTGGATGAGCGTGTCTAGTTGGCATTCTGTCTCTTTCTTCACTGAAGAAAAGCAGAGAGCAATATCCCATGGATATGCATTTTCTTTTATGCTGGTTGTTTGAGATTAATTGCTTTGGAATTCTGCATATTGGTCCTCACATCTTGGGACAACGAGAAACCAAGAAACCGAGGGGTTCATGCAAGGATCTTGAAAAGCCTGGCCTCTGTTAGTAATGGTGTTTCCGCTTTATAACAAGATCCAGCGGGAGCTTAATAAATGCATTAATTTGAGTTTGCAGCTTGCAGGAATAAATTGAGAATGTTAGCAATTGCAAGTGTAACATTTCTCGCAGTCTCTTTAGTCAATTGCTAGTTTCACCCTTTCAATTACCAAGAACATGTAGTTATATATATATATATATATATATATATATATATATATATATATATATATATATATATATAGTTTCTGTGCCTTTTCAAAGAATCTAATCTAAGAATTTCTTGATACACATATTTCAACTATCTCACGTATCCTCCTATTATAGATCCTGTGCTGTTAAATATTCTACCTGAGCTTGAAATTTTATGAACTTTATTCTACATTTGTCATTTTCTTGAAGTATTCTTAAGCACCAATCTTTAATCATGCAGGTAGGTTTTATGCTTTTGAGAAAGCTCATAGGCTGGATCCTACTTCAAGCGGTCGTGGTGTTCGTCAATTTAAAACAGCTCTTTTGCAACGGCTAGAAAGGGTAAGTATGAGACACCTTCTATTGCATATTTGTACGCTTGTGAATTTCTCGTTGCACCTATAAGTTAGTCAATGTGATCAAGCTCGTAATAACTGCTTTCAGATCTTTATGCTACAAAAATATACTTATTAGGTTGCCTATCTGTTTTGTAAGTTGTAACTGATTTTTATGATTGTTAGATTGGCGCTTGTTAAGTTTTTCTGCATATTGTGTGTGGGCGCGCCTTTAATAACTATGATTGTGGCACTGAATTCTGTAAAATACTCCATAGAATTGTGTGTGGGCACGCCTTTAATAACTACTTTGTTGCTTATTGTTTGTAAATATATAATCAATAGGTATGGCAGTAGTTCCCCTGTATATGGTGTTTCCCAATGTTTGATGGTGATTTCTCCTTCTTTATTTATTTTGACCCACAAGAACAAATGTCAGGAAAATCTCCATTTTCATTTTGTGTCTGTTGCTTAAATTATCTTTGTTTTCTTTTATGAAGTATTTCCATACATGTTTTTATCATGCATTTATCATATTTACAGTCAATTTTTCATGAATGCTTTTTCAGGAAAATGATCCCACCTTGATGGGAAGAGTAAAAAGTGATGCACGTGAAATGCAGAGCTTCTATCAGCATTATTACAAAAGTATATTCAAGCTTTGCAAAATGCTGCTGACAAAGCCGATCGGTGAGATTTTGTCAATTATTCATCATTTTCCTTTTCTGGTGTATATATTGTATCTGATTTTTGTTTCTACAGAGGATAACATTTTGTTTCTTTTGCCCTTAACTTCTGAAAATGTTCAGTGCACAGCTTACAAAAGCATACCAAACAGCTAATGTTCTCTTTGAAGTTTTGAAGGCAGTTAATCAGACACAGTCTGTGGAAGTCGATCGTGAAGTAAGTGGATTATGTTTGATAATTTATTTGCATTTATTTACTTGACCTTTTTTTTCTATTTTTTATTTTCTTTTCCCCTTAGGCTTGCAGTGTATATATTCTTGAATCTTTCCTGTTGAATCTGAATATTTATTGATGTCTATACAATATACATACAGATATTGGAAACGCATACGACAAAGTTGCAGAGAAGACAGAAATCTATGTACCTTATAATATTCTACCTCTAGATCCTGATAGTGCAAATCAAGCAATTATGAAATATCCAGAGGTTCATAATTTTGCAAGTCTCCTAATATTTATTTATCTCCTGTTGCTTGTTCACTGCTTTTGATGATTTCACGTTATTTATATTGCCCGACATAATAATCTGCAGATTCAAGCTGCTGTACATGCGCTTCGAATACCAGAGGTCTTCCTTGGCCGAAGGATTATAAGAAGAAAAAAGATGAAGACATTCTTGATTGGCTTCAATCTATGTTTGGTTTCCAGGTGAAGCAGCCTAACTTCTGCTAACATCTACTCCTCTTGAAATGATTATGCTACTTATTTGAACACATATAGCATACCTTTGTTAAAATGCTGGCCTCAGTCTCCCATGTATCACATTGCTTTTGATTGCTGATTAATTTGCAGAAAGATAATGTGGCAAATCAAAGGGAACATTTGATTTTGCTACTTGCAAATGTTCATATACGGCAATTTCGAAGCCAGATCAACAGCCCAAGGTTTTCCTTCTGGAACTCTATGTTCTTTTCTTTGATAAGGCTTTGTGAATTGCTTTTATTTTCTCTTGCATGAACTCAAATGTTGTGTAAGTAGAGGCTTTTACTCCTCTCTCAGAAGTTGTGGAGGGCATGATTTTTTCTTTTTAAGATTTTTGATGTGAAGCTATTGTCTTTCATATGCTTATAACAGTATCTACTCTGATACATTAACGTCGTGTAAAACTCTATGTTCTTCTGCTAATGTGTTTTGTTACTGTGGGCTGATGGAAAATCATAACAATCTGACCCACATGGTCTGGAAAAGCGTCCTTCAACACCGTCCTCTCTACTCGTATTCTAATTTAGAAGAGCTGATTGGTAAATCGTAATTCATTTATTTTGTTATGGTGTCTCTGATACCATTATGTGCCTTGTCAACTGACCTAAATGCATTAATCAATGAGTCAAAGTCACAAGGAGACATCTCAAACATGGACAATTCACAACCTAAGGGTAGCTACTTTATGGTGGACTTAAAAGGACCTGTTTTTGGATTAATTTCCTTATTCTCTTGTGATATGCTTGAGAAGTGATTAAGTTTCGCCTTTGTCTTCCGAACATATGGTGGAAAGAAGTTGAATCACAATCTCAATTGAACCTAATCTGAACTTCAAGTCATATCCCTTAAAACAAGAACACACTATTTACTAGTCTGTCTATTGTTTTCTTTTTGCGAGGAGGGTGTTGGAATCAGCTTTATCTCATATTCTCGTTGTTAGGAAAATTGTATAACGATCTTATCTGTTTTTAGTTGGATGAGCGTGCTCTAGATGAAGTGATGAAGAAAATTTTCAAGAATTACAAGAAGTGGTGCAAGTATTTGGATCGCAAAAGTAGTCTCTGGTATGTTTAAAATTCAAATACTGTTACATAGACAATGATATTCTACTTTCTATCATGACATGGTAATTCTAGACTCAGTTAGACTTAAGCCTGGTTAAGATGAAATTTTATGTCCTTGGGGTCAAACATAACGAGTGTTTGGTCATGTAGATTGTATCATTGTAGTGTGACGAGAGTTTGACCATGTAGATTGTGTCATTAATTCAAAGTCCAACATGAGTACACTTTCTTACACCTTGCTTATAACGTTTCAGTGCCAATATAATTAAGAAGCAAAGAAGTTTCAGTTTCACTACCTAGTATGGATTTCCATAGATGAACTTTTAGAGACACATAATTGGACTATGACTCCTTGTTTACATGTGTAGTGGATGATGAATAATTTGATTGAATCCAATATGGGGGTTTAATGAACTCTAGTACTCTATTCTAGGAATCAATGCTCTATCAAACAAAATTACTTCTCTATATAGTGCAGATTTACTGCAGATCTAGGGCATTTAACGGTACAATAGCAGAATCAAAACTTTTATAGAGTGCCTGCATTTCCTGTAATTCTATACATAGATCTGAGTAATTATCTTTATACATCTGCGAATAAAATCTATTCATATAATTCCGATTAGTCTACCAAATTGAGGAAAAGGACATCTTTTCCTAATCGCTGGCTTTGATTTGAGGAGAGCTATGTTGTTGATCTTATTACTTGTTTACAAAAATACCCTTTGACCGAACCATAACTTGTTTCATCGCTACATAGGTAGATAGTTGATCATTTTCTTGCAGTAGTTGATAATATTGACTTGTATCTAATTGCAGGTTACCCACAATACAACAGGAAGTGCAACAACGTAAATTGCTATATATGGGGCTCTATCTTCTAATATGGGGAGAAGCTGCCAATTTAAGATTTATGCCAGAGTGCCTCTGCTACATCTACCATCACGTATGCTTTTGAGATGCTTCTTTTCCTAATCTCCTAGACTAGATTAAGGCTGAGATGAATGATTTCTGTGATTTTTGGTAGCAGCATAACAATTATACCCTCTTATTGCTAATTCAGGGAGAGAAACGTAAATGCTCAGGGTATGGTTTACATTAGTAAAGTACTGTAGTGTTTCTGTTTGTTAGCTTTAGATGAATCAACAGAGATAAAAAAATCGATCTAAGTTCATCTAAATAGATACCTTTTTTGTACATTCCATTTATTGTATGTGCCAATAAAATAATATTAATAATGACATTGTCATAAACAACCTCTGTGTGCCTGTATTATTAGAAGTTAATTTTGTTCTTATAATATTATCTTTCTTGTCAATTAGCATTGCGCTATACAAGTAGTTCTTGGAATAATATAACCCCATCACATATTGTCTTGATAATTTTTTTGCTGATTTTTTGCTCCTTCCATTTTATTTTGGATAATAATAGAAATTGTAGTCGATCCCTAGTTGAAAATGCCCAGTATCAATATTTGTAAACCACAACATTAATGTAGGTGGAGTTCAAAACTTTAAGCTCACTAAGCCATGCAAAGTAGAAACTAATGTTTTGACTGAAGATGTGCAAAGAATAAACTGTCTTGAATTTTTAGTTGGAAAAATGGAGGTGATTTATTTTTGGTAGTCTTTTCTTGTCACTGTTGACAGCATGCCACATTGATTTGTTGTGGCTTTGGAAAGCAATTTCAACTTTAGACTTCATGTCATAAATAAATGTTGGGGTGTGGAAATTTTGTTGTATTTTTTATTTTAATATTGAAATAAATAATTGATAATTTGGGACAATGGAAAAATGAAACCAAGAATATAATACCCTGTCATGATTGTCCTATATGATTTTGAATTTCATGTTAATTCTTACTTAATGTACAAATTCTAAATCCAAGGATAATTTGGTTCTTAACTTTTGTATGCTTTTTAATGATGCTCTATATACTATTCCATTTTGTTATGTTTGTTCCATACTTGTATGCTTTTTTTTTTTTTTTTTTAAGTCTTGTTTTATCTTTCACAGCTATTTTTTGGTAGTTAATTTTGTATTAAAATGCTATTTCTTTTATCTGTCACTTTATTTCACTTCATTAATTGGTTACTGGAATAGTAGACCGATGTCTTCAGTTCAGTTTATGATAATACTCTGATATTTGTTGCTGAATTGTTTATTTAAACTGGATATTTTAGAACCATCTTGATATATGAAAGGAATATATTCATTTCCGAACTGGATATTTGTAATCACTTTGGGATTTTTCTTCGCAGATGGCCTTTGAACTTTATGGTATGCTTGCTGGAAATGTTAGTCCGATGACTGGTGAAAATGTGAAACCAGCATATGGAGGAGAGGAAGAGGCTTTCCTTAAAAGGTTGTCACTCCAATTTATGAAGTGATTGCTCAGGTATAATATGGATTGGATTATTTTCTTACCCATTTTGTTTTGCCATGTGATGATGATATCACTTTTAAGGGGAAAAATCAAATTAATCCTTTTCTTTTCCAGGAAGCTGCTAGAAGCAAAATTGCAAAAATCAAAACATTCACAGTGGAGAAATTATGATGATCTGAATGAGTACTTTTGGTAATATTTTATTCATTAATTTCATGAATATGCTTATGTATCAAATGTTTTACTTGAATTAAAAAAATTTGTAGGTCTGTGGATTGTTTCCGTTTAGGTTGGCCTATGCGTGCTGATGCTGATTTTTTCTGCAAGCCTGTGAATCCACTTCAGGATGAAAAGAACGGGGTAAGCTGTGAATATTATCAAGTTCGAATTGGAAAACTACCATTTGGGGTTCTACTTTTATGCCCTTAATCTAACTGCACAACCATATATCAGCAATAAAGAAAAAACTGCCTTCCCACTTTCTGAGCATAGTTAAAAGCACGCCAAACTGTGCACGGGGCAAGCCTTATCACTTTATAGAACCTGAAGGCTCATCACTTTTATAAGGTGCCTTGGTTAGCAAATGAAAATACTGACGAGTAATCTTCTGGAGCATTCTTTAGGAACTATAACATATTAATTGGACAAATAATGCCTCTTGAGCATTTGTTCTCCCCGCCTTTCTTTTCTAGTTCTTATTCTTTTGCATTAGGAACTATGCAAAGTATGTTTATCATTTGTGGATGCTTTTATTATTAAAAAAATAAGGTTGTCTAAAATATGATATTATGCATGTTTTATTTCATAAGTATTATGCACATCTGTTCCTTTGGCTTTGGGCTTTGATAATTCAAACTAGATAATGTGTTTTTATAGAAGATAGTTTGCTGTGAGTAGGGACCATCATTAGTTCAATATTTATTTAAAAATGTTCAGTTTTTATATACTTTTAGCATTCACTACTAATCAAATCTTGATCCGAATCATGTTTAGATTTTGACACCCACATTATTCTCCAACACCCAAAGTTGTCCTTAACCCTAACTATATGAGTTTGTCCTTGGGGCTCAGTTTGTAAGCTTAATTAGACACTTGGAGCACTATAAAGTCCACTAATGGTACTTAATTAAACTTTATGTAGTCCTTGACAAAGGCACCAGCAATGGTCCTTGTGAAATTCCTATATTTAGCACAAAAAACTTTACATTCTTGATCTCAACCATTCCCAGTTTCTGTTTACGGGAGGCTGATAAGGATAACAGATCACTGAGGCAAAGGGAATGGACAGTTGACTTCCATAAAAGACGTAATCACAGAGATTTGTATGATAATGAAAAAGGAATTGGTTGAGGCTATGCAAATGGGAAGATCTTGAATCTTGATTGATTCATTTGATTGGAATTATCATTTACCAATATCTTACTTATAATGTTATTGCCTTAGCATATTAGTATAAATAATTTGTCTAGCTATTGCATTAGGAGATAACTTAGTAGACTTATTATAATTAACATATTTGCTAGGCAGTAATAATTCCTGTGGGAGTCCATCCTTTTCTTTCATTTTCTTATTTCCTTCAATTCAATAATATTGAGTACCAGCCCTTTTCTCTTACAAATCCTTCCATCTGCTGGATCCACCTCGTGCAAGTATGGAATTGCGGATTGAGTCATTGGAGAATGGTCAGGCCATCTTGATTTGTGAGGTTGCCAATCTTCGCATCCACATGGGTGAAAGACTAACTAGAATCGAAAAAGCCATCGCCAAAATACCAAAGCAGCTATCAATTTAAAAAAATTATGAACCTGTGGCAGAATCAAACAGGATCATAGTTGATGGCCGCACCCACCTTCCAAACAACCGAACCTTTCCTCCTCCCTTTGACGACTCTGATCCCATTGGGAGGAATGCTCATGCAGAGTCACATTTCATGGCCAATCAGACCAGTCCTTATAACTGAGTTTCAATGGCTTTCATAAGCAAGTAAGGACCTGACTTGCACTGGTTTCAATGGCTTATGCAGCACAGCATTTTCAGTGCTTCGTCCGTTGAACTAGAAATCAATAAGGAAGGATTCGCTGCGCAATGCATCTTGGACATATGATGCACACGCAACTCTGTAGACATCATAGTAAAATTGCAGGGCAAGCCAAAAGAGGAAGCAACACGGGCGGACTCTGTCACTCTGCATTTCGAGGCCAATTTCCTGAGTCCAGGCTTGTGGACACGGTTGTTTCTTTGACTGGCGGCAATGATATGGATAACAGATAACCGAGGAAAAGGGAATGGAAAATTGACTTGCATAAAAGACGCAATGAAAGAGATCTGATAGATAATGAAAAAGAAATCCGGAGGCTATGCAAATGGGAAGATCTTGATTGTTTGGAATTATTAATATCTTGCTTAGAATATCATCATTACCTTATTTAACATTTTGGTAAAAATAAAGTGTCTAGCTAAGAGCATCATAGTTGATGGCCACACCCACCTTCCAAACACCCGAGCCTTTCCTCCCTTTGATGACTCTGATCCCATTGGGTGGAATGCTCATGCTGAGTCACATTTCATGGTCTTCAGACCAGTCCTTATAACTGAGTTTCAATGGCTTTCATAAGCAAGGACCTGACTTGCACTGGTTTCAATGGCTTATGCAGCACAGCATTTTCTGTGCTTCGTCTGTTGAACTAAAAATCAATAAGGAAGGATTCGCTGCGCAATGCATCTTGGACATATGAGGCACACCCAACTCTGTAGACATCTAGTAAAATTGCAGGGCAAGCCAAAAGAGGAAGCAACATGGGCGGACTCTGTCACTCTGCATTTGGGGCCAATTTCCTGAGTCCATGCTTGTGGACAAGGTTGTTTCTTTGACTGGCGGCAATGATATGGATAACAGATAACCGAGGAAGGGAATGGACAACTGACTTGCATAAGAGACGCAATGAAAGAAATCTGATAGATAATGAAAAAGAAATCCGGAGGCTATGCAAATGGGAAGATCTTGATTGTTTGGAATTATTAATATCTTGCTTAGAATATCATCATTAACTTATACATTTTGGTAAAAATAAAGTGTCTAGCTATAAGCTATTTCGTTGGATATAATATAGTAGAATTATTATGACAAAGAGGAATATCTCAAGTGGTTAAAGCCCCACTACCTATGCCGTGAGGTCATGGGTTCGAGTCACCATTTGACCAATAAAAAAGTAGAATTATCATAATCAGTCATTACCCTTTCTTTCTTGTTTTTATTTCCTTCAATTCAATAAAATTGAGTACTGACCCTTTTCTCTAATAGGTGCCCTGTTCCGATGTTCGTAATTATCTTGCTTGATTTAGCAGTGGTTTTGTATACATTTATAAGTTATTGCTTATTTCCTATATCTTCTGCAGAAGGTCCTCCTGTAAAATTGTCTTGGCAAGATAACTGAATGTATCTTTCTGTGAACTAGGAAACTAGGCCTAATAGAGATCGGTGGGTGGGGAAAGTTGATTTTGTTGAGATCCGATCTTTTTGGCATATCTTTAGAAGCTTCAACAGAATGTGGAGTTTCTTCATATTGTGCTTGCAGGTGAAATTCTTTGAACCTGCTACCTTTCTCATGCAGTCATTTCCCTATTTATATTTCATTTGCTGTTTCATGTTGACATTGTTACCCATTGTCATTGTTCAAGGCTATGATCATCGTTGCTTGGAATGGCAATGGTTCGCCAACTTCTGCTTTTAAGTCCAAGGTGTTCAAGAAAGTAACAAGTGTATTTATAACTGCTGCAATATTGAAACTTGGTCAAGGTATGTTTTGGCTTTTTCCTTTTTCTGCAGTGGGCGATTATGACCTCTTTCTACTTTTGAACAATTTTCTGGATTTATAGTACATTCTTGATGATGCATATAATCTTCTTTTGTGTTGATAACTAAAAAGTTGACAAAAATGTAACTAAGACTATGACGCTGTGTGCAATATATAGAAATAAATTGTTTTTGAAAATTGATCAAACTATTGAATGGATGGAATTTAATTTTCTTTTGAAATAACTTTGGCCTACTCTAGATTGCCCTTGGCAACATTTCAGCTGTTGCTTGGGAAAAATATATTGACTTGATTTTCTCATTATCTTGGCCATTTTACGTGCAATGCATCTGTTGTTATGATATTGATTTTCTAGTTATATATTTCTATCTACCAAAAATTTTGTGCTCTCGCTTGTAATGTCCATATGATTGTCAATCACAGCCATCCTTGATGTAATTCTGAGTTGGAAAGCTAGAAGGACCATGTCCTTCCATGTCAAGCTACGCTATATTCTGAAGGCTGTGTGTGCTGCTGCATGGGTGGTTGTTCTTCCCGTTACTTATGCTTATACTTGGGAGAATCCACCTGGCTTTGCTCAAACTATCAAAAAGTTGGTTCGGCAATAATAGCTCAAGTTCTCCTTCGTTATTTATCTTAGCTGTAGTTATCTACATGTCACCAAATATGCTTGCTATATTGCTTTTTCTTTTTCCCTTCATTCGTCGATTCCTTGAAAGCTCAAATTACAAGATTGTGATGCTAATGATGTGGTGGTCACAGGTAGGCTGTAGGTTCTGGTGTGCGCCCTTTTTTTTAAGATTCTTATGTTTTCATAATAAGTCCCTGTTTCAATTTGTATATCTTACAGCCTCGGCTTTATGTTGGAAGGGGAATGCATGAAAGCACCTTTTCTCTCTTCAAGTAAGGCATCAAAGGAAGAGTCTATTTGGTTGTACAAAATCAACTTATGAGATATTAATCATTATCCATTTTTGTTATCAGGTACACATTATTCTGGGTGCTACTTATCATTACAAAGTTGGCTTTCAGCTTCTACATTGAGGTGCCTGCCTTACCCACTTCTTTATTTTTTCTGTTACTATGTACCAATGCATTCACATAATGGCCCATGATTTTCCATGTTGCTGGTGCTAATTGCAATCACATTGTTAATGCTGAAATATTTTGTTATAGGTTTTACTGCATTTGTAACTTTAAGCATATCTTATTATTGTGCTGTACTGCTGTAGGATGTTCATTTATTAATCAATCAAGGGAGAAAATCTCTGTTTACTAGTTAAACTATGTAGGCTGTTGATTGTTTTATCCATGATTGTTTTATTTTGCTGACAAAACCTTTCCGTTCCAGATTAAACCTTTAGTGGGTCCAACAAAAGCTATCATGGATGTTCACATAAAAGCTTACGAGTGGCATGAGTTTTTCCCCAAGGTAATCAGTATGACTGTGATCCTGAGCTATGTTATTTCATGCACAATGCAAGAATGAATAGAGAAAATAGTTGGACTGAAATATTGACTGTGATATTCTTACTAATTATTGGATCCATGTCATGTTTTGCAGCAAAGAACAATATAGGTGTCGTGGTTGCACTATGGGCACCAGTTATTCTTGTATGGATCATGCATTATCTTCAGTACTTTACTTTGTTAGACCTTTCAAATATATCCCCACACTTTATAGTGTGTTGCCTTTTTCTTTTATAAATTTGGATATTGTAATATGTGGATTCTCCCTTTCCAGGTTTATTTCATGGATACCCAGATATGGTATGCTATATTCTCTACACTGTTTGGAGGTATATATGGTGCATTCCGCCGACTTGGAGAGGTAAGGGGAACTTCCCTTCAGTGACATCAACATTTATATGAACTGTGATTAGACTGGAGCATTGTTGATTAAGTGTATATACTTTCTTATGACATCAGCAAAGCTGAATGTTATAGCTTTGTTCTCTGGTTAGGTTATGAAAATGACAAAACTGAAGGCATTATAAGTTATAGGTTTAGGGAGATTTGCTGAAGATAACAAGCATTTTGCTTCAGGGAAAGAAATTCACCTCCATCTCCTCAAAGAAAATATATGGTTAGAACTTGACAGTATGCATATGGTGGAAAACTGTTCAGTTGCTCTTCACCCAAGGGATTTGAACTATTTTGTGGTTATTGGTTTTTCAGAAAACATGTGCCAGTGGTTTAGTATAGGTCTATGGGTTTTCTACAACAACTGAAGCTATATACTGATGAATATTTAACATTGCTAATTGCTTATTATTTTATGTGTATTTATTTTTCTCATTTGGGCTTGACCTTTGTCCTTTCCTTTTTTTTTTGCTTCAGATTCGAACTCTAGGAATGCTGAGATCCCGATTTCAGTCATTGCCTGGTGCCTTCAATGCCTGTTTAATTCCAGAGGAGAAAACTGAGCCAACAAAAAGGAAAGGACTGAAGGCCACCTTTTCCCGCAAGTTTGATATGGTAACATATATATATATATTTTTCATTTCCATTACTTCTAAGTAATATACAGGCTTATGCAAGAATATGACTTGAGTTTACTTTTATTTATCTCAATATCATTCTCAGATTCCGTCCAGTAAAGAAAAAGAAGCTGCGAGGTTTGCTCAGTTGTGGAACAAAATAATAACAAGTTTCAGGGAGGAGGATCTAATAAGTAATAGGTATCTTCAGTGTTAATGCTATGAAATAGTCGTATTGTAAATTCATTGTTTCTTTCCCAATATTGTGGTACAAACATGAGACGTTATTTATGAATATATGATTGCTAAACTTGCTTATGTTGTTAGGGAAATGGATCTGTTGCTTGTTCCATATTGGGCTGATCGTGATTTGGAGCTGATGCAGTGGCCTCCGTTTTTGCTTGCTAGCAAGGTTTCCTTTAGACCATTGTTTCTTTTTAAATTAAATTTTTGCCCTCCACCGTTATCTTTTAGGGGTCCGTGATAAATCATCCTGCTCTTTTTCACCCTAACTTTTGGACTCTATTAGGCAAATGCTTAACCATATATACCAAGGCATAAGAAGCAAAGTATTTTCAAGGCAAACTACAATAACTACCCTTTAGGTTTTAACTACTTATAACTATCTATATGGATGACACAAACATAGTTCCCCTTGTATCACACAGAGTGTTCGTAATAGTTAATGTTAACAGTATTATAGTATATTTAAATAATTAAAACACTAATATATGTATGGTTATGGAAAAATATCATTGATTATTAGTGATAGATACAGTGAAGATTGCAAACAAGAGAGGCAACTTAATTTTGGAGGCTCTATCAACAAGAGAGGCAAAATGTTATGGAGGATTGTTGTTGCAGTTGTTTGTTGGTCTATTTTGTTAGAAAGAAACAAAATAACTTTTGATGATACTTTTCTAGAAGATGTATGGGATAGAATTAGATATACAGTGGCGTTGTGGTCTTCAAGTCTGTTTAGCTTTAAGGGCCTGTCTATGTCGGACTTAGTGAGGAGTTGGAGCTTTGCTTTATAGACCTTTATCATCTTTTTAAGTGGTCATTCTTGGGGATTCCTCCTCATCTCTAGTTTTTAGTAATAAAATTTTGTTTCTAATAAAAAGATATATATGCAATAAGTTTTATTAGTTTTTTTTTTTAAAAAAATTTGTATAAAAACTTATTGATCAAGACATAAAGCATTTTTTTGCAGAAAAGTTTGTTGATCGAGTTTCATAATAAAAAAATGTGTGAAAAAACTTATAGATCAAGGCATAAAGCATGTTATTTGTGGAAAAAATTATTGATTTTCATTCAACATCCTGCTCTTTTTCACCCCGACTTTTGGACACAATGCTCAACCATGGATACCAAGGCATAAGAAACAAAGTGTTTTCATGGAAAACTACAAAAACTACCCCCTAGGTCTTAAACTACATATAACAACTATCTATAGAGATGACACGAGCATAGTTCCCCATGTATTACACGGAGTATTCGTAGTAGTTAATTTTAAAAATATTATAGTATATTTAAATAATTATAAATACTAATATATGTATTGTTATGGAAAAAATATCATAGATTATTATTTATATATATATATATATTAGTGAAGATATATATGCAATAAGTTTTTAGTTTTTTTATTTTTAAAATTTGTAAAAAATATTTATCAAGACATAAAGCATTTTATTTGTGGAAAAATTTATTATTGAGTTTCATAATAAAATTACAATAAGAAAATGTATCAAAATAGGAATGTATCAATATGTATTAAAATACAATAGAACAGTGTATTCTTAATAAATAAAACATATCAGACTTTTTATTATATTTTTTTACAAAATAAGAACAAGTCAATGGATATAATTTTTTAACATAATTAAAAATTTCAAAATGTAACCATTAATTAATTGATAGAATACATCAAAATTCTTGAATACATTTAATTCTCTTGTTTGAACAACTTAAGGTTCTCTATATATGACCATATATATA
The DNA here is from genome assembly GCA_030762865.1 of Paraleonurus japonicus. Classification (NCBI taxonomy): domain Eukaryota; kingdom Viridiplantae; phylum Streptophyta; class Magnoliopsida; order Lamiales; family Lamiaceae; genus Paraleonurus; species Paraleonurus japonicus. Next base: position 42,385,177 of record CM061053.1, on the reverse strand, counting down.
GATAAACGTGAAACTGGTACAATAACAATTAAAGACCTAATTCATTTTTATAGATTAATACAGTTAACTGTTATCTTTGATGCAAAGCCGATGTGGGTAAAAAATGAGTGCTTAAAAATGGTTTTCAAAAGGAAAAAAAAAAAAGAGGGCTTAGAGATAACCTACAAGTTTTATTAATATATCACTATTGTTATTTGATAAATACATCTCAATGAATACTAAAAATAATAATTATTGTTAATTCATTACAAAAAAATATTTATTCTTATTAAATAAAATGTACTCCCTCCGTCCCATGAGGTAGTGCACACACTTTAAGAAAGAAAGTAATGATTGAAGTTTTGAGGGGTAATTTTGTAAACTTTTATGTATAAGTAAAAAAATTATTGGGTTGTGTGTACGTGTGAGTCAAAAAGTAACGTCATTTTGTGTAAATTAGTGGAAATTGTGAGGGTGGAGTTTATAAAGGGTTTTTCATTTTAAGGGTGTGAAACTTATAGTTGGATGGACGAAACGGACGAAAAGAAAAGTGTGAAAGGTTTTATGGGACGGAGGGAGTATAAAAAAATCATTGTATTTTTTAGAAAATAATAAGTCAATGGATAATAAAAATTTCATAAAATTAATTAATTTATATAAAGAGATAGAAGAGAACATGATACAATTACAACCGAAGGCTTTAAATCAAAATCCTCAATGCACTTCATTCTTTACTTCGCATTTTCTAAGTATAGTATTTCCTCAAATATAGAGAGATAGGAGAGAAAGTTGACACAAATGTCTTAATGCCTTTTTATAGGCTAAAGCTAGCTTTTGTTTTTGATGCAAACCGATGTGAGATAAAAATAAGTGTTTTGGGAATGTGGCACATGGACATATGATAGCTAAGGAGATGAAAATTGACGTAGGAGTTATATGTGAGTTGACACGTGGCGTTGAGAAACTATGGAGTTGTTACTAGACAACAAACTCTCAAATAGATGTATAAGGTTTTTTTGGCATTGCAAATTTTAATTGTTGAGGGTGTATTAGTAAGTCAAATACAAACCTTATTTATGGTACTTAAGGGTATTCTTCTGTTCTGTTATTTTAAAATACACAATAAGGTTTTTAGTAAATCTAACCACCTGGTTTTTATTTGGTTAGTTACCCCAATTTTCCTTATCCGCTTTTATTATTCAGTCAATATTCTATGATGACAGGAAAGAGAACACTCTTGCCAACAATATTGCAAAAGAGTCGGTAGAGTATAGAATTTTGCATGTTATTAATATATTAGAATCCCATGTATATAGTGGGAGAAAATGACTTGGGGCTACATCCAAAACCAGGAAAGAATGACATATACCTAATTTACATTAATCAACTATACAAGGATATACAATAATAATATAATCTTCAACACTCCCCCTGAAGCTGGAACATATATATCAGCTATGCCCAACTAAACAAGTATGCAAGTAATATAGGCCACAAGACCACAAGAAACAATTATACAATATATTGATGGTGGTGTCCAAAGTGGGATGATAATCATAGGAAGCCATAATAAAGACAAGTTATGCCCAAAGGTGGGCGAACACAAGTATACAATACTGGTCAACAGAGGCAGAGCACACACAACTGGTAAACAGTAGATGGCAACGCCGATTGTAACAGTGACCGAACAGAGGATAGTGATGCGAACAACAAATGTTGCAGAGTAAGGGTTCCTGCTATGATGAGCGGAGCAAGTAGTGGTAGACAGTTTTTGTAGGTCCAGCTGAGGCACCTAAGGGAGGTTTCATGAGCATGGAGATGATACCCCAGTTAGGAATTGTATCGTGAAGTAATGATAACTAACAAAACCCTCATGTAGATTAATGTTATTCTCGTGGCTTTTTACATGGTTAATTAGTGAAAGAATTATTTATTAGCACGCCGTATTTTTCTGAGTATGTATTAGGTCATGCAAAAAGCAACCTCAGTTAGGAATTGTATCGTGAAGTAATGATAACTAACAAAACCCTCATGTAGATTAATGTTATTCTCGTGGCTTTTTACATGGTTAATTAGTGAAAGAATTATTTATTAGCACGCCGTATTTTTCTGAGTATGTATTAGGTCATGCAAAAAGCAACCTCGAATTTCGCCTTGCACATCATAACAAACTAGACCATTGCCATTTCTAGAGCTGACCTTGGTTTATTTCCCTAGTTTATTTTCCAAATACTATTTCACCTAGACATAGGTGTAATAGGCATGTGAGAACCATAATAAAGACACCAACACTAATTAAGGTAAACAACAGATTCAGTATATCCATCTTTATTCTTTGATTCCACAATAACTTAGTTATTGAGGCTGTGAAAATCTTCAACCCTGTTATAAAATTTCTTCTGAGGGCTGGTGTTATTTGGCGCAGATATGTTATGTTCATTAAATAAAGTGTAATCACTCTGAAGGGGATAAAAGTTTGATGTGAGAATTAGATGCCATTTTTGGTTTCGTATCCATCACTGGCTAATAGAAGTGATCAGTTGACATTGATTTTTCTCCTGTGTAACTGGTTTTGTTGGATCATGTAGATACCAATAGCAGTAGATATGGCTAAAGATAGTAGGGGCAAGGATAGCGAACTGAAAAAGCGGATCAAGTCTGAACATTACATGTATTCTGCTGTTCTGCGAGTGCTATGCGTCATTCGAAACATTGTTAACTTTCTAGTTCACGGCAAACGCGAGAAAGAGTAAGTTTACGCATATATGATAGATTTGTTGTTTGAGCACTTCCGCATTTGCTTCACTTTTTCTAATTATCTTATGTGTTCAGGGTGATTGAGTATATATTTTCTGAAGTTGACAAGCATATTGAGGAGGATCATCTGTTAACTGAGTACAAGCTTAATGCTCTTCCGAATCTGTATGACCTTTTGTTAGGCTTGTAAAATACTTGGTAGGAATTTCTCTTTTCTCCATTGCAACTTGCTGTTTGTTTGATTCAGTGATGCATAAACTTGTTACTCAATCGGCCATTTTGCAGTTGGACAATAAGCCAGAGGACAGGGATCAAGTTGTCATCCTTTTCCAGGACATGCTAGAAGTTGTGACCCGAGATATAATGGAAGATCATGTATCCAAGTAATGTTCTTTCACCATACAAGTTGTCAGATTTTGAGGCCTAGATGGAATGTTCTTATTTTATTCCTTTTGCTTTATGTAGCTTGTTAGATTCAATTCATGGTGGAGCGGGACATGAAGGAATACAATATCAGTTATTTGCATCAGCTGGTGCCATTAAATTTCCAGCTCCCGAATCTGAAGCTTGGAAAGAGAAGGTATACAAAGTTGAACTGAAACTTTTGTCATATGTACTCGTTTAACGTTTTTTTTTTATATCTTCACCACAGATCAAGAGGTTGTACTTGTTGCTTACGGTGAAGGAATCTGCAATGGACGTACCATCAAATTTAGAAGCCAGAAGGCGCATTTCCTTCTTCTCTAATTCCTTGTTTATGGACATGCCTTCAGCTCCTAAAGTCCGCAACATGCTGTCTTTCTCGTGAGTTCTGTATTTTCATTCTCTTGGTACTACAAGTTTGGTTGTATCTATGATGTGTATATAACTTTTTAATATTCCAACATATAGTGTTTTGACTCCATATTACACGGAGGAGGTTCTTTTCTCATTGCATGAGCTAGAAGAGCCAAATGAAGATGGTGTTTCCATTCTCTTTTACTTGCAGAAAATTTTCCCAGGTTTGTGCTTTGATGCTGCGACATGTCATATTTCTCCTTCTCTATCAACCTTAAACTAATATCATGCAGATGAATGGAACAACTTTCTGGAGCGCATCGATTGTCGTGAGTGAAGAAGAACTTAGGGGGTCCGATGAATCAGAAGAACAATTGCGCCATTGGGCATCATATAGAGGCCAAACATTGACCAGAACTGGTATGAACAAATCAAATTCTCAGCATTCTGTTATTCTTGTGCTTTGGGCGTCATACAGGGGCAAACATTGACCTGATCTGGTATAAACAAATCAGATCTCAGCATATTGTTATTTTTCTGTGGTGAGTTTTGTGGTTCTTTTTTTGTGTGTGTGGGGGTGGGGGGCTGGTGGTGTTTGATGGTTTGCTGCCTCGAGGTTGATAATTTTATGGGTTCTGTTATGTTAATACCACACCTTGTATCTAAAGAGACTTTAACATTAAACATGTGATGCTGCTGAGCTTCTTTGATAGAAATAGAAAAGGCAAATGGGTCATGAATCATGATGAGTCGATGACGTAGTGAGTGATATAAAACTCTTCCATTCCTCGTTGATAATTTTAATGGGTCTTTAACTTATTTAATTACAATCAAAATTAGATCATGTTAGTGGGTCATTATACCTTTTATTTTCTGAAACAATATTTTTGTTGACTGATGCTTTTTCTAAACTGTGGCAGTTAGAGGAATGATGTATTACCGCAAAGCTCTTGAACTTCAGGCATTCCTTGATATGGCCAAGCATGATGGTACTGTATCTTGTGCATTGATGTCTTTGAATGGGAACAATTGTTCAATTTCTTGCACTGCTAGCTCTTTTATGTTTTAGTACAAACTCTTGCACTGCTAGCTCTTTATGTTTTAGTACAAACTATTGGAGTGTTTAGTTTCTTGCACTGCTAGCTCTTTGATGTTTCAGTACAAACTATTGGAGTGCAATACAATAAGCAGCTATATTTCTTAATTTAAACAGATTTAATGGAAGGCTATAAGGCCATTGAGTTGAATGAAGATCAAATAAAGGGAGAGAGGTCACTGTGGACACAATGTCAAGCTGTGGCAGATATGAAGTTCACATATGTTGTCTCCTGCCAATTATACGGCATACAGAAACGATCTGGAGATCCTCGAGCGCAAGATATATTGAGACTTATGGCAACGTATGAATTATAGAGCTTTAAAGGCTGTTGTCTTGTGGATGTCATCACCTAATCTTGCAATTCTGTGGGCAGGTATCCATCTCTTCGAGTAGCATATATCGATGAAGTTGAAGAACCCAGTAAAGACAGAACAAAGAAGGTTAACGACAAAGTATACTACTCCACTCTAGTGAAGGCTGCTATGCCGAAGTCAAATTCTTCAGAGCTAGGACAGAATCTGGATCAGGTAAAGTGAGATTAATTAGAAGTCAGATGAAAATACTAGGTAGTTCAAACCATTAGAAATATTGAATGGAAGTTACAATATGAAGTAAGGTGGCTTTAGACTTCTCGATTTAACTCCATATTAACAAATATGTTTGTTGTTATTTGATTGATGTGTATTATATTTAATTTCACTTTCAACCCTCGGTGGTTGGCCTAGTGGTGAGGGCTTGAGGTTTAGGAGTGTGATGCTCAATAGGTCTCAGTTCGAAGACCACAAGGTGCAAACAATTCCCGAGATGGGCCAGTCCACACAAAGTTTATCCCCGACTTCAATTGGTGCCACCCCGCTAGTGGACATTGAGATTGATTCCTTGGATTAAAACCCACAAGGAGGTGCAAACAATTTCTCGAGATGGGTCACCCATGCAGAGCTTAGTTCGCTTCAATTGGGCCCCCGCTAGTGGACGTTGGGATTGGTTCCTTGGATTAGTCGGTCCTTGGGCCGGATATCGAGTCATTAAAAAGAATATAACAATTTCACTTCATTTTAAATTTTTATGGATTTGGGTTGGTTTGAAATCCAATCTAATTTGGCTGGGTTTCAATTCCCTTCTTTCGGTTGGCCTTAGGAATGAGATGGACCAGTTAATAGCTTAGCTCTGGCTTCAATTGGGCCTCCCGCTAGTGGACGGTGGGATTAGTCGGTCCTTGGGCTGAATATCGATTCATAAAAAAGGACATACAATTTCACTTTCATTTTAAATATTGGGTTGGTTTGAAATCCACTCTAATTTGGGTGGATTTCAATTCACTTAAAATGCTCCCTAAAGGTTTTAGGGTAGGGGAGAGGATGTAACTTGATGGAGGAGGTCATATAGATAATTTTAATTTAATTTTTTTTAACCCACTAAATTTTTTTTTTTTTTTGATCGGGCAAATGGTGATTCGAACCCATGACCTTTAGGCCATAGATAGTGGAGCTCTAACCACTTGAGCTAAACCACTTCGTCTTTTTAACCCGCTAATTGGAGGTACATGAGGGAGATCCGCCCTGCATCTAGCTATAATCACTCAAGTTTTAGCGATTACACAAACTTATGGTGGGAGACTATTTTATTCGTGGGAGAGTGACTTGAAGCAGATTTCAATTTGTTTTTGTTGACTTGTTTTACTTTTCCTACGACTTCTTTTATTTTAGTATGTCTCTCATGATGCACTATGAAGATCCTCTTAAGGAATTTTTCTTGCAGCAATTGAGGTCGAGAATTGAACATATGCTGTAACAGCTTATTCATTTATGGATTTCTTTTTGCAGATCATCTATCGTATAAAACTTCCAGGCCCTGCTATCCTGGGTGAAGGAAAGCCTGAAAATCAGAATCATGCCATAATTTTCACGCGGAGAAGGCTTACAAACAATTGATATGAATCAGGTAAACTACTTTTTTGTTCATTTGCCTTCTAATTTCTCACTTTTGAGCCCTGACATTATTATCCTACTTAGGATAACTACATGGAAGAAGCTTTGAAAATGAGAAACTTACTTCAAGAATTTCTTAAAAGGCATGACCTGAGGCATCCATCAATTCTCGGTCTGAGGGAACATATTTTCACTGGAAGGTGGGCCACTTCACATAATTAGCACATCCTGAACAATATCACGCACCTATATACTCTTGCCTTAATGTAACCCATAATTCTTTTACTACGTGATGCAGTGTTTCTTCTCTTGCTTGGTTTATGTCTAATCAAGAGACAAGCTTTGTTACTATTGGTCAGAGACTCCTGGCAAACCCTCTTAAGTAAGTTTTCTTGTTTGCATTACCCTAAACGTTTCATCTGGTAAGTGATTATAGTATGGATGCCCAGCGTATAAATTCTTTTTCCTTATGCTGTTTACTACGCCACCTTTTGTTGTCCATTTCTCTTACATGTTCAAAGCTGGGCCCTTCCATACATGAAAGCTAATTAATTAGATGAAGCTACATCTTAGTTTCAATGTTAAGCTTGATACCTGGACGAATCAATGTGAGGTTAACATGCAAGAAGTGTGTGTACATAATATAAGGTTGCTGTTATTTCCATTTCTTTTTGCGAAGATTAGTTGAACTTTAGTGCTAATTATACATGGAAATTAGTGGTTTGTGAATCAATGCACACACTGGCAAGTTCACCAGGTCAACCAAGTAATAGAGTGATGAGTGAGTGCCGTGTTTCACATCGAGGCAATTGTGTGGTCACTGCCTTTTGTGCTGAAAATTATTTAGTCTGGGTGAATAGTTGTATTAGGCACGACGCTATTAGTCTGTTATATAGTTCAGTTGGTTTATTGTACTCCCTCAGTCTCTTTGTAAGTTACCCATTTTGCCCCAACTTAAGTTACCCATTTCTATATTTGTCAAAGTTTGGTCTCCACATCTCTCTCTATCTCTCTCTCTCTCTCTCTCTCTCTCTCTTCCTTTTTCCTTTTCGATCACATCTCAACACTCACTACACAATAAATACTACTTTTCCTTAAAAGCCATGCCATTTTGAAATTGGTAACTTACAGAGGGATGGAGGGACTATATTTTATGGGGCCAATCCTGAATATAAGAGTCTTATAGTAAGACTTATCATTTACTTCATTTCGAACACGACCCATTGTGATTCTATTGTATATTAAAGGCTTGGTTTGTTTGTTTATTTGCTTTATTTCGAGCTTATCTCTGCATTTCATATATACACAGTTTGCCTACATGTGTCAAGAAAAGTTTCAGTTTTTAACCAGTCATTCTTGTATTTGCTTTACTGATCATCTTTCTAAGTTGACTGAGTAAGTGTGCTTCCTTGTTCCTACAGGGTTCGGTTTCACTATGGACATCCTGATGTTTTTGATAGACTGTTTCACCTTACTAGAGGTGGGGTGAGCAAGGCCTCCAAGATTATCAACCTTAGTGAGGACATATTTGCTGGTATGCTCATAAATTTATTATTAAATTTTTGATAATTTTTTTTTTTTTATATGGATGATAGTTGCTTGATCCTGTGCATCTGTGTAGGCTTCAATTCTACACTTCGTGAAGGCAATGTAACTCATCATGAGTACATACAAGTTGGTAAAGGGAGGGATGTTGGCCTTAACCAAATTTCTTTATTTGAGGCAAAGATTGCCAATGGAAATGGAGAACAAACGTTGAGTCGTGATTTATATAGGCTGGGTCATCGCTTTGACTTCTTTCGAATGCTGTCATGCTATTTCACCACCATTGGTTTCTACATCAGTACTTTGGTATGTGATGTGATAGATGAAATGTATAGCAGTTGTATTTTTGGATTTCTCTTTAAAATTTCTAACGTTGTGTTTCTTCTGACAGATTACTGTGCTGACTGTGTATGTATTTCTTTATGGTCGCCTTTATCTTGTTCTTAGTGGTCTTGAAAAGGGACTTAGTGCCCAGCCTGGAATTCGAGATAATAAGTCTTTGGAAATTGCTCTGGCCTCTCAATCCTTTGTGCAAATTGGATTTCTGATGGCTCTCCCTATGGTAATGGAAATTGGATTAGAAAATGGCTTCCGAACAGCATTAAGTGAATTCATATTAATGCAGCTACAACTAGCACCTGTATTTTTCACTTTCTCACTTGGAACTAAAACCCATTATTACGGGAGAACGTTACTCCATGGAGGTGCAAAATATAGGGCCACTGGTCGTGGGTTTGTTGTGTTCCATGCTAAATTTGCTACTAACTATCGGCTGTACTCGCGTAGCCACTTTGTTAAGGGGCTGGAGCTAATGATATTGCTTCTTGTATATCAAATATTTGGCCAGGCCTATAGAGGTGCTCTAGCATATATCTTAATCACTGTTCCCATGTGGTTTATGGTGGGCACCTGGCTTTTGCTCCCTTCCTCTTCAATCCTTCTGGTTTTGAGTGGCAAAAGATAGTTGATGATTGGACTGATTGGAATAAGTGGATTGGTAACAGAGGAGGCATTGGTGTTCCTCCTGAGAAAAGTTGGGAATCATGGTGGGAGGAGGAGCAAGACCATCTTCGTCATTCTGGGAAACGTGGTATCATTGCTGAGATATTACTAGCATTAAGGTTTTTCATTTATCAGTATGGCCTCGTATATCACTTGCACATTGCAAGGGAATCCAAAAGTGTTCTGGTACGTTGTCTGATCTTCCCTGAAAATACTCGACTTGTAAGGTGTTTTGAGTTTTTAATAAACACTAAAATGTATTACAGGTATATGGCATATCATGGCTGGTGATCTTTCTGATACTTTTTGTCATGAAGGTAAGAACAAACGCTGCTCTGTTTTCTTGGATGCACATTATTGAATATTTTAGTTGAAAAATAGATGGATAACTTTGTATGCCTATTTGCGCAATGCTAACTGGTTTTGCAATAGAAAGTGATAGAAGTGTTATTGCCCATCTTCACTGGATTTCTAACAGATTTTGGTCTCGAATATTTTACGTTGTTGGTAACTTGCAACTGACCCCCTTCCCGTATTGGAAAATGGCATAGTTTAAGGGGAAAACATAACTACCTGAAACTAAGTCACATCCTCAATTTTTTCCAAGCTTCAAATAGGGTGGTCATCAGAGCAATAATTTTGTATGAAAGATAGTTTTGGAGCAGATAGCATCTCTTTATTTGTATTTGATGAGATTTCTTGCTCTGTTTATCCAGACAATTTCTGTGGGACGGAGGAAATTTAGTGCGAATTTTCAACTGGTATTCCGGCTTATCAAGGGTTTGATATTTGTGACGTTCATCTCTATCCTGGTAATTTTGATAGCCCTGGCCCACATGTCACCAAGAGATATTCTGGTTTGCGTACTTGCCTTCATGCCTACTGGTTGGGGCTTACTTCTGGTTAGCAACATTACTCCATATCCTCTTGCAATTCTTTCATCAAACTATTTGTAAACTGTTGGTGCAGTTTTTGTTTATTTATTAAACACGCGACAAAAGACTAATGACTTTCGGTTCCAGATTGCACAAGCATGTAAGCCGGTGATTCATAGATTCGGATTCTGGGGGTCAGTGAGAACATTAGCTCGAGGCTATGAAATATTGATGGGTTTGCTTTTGTTCACACCTGTGGCGTTTCTTGCATGGTTCCCGTTTGTCTCGGAGTTCCAAACTCGAATGCTGTTCAACCAAGCCTTCAGTAGAGGGCTTCAGATTTCGCGTATTCTTGGCGTTGGTGGACATCGCAAAGACAAATCCTCCAGAAACAAGGAGTAGCTGCAATAATATCTATTCTTCTGCTGGTAATTATTTCTTGCCTATTATTTTTATTGTCATCTATCAACTGTTGTGTGTGTGTATATATATATATATATATATATATTTAATTGGACTTCTGCAGGTATATTTCAAAATGGTTAATTACAATTTGCAACCTTTATTATATCACATTTTACAATTTGCAACCCATTGTACTATGTAAAATTGACAAATTGGTACCTCAACTCAAATGTTAATATTTTTTTCCAACCAAATTATGTATGAACAAGGTTATATTTGTCCTTGGGGCACTCTTGTGTGAGACCGTCTCATGCATGAGACGGACATGAGACGGAGTCACTTTTTAATAAATTATTATCACTTTTTCATAATTTGTTATTACTTTTCATAAATTGTTATCACTTTTCATAAATTGTTATCACTTTTTAATTTGTTATCACTTTTATACTAATTTGTATCACTTTTAAAAAAGTGATAACAATTTATTAAAAAGTAATTCGGTCTCATGCAAGTTTTTGCCTTTATCCTTTTAGGTTTATTAATTATTTTTTTATCAAATGTTTAATATTTAACAAAGAATCGATCCTAAATTTGGCCCGAAAAAGAATAAAATTTGTATTTGAGGTTCTAATCACAATTTTACATAGTATGAGTTGCAATTTGTTATAAAATTTAATGCAGGTTGCAAATTGTAAAATATACTATAGTACATGTTGCAAATTGTAATTAGCCCTATTTCAAAATGAGATTTTGTGTAGTGAAAGTAAATAATTTGACTTATTTTTTTCTTATTTTTTTCCTGGCTGGCAGTTTGGTAGTGATAATTATGCAATGGAACGGGGAGATGCGGCATCTAATTTAGGTTGTATTAGAGGTACTTTTAATTATGGGAGAAAATGATGACAACAATATATTAGGGATAATTTTCATTGGTATTGCATTTGCAATGACTTATGATTAGCATCTTTGAACCACAATTTGCCAACTTTTATGTAGTGATGGCACCTGGGTATTTCTGTTTCCCATCACTATTCGGTAAAAATTGAAAATCGAGCCGAAATTTAAAATTCGGTTCGGTTAGTTTGGTATTAAGTTGGTTTTGGTTATCGATTTTAGCAATTTTGGTATTTCACGGTCTTAAAGGTAAAAATGATGAATAATCGATAACTGAACTAAATTGACATGCCTGTTTAATTTTTTTATATTTTAAATGTCTATATTCACAGTACATTCAATTTTTTTCTTTTATCATTTCAAAAATTCATGTTCAAAACAAAATATGAAGTAAATTAAAAATTAATAAATCTATGAATAATAATATTCCATAGATATTAGGATTTAATTTGATTTTTGGTTAATACCGAAACCGAACTGGTTCTGTTGATATTGATTTTTGTTTATTTTGGTTTGATTTCGATTAATAATAATAAAAGTTTTGGTTAATTCGGTTATGGTTTTAAAGGTAAAAATACTGAATAATCGATAACTAAACTAAATTGACATGCCTATTTCATTTTTATACTTTAAATGTCTATATTCATAGTGCGATTTTTTTTTATCATTTAAAAAATGCATGTTCAAAACAAAATATGAAATAAATTAAAAAAATTAATAAATCTATGAATTATATTCCATTGCGATTAGGATTTAATTTGATTTTTGAGCCACACTCTTGTGGAATACTTTTCTGTGAAATATCAGTTATAAAAGATAATTCCACAAAATTCGTTGGTCAATCGGAAAAATGGGTCAAAAATGAATAACGCGCAGAACAACATCAAAGAAAAAGAAATACAAAAATGCCGGAAAAAATTGCGACAAAGTGGATTAGGAGACGATTCAACATAAAACTCCTACGAAAACAATATTGAAATTTATCGAAGACGCCAAATTGAAGAGAAAAAGAAAAATACGTATAAAAAGAGAAGATATGAATGATTTTTTGAAAACTGTTAAATAATTGCTACATATCCGATCAAAACAATAACAAAGTCTATCAACAACATCAAATTGACGTGTGCTACATGTTTTTCTAAAAACGGAATTGATATCGTCATTGTTACCTTGTTTCGATTTGTTCATATAGTAATATATCTTTCTCTATACAAGAACACATTTGTATTCGTATAGTAACACATTTTTTTCATATAGTAACACATCTTTCTCTACATAGTAACACATTTGTGTTCATATAATAACACTCGCGTAAAGGCAAAAATAAAATCTCGTTCAGGGTATGTTACTATAAGATCAAACATGTGTTACCGTAAAGACAAGTACGTGTTACTAGTCCTTAATAGAATAAAATATTTATCCATGTGTTGTACTAGTTTTGTTAATTAGTAACACATTTTTCTTCATATAATAACACATGTTTGACCTTATAGTAAAACACCCGAGACTGAGTTTTAATTTTTACCTTTGCATGAGTTTAGTACACATATTTATCTTTACAATAACACATATTTACCTCAAATTTTATATGTGGGATCAAATAGACCCACAAACTTTTTTTTTTACCGCATTTAAATCATTCCTCTATAATATTGAGATAAAATAAACCCTCATCTTAATAAAATCACTCTCTATTAATGAAAATAAAGTTGTCGAAGATTAGAGACTAATTTGATCCACACATATAAGATTAGAGATTTATTTGATCATTTTTTCATTTTTATTTTTGCATTTGGGCGATTATTTTTAGATAAATATATATTATTTGTTTACAAGAACACATATTTATCGTTAAAGTAATACATGTTTAACCTAATAGTAACACCCCGAAAGCACGTGGGGCGAATATTTTTTTGTTTCATTCATTGGACCCAATCCGATCCGACTAGGATCCGCAAATTTCATTAAATAAGTTATTTCACGATACAATATAAAAATATCTTGATTTTTTGGTTAATACCAAACCGAATCGCTTTTGTTGATATTTGATTTTTGTTTATTTTGGCTTGATTTCGATTAATAATGATAAAAGTTTTGGCTAATTCGGTTATGATTTTTTGATTCGGTAACCAAATCGACCAAACTGGGGTTCGTAGGACATTGATGGCCTCTCGGTTCAACGAACATCTTCCCATCATCTTGACATCTTATCTATCATTGTCATTAATAATTTATCTTTGTAATAAGATAAAATAATTAATTTTATTTAAAAAATAGATGTAAAAGTACTTAAATATTCTTATGGTAATTTTTTTTTAAAAAAAAATACAAATTTATAAATTTAACTATAGCCACGGAGTAGGAGACACTTTTTTTTCTTTTCTTTAATAAACGACACGTTTGTTTTTTATGTTGAAAAGATGAGGTTTTTTTTTCTTATTTTATTTAATTTAAGTTATATATTTAGTTTAAATCTATAGATTTGTGATGTGATGTGGCTTAACAAATAGATAAAATAAATACACTAGGGCAATCAATGTAAATGATGAACAATAAATAAGAATGATGATCAATCAATGGAGATATGAATGCTTAAAATCTCTTAATGAGAGAGAGAGAATTGAAGAAGGATTTAGACTCAATCTTAAGTGTGTATTCTAGGCCATTTATGTCTTATTTATAGGACAAGAGTGTTGCCCTAAGATCCTCGAAAAGAGAATGTACATTAAATGAATGGATCCTCATTAAATGCATGAAGTAACTCCCTTGCACTTTCAAAGGAAATTATCCTCTCACGTATTTCCTGTCTAAATAAGATCAACAATATATACTATATATATTTACACAATACGCCACTTATTTAATATATTTAAATATATTTTTATCTCTCTCCATCACATCACTTATACTATATTATTATACTACTACCTTTCATCTCTTTTTATCTATCACATCACCTATACTATATTATTATTATATAATATTTTTTAAAATCTGTAGTATTGGGACACTTTGGGCGGAACGGAGGGATATGTCTTCCTCACTATAACTACAGTAATTATGGGAAGGAAGATATTATTATTATTTTGTTTTTTTACACAATAGGCTATTTATGACTCATACCCCTAATTATTAACATATAAAGTAGTGCTCCGAAGTATCACTCAACAGTAGTAGTAGTAGTGGTCTTCTTTTGTGCAGGTACCACTCATTTCCCCAAGGATTGAATATGGCGGTGGCTGCTGCTTCAAGTTTGCAGATCACAGCAACAAACCCTTCTTATTTCTCAGCTAAAACAATTCTAAAAGGAGGTGCGCTAAATGTCGGCATTACTTGTTTAAGAGCATCATGGGCTAAACTGTCTAGCGCTTCCCATATATCTTCTGGACAACATTTCCACCGTACATTCACATCCTCTCGGCCAAAATGTTGCAAAGCAGCAACTAAGGCAATATCTCAACCTGCTGAAAGCAAGCCTGAATCAGGGCTGTGTATCAATTTGAAAGGTTTATAATCTTTTTACATCTCAATGCTAATCAATTTATGCTCTTGAGCACATTTGAGGCAATTGCTAGGCACATTTTCGTTTGTCTATGGAGAAAATTTCATTGAACCAATAACAAGTGTAAGGGAGAGTCGTTGATGCCCTTTTATGTAAAATCTCGGCCGTACAAGTATAAGGGGCACACAATAAGAAAGTGAAGTAATGGATAGAGTTTTGAGAGATAATTTGTAATTTTTTTATGTATAAAGTAAACAAAATTGATTGGATTGTGTGAATGTGTAGGTTCAAAATAGTGATATTTTTGTGTAAATTTGTGGATATTTCGAGGATGGAGTTTATAAAGAGTTTTCAATTTTAAGGGTGTAAAAGGTATTGTGGGCAAACGAAAAGAAAATGGTGAAAGGTGTTTTGTGATGGAGGTAGTATGCTTTTTTAAACTTGGGATAATGATGGTAGAACCTTAGGATAATTTAATTGAGCTTGAACACATTTTGTATGAACAAGTATGTCCTCTAATTCTTTTTGGGGGTTTATTATTTTATACTTGTTCATCTAGAAAAATGAAAATATACGCAGAAGATATGTTTACAGATTTGTTCTTGATTTCTTGATAGCTTATGTGTAGATGTTGTTTATAGGTAAGAAGGCATTTATTGCTGGTGTAGCGGATGACAATGGATATGGTTGGGCTATTGCAAAATCACTAGCTGCTGCAGGAGCTGACATTCTTCTTGGCACATGGGTCCCTGTAAGTGAAATTGTTTAATTCCATAGCTGAATGTTTTCTATCATTCATTGTGAACTGATTGAGGGATTCACGGTGCAGGCATTGAACATTTTTGAAACAAGTCTACGGCGTGGGAAATTTGATGAATCTCGGGTGTATGATATTAAGATTGTTTTCCTTGATTTATTTATTATTCTTATAGTATCCTTTGCTTATGAAGACCTTGCTTTCAGGTTACCTGATGGCTCCCTAATGGAGATCACTAAAGTTTATGCATTAGATGCGGTTTTCGACACTCTAGATGATGTTCCTGAAGATGTAATTCATAAATATATGTCCACTTTTGTATACACATTTTCACAAATTCCATAAGCTGTTCGTAAACTTGTTTTGATTATGCAGATAAAAGCAAACAAGCGTTATGCTGGTTCCAGTAATTGGACCGTTAAGGTACAATTATGATTCTATAGTTATATTCGCTTGCTGTCAGTGGAAATCCGAGGTTGAACAGTTAGGTCCTTCTCGTACAATGCCAAGCTCAAGAGGTGTAATATTGTTGTCGTGAAATAAAAAAGAATAGGTCCACTGGCTTTTCTGTTTGAACAGAATTCAGGAAAGTTTTATCTCATGTGTGTTATAAAACGAGAAAATTGTAGAGATACACTAAAGAATATCCTGTTTTATTATGTGGTACTTGTGTAATTCTGCAGAGTGCATATTGGCTTTAAAATGAGAATTATACAGTCTCTACCCTTCATCTATAGTTTCATCTTCAGGTTTTCACTTCTTTGGAATATTTTAGAATTTTGATTTAGTAACAAACACTAACAACATATTGTTGGAGCATAGAAAGGCCAAGCAATTGAATATGAATGACCAACGTTTTTTGGTTTTTCTGATTACTAAGGTAGGGCATTAACTTTTCGACTTTCCTATAAACCACTCAAACTTGACTTCCATGCTCGACGTGGCTTATTAAATATTCGGATTGGGAGGAACTTCTCTTTAATGCTTTTGAAATATGTCACAGGAAGTTGCAGAATGTGTAAAACAAGATTTTGGCTGCATTGACATTCTTGTGCACTCGCTTGCTAATGCGCCAGAGGTATATTGTCTTCAATAAGAGTTTTTTGATGTGGCCCACTTGACATTTTTGCTTTAACAAAACCATGTTACACTAGGTAACCAAGCCTCTGCTGGAAACCTCTAGAAAGGGATATCTTGCAGCAATATCTGCATCTAGTTATTCTTATGTGTCCTTACTGAAGCATTTCCTTCCAATTATAAACCCAGGCACGTGCTGTTCAACTGCCTTTCCCTTGTCTTTATAACTTTCTAATTGACTAATCCACAACTTCAAAATTTTCAGTTTGCATCTTTTTCGTCAAGAGAATTGCTAAAGTTTAGTTATGGATTTTGCTTCAGGTGGTTCTTCAATCTCACTAACATATATCGCATCTGAGAGGATCATCCCAGGGTATGTCTGCTTTGACATATTTATGATGTTTGAAATTAGATATCCCTAAAGAGATTGGAAATAACTTTTAATTTGCGAATGTAACAGTTATGGAGGTGGCATGAGCTCAGCAAAGGCAGCACTCGAGAGTGATACGAAGGTAATCTTATCCGATATCACTGAATTATTTTCTGGATTTGTTGTGTTTTTCTCTGGGTTGTTAACTTGATGATTTAAGCAGGTGCTCGCATTTGAAGCCGGAAGGAAGCATAAAGTCAGGGTGAACACCATATCTGCTGGTATGTTTTCTTTCAAAGTTTTCTTGTACTTGAATTTAATTTCTTGTGTATGTGCTCACACATAAAAATCTGCTATAGTTGAGTAAAATTTTATCTGAAAGCTGGGTTCATCTACTATATTAGTAATGGAAAAATAGAAGTTCTTTTCTTTTTTTTTTTTTGGTCGGGAAAAATAGAAGTTTTAAATTGCGGGATATTATTCTTTTGACTGTAGGAAAATACCTGGTCTTAGTGGTCTCATAATCTTGATACTCCCTCCGTCCAATAAAATTATTCCCATTTCTCTTGGCACAGGTTTTAATGAATATTAGTAGTTTATGTATAAAGTAGATATGTGAGGTAAAGTAAAATGACACTTTTGTCCATTCAATAGAGTCTTTGTTAAAATAGCAAAAAGTAAAGGACACTTTTGTGTAAATTAGTGTTTGGAGGGTGATGATAAAGTAGTGTGGGGTAATACTATTACTAAAATGGGAATGAGAAAAAATATATTGCACAGACGAAAAAGGAAAGTGAGAATAATTTTTTTAGACGGAGGGAGTAATATACATTACGAAACTCTAGTTATGTGCAGTGGGGTTGGAGGATAATATCAGCTGATGATTTATTTTGACACATAGGTGCATGTGGATTGAAGGATTTGGGGATGAGTTTGAAACTTTTAAGGATTAATTCACGGCCTTTAGACCCAATCTCAGTTTAATCACAACTTTCAATATTCTTATGAAAATTCACCACCTCTTTAGTTGTTTAAATCCGATACAAAAGTTTTTCGATACTCAGCCTCATCTAACTTTCTTCTTCAAACACCACGATGCATCATCTACGAATGATTTAAATGATTTCAGAAAATAAAATGTTGGTGAAAATGAAGGCGAGTTGTTGAAAAATAATGTTGGAGAAGAGAGCTTCTAATATTTGATTTTTGCCTCTGCTCGTTTTTGCCTCTACAGTTTGACTAATCACAGTGCTTAAAGTTGCATTTGTTGTGCCTCTCTTTTTATGTCTGATAAACGAAGTATGCGTACTACCTTAATATCACCTTCTATTGCCTCCGATTTTAACATTCTTCTCGGAGCATATTCCTCTTGTGGTATTTCAAGTTTCCAACGATGTTTGTGATTAAAAAGTAACCAGCCCAGTTTTTCTCTGTGTTATTCCTTAATATTGACTTTTTCATTGCAAAAACGTAGGGCCATTAAGAAGTCGTGCTGCAAAAGCTATCGGATTTATTGATATGATGATCGATTACTCCCTCGAAAATGCTCCTCTTCAGAAAGAATTATCAGCAGGTAAACCACAATGACACCAATAAGCATCAAGCTTCACGAGAGGCGTTTCTACTTGCAATTCATGTTCATCATCTCAAATATATGTATTTTGACAGATGAGGTAGGAAACACTGCAGCCTTCCTAGCATCGCCGCTCGCTTCTGCCATCACCGGAGCTGTAATTTACGTAGACAACGGTCTGAATGCGATGGGCGTCGGAGTGGATAGCTCCATATTCAAGGACCTCAACATTCCTAAAGCCACTAATTCATGAGATTTTCTTATTATTTAGGCTTTATTATAACTGGAAAGCTGAAATATAGAGGATAATTTTTGGTCACAACCATCTCTCCTCAGTAGGTATGCTTTTGTATTAAGCTGGACTTGCTAGTGGTGTAAGAGATTGGAATTGGCCTCCATGTGTTTAATGCTTTCAAATGTTTTTGTATGCACTTTTAATGTACATTAGTTTTGAAGTTGTGATTTAAAGGGGATATTTTCAAATTCTACAAAATAGCTTCCCAGAATCATATTTTTCAAAAGCTGTGAGAGACATTTTTGGAAAATAAGTGATTCTGAAAGTTGTGGTGATTGAAAACATGACTTAAAATTATTGGTCACACACACAAACATATATGAGTAGTGATATGAAACTCAATGATGAGTTTCTTATGAGGTCAAAACAAAATATTTGTGCTTTATAATAGAATTCAAATAATTTATATTGATGGTGAGGTTCATTATAAGCCATAGTATTAGGTTTCATACCAAATGGATTATATAATAATGATGAGTTTCATTATAAACTTAGTACTCCATCCACTAAAAGTATGCTCGTTTGGTTTTGTGAGATGTTAAGAAAATGTAAATAAAATAGATTAAATAAGGTATTTTAGGGTATTATATGGTTCATTTATGAGTTAAATGATTGTTTATCAAGATAAAGTCAATAGCATGTGAAAAAATAAAGTGATGATTAAATGATGAAGCAAAACAAATTGTTGAAAAAAATAGTGTGAGCATACTTTTGTTGAAAAAATAGTGTGAGTATACTTTTAGTGGACAAGGAGTATTTTTTTTTTTTTGAGATCATTATAAACCTAGTATTGGGTTTCATATCAATTACTCCCTTCTTCTCATACTCGTTGTGATATTTGTAAAAATGTTCGTCTCATACTCGTTGCATCATTTCCTTAAATGACAATAAATTAACTTTTTCAGTTTTATCCATCCCCCTCAAATACTAAAATATTACATCATATGCCACTACTTTTTTCACACAAACCAATATAATACTATTAAACAATTCTCTTATTAAAGTTAAAAAGACTACACCATCCCCATAAAAAAATTATATACTTAGGCCTTGTTTGGTTTTCTTTATTAGGGGTTTATTGATTCCTAATACTACTTTATCACTTGTTTGGTTTGTTGTATAGCTTATACTTGTAGCCCGTTATTAAACATGAGCCCGTTTTAAATAATAATGATTATATGAGATTATAGATTTCAAGTCTTATCGGGTATTTGTAATACTTATTATTTGTCCAACATTTATATAAATTTTAAAATACCAAAACACCCTTCTCTTTTTATTTTTTTATTTATAAGAAGGACAAATTGATCTAAAATAAATTAATACTAGTTATAATACTTCATACCAAACATAATATTGATAGCTAATCATTAATTATTTAACCGAATTTTCTCAAAACCAAAAAAAAATATATTAATAAATAAATGGGTATTACAAATATAAGTATTATAGTTCGTATTATCTATAATGGCAACCAAACGAGGCCTTATATTATTAAACAACCCTTACATTAAAACTTATGTTAAACAATAAATGTTTGGAATGAGATGGGAATAATTCTTTAACTGATGAAAAATTAAAACAGGTATAATTAATGGATAAATATGTAAGTGAACATAATATTTTTAAAGGAGAAAATTTAAAATACACACTTTCAATTTTTTTATCCACTTCAAATTAAAACAATTTTTTTACCCACTTTCTAGTAAAAATACCCTAATATCCTTGTTAAAAAGATTTATTCTACCATATGCCCTATCAATTTTTATTTTTGTTTTTGTTATTTTTTTAATAATCATTCATTATTTTGGTCAGTTCCTTTATATATTACTTTCTCTCAAAATCCCCTTCTATTGGTTTTAATTTTTCTTAGTTCTCAATTTTTTCTTAGTTCTCAATTTTCATTTAACTGCAAAAATTTTCTTTCTGGAAATTTTTTGGTCTTGCATTCTCCACCAAGAATTTATAAGTTACATTCTTTTTCCACTTATTATATTTTGTAATCCATGAATCTTGTTGGTTTAAAATATTAGTTTAAGTTTTGTTAATATTGTTGATATTATTTGGCTTAATGTTATAATTATTAATGTAAGATTTGATTTTTGACTTGATGTTATACTTTAAATGTTGAGTTATTGTGTTGATTATTTAAGTAATGTTATATGGTAATTTTTTTAAGTTATTGTGTTGTGTTGATTGTGTTGAGTTATTTTGACTTATTATATGGTAATGTTGAGTTAATATGTTGATTATTTAGTTATTGCAGATTTTTTTTTTTAATTTTCTTAAATTTGAAAACGATTAAGAGAGTTGCCGAAATCATTGAAGAGGGGATTGAGAAAAGAAGTAATACCACTTCTAGTACAATTGTTTAAAAGAGGCATGTATGCTTGAGGACTTTCTTATGACATGCATGTCCAGATCATGTTTGTAAGCACATTAATTTTGTGCCCGATTAAATGACGACACGTGGAAAATAAATATTAATATCAAATAAAATTAATTATTTATATTTTGAGAATTTAATTAAATTAATTCTCAAATTAAATAATTTATTGATATTTAATACACACGTAAAAGCCGAAATTAAATCCTACGAATATTTAAATATTCGTAACTTGGTGGCAAAGTAATTAACTTACCATATAATGTATAAAATCTCGTTAAATGGAAAGTTAAATCAAATTGCCCCACATGGAAACAAATCAAATCAAGTCAAATCAATCGTATCAAATCAAATCAGTCCGATGGGCTTCTAAGTCCAAATTTCATTAAATCAATCTCACCCCACAACTATAAATAGGGTCTTCATTCATTGATTCCACACACAATTTGCAGGCAACCTGCACTCAATTCCAGAGCTCGAGCAGACTTGACGTTCTTCGCGGCATTCAAAGGCGTTCTTCAAGCAAATCAACCGAACAGCGTCCGATCCGGGATCAAGGTGTTCAACCCCTCGATCAGACGTTTCTCCTTGAAGATTCAAAGTCGTTCATCGCGGCCTCTTGAAGATTCAAGAACGCGTTCATCCAAAAGTCTCCGTAAATAGCGTTTAATCCAAAATAAGACTCTTAAGCCCTTGTATTAACGTTATAAGTCCATCAAATCCGCCAAATCATCCAAGTCAACACCAATTTTGAAGAGAAGAATCGGAGGATTAAATTGAGCTAGGGTCCGCTAAAATTTAATTGGTTCAATCCGATTAAAATTAAATTGTAAACTTTTTCGTGTTTTTATAAATTAAATTCACGAAATTTATTGTACAAATTTGGCACGCCCGATGGGACCGCTCTACCTCTCATTTCTTCTCTTCCTTCAACAAATTTGAAGATCATCGAATGGGTCCTCGTAAGCTCTACCGATTGGGTGGCTCATCAAATGCTTCATGTCAACGCTATCACTCGAAGCATGTCAAGAAGGTCGCAAACTCGCACCTCTTCAGAGCAAATCTTTCGATCAACACTCCGGCAGACGAGCCATCCTACATTCTTTGAAGGTAAGGAAGACGATTCCCATGCTCTACTCCCGACTCCTCGTCGGACTCTTCATCAACCTCGAGTATAGCTCCGGTCATGATGACGAATGCCTCAAGCATTGAGGAACAACTTGCCGATCTGATAGAGTCATAGAGGGCTCACACGTCATGTTCAAGAACAGGACTCCCGCATTTCCAGCTTGATGAATAAGGTGGAAAAGCGATGAGGCAAGCATAGCTAAGGGGAAGCGAATTGAGGGGTACAATGACGAAGAAACCTCAACCAAGCATCATGCAATCGAAATCGAGCTAACCGCAAAGGAGTTGCAAATTTCTCACGATGGAGGAATCCACGTGGAGCAACTTAAGGAGCTCATACGAGAAACAATGAAGGACAAGTTCGACGATGGTTCTAAGTCATCCTTCACTTATGCCAAGCCATACACAAAGAAAATTGATGGTTTGAAGATGCCACGGTGGCTACCAACCTCCAAAATTCCAACAATTTGATAGCAAGGGAAATGCGAAGCAACACGTGGCCCATTTCATTGAAACGTGCAACAATGCGGAACATATGGAGACCACTGGCCAGCGGTTCGTCCGCTCCTTGAAAGGAAATGCGTTCGATCGGGTACATAGATATGGAAGCTAACTCCATCGATAGTTGGGATCGAGATGGAGCAAGAATTTCGAATCGCTTCTACAAAGACAAGGAGAACAATCGGCATGATTGAGTTGACTAATACTCGACAATAGAAGGACGAACTGTGATCGATTATATTAATCGATGGAGGAATTTAAGCCTCAACCGCAAAGATAGATTGTCGAAACTTTTGCAATCGAGTTGTGCATCCAAGGGATGTTATGGGGTCTTCGTTATATCCTCCAAGGAATTCGACCAAGGACCTTCAAGAAGCTGGTAACAAGAGCTCATGACATGGAGCTAAGCATGATTGGAAGTGGAGTCGAAGGACCACCAATTTTAGAACATCGTGACAAGAGTTATGTTAAGTCTTTAAATAAAGAATTCATAACAGACATGTCTCACGATAGGGGGCAAAGGGGTTGACTCAAGGACATGCGACAAAAATAATATCCATTCTCGGACTACGATGTCTCGGGGATATTTGATGAGTTGCTCGATGCAAGGTGATTGAGTTGCCTAGGATGAAACGGCCAGAGGAAGCTAAACGCACCGAGGATCCAAAGTACCGCAAATACCATCGATTAGTGGGTTACTCAATCCAAGACTGCTTTTATCTTCAAGGAAAAGATAATGCAGCTTGGTTCAAGAAGGGGATATAGTGCTAGAAGAGACTACCTAAAGTTCTTCGAGTCAAAGCTCCTTCACAAGAGTATAAACCGTCTATAATGCTCCTTGATACGAGTCAAAACTATCTAAAAGTCCCTTAAATCAAATCTCCTCGATATGAGATTTAAACTGTCTATGACTCTAAAATTGAGTCTTTAAATCAAATCTCCTTGACAAGAGGATGACTCTAAAATTGAGTCTTTAAATCAAATCTCCTTGACAGACGAAAGCTGTCCATGACTCTAAAATTGAGTCTTTAAATCAAATCTCCTCGACATGAGACGAAATTGTCTATGACTCTAAAATTGAGTCTTTAAAACAAATCTCCTTGACGCGAGACAAAAGCGTCTATGACTCTAAAATTGAGTCTTTAAGTCAAATCTCCTTGACAAGAGACGAAACCTGTCCATGACTTTAAAATTGAGTCTTCAAATCAAATCTCCTTGACATGAGACGAAACTGTCTATGACTCTAAAATTGAGTCTTTAAATCAAATCTCCTCGACACGAGACGAAACTGTCTATGACTCTAAAATTGAGTCTTTAAATCAAATCTCCTCGACACGAGACGAAACTGTCTATAACTCTAAAATTGAGTCTTTAAAACAAATCTCCTTGATGTGAGACAAAACTGTCTATGACTCTAAAATTGAGTCTTTAAATCAAATCTCCTTGACAAGAGATGAAACTGTCCATGACTCTAAAATTGAGTCTTCAAATCAAATCTCCCGACACGAGACGAAACTGCCTATGACTCTAAAATTGAGTCTTTAAATCAAATCTCCTCGACACGAGATGAAACTGTCTATGACTCTAAAATTGAGTCTTTAAATCAAATCTCCTCGACATGAGACGAAACTGTCTATGACTTTAATATTGAGTCTTTAAATCAAATCTCCTTGACAAGAGATGAAACTGCCTATGACTCTAAAATTGAGTCTTTAAATCAAATCTCCTTGACAAGAGACGAAACTGTCTATGATCAGAAATTGAGTCTTTAAATCAAATCTCCTCGACACGAGACAAAACTGTCTATGACTCTAAAATTGAGTCTTCAAATCAAATCTCCTTGACACGAGATTTAAACTGTCTATGACTCTCAAATTGAGTCATGTTGCCCTTGAACTACGTTATGGCTTGATCCTCTTCAAAGAGGTACGTAGGCAACTTAGAAATTCACTAAGTTCAGCCAAAATTCGTAAGTCCAAAACCAAATAAGGGAGCAATAGATTTTCGTGCTTTATTCACTTCAAGTCATAAATGACCGTGAACAAAGCACGAGAGGCATTTGTAAGCACATTAATTTTGTGCCCATTAAATGGCGACACGTGGAAAATAAATATTAATATCAAATAAAATTAATTATTTATATTTTGAGAATTTAATTAAATTAATTCTCAAATTAAATAATTTATTGATATTTAATACACACGTAAAAACCGAAATTAAATCCTACGAATATTTAAATATTCAGTAACTTGGTGGCAAAGTAATTAACTTACCATATAGCGTATAAAATCTCGTTAAATGGAAAGTTAAATCAAATTGCCCCACATGGAAACAAATCAAATCAAGTCAAATCAATCGATCAAATCAAATCAGTCCTGATGGGCTTCTAAGCCCACCCATTAAATCAATCTCACCCCACAACTATAAATAGGGGTCTTCATTCATTGATTCCACACACAATTTCGTGAGGCAACTCTGCACTCAATTCCAGAGCTCGAGCGAGACTTGACGCGTTCTTCGCGGCATTCAAAGGCGTTCTTCAAGCAAATCAACCGAACAGCGTCCGATCCGGATCAAGGTTGAAGGTGTGCGTCACGTGTTTTGCGAATGTTGTCACGAATGTTGGCACATTCGAAGAGCAACACGCAATAAATAAATAATCGAAATGTACAGCGGAAGTCTTAAACACGTTGCAAGATGGATATCAAAATTTTCGTATAGACTATAAATAAGTCTATACCGCCAAACGCGTATTATCACTAGTAATTGTTAAGTGATATAATCGGTGAAAACATAAGCTACACCGTGAATGGATCTACGTATATAGTGACTATATAATATTCAATCTAACCTATCACTAATACAAATAATGACCCAATGTTGAGTGAAATGTTGGAACATTCACCAACGGAAGTATCGAGTATGAAACGAACAATAAACTCTATAATCTATGCCAATAGACTATGCTAGATTGTGTTTCCCTCAACTTCGAGTTTTAATCTTCATAGCGGTGTATTTATAGATTAATCTGACTCTTAATGCTTGAAGATAACTTCCACATCTCCCTTGAAAATAGGTAACTTCTTTGTAACTTCCCCATGATCTTTATAACTTCTCTTGCTTGCCTCTTTCAACCGCATGACTTCGGTAATCGCCGTAAGTCTTCAATCCTGAAAGAACAAGCCAATGAACAAGACAAAACGTGGGTTAAGGGTTAGTGAAAGTGGAAGGACGAATTGATGTTGTGACCAATGTTGGCACATTCTCGAGTAACACTCGTCATAACATCAACAATCTCCCCCAATTCGGCCTTTCTACCGAACACACCGATGTTGCAACAAAATGCGTAATGTGTACACAATAGAGATAAGTAAATTAATATCAAGTAAATGACATCTTTTACTTAGCCAAAACGAACATAAATAAAGACAATAAACAATCATCATCACGAGGACTTACACTATGAACAAAACATAGACTAAACAAAATTAGAGCTAACATAAAACAATATAAAATCAGCAGCAAAAAGACAAAAATACTAGACTTAACAAAACTTAAATCGAGCAACTTAACTAAGACAACATTAATCATAATATGAAAAGAACATATGACCAAAATACGAACATAAATAAGACTTTACACAAAACTAAACGGAGCATAAAACGAAAACATAAACATACATGCTCAAACCCATACTAAACTAATAAGTTCGTAAAATAAAAACATAGGTATCAACACACAAACCTATACTACTATAAGTTTATAGAAATTAACCACATAAAACAGAAATTAAAATGAGTCTATTACAAAAATAAGAAAAAGCTTGTAAATGAAGATTAGGAGAGGATTGGGTGATAATAAATAACAATGCATCTTCTAGAGTCTCGCACGAACTCCGCCTTTCTTCAAGCTTCCTTATTCTTGAATGCTCCCTCCTTAGTCGATTACCAATGGCCCCAATCATCTAGATCATCATACAAAGACACCGAGGTCATCATCTTCCCAGCCTACCGCCTCGATCCTCTCAAAGATCCACGTCCATGTTTGAACCTGCTGGGTCCATCAAGAGTGTTGATCGGGTTTGTCGGCACATCATCAGCACATTCTCGGGCATCGGTTCCCATATCGGCATTAGGAGCCGCACTTGTTCCAGCTCCAGATATGTCAAAGCATCTGGTCCTCCTCCGGTTACACCGACATCGGCATTTGCACCTCCAAAGATCTCCATCACCAACAAAGCAGCAGACGGCGGTTCAAAGAATACAACAGCTTGAGCGGCAACATCGTGTCCTACTCCCCGTGACAGAAAGCAGCTTTCTCCCGCATCCGCTTCGTATTTCAAGATTGCTTAACAAACATTTTAAGTTAGAAATCGAATTATCTCGCCATTGCAATCGATCTTGAATAAATTGAGGTTGGAGTTGCGGAATGTTGGCGGCGTGTGTGCCAACATTTAGCGGCACATCAGTGTCTGCTCAGCAGTGCTTCGCTCGCTCATTTGGATCTCTCGATTGGAAGGTCTATTACCCTTGGACCAGCTTCTCGGAACATGAGAAATTCCCAAACTCGGTGCAAATGAGCTTATAATTTCATTTCTTTCTCTTTGAAATCCTTGAGCGTAAATTAACACATGAATCAAATCGGGGTATGGCAGCAACCCTTTGCTTGATACTCTCCCCGAATATGTCATCATATTGTCAAATATTGTTTTCCCAAGATTAAACTCCCTCGGATGTCCAATCTTGTACATCAAAATAGCCTCGCTCACCGTCAAAGTGGTTGTGTTTGAAGAAGGCAGCCAATTATACACAATTAACTTGTGAAGAACACTATAAAGGCTTGTTAAGACAGAGGAATTCATCCTATATCTCCATACATTAACTCTTCCCCAAAGTGATCACCTTTATGACCTCATCCAAATCATCCACTTGAGGATCATCACCATCTCTAGTTTTCAGACCTCATTAATAACAGCGTGAGTTATCACAACAACCTTTCCCCTAAATTTCACTTTTCCAAAGTGCTTTGAATTAACTTCGTAAACTCGACTTTTAAATTTGCATAAAACTCATAAATCCAATCCACAATATAAGGAGTAGCAAATTGTAGAGAGTGCATTAAGGATCTATCACTGATATCCAATTAAATTCATAGACACAAAATCATCCATTTTGATAATCCTTTCCCCAACAATCAATCTAGTCCTCAATGTTCTAAATTTATCACTATCAATGCCATGATACGAATCATCGTAATCAAGACGAAGATAAATGCGAGAGAGGAGTCGGTATGTACCTCAAAGAACATTTTCCCGATCGTGTTCTCGATTCTGTGGATTCGGACTCGAGGATGATGTGGCCAAGGGTGTGTCAACATCGTCCGGCACATCCTGCGTTACTTTTGCTTCTTTTTCCGCTTTTCCAAGCTAGCAGCCATTTGAGCCAATGTTTGATCCATTTCGTAATCCTCGGTACTCCCCCAGGGCTAAGCACCGAACATCACCTTCTTTACTAGCCACTTTCTCCGGATTCGCCTCTTCCATTTCATCACCGGAGGATTCGAGTCGAATACTTGGATAGGTTTTGAAGCAACGCCATCATCATGCTTCGCTTTTTCCCGCTTTGAGTAATCAACTCGATGACCCATTGTCCTATAAGAGCGTCGTTTCGACCTTGTCCCCTCGAGCTCGTCGCCTTTTGTCGAACAGATTGAAAACGGGCGAAGCTCTCCAGTTGTCCGTAGAATCGAAGCATGTTCTTCCATTGGAGTATCTTGGGCGATCGTGTAGGAGAAAAGACCAGTGTCTATAATCGTCAAAGTTTACCTCTTGATTACCAACATTGACGATCGGGTAAATTGTCAATTTGGCAAGATTCTTGAAAGCGTGGACGATTTGATCGGGCCAGGTTTCCTCAAAGCAAGATCAACCGACATAGGGTAGGTTTCAATGACGGGTTGTTCTTGAGCCGCATTGCTATTTGGATTTTGTGGCGTCTCGCCCAAAATCGGATTCTCGAAGG
This sequence comes from Paraleonurus japonicus, assembly GCA_030762865.1. NCBI lineage: Eukaryota > Viridiplantae > Streptophyta > Magnoliopsida > Lamiales > Lamiaceae > Paraleonurus > Paraleonurus japonicus. The sequence goes on along the minus strand of CM061053.1, from coordinate 42,356,307 downwards.
ATTTGATAGCGGGGTTTTGGATTTGAACGAATATCATAGGCCGAAAGAGGAACATCAACCGAGCCAACCCTAATCGAAGAGGGTGATGTTGGGTTAGAAGGGCCAACATTTCCCGAAACATTTTCACGCCATTGAAGCTAAGAGTCGAAGGTTTTGAGAAGAGGATGATGTTGCGGAGAGGTTGAAGGTTTCAATGTGAAGGTGAAGAGCCCTTTCCATCAGCCATGATAATTAATAATCTGCACACACTATTCAAATTATATTAATAAAATAATCAATTTGAATTACAAAAATAAAGGCTGATTATTAACTAATACCAAGAAGTGCAACAATTAATACCTTCAAACACTTGTATCAAATTCGAAAACAAAGATCAATGTGTAGAGCACACTGAATATTAAGGACCTTAAATAGGGAAAAGAAAGAACGTAGAAGTTGTGTCCACATCGGTGTTGAGAAGAATGATTTAATCACATCCCTAAGAAATAGGGCATTACCGATAGTGTGGAAGTTATAAAAGAAACATGCAAATAACCGCTTAATAAGATAAAATAACGTGCACAATAAATTAGATTAACTAATATTGCTGGGAACAATTTAAAATAAATAATTCATTTATAGAATAATATTCAGTAAATTATCAAACTCATAGAGGTAAATATACATACAAGAACCAGGATGTTATTCGCACAATGTCGGCACACACACTTCTCAACACAGCTTTTACATGATATAATATCATTTGTGTTGCACTATCTTTTGTTTTACCCACTTATTCACATTGATCCATTTTTCCGTAAGAGATCATCGTAGTTGTCACTCCGTGTCTCATAATTACTCAATGGATTGTGAATATATTGATGCATTCAAGTCATCTTTTGAAAAGAGATCATCGTAGTAGTCAACTCCGTGTCCCATAGTTACTCAATGACATAGCATCTAATTGTGAGTTTATTCAATTGCATTTGAGAGAAGTGTGTCCAGGACAATTTTATATTTATCACAGGGTTCTAATACTATTTACACAAGAGAGTTCAAAAACACTAAATATTACAATACTTAGAAAAATTTAAATAAATTGTTCTAGTGTTGTTACAAATGTTGGCACATTTGTTACAACACACAAAGCAAATATTGGTCTAATTAGTGCATAAACCTAGAGATTTTCTAAGAGAAGAAAACCTCTCATTATCAAGGGCTTTAGTAAAAATGTTCTAATTTGCTTTTCATTGAAATGTATTCCAACTTTACAACTTCTTTTTCTACAAGGTCCCTAATAAAGTGGTGTCTAATACTTATATGCTTTGTTAATGAATGTTGCACAGATTCTTAGATATATTAATTGCACTTGTATTATCACAATAAACAAGTAAGAGTATTGCTCTCCAAACCGTAGTCATCGAACATCTTCTTGAGCCAAAGAAGTTGAGTACAACAATTCCCCGTGGCTATGTATTCGGATTCAGCCGTAGATAGGGAAACACAATTTTGTTTTCGCTATGCCAAGAAACAAGATTATTACCCATGTAGAAACATCCACCACTTGTACTCTTCCTATCATCACTATCACCGCCCAATCTGCATCACTATAGCCAATCAAAGAACAATTAGTGTCCTTGCTATACCATATTCCATAATCACATGTGCCTCGCCACATATCGAATTATTCTCTTAACAGAATTCATATGTGATTCTTTAGGATCACTTGATAACGTGCACATAAACAAACACTAAACATGATGTCCGGCCTACTAGAAGTCGATACAAAAGACTACCAATCATCGACCTATACAATGTTGGGTCAACATTTGTGCCAACACTGCCTTTACACAACTTTTGTGTCGATCCCATAGGTGTCTTCATGTGTTTAGCATTGTCTAAACCAAACCTTTTCACAAGATTTTTGGCATATTTGTTTTGACAAAAGAAAATACCATCCTTGCATTGTTTAATTTGAAGACCTAAAAGTAATTCAAGTCTCCAACCATCGACATTTCAAAAGTAGTGGTCATTTCATGCACAAATAATTCAAGCATTTTCTCACATGTAGAACCAAACACAATGTCATCAACATATATTTGAGCAATCATAATATCATATCCAGAATGTTTAATAAACAAAGTTCTATCACTTCACCTCTATAAAAACCGAATTCAACTAGAAAATCGGTTAATCTACCATACCATGCCCTAGGTGCTTGCTTTAAACCATATAAAGCTTTCTTAAGTTTATAAACATGATCAGAAATTCATGATTCTCAAACCCCTTAGGTTGTTCTACATATGCTTCTTCCATAAGAATTCCATTTAGAAATGCGGCTTTAACATCCATTTGATGCGCTTTATATCAATGTAGCACGCAATAGCAAGTAATAGTCTTATGGACTCAATTCTAGCAACAGGAGCAAAAGTCTCATCAAAATCAATTCTTTCTACTTGTGTATAGCCTTGAGCTACTAATCTAGCTTTGTTTCTTACAACATTACCGTATTCATCAGTTTTGTTTTTGAAAATCCATTTTGTACCAATTACATTCACATCATCGTGCCTAGACACAAATATCCAAACATCATTCCTTTCAAATTGATTTAACTCCTCATGCATTGCATTAATCCAATTTTCATCTTTCATAGCTTCATCAACATTTTTAGGTTCATTGAAAGAATGAAAACATTCAAAGTTCACCTTGTTACACACGGATGTCATACAAATCGATCTTACCACATGCCTTGCGTCAAAACTTAATTTTCTCCTCGTTTGTACACCTGATTGAGGCTTACCTATGATCTGTTGTTGTGGATGATTTTTGAGAATTCTAGAAGATGGTACTGTAGCGAGGATAAGACATAGTTCTATTAATTTTACGGATGTTGAGGTGATGTTGCTTGAGATGTGGGCACATTTGTAGCAACATTCTCAATCGGTTCAGAAATTCCGAACTTTGCATCTGCTCAATAAGATCGATTACATCTTCTTCAATAGCATTATCTGCAAGACTTGCATTATCATCAAAAACAACATTCATAGACTCTTGAACAATATCAGTCCTAAGATTATAAATCCTAAAAGCTCTCTTGTTTCTAGCATAACCAAGAAAGAAACCCTTATCACTCTTTGAATCAAATTTATGAAGTTGGTTTCTATCATTCGTAATGTAGCAAACACATCCAAAGACATGAAAGTATTTCAGATTAGGCTTTTTGTCATTCAAAAATTCATAAGGTGTCTTTGTGGAATTAGGTCTAAGATAAACTCTATTTGAAATATGACAGTAGTATTCAAAGCTTCAGCCCAAAACCTTTTTGAAAGTTTCTTGGATAAAAGCATTACTCTAGCCATCTCTTGTAGAGTTCTATTTTTCCTTTCGCTACACCATTTTGTTGAGGTGTTTTAGGAGAAGAAAACTCTTGAATTATGCCTTTGTTTTCACAAAAATTAGTGAATAAGTCTGTTCTCAAACTCCCTACCATGATCGGACCTTATTCTCTTAACCTTAGTGTCAAAAACATTTTTAAAACGTTTGTAAAGAATTTTGAAAACTTCAAAAGCATCTGATTTTTCCTTAAGAAATTCGATCCATGTAAACCTTGAATAATCATCTACTATGACAAAAGAATATCTCTTACCACCAATGCTTTCTCTCCATTGGTCCCATTAAATCCATATGCAAAAGTTCAAAGCAATGTTTCGTAGTACATTGTGTCAACATTTCATGTGATATTTTGACTTGCATACCACTTTGACATGATCCACATACATTCGACATGCGTATTTGTAACTTAGGCAGACCTTTAACAACATCAAATTTTAACAATTTGATTATGTTTCTAAAATGAGCATGTCCAAGTTTTTGATGCCAAAGAACACTTTCATCATTGAGCATTAAAGCATGCTTGATTTGAATCGATTAAATAGCAATTATCAACCGATCTATTACCAACCATAAGACATTTATCATCACCGTTTAGCACATAGCATGAACTTTTGTCAAACTTCACATGCAAGTCATCATCACATAATTGACTAATACTAATCAAATTTGCAAGTAAACCTTTAACATGTAAGACTTTTGTCAAGTTAGGAAAACCAGAACATTCAATGTACCTATACCAATAATTTTACCTTTTGAACCTCCTCCATATGTAACATTTCCACCATCATATGCCTTATAATCAAGTAAGATAACTTTCCTCACCGGTCATGTGTCTAGAACACCCACTATCAAAATAACATAGTCCCGGAACACATGCTTTTAAAGATGTATAGACAACATTACATACGGTATGTGACTTTTTCACCCAAGTAGATTTTTGAACGAGGTTTTGAAATGATTTTGAACAATCTGTTTTGAATGTTGAGCGAGAATGTGGCAACATTTTCAAAGACATTTTAGAAAACTTTTATCCCGCCTCATTCTAAAACAATTTGGTCGTTTGTGACCCTCGGTAAAACAATAATGACAAACATCCTTCTTTTCGTAATCATTTTTCAACTTTTCGGTTTCAACTAAGGTTTTGTAAACACAACAGTTTGTTATTGTTTAAAAATTGAGTGATATTACCATTATAACCTAGACCATGTCTACTTGTACTTCCAATTGTCGGTGCCTCATCAAGTTTAGCTGAACTTTCTGAATATCTTTTGAAATTCGGTGTCGTTCCTTTGAGCCGTTCTTTGAGGTTGCATAACTCCAGATCTTTCCTTGTTACTATGACCTCAAGCTTTATCACCAAATCCTTTTGATATGACTCTTCAATAGTCATGTCCCTTAAGGCTTTACGAGTGGATTCCAACTCCTTTTCAAGCTTTAGATAGCTGGACTTACAATCTTTGCAAACAATATTAGAAGTACTCGCTTCATCTACACAAGAACTTGAGAAACAATTAAATTCTGGAACCTCCAATGTTTCCTCAAATGTTGGCACATTTGACTCAACATCGTAATCATCCAAGAAATCATCAAGCGTATCATCATATATAATCCTTGCGTAAAAGCATATTCTTCATTCTTATCGAATCTTCTTCACAATCGGACTCATCACTTAAGGTAGCATTGAAATTTACCCTTTTTCTCAAAAGAGTGTTGGCACATTCATTAGCATAATGACCAAAACCAGAACATGCATCACATTTAACTTTTTCCTATATTCGATCATATTTGATCTTGTTACCTCTATCAAATTGCCTAGGTTGATTCACATTTCGATTTCTATCGTGCAATTGGCGTGAACTACCACTGTTCTCTTTCTTGATTCTTAATTTGCAAATTATTTCTAAGTCTATTTGCTCTCTTTTTCAAAAATGCATTAAATCGCTTAGTTAAGAAGACAATGTTTTCGGCATTGTCGGCACAATCGTCACCAACATCTTCATCGAATCTATTTCAAGAATAAACGGTTGTTTATCAACACATGAAGAAGTCTCTCCTTTGAAAATAGAAATTTTCCTTTCGGATTTCTCACTATCTCTTTGGGAAAAATTCATTTCATACGTTTTCAAAATACTCACCAACTCATTTTGAGTAATAGCATCAATATCTTTAGCTTCTTCAATAGCACATATCTTAGCATCAAAATGTTTAGGAACAGCTTCTTAAGATTTTATGTACTAACCTTGTATTGGATATAGCTTCACCAAGTGCTTGAGATTCATTGGAAATCTCGGTGATTCGCTCATTGTAGGATGATATGGTCTCATCTTCCTTCATCCTTAGATTTTCGAACTTGGTTCCAAGCATCCTCAACTTCGTCCTTCTTACACTCTCGGATCCTTCACAATGTTCTTGTAATCTCTCACATGCATCTTTTGCGTATACACAATTAGAAATTATTTTGAACATGGATACATCCGTAGAGGTAAATAAGGCATTGAGTGCCTTCGAATTGAAGCTGGCCGTTGTCACCTCATCATTTGTCCATTCTAACTCCTTTTTGATTTGAGCTTGATGTATTGTCATCACTGGAACAATCGGTGGAGTCCATCCAGTCAATATACTCCTCCATGCACGTTCATCAATGGACTTGATGTACATACGCATCTTAGGCTTCCAAATTGCATAATTTGTACCATCTAGAACGGGTGGTCTAATTGGAGCTGTCATAGGATAATCCATTGCAATAAATCACACCAAACACATGATCTAAACTCGGGATAACGAAGTTTTATGGCTCTGTGCCACTTGAAGGTGTGCGTACGTATTTTGCGAGAATCGTTGTCACGAATGTTGGCACATTCAAGAGCAACACAGATAAATAAATAATCAAATGTACAATGGAAGTCTTAAACACGTTGCAAGATGGATATCAAAATTTTCGTATAGACTATAAATAAGTCTATACCGCCAAACGGCGTATTATCACTAGTAATTGTTAAGTGATACAATCGGTGAAAACATAAGCTACACCGTGAATGGATCTACGTATATAGTGACTAGATAATATTCAATCTAACCTATCACTAATACAAATAATGACCCAATGTTGAGTGAAATGTTGGAACATTCACCAACGGAAGTATCAGTATGAAACGAACAATAAACTCTATAATCTATGCCAATAGACTATGCTAGATTGTGTTTCCCTCAACTTCGAAGTTTTAATCTTCATAGCAGCCGTGTATTTATAGATAAATCTGGACTCTTAATGCTTGAAGATAACTTCCACATCTCCCTTGAAAATAGGTAACTTCTTTGTAACTTCCCCATGATCTTTATAACTTCTCTTGCTTGCCTCTTTCAACCGCATGACTTCGGTAATCGCCGTAAGTCTTCAATCTGAAAGAACAAGTCAATGAACAAGACAAAACGTGGGTTAAGGGTTAGTGAAAGTGGAACGACGAATTCTCGATGTTGTGACCGAATGTTGGCACATTCTCGAGTAACACTCGTCATAACATCAACAAAGGTGTTCAACCCCTCTCGATCGACGCTTTCTCCTTGAAGATTCAAAGTCGCTCATCGCGCCTCTTGAAGATTCAAGAACGCTCATCCAAAAGTCTCCGTAAATAGCGTTTAATCCAAAATAAGGCTCTTAAGCCCTTGGATTAACGTTATAAGTCCATCAAATCCGCCAAATCATCCAAGTCAACACCAATTTTGAAGAGAAGAATCAGAGGATTAAATTCGTGAGCTAGGGTCTCGCTAAAATTTAATCGGTTCAATCCGATTAAAATTAAATTGTAAACTTTTTCGTGTTTTTATAAATTAAATTCACGAAATTTATTGTTACAATATTTTCAAAATATTCTAAGCATTCTAAACATCATTAATGCTCCATTTGGATGGAGTCATTTGAAATCAAGGGATTTGAAGATAATACACCATACATTTACAAATTAAAATGAAGAAAAACTAAGGCTCCATTTGGATGGAGTGGATTTGAAATCAAGGGATTTGAGAATTATATACCATGCATTCACACAAACTAAAATTGAGAAAAACTAAATAAATGAATTTGATTCACTCAAATATTAAGCATAAGTGGGAGAAGTGGGAGGATTTCAAATGACTAGGTTTTATTGGGTATTTGAAATTCTCCCAATACAAGTAATATTTGTGTGAACCAAATCTATTCGTTTTGTTTTTCTCCATTTTGATTTGTAAATGTATGGTGTATTATCCTCAAATCCCTTGATTTCAAATGACTCCATCTAAATGGAGCCTAAATGAATAGATTTGGTTCACACAAATATTACTTATAAGTGGGAGGATTTCAAATACCCAACAAAACCTAGTCATTTGAAATTATCTCACTTCTCCCACTTGTACTTAATATTTGAGTGAATCAATTCCATTAAATTAGTTTTTCTCCATTTTAATTTGTGTGGATGCAAGTTATATTATTCTCAAATTCTTTGATTTCAAATTCACTCTAAATTAAGATAAAGATGAACGTAAGATGAGATTTTTATCCCACTAAATAACCCATATAAAGTCCAGTTAAGTGAAAATCTCTATTCTCAAAAGGTTCACAGTCTAGTACTCATGACCCAAGCATTCGTGCCCATATGCACATGTGCTTATCCAAAAGTAATTGGATTCAATTAGTCATAGTTTTTTTAAAAAATTCTATAAACATATTAATTAAAATAAGGACTATATAAATTATGAACAAGCCCTAAAAAAGTCGTCAATCCTACACATCAACCTAAAATTGACAATTAGTGCGAAGATTTAAGTAAAAAATGATAATATTTTTTTAAAAATTAAATCGACTAGTCGGCACCTAGGCGCCTAGACACTAGGCGGTCCAAATCCGTCCGATTATCAATTTTCAACTTTTGCACCTTTGGTTAAAAATGACTATCACTTTTTAATTTCAGTTAATGAGTGTAATTTATTGGAATTTCTTGAAAGTGATATGTTTTATGTTAAATTGACTATTACTTGTCCTTAAAACATTACTCCTCCTTCCGGTATAAGTTACTCATTTTTTTTTTTTTTTGGTATTTTCCATTATAAGTGATTCATTTCATTTTTGACAACTACCCGCTAAATTTATATTCTTAAACTTGTTCTATTATTTTACGCATATGTCACTTATTTATACTTACTTTTATCTAAATTTCTTACTTTTTTTTCTCTCTCCATTACATCATTTGTACTATATCTATATTATATTATCTTACCTTAATCTTTGTGCATAAAAATATGGGTGACTTATAACGGGATTGAGGGAGTAACATTTAGTTAAATAATTAATATTTTCAAAATAAATTTTTCGATAAAACTTGTTCACACAAACATAGCCCTTCCTTGTTATATATTTTTTTCAATTTTTTTCTATCTCTTATTCTTGTTTGGTGTTGATGCATTTATTTTACTTGATACTTTCAAGTGGAGAGGGAGAATTATAAGATTGGTTACATATGTTTTTAAAAAAAAAAAAAAGAAAATAAGACCTATTATAAGAATTATAATGACACTATAATACCATAAATCATCCAAGAGGCCACGTCTTCAAATATTGAGGAAAAATTGTTATAATCCATAAAAACATTTAGCTTTTAAAGATATTTTTGGCGAATAGAGACAAAGCACAACCTAAATGAAAATCGTAAAAACTCATAAACATGAAGACAACCGCACAAGACGTGAAAGATCTTACAATTTGGACTCTAGCGGAGAGGACAAAACTCAAAAGTAAAAATAATAAACTAAAGGAACATAACATAAAAAATAGGAAACAAAAAATTGAGAGGAACACAAAAACAATGATCACACGGGTCAAGTTATCCTACAAAAATCGTAGCCATGACATTGTTTGAGGAAATCGACTGCTTATTTAAAAAACAACAAGAGAAATTTCTAATTAAATTAAGAGATGCATAAAGTGCTAGCAAAAGGTGATAGCAGAAGAGATGGTGGTAACGCAACGACTATCGTAGATTCAAGCTCTTTTGAATTTTATCGGTGAAAATCAATAAGGGGCGATCGCAAGAGCGGTAGTGGTGGCGGCAACATAACGTGGCGGTGGAAAATTTGGGTTATTTACAAAGCGCTATTGGTCCCATATGTTGGTACCATTAAAAACCAACATTGACGCTAAATTAAATATATGGAGAAAATTTAAAATGCCCATTTTCAACTTGTAAACATATTTTTACCCACCTCAAATTAAAACAATATTTTTACCAACTTTCTAATGAAAATACACTAATACTATTGTTAGAAAAATTTATTCTATCCACATGGCCCACCAATATCCACCCCACCCCCAAACCCCTTAAAACCACCCCCAACAAAGTCGGTATGCTTTATGGAAGCATGCTTGCATTCATTTGTCTCGACTTTATTTATTTATTTATTTAAATATAAAATATTCCTTTATATATTATATTGTCATTCATTTTCCTGCTATTGCTTTTATTTTTTTCTTCTCATTCTCGTTTCCATTGAACCGTGGTTTAAAAAATTTCTCGTCTACAATTTTTTTGGTCTTGCCTTCTCCACAAATAATTTATAAAGTACATTCTTCTTTCTAGTTGTTATTTTTTGTAATCATAAATTTTGTTGGTTTGAAATATTAGTTTATGTTTTGTGAATATTGTTGATATTATTTAACTTAATGTTATAGTTGTTAATGTAGGATTTGATTTTTTGACTTGATGTTATACTTTAAATATTGAGCTATTGTGTTGATATTTAGAGTATGTTATATGGTTAATTTTTTAATTTTTTTAAGTTATTGTGTTGAGTTATTTTGGCTTAATGTTATATGATATATAATGTTGAGTTGATTGTGTTGAGTTAGCTTGCCATTCTCGTGTTGTGTTGAGTTATACATATATTTTTTAATTTTTTAAATTTGAAAATAAATTAAAATAAAAAGTGGTACCGATTTTTTTTTTTTTAAAGTGGTACCAAAACCAGGAAATGTTACTAATTTGGTACCAATTTCCTAATTTCGGTACCTATTTTTTTATTTTTTTAAAGTGGTACCAAATCAGGAAATGGTACCAATTTGGTACCAATTTCCTAATTTCGCACTGTTTTCATTTTTTTAAAATTTTTTTAGAAGAGGTATCCAATAACAATATTTTTACCCATTTAAATATTATTTGAGAAGAGTTATTCAATATCATTTTTTAATTTTAATATATTTTATTTTTGTTAAATGTAGATGGATAGAAGAGTATTATTGGTGTTTTGGTATGACGGTTATTAACAAGGTCTTTAATATGTAAGTGGTGAATCAACCGCAATATATGTCTCCACCGACCCACCATGTGCACATGCCTCTTTGTTGCAAGAGGTACATGAAATCGTCTCGAACGAATTTGAGTGAATGGTCTTATCGGATACATGCCCTTATTGATTGTAGAAACAAAATTATTCGATTGAAGATTAGAAACAGTGATGATGTGAGAAACTATCTTGATTCGTACAAGGATCAAGAACTCATTGTTTTTGTATCACTACGTAAAGTAAACAACAGTGGTGGGTACACTACACATCAAAATATGGAATGAGTTTTTGATCACTTTCGTACCAAACCGTGAGATGTATGGAGACGGCAATGCCGGTCCCAGATATTGCCCAACCCTTATGCTTCCGGATATTTAGTGACAAATTATTACGATGATTACATCCCAAGTTTAGGTCAAGCGGATAATATCTCTTAGTTTGATGAAAATATTGGGGATGGTATCAACTTGAACGGTGATAATGATGATGATGATGTAGAAGAAGAAGATCTGTTACAAGAGGAATTATTGAGGGAATATCATAATTTTAGTGCTTATTTTGAAGAGATGTACCTAACTCAACCTAATTCTAGTACATGGCGCATTTCCGAGGTACCTACAAATGTCTCGATGAACCGAGCACATTTTTGCACCTCAAGTGTTACACCTGGTCACATAACAAAATGACATCTTTTGTAGTAAAGATGAGATGATAGAAGTTGTGGAGACATACCATTTGCAAAATGACATTGAGTATCGTGTCGGCAACATATAAGGGTAAATGGTATTTAAAGTGTAAGCACTCGACTTGCAAATTCATATTTCTTGCAACATGCAAAAATAATGTGTGGCGAGTGGTAAAATTGATGATCCCCGCACACTTGTATTCTTGATTTGGATACCGTTGCCCCTTGTTCCTTCTAGTCTAAATTTCTCGGTAAAGTATTTGCCAATAAGTTTTCTCGGTGATCATACAAGAATAAACGCGAAACGTATCCAGGAGGACATTTCATTCTCGAGTATGACATTTCGATAAAGTACAATCTTGCAAGGATGGCGAAAGAACATGCTATAAAATGTGTTGTACGGAGAGGGTGACGAGTCGTTCACGATTACTCGCATATCTCGTATCAATTGAAGATAGTCAATTCAGACTTCTACACCAACTTAATGGTGGATGATAACAACGCATTTAAATATGCATTTTTGCATTCGGAGCGTCCATTATTGGTTTTAAGAATTATATAAGGTCGGTGATAGTGATTGACGGGACACACTTGAAAGAAAAGTATTGTGATTGTTCAAATGAATTGTTGTTCGTTTCGATCAACATCCGAGTATCATCCATGCAATTAGCACCGTTTATCCCAATCGCTTTACACGGTCTTTGCTACCATCATCTATAGTAGAAGTATGTTCCATTTGGGCAAACCGTGGTTCAAATATTTTACCAAGCTGCGTATGCATAACGACACTGATTACCATGGGTATTTTAATATTATTTGTTGATAATATCATTATTTATTTGTTATTTATTGTGTAATATTATATTTCAATGTGTAGGGCCATACATACATTACAACGGTTGGATCGAGATGGTCGATTGATACGAAAGCTAAACACACATGATCCTAAAAAGATGGGCCCGTATTTGTTGTCTTGTCCGATGATATGAATTCATGACATCTAACGCCGCTAAAAGTTGGAACAAAAGACTTCTTTAGACACGAAAGCTCCCGGTTGTATCTCTCGCTCAAATGTGCAAGACCGATTCTCGAGTAATGGTTCACTCTACGTCGTGAAGTCGACAAAAAAGGGTCGATGTCAAGAAGTGTTCAGGTCCACCGAATGTTACGAGTTTGGGTGAGTATAAATATAAAGTCTTGGTTGTTGCAGAGTTCATTATTGTGAACTTGCATACTAGAACATGTGATTGTGAAGAATTTGAGCGTTTGTTGATGCCTTTCATTCATGCTTCTTCGCGGCTATTAGGTAATTATTTTATTTTATTTTTCATGTACCATGCAATAAAAGTTATCTTATAATGTGTCTTTATTAATCCAGTTTGCTAAACTAAGTATAAGTCGGTTTGTACACCTTTGTTCTTGGACAGGACTCTGTTAAAGGAATGTGGGGAAGTCCAATTCAGTAGGTGCCCTACCCAAATAAGTGGTTAAATGATGAGAGTGAATGATTGCATAATTTTTGAGGTGAATAATTGCAAAAAGTGATGAAAGTGTTAGTATATGTACTTTAAGGTGTAGAGTATCACTCTTTTGCATGAAAGATATTAATATGAGGAAATTAATGGTTTTGCAAGGTGTTTCGTCTCATTTTTAGGGTTTTCGAAGGAATTAGACCGAACTAAGAGTATTGGGATTCATATGGCGACGAGACGAACACGTGGGGCAAAAATGGGGATTAGGAGGTGAAGTTGGGCCCACAAAATCCCTGGACTCAACCAAAGATCGAGCCTGGAACGGTAGATAAAAATTGCCAAAGTGTCTCAAAGCTCGAGTTGAGGTGCTGGTCAAGGTAAATTAGCTCGGGTCGAGCTTGAAGACCAAGTGAAGAAATTTTGAATTTTTGCGTGCTCAAGTCATATATATATTACAAAAGGCGTGTTTATTATCAAAAGTGTGGCTAATCGAGACGGTAAGGCGCTCTTCTTGTCAGGCGCGCCATCCCGTGATTGAACCACATTAGCGGTTCTCTATCTCTATTGCTTTATTGTTTTGATTATCATGTTAATCATGCTTTTTGTTTGCTTACCCATGGGATTTGCTCTTTGCACCATGAACTAATTCTCTTGTGCTTGGGATAATTGAAATTAAGGATGATTTGATTGCTCTTGCTATATTTGTTGATGATTATTGTTTAATTGAGATAGATAGTTTCCTAATTGTTGATGCTTATTGTGCTTCATACATTTTTATCTCTTTTTAATTGGTGTTTGATCACCCTAGCAACAAATGAGAGTTGAGCTAACGTGATTGGGGATTAATCGAGTTATAATTTTGTATGATTGTATGAATTAAATGCTTTGTAATTGAGAGATTCATTGCATTAAGAATACTCACATTTAGGCATTGTGCGATGAATAGAGACATTGTTGCATGATGTTCATACTTTCTATCTTGGTTGAATAGCAATTTGAAGCAATTATAGTTGTGATCATTGATTCCTTAGTGGAGATTATCCCTAGTACCCATTTCTCACTCATACCAAGTTGAAAGTTTGTCTAGCTTGCTATTTGTTCTCTGCTTAATTCTTAGCTTAATCACTTGTTCGTCATTTTTGTTTGAGTAGATTGTTAGATAATCCGAGCTTGCTTCAATAGTTGTTGACAATTTGCATCCAAGGGCCTCATTGCATATTATCTCATGGGTTCGATAACTTGATTGGGTTGTAACAATACTTGCATGATAAATACCACAATCATTAAACCCAGTGGGTTAATCGATGATTTGTGATCCACCCATTCAACCCAAACAAGCGGCGCCCACGACAAAGTAGGTGACAATCGGGCTTAGAATCGTCTACCTCCACGCGACGGTCACAAATTTATTCTAGATGCTTTTAAGCAGGACATAATCAAGCTTACATGTTCCAATCCGGCAGCCAAGCAAAGTGAACCAACCAAGGCCGAAACGACCTAGAAAATGTTCAACTTGTGGAGCAATCGGACATACAAGACACATATGCCCAACCGTAAATGTTTCTTAGTGTATTTATTTATTTTGAAGTTTGTAACATAACATTTGACTATTGCTTAATGTGTTTGTTTGTTATGTACTTTTAACTTAACATTGGTGTGTTGCAGTATTTTTATAAAAACGTGTTAGTACTTAGTCGGTAATTAAAAATTAAATACGTGAGGTCCATTTAAATATAAAAATTTGAAAGTTTTTGATGAAAATATCATCACCAAACTCCATAACAACTTGTCCCTATTCCTAAATAACAGCTTCTACTTATTTTTTAAATAAACATAAACACAAATACTTGACACAATAGGACATATACATGATTAAAACACCAATTAATTTTTAAATCGAGACCAAAATCCAATACTAGTAAGCTAACTTCAAGATCCATAACCTCATGCTTTGCAAATTTGTTCTTGTCGTCGATGCGATATCAATAATTTTAACAACTTCTTGATTTTGAACGAGTTCAAACTGGAATAGCAGTGTGGCTCACCAAATAATATTTTGAGTCATTCCTAGCAAGGGTCACCGTATGTCTCGTACGCATGGGCAAATGCATCCACCTAGAGAAAAAAAGAGCAGTTTCTTGTAAAAAGTGCAAATTTTTATTTTTTAATTATGATAAGATATATATATATATATATATATATATATATATATATATATATATATATATATATATATATATATATATATATATATATCTTACAGCAACTATGGTACACTAGAGTGCAGGATCGACTTGAACACGGTTTGTCGATTCATCGTAACAAAATCCTAGAACGGTGAACAACCACAAGAAAACACGATGTCTTTTATGCAGCTTGCGAGCTTGACACCAACACTCCTTGTAGTTAAATATCTTGTTGTAGTACGTATTCATAGCCATTTGTGCATTAGCTATAGCGTCAATGTTATCGCTATTGGATGAATGTTACCGATCGGTGCTTGGCCCGAGAGTGCTTAGCAAATAATGAGTCAATCTTTGCGTCTCATACCAACCCATATAAAAAAATACTCTTGCCTAATTTGGGTCATATTTTATGTTCAATAATTGAAATATGACTTGTTTCATGTTGGGCTCGTTTGTGGTATTTATAGGCAATTGACCAATTTGTTTGATTTGCAATGATTAAAGTTATATAAAAATTAAAATACTTTTTCAAATTAACTTTATTTTAGTGGTGCAACTTTTACGTGAATATTTTAGTGGTGTAACTTTCACGTAAATTTTAAGTGGTGAATTTTCAGAGTGCAATTTTCAGTGGTGTAACTTTCACGTGAATCAATATCACTGCATGTAATATACATTGCATGATATTTCAAGAATGAATTTTCAAGATCGGCAGCCTTTCACGTGATATTTCGGTGGTGTAACTTTCACGTGAATTTTCTTAAAAGATTGGTCTATAAAATGTAGTTTTATTGTAAAACTTTTGTAATTGTGTGTGGTCTCGTTTTTATGGCTCGCTAGATAAAGTGGAAGGTGAACCAGCTTCGAGAGACGTGAGAACAACTATTTGGCGACTCTCGATGTTGACCAGAGCTCTTGCTAATAACCTCATTTATGAGCATTCTATTGTCACCGGATACTGTGGAACCAACAACAGCCACGCTTATTACGAATGCCACAAAAAGACTAAATCGTCGCTTTCAAAATATGAATTACAATACTAATAATGTGAACGAACGCATTACATCGCTTAAAGCAAGACATGATTGTTGGTCCATGATGATCGTGGAAAATGTGTCTGGGATAGAGATTTCAATACTATTTATGCATCATGCCATGAAGTGCTGGTGTTCGTTAATTACTAATACCACCTACAAAATAGAGTAATTATTTTAAGAATAATTTTACATGGAATATATTAAAAACAATAAACTTATATTCTTACCCACTCCACGTCTTCTATGCCAGCTTCATTTTTCCTCACCAAGATAACCCTAGCGTAAGGAGTGAGATCTTATAACTCTTCCGCAATAAAATATTCTAGCCTCGCCGGATCGCATAATCGTGAATTGTTTATCGCTGCCATGACGCTTTTCCCATAGAATATCAATCATTTGCTAAGAAAAAATGACAAACAAATATATCATTTATAGGGATTATGCTACTTAATAATATATTGAACACATATCTTAAAAAGAATTACTTACACAAAATTGTGTATCCATCATCGCTACTATATCCTTCCAAGTTCCAAGAGGGTGGGACCATATCTTCCGCAAGAGCCGGATCCTTGTGAAGAATACACAGTGACAATCAATGTGCCAAATAATGATACAATAACCATGGATAAATATATAACCATTGTAAATGAATTAATACGATGATAGTTCATACCGAGTGTCCATATCTTTGTCTACATCCATATAATCTCTAAACCACTTCTCGTCCACTAAGATCACTCCATTAATATACAAGCCGCAATTAGAAAAATACGTTAGTATAAAAATGTGAATAAATAAATAAATATAAGACACATTTTGTACAACATACCAAGTATTCTGTTCGAACCATCTCATCATGCGTTCTTTAACCCGATTATCCAAGTAGCGTAGGGGGACAACAAAAATTGTCCATTCTTCCGTACTCTCTTCTCTTGTGATACACTTGTACTAGCCTTATCTGATTGAACAATAATGGGGACATTGGGCGTAATTGGAGAGGATGACCTTGGTGGACGAGTAGAGGGACCGTAGAGGCCGGCGAAGCCGACGAGCCGTGGGTACAACAAAGGATGACATAGGTGTTCGAGATGTTGCCACTGGAATAATTTTGTGACATGTTCCATCGAAGTTTTCATTCAACCATCTCATCTTTGAAGTATAATCTATCGAGCCGTGTTGATAGCATCCATGATGTGTGTCTCACTAGCCTCATATCCCCTGTTGGATTTGGGAAATCTCATCCAGATGCTATTCTCACCGGCCCTCACCGCACCGAGTATCTCATTTTTGTATGCCTCAATTTCATCTCGAGTGACATACCTCTGGGATGGATCGATGTATGGTGTACTGGTGTTCAAGATAATTTTGCCCCACATCATTCGCAAATTAGTCTCTAATCGGAGACCGATGAGAGGCGATCGGATGAACCTCATCTCGCAAAATCAAGTACTGTGCAGGTGAAATAACGAGATAAAGAGAATGAGACCGCCTAGATGAGGTTGGTACGTACTCATACTGGACCGTGTATGTTCTCCCGTAACGGCTCCATCAACTCATAGTGTGTTGGCCTCGGATACGGATGACAATAGAGTTGCAACTCCTATGAAAACAAGTTAACATAAATTATTGATTAAATTATCTTTTATTTTAATTAATACTATATTTAATGAAATATCTACTATATAAGTTAACATAAGTTTATGAAATATCTAAACACCCGCACATAATCCATCATATACCGTCTCAGATTTCGGACGAACCATCTTAAAAGATGTGCGGTCGCCGTCTATCTTTGATTGCCACATTTTACCCAAAACAACGTCCAATCGCAGGAATTGCCTTGTATGCCCAAACCTCGCAATGTAAAAGTGCATTTTACATGATCATAAAATTATATTTTTACTAATATAATTTAATTTTTAAAGAGAAAAAATGACTAAATACTTACCATAAATGGAATATTGCATCCGTAGAAATGACGTACGTATTTTCGATTGTTCAAATTCTCACCTAGGATTGCAGGAATTCTATCAATACCCTTCAACACCTACGGAACGTACATGTACCCCACGAGAAGCTCTCCCAACGCTCCATATTCTCAATGAGCTCCCACTCCCAAGGGTTAACCATTTTTTTCACAAAATCATCACCAAAAAGCATGTAGTGTACGAATAGTATGTGTGCAATTCATAACATGTCATGGGAACTGTCATTAAATGTATCGGAATTGAACAACTATAGTAAGACCTTTAGAGTTACACGGTATTACGATCAAATAAGCAATCATGAAACCTGTAGCCGGAGTTCCTCATGCGTTAACTAAAAATCGACGTGCATATCTCCAAAGCGAAGCCCCATGGCTAGAGCAGATTCGTATCCTGGAGAAACAAATAAAACTCACTTCAATACGAAACCATTGCTCTTCTCGCAGGCGAGAGGATCTCGATCATCTGCGGTGTAATAATTTCCCATTCACAGTTCCGAATTGATAGTTTTCAACATCAATCGACAAGTAGCCTTCCAAAATAAAAATTTTGAAAGGCGGTTAAGTGCTCTTCACCAACAAAATTCAACGTAGAAGTTATATACTAATATACTCAATTGAACATCATGGTTTAGAGTAACTCGTGAACCATGAAGCTCCAACCTCTTCCAAGTTCAATTATCATCCTATTAGTAATAATGAATAATTATTTAAGGGGAAAATAATTTTTTTGTCCTCTAACTTTCACAAATTGTATTTTTCATCC
The DNA here is from genome assembly GCA_030762865.1 of Paraleonurus japonicus. Taxonomy (NCBI): domain Eukaryota; kingdom Viridiplantae; phylum Streptophyta; class Magnoliopsida; order Lamiales; family Lamiaceae; genus Paraleonurus; species Paraleonurus japonicus. The sequence continues at coordinate 42,337,491 of CM061053.1, read as the reverse complement.
TCTTGACTTTGATTTTTTGATTCGAGTCCTCTAACTTTTAATTTTTGATAATTTCATCCTATCACCGCTATACCGTGTAACATTCCCTAAATATGACGTGATTTTTTTAAATACAACAAAATATGTTGCCTTTTTTTTAAAAGATAAATATGTGGCATTTTAATCACCAAAATAACATTTTTAGGCAGAGGAGAAAAGCGTGAAAACTTATCTCCCAAATCACTGTGCAAAATCCCCAAATCACACCGTAAAATCCCCAAATCAATTCCCAATCTTGAAGCTCTCGTCTCTCTAGTGTGAAAAACAGAGGCCCAAGCACTCGTCTCTCCAAATTAATTTTCCCTCTCAAAATCAATTCGTTTTCTCCTAAAATCAATCGTCCTCTCGTTAAAATCAATTACCGTGGAGTTTCGTCTAGCCCCTCGAAGGTTGAATTATGTCATCAACGAGTTGTTCAAACGAATCTACCATAATCCATTGTCACCGTTGAATGAATGCTCGGGTTCGTACATCTTGTCTTTGGAGAAAAATCGGGTAGAAGATTTTATGGTTGTATGCACCGGAAGATAAGATTTTTAGTCTCACAATTCTTGTTCTTGTACGCACGTATTACTCTAATGGAAGGTATATTGTTTCGAATATCTTTGTTTTTTCGAATACATGTAGCGTGGTGGTGATGGGTGCAATTACTTTGAGTGGTTAGGCCCTAAAATCCCTCCAAGAGCAAAAATAAAATCGTTCAATTGATGGTGCAAAAACGTAAATTGGAAGGTGTAACGCCCGAATTTAATAATAACAAATAATAGCCGAGGCGCTACCAAATTGGCCCTTTAACTTAATTAATGAGAAAATTGTAATTGAATAAACGAGATTTATTACAAAATAATCATTCGAGATTATAGCAGAAAAAAACATAAAATAAATTACATGCAATCATCGCCTCGTACTCGCTCGAGCTCCTTTGACTGTAGAAGATCATAACCGTGGGGATGAATGTTTGAATATACACCAGTGAGGTTGCACAGCTTAAATGACATTCGTAAGCGGCATATAATATTTTCATATAGCACATGAGAACATTTAATGCTTTATCACATAGTACGGGTCATTACCCGGCTTGAATATTGTACGAGCCATTACCCGGCTTGAACATAATATTACGGGCCATTACCGGCTTGAACATATTACACGGGCCATTACCCGGCTTGCACATAGTACGGGCTATTACCCGGCTTGAACATTGTACGGGCCATTACCCGGCTTGAATATAGTGCGCGTTACTACCCGTCTTGATTAATAATGCAATTTAACATAGCAATCATAACATTGAATGTTAAACTCGATTAAGAGTGGAGATTACCCTCACTTTAAAAACAATAGCCGCAACAAATGATGCAATGCAATACCCCTTAGTGATCCTAAACTCCTTAATAACGCACAATGTTAATGGTCTCATGTTTCTCCTCATTTACTACAAATAACATATATTCTTAATAATCTCCAATTCCAGACGCTACGAGCATCGTATCAACAAACTAATTATATTCTATAATCTACGAGTGGATACAAATATTTTGATATATAATACCACAATTAACTCGAAATCGAATACTTACCAAATACTTCGAGATCTTCTCTCCTCTCTTTCTCTCTCCTCTCTCTTCCCTCTTTCTTTCTCCCTTTCCCTTTCTTTCTTCTCTTTCTCTCATTTTCTCTAATTTTTCTCCTCCTCTGCATGTATATATTCCCACCGCCTCACTCCTAACATACTTATCATAACCAACTCTCCACCACCTCTGTCAATTAACTTAACAGGTAAGTTTCATTCTATTTTATTATTATTATTATTATTATTATTATTATTATTATTATTATTATTATTATTATTATTATTATTATTATTATTATAACTATACTATATATTTTCTGTCAAAAAAAATACTATATATTATATATAATAAACACACGCCACACACATTTGCACACACGACACACACACACACAATATTATATTTTATATATATATATATATATATATAATATAATATATATTTTATATTTTCTATATTAAAAGATTTGTATAATTTAATTAAAACTAATTATTACTAATACTCAATTTATTAAAAATAATTATATAAAAATATAAATAATTCACGTAATGATTTTGAGATATTACAATCTACCCACCTTCTAAAAATTTCGTCCTCGAAATTCCGTTATAGCTTAGATCATCACAACCCACTTTCCAAGCTAGATTATCCCATAAATTATTTCTTCATCCTTTAAACTTCAAATGTGGTTCACATCTATACTATTAATCCTTATTTAGAGACTTAACCTAAAATAATTTCTATCACACAATGCATGGATCACACTACATTCATCACTCTATTTTTCTCATACTCAATGCTAAATGGTAGCCCAATTGCATAATAATTATTACACCACAATCCAAGATCCATATCGTAATAATAAATTTCATTCTTAAATTATTACTCCAAATCTAAACCACAAAATCATAAGTCACTACATATGCACTACAAATTTCATTCCTAAATTATTGCTTCAAATCTAAACCACAAAAACATAAGTCACTCATATGCACTACAAATTTCATTCTTAAATCATTGCTCCAAATCTAAACCACAAAACTTAAACTCACCGCACACGCACTACACATCAATGTACCAGATGACCACACACGCCGCCGCGCAGTTCGGGCTCAAGTGGCGGCGATTACATAAAGTATATTGACTATAGTGACATCATGCGTAAATAAGGTAACTAAAATCAACCTTATAGTCCACTAAGTATCCCATATCAAGTAAATTATAATTATCTCGATGGGGTACACATGCATAAAAATTGCAATAATTTTAAAAATTTCTAAAACCACAGCTTGTATATAAAGAAATTTTTTTAATAAAATCGAACATAATGATATTTCATACCTTGTGGAGTCAACGAGACAGGAAGATGGAAACAAGTAATTTACAAACTATCTTTTAAAAAAAAAGTTGACTTATAATTATAAATAATTTTAATTTTTTTAAAAATAAAGTAGCAAATACGTAATCGAAATGCTCGATACCATTTGTAACGCCCCAAATTTAATAGTAACACATAACGGCCGAGGCGCTACCAAATTGGCCCGTTAACTTAATTAAAGAGAAAATTATAATTGAATAAACGAGATTTATTACAAAATAATCATTTGAGATTACAAATGAAAACAACATAAAATAAATTACATGCAATCATCGCCTCGTACCTCGCTCGAGCTCCTTTGACTGTAGAAAATCATAAGCGTGGGGGGATGAGTGTTTGAAAATACACCCAGTGAGGGAAACATCAATGATTGCACGATTAAATGATATTCGTAAACAGCATATAATATTTTCATATAGCTCATGAGAACATTTAATGCTTTATCACATAGCATGGGCCATTACCCGGCTTGAATATAATATTACGGGCCATTACTCGGCTTGAACATATTACACGGGCCATTACCCGGCTTGCACATAGTACGGGCTATTACCCGGCTTCAACATTGTACGGGCCATTACCCGGCTTGAACATAATGCGGGTTACTACCCGTCTTGATTAATAATACAATTTAACATAGCAATCATAACATTGATTGTTAAACTCGATTAAAAGTGGAGATTGCCCTCACCTTAAAAACAATAGCTGCAACAAATGATGCAATGCAATACCCCTTAGTGATCCTCAACTCCTTAATAACGCACAATCTTAATGGTCTCATGTTTCTCCTCATATCCTACAAATAACATATATTCTTAATAATCTCCAATTCCAGACGCTACGGCGTCGGATCAACAAACTAATTATAATTCTATAATCTACGAGTGAATACGAACATTTTGATATATAATACCACAATTAACTCAAATTGAATACTTACTAAAATACTTGAGATCTCTCTCTCCTCTCTTTCTCTCTCTCTCTCTCTCTTCCCTCTTTCTTTCTCCCTTTCCCTTTCTTTCTTCTCTTTCTCTCCTTTTCTCTAATTTTTCTCCACCTCTGCATATATATATATATATATATATATATATATATATATATATATATATATATATATTCCCACCACCTCACTCCCTAACATACTTATCATAACCAACTCTCCACCGCCTCTGTCAATTAACTTAACATGTAAGTTTCATTCTATTTTATTATTATTATTATTATAACTATACTATATATTATATATAATAAACAAACGCCACACACATTTGCACACACGACACACACAAACACAATATTATATTATATATATATAATATAATATATATTTTATATTTTCTATATTAAAAAATTTATATAATTTAATTAAAACTAATTATTACTAATACTCAATTTATTAAAAATAATTATATAAAAATATAAATAATTCACGTAATGATTTTGGGATATTACGGAAGGTCAAGTCGAAAAGCTCAAACAATGGGGAGAACGAATGAAAATTGCTTTGATTGTATCGTGGTGCTTTTTCTTAGCATTTTGGTTAATATACTTGATTAGTTGTAAAAATCAACCGCTTTTATTGTATGTAATGTTGATATTTGATTATATTGTATTGATGTTTGGTTATTGAAAGTAGGGGAGACATTTTGGTAAAATTCAATTGTACGCTTAATTATGTTGTATTTATGCTTCGTATGCTTGGTTGCTATCAAACAATTGACTGATATCAAACAATATCTAATACCGCAGCGTAAAATGAACAGCTTGCTATAAAAGATTGCTTTGCATATGCATTTCAAAGACTCAGTTGTAAAGCCTCAAAACATCCGAAAGAATACTACCATAAATAAGTCATTAAGCACTAACCAGAGCAATTAAAATTAGCCATTTGAACACAAGTTTTAGCCGCCATCGGTGGCTTAATCGATATTTGAAAGTCTGGTGTTTTTATTTTGATTGTCTAGTAATTCTTGTATATCTCAATGGGTATTTCGTGCCTTGTTTTCTTTATTTTATATCAATAAAATTGCTCCTTTTTCTATCAAAACAGGAGCAATAACATAACTATATATGACATTAACAGGAGCATAAGAAACCCACTAAAATGTAAAAAAAAAAAAAAAAATCTGAAAATAGAGAACACAACATCAAAAACACTACAATTGTAAAAGAACACCATACTAAGTTGAAAAGTACTACAATTTCCAAGTTTCTATCATACTTAAAAAGGTGCCAAAAAGAACATCTTCTCGCCAACATCATAATTTCCAAAGTTACCATAGCAAAAACAAAAACAGATCATTAACAATGTAAGATCATAGTTTCCAAGATTCACTTGGTGTTAAAATGTAAAAGAAAATCTCAGAAATGTTAAAAATCCAACCTTATTATAATTTCTTCTTGCCCTTGTCCTTTGGGCCTTTGTCCTTGCTCTTGTCATCGGTCTCGGTTTCCTTGCCCTTGTTAGATACAAATTTGCAAATGTTTGATGCAGATACAAAGTTTTTGCCACCTTTTTTAACACACGATCAATATTGCTCATTTTCCTTTGCATGAGTTGATCATACATGGGTGAGAATTCCTATTAAATCAAAACCAACCATTTACATGAGCAAAATATAAATAAAAATAATCATTTACACGAGCACAATATAATAAAATAATCAATAACCACATTGCAAAATGCACTATGTTTTAATTTTTCTTCATAGTGCAAAATGCAATATGCTTTACAAATTATGTTTTGCATAGTGCAAAATGCATTATATTTTAATTTTTCTTCAATTTTATTTCTTTTGCTACTCTTAGGTTGGTAATATTCTTAATAAATCTGCTCAAGAAAATCAGAATTTGACAATATTCAATAATTTTGCCTATCAAACTTCATACAAAATCAGAATGCACATGATACCATTTCAAACATGTACCTGAAGAATTGGTGTCAAATTTGTACTTGAATAATTTTTCGATTTGTCAATTGACTACCTTCACATGTAAATCGTCCAGTTCCTACAATGTATCAAGAAATTAGTGTAATCAATGGTCAAGAACTATTTTCACTATATACTTTATAAAATAATTACCTTGAAGCTTAGATTGCATCTCATCAATATCATTTAAATTAGAAAATTGTTCACTTAGATCAAGTATTTTTTTCTGAAGTGGAATCGATTTTTACATCCTCTCTTATTGTGGCCTTTTTTATTACACTTGCTACACTTCAAAGTGACTTGGTTTCTCTTGGTCCTAGTAGGATTGATAATTGGCCTACCTTTTGCCCTTTTCTTCGCTTTTGAATTTGTTCATCGTGCTCTCTTCTTCAGACTTTTGATGGCCTACCACCTTGTCTTCCAATCGGTGGAGGCAACAGAGGCTCAAAATACGTGAGTGGGCACTCATCTCTTCCATTAATAGGTATAATGCAATGGTCATACACCATCTTGTAAGTGTTAACCCTATAAATGAAATAAATTAGCAAAATATGCAAAATTTTCAATTAATTGATTATATTAATGAAAATAGTACTGTATAGAGAAGTCTGTGAAGTCCTCGGGCATCGAGGCCTTCACAATATATCACTCGATAGCATGTATGCATGGTATCCTGTCAAGTCCCATTTCCTACATCCCCATGTTGAATTTTCTAAATTCACTCTATATAGAGTACCATCATAGTTTCTCACTGTATAATGCTTGTTATTGTGTTTCAAGGGCCTATAGGATCCAAGGTTTTTCATGATTCTTGAATTTCCATCCTGGATTTTTGGACATAACAATCCCTTCCACCTCTTTCCTCTACTTGCCTTACCTCTGTTTTCTGGAATCTTGTAATCAGTGCTCCATCAGCCACTCCATCATGCCAAGTAATCTTGACATTTCTCTCCTGTAAGATGCTACTATTATATGACTCACACATGTTATTCATGACAATGTCACACTTCTAACACAATTGAAGTGAGATTTACTCCAGTGTTGTGGTGGTTTATCACTCAACCATGAAACATCGACTCACTTAATTCTCTCATGTCATTCATCTTCCTAAAATACCTATTTGGTGTTGTAGCCATAGATGCTTTATACAAAGTTATCTTAAAAGCTTGCTCTCTCAAGTCTGCATTCCTCACGTTCTCGTAAATGTCTTACACAAAATCTATGGAAAGAGTTGGGAAAGATATTCTAAAAGCTTGAACTAATCCTTTTTGTTTATCAAAGATGAAGGTCCATATAGAATTAACAATTCCCAAATCCAACTTCAAAACAATCAAAAACCATTCCTATGTATCACCATTCTATCTATTCACTAAAGCATATGCAATAGGGTAGATTTAGGATCAACCCCAACAATGCAGATAATAGGATACCCTAATATAGTCTCTTAAGATGACATCCATCTACCCCAATCGGTGGCCTACACCTAATGAGAAACCCCTCTTTCACTGCCCTAAAATATATATACATCCTACAAACATATGACAATCGGAAGAATTATCAGTGCCTATAATGATTGTGGACCCAGGATTTGATCTTCTTATTTCTTCTCGCATAAGACCATAATAGCTTGTAATGCTCATCCACATTAGCATATTGATTCTTAAGTGATAATTGTTTGCATTTATAAGCCTAATGGTGTGTAATATTCACCCTTAGTTCATGAGAGATGTCATTGTTGGTCCCGAGATTGAGTGTTCAAAAGAATCTCCTAGAGATAATCTAGAAGGGAGGGTTGAATAGATTATCTAAATTTCTTTCAAAAAGCAGTTATCTATCCAAGCTAATCTTCCAAATTATACTCAATAAAAGCAGCTTTATACTCAATCTTTAAATTGGATCTAAAAGCAATTGATTGAATTAAGAAAACAGATTATAATCATCTCGAAAAGTAAAATAGAAAGTAAAGAACACCGGATTTATAGTGGTTCGAATCAAAATCTTACATCTACTCTCCTTCTTCAATCTTGAAGAAGGGTCTCTTCTTACTTTCTTACTTACTCTCTTTCTTCGATTACAAGTTACAAAATGATGAAGATCTTCGTCTTCGAATCTCCTTCTAACTATCAATCTATCTTCTAATTCTATAATTTACGGTGCAGTATTGTGTATAGAAGGATTTATAAGAAGTGTTCTACAAACACTTAAAAATATCACAAAAATGACTTTCGAATGCTTAAGAGTGCTCGAAATGTGTGTTTCAGATAAGTGCAAAAGTTATTCTAAGAACTCGTGCTTAGATCTATTTATAAATGCTTAAGACGGTTAGTTTGTTGTAACAAACTCTAACAAACTCTCAACCGCTTATCAAACTAATCTTGAAAACTACCTTTATTTCAGTTTGGCCTTCTTGAGTAAGTTGTCTGATTAACTTAGTAGAAATCTGTCTTTCTTATTCTACTCACCGACTTCGACCTTGTCTTGAGCTCTTCATTATTCTCTCTATCGATGACTTCTCTAAGGTGACTTGGATGACCTTCGATTTAATGACCTCACCGACTAACCTATCTCACCTAGTTTGATAATCTAACTAGTGAAACAAATACATCACCGATCTATACAATCTTCACCGTCATCCTACTTTACATTAGTTCATCTAAACTATACATTTTAATTCATCAAAACTAAAGCCGATCTAACAAACATTCTTAAAAGGTGAAACTTTTTCTTATTATCATTTATGAACATGTATCCATACCTAGCTACCACTTAACCATCTTGATTTAATACTCTTTAAATTGTAACACTCTGGACAAGAATATACATAATTATAGTTCCTTACTTGAAATGTGGCCTCTCCGTATATTAAGAGTATGCACTTCCACTCACACCCATCCCCAACACACTTAGCATGAACTCTCTTCTTATAATTTTTGGCTATCTTGATTACCCTTTTTTACTACGGTATTTGAATGTATAACATCAATTAGCTCCTTCTTGTTACTAAAAATCATGTTAAGTTCTATATGTGGATTATACAAGATACTTGGCTTATAAATAGGATACCTATTACCATCATTATCACTATCGAATCATTTCCACTATTAAAATCCTCCCCACTATCGACCAAATTTTCCCCGAATCATCATCAACCAAATCACCCTCAATAGTCTCCTCGTCATGACTAACCCCTTCCTCTTTCCACCCTTCATCCTCATCCAAGCTCTCATCACTATCACCTAACTCATCCGCCTCACCGTCACAAGACTTAGATTCGAAACTACAAAATCACTATCATGAGAGTTTTCATCCTCACTCCCCAATTGAATATCGACTCACTCCCACATTCAATCACTATGAAAATATCCAACTCTTTACCCTCACTAATAACCTTTCCCGAGGCTTTTTAAAAATTGTCTTCGACTTAATTTATTCAAGTTTTTCATCATCATTTTTTACATACATAAGACAAGATTTCATTGTCCCATATAGCTTGAAAACTTGTGCGGTGATTCTAAAAAAGGGTTTTTTTGCATAATCAAACTTAAAAATATTCTCACCTAGATAATCTAACCCCAAAAAGTTTCTCCTCTCGTGTGAATTGATAAAGTAAATAAATTACCATTTCGATCTAAAAAAAAAAAGAATTAAAAACATATGTAAAAATTATAGTAATCTGTGCATTTACACAATATTTGTTTTATACATAAAAAGTGTATTAAAACCATGACCACAACTATTTCTTTATGCAAAAAAGTGTATAAAAACACAAGGGACCACACCCTATTTTTTTATGCAGAAAAAGTGTGAGAAAAACTAGCGACCATGCACCGAAGGAATCTTTAAACTAATATTTTATGTAAAAAATGATAAACCCTAGGGACCACATCAGTTTATGATTAAAAAGACAACCAACAATTTTATTAAAGGTGAGAACTTACCGTATTGCGGGGAGGATCTCCATATTTGTCTGGATCCCTCGGTTTCATCTTCATGACACAAAAAGTTTCCTCCTTTCGTATTTGATTCTCCTGTGTTTGATTTTGCAGAGTAATCGGTGTGATGTGGGTGTGGAAAAATGAATATGGGGATTTTGCTTCAAGATTAGGAACTGATTTGGAAAATTTACGGTGTGATTTGGAGATTTTGCACAATGATTTGGGAGAGAAGTTTCTCACGCTTTTCTCCTCTACCCAAAACGTTATTTTGGTGATTAAAATGTCACATATTTATCTTTTAAAAAAAAGTCCACATATTTTTCTGTATTTAAAAAAAAATTTCCACGTCATATTTACCGGGAATGTTATCTAGTATAGCAGTGATGGGACGAAATTATCGAAAAATTAAAAGTTAGAGGACTTGAATAAAAAAATTAAAGTCGAGAGGATGAAAAACACAATTTGTGAAAGTTAGAGGACAAAAAAACTATTTTTCCATTATTTAACAGTAAAATTAATAATGATAATTAAATTAAAATTAATTAGGGATTAGGGCAATTAAAAAAATAATTTAATAAGTATAGCCAATTTTTAAAAAATTAATAAGGAAGAGTGTGGTACAGATTTAGTGGCCAATTTTAAAAAAATAATAATAAAAAAATCTAAAGTAATTTAATAGGTGTAGTGGTAAGAATGGTAGAAATTAATTAAAAAAATCTAAAGTAATTTAACAGTTTGATACAAATTTGGTACCAATTTTTTATTTTTTTAAAAAAATACAAATCTAAAAAAATAATAAAATGAGTATTCTACACAATTCTCAGATATTAAATGCTTATCTTATACAATTTATTTAATGGAATTAATATATATTAATTAGCAATTAATGTGGATAACGCATTACAAATATGCAGATATCATATTTTGGTAGCATTAAGATGAAATATTATTGGACGAATTGACTTTATTAATTTAATTCTTTTGTGGAATTAAAAGATATTAATTTGGCTAAATTGGTACCGATTTATTAAGACATTAATTTGGCTAAACTGACTTTATAAGGTAAATTGATAAATTGGTACAAATTTTCTTGAAATAATAAACGAAAAATACCATTGCTTATAGCCTTATAGGCTAAACTGGTACCACAAACCGTGTTGGTCCCGATTAGTTGAGTTGATTAAAGAAAACCTTGAGTTAACCTTCTAGGATAAAATCTAGAAGGGGTTGAATAGATTTTATAGATTTTTAACAAATCTTTCAAATCTTATTCAAAACTTCAAAGTAACACAATGGAAAACAATTTTAATCTCAACTTTAATAAGATCAAAAGCAAACCGATATTTTAGTTCTAACTTTGATTCAAATCAATATTTGATTTGTTAAGCTGGAATTTGAAAGAAAGCAGATAAGAAAACAAAAGAAGTAAAGAACATCGATTTATAGTGGTTCGGATTGAAAATCCTACATCCACTCTCCTTCTTCAAACTTTGAAGAAGGATCTCTTCTACTAGCTTACTTACTCACTTCCAACTTACGACTTACAATTCATATAGATCTTCAAATCTTCAATCTCCTAAATCCTTCTCTAAAATCTAGCTATTACGGTGAATATTGGACTTTGAAGATTACAAGCGAAGTGTTCTATAAACACTTAGAACTTTTGAAAACTCTTTTGAAAAACTTGTGAATTGATTGTGATAGAAATCGAATAGTGAATAATGTGTAAATCGAATTTGCATAAGTGATTTGAAAAAATAAGAACTAGACCTATTTATAAGTCTCGAAAAGACAATTAGTTTGTTAGTCGGTTTTAACAAAGTGGCCCCTTAGCTCCTCGGCTGATTTTACTCTACTCGTCTGCAGTGACTTGGTGAAGACTCGTTTTTCTTATTCTACTCGGCTTGTCTTGACCTCATCCCGAGCTCTTCATAATTGTCTTCTCAGACAACTAAACTTGAGCTTATCTCCGGATGACTTGTAACTTCTAGTCTCCAGTGACTTGATCAGTCCACGACCTAGTCTGATCGGCTTGATATCGGACTGATCTTAGTCGTTCTTCATAATCATCTCGCTCATCTGGATTGATCTTTTAACTCATCAAAACCTTCCTTGGTCTAACAATTTCGCCCTTTTTGATGAAGTTAAAACCTGCAAGAAAGAGACACATTCACAGTGAAGTTAGTTTAGAGTTAATCAAGATTTATCGAGATAGGTATATCGAGCACATTCTCACATTAAAACAGATTTATTCAAATTAAAGCACTTAATTCACACTTAAAAATTAAGAACATATTCTTAAGTCTTAAAAATTTAGACTTAATGAAAAGTTTTAAAACTTAAAAAACTTAGAAAAGTTTTTAGAACTTAGAAAATTTTAGACTTAGGAAATTTTTAGAAAATTTTAAGTACTGAGATGAGAATTTTTCGATGACTAAGACTTAAAAATTTAATTCTGATATGAAGATTTTCTCGGATAATTAATATTTAGAAAAATTTTAAGATTTCTTAAAAACTTAAAGAAAGAGAAAAAACAAGGTAAATCGGATAAAGCACAAGATATCCATATCACTTTACAAAGATTACAAATGGAGACTAATAAAAGAAAAGTAAGGAAAAGTAAAGTCATGTTTCTATTAGACTCCCCATTGGTCTTAAATGCGGAATCATCACCAGTTGAATACCCTCCTTCTAAGCCGCTTGAGGTCTTCTTCTTGAGTAAGTCCAGACTCGGCCTCTGCCTTCTTTATAATTCCCCTGAACCCGATCTAGGTCCAGTGGTACCATCGAAGCTTCTTTGCGGGGATGGCATATTCGAAAGCCGGAGAGATCGAGGTTGACGTTGAACTCCACATCTGCTTCTTCCAGGCCGATGATAGAACTCCACATCTATCTTTTCAATCCACTCATGCCAAGCCAAGTCTCGAATCTTGTTGAGTTGCTCAGGGGCCTTTGAGAATATACCAAGTATATCCACATACCCTCCGATTCTTGTCTTTGTACTCGGTTGCATACTTTCCACAAGCCAACTTAGGAGGAGCAGACGTTGGGTGAAAAGGTCTGAATTTTCCACCGCTTTGTTCTTTGATTAGCCATTTTCGCTCGGCGGTGCTCCAAGACGTTAGCGTCCTTCTTCTTCTTTTGCCTTTTCTTTTCTTTCTTTCCATAGAATTCCATCTCTCTCTTTATTCTCTTGATACTGTTCTTGAGAGATTGGAATAATCAGTCTCCCTCTTTCCTTTTCCCTTAGCGGCTCTCTGGAATGAATATCACCGATCTCTGCTCACCGGCTGCTACTTCCTTGCCCTTCCCCTTGGCTTCTTCGATTCAGATTCTTTGAGTTTAGCCAAGAGTTTCTCCGTCTCTCTCCTCCTCCTCCTTTCTCCTTTTCTCCTCATCCTCCTTCGGCGCCTCTTCTAGTTGACTTACCCTCAATCGAGAGCGGCTAGCTCATCGAGACTTGAGTCTCAAGTCTTCCTTAGCTGCCTCTAGATCAGTGTGTTGGCCTTAGTGCCTACTTCTTTCTTGGTCTCCTCGACCACATTTGTGAGGGCTTGTCTCTTTTCGTGCACATCTTTTTCCCCCTTTTTAACTTCAAAGCAGCCTAAGTTTGTCGGCTTTACATCAAGGTTATTGCATTTAGCTCAAGTCTCTGCTTTGATCTACGGCCATTTCATTGACCACCATCTGATTGTACCCCTTCACCTCTTCTTTCGGTGCCCTCGGCTCATCCTCCATTGCTTTCACTTTGTCGGCCAAACATAGAGTTAATGTGAGATATGATTTTATCGAGACGGAGTTACCTCCACTTCTCTCATGCTTTGGCTAGCATCGTGTCGATTCGCTTCAACCATCCTCCTTGTCCTCTTCTTCATTTTCCTTCGAATGCGAGAATTTATCTTTTTCTCCACAAGTGTGAGGATTGAGGAGATGGCGGAGGCCGGGCTTAGCTCAGCTGTCGTCTTCCTCGAGATGAGGAATCGGACGAAGAAGGGGTAGGTTCTTTGAATTGGTGGGAGAGGAGTAGACTGTATTTGGATAGGTGGGAGAGAGGAGTAGGATATAATAGGCACGATTGAGGCTTGGTGTTGGGAGAGGGAATGGTTCGATTGATGGGGAGGTGATGGTTGAGTTTGTATAGTGGAGGTGGGAATGGGAGATGAGGTTTGTATGATTGGAGTTGATGGTTGAGGTGAGATGTGTTCAGTTTTGGTGGGGTTTAAGTTTGGATTGTAGGGAGAGTAGGGTGTTGGAGAGGCTCGAGGTACCCGGCTGGGATACCTCTTCATTACTGTTTGGACAGATGGGATTACAGGCTGAATTTGAGGCTCGAAATGCCGGCTGGAGCACTTCTTCATTGCAGTGCGAGGTGACAAAGAAGGAGATGAAGTTAAGCTTGTACGACTCGGGGATTGGGAAGAAACGGCTTCCTTGATTGGGGAGGAGGGACCTCCAGGTGACCAACCTCAGCTGCAATTTGAAGTACTCGAACCTCCTCTGGTAGCAAGGTTGTCGGCTCCATCTGCTGCTAAGATCCTCCAGATTTGGTGGAGCCTTCGAGCTTTGAGTTGCTCGTCTGGGCCTCCTTACCGAGGGGATTTCAGCTTCCTCTTCCTTTTCTTCGAGGCTATTTTTGGCAGATGCAGCGAGATGAGCTCTCCCCTTTCTTCTTCTCCGCGACTTTCACCGGCCGTCTTTTCTTCCTTCTCTGGGAGACCACAGGGGCTGCAGCCATTGTTTCTTGAATTGGAAGCACAATTGCTTCTTCTTGTATAGAGACCTCACCGCTGCCTCCTCGGGTACTTACACTTCTACCTCGGTGGAGGTACCTCAGTGGTTAAATTTCTTTGGTCTTTGGGCTTCCTCTGCTGCTGCCTCCGCTCTGTATTCAGCAACATCGGACTCGTAAATGCAGTCTGGATTTCCCCAAGCTTATCATCCTTAGTGAGGATTCCCTTCGCTTGGAGTACTTCTTCGTACCCACTCTCCAGTCAGCCGCTCTATTCACCCTCGATCAACACTTTGTTATCTTGTTGAATATGCTGACTATCGAGTTAGGTATCCATCCCTCGTGAGACGACTTGAAGGTAAGCCGTTTCTTCTCTTCCTTCAACTTGTAGATCAGCATATCCACCCAGTTCACTTGCACCCCATCTAAAATGGCTCGCATCACACACGATCTGGGTTTGGTCAACCCATCATGTGAGCTCTGCTCACCCAATACAACTTTCGTTACCACATCATTAACAACCTATGCTTCCTTCCGAGAAGATTCTTCTTCAAATCCCTTCGGGTTCCCTGTGTGTAACCCTAGCCATCAAGTCAAAAGACTCCTCCCAGTCATCCTCTTTTTATGCGTCAATGGATTGACTCCTTCCATTGACGTGTTAAAAATTCTCGCAATGTTCTCTTTTGAGCGGCTCGGTATTGTACCATCCACGATCGTGTCAAACCCATCCTAGGTATCCCTCATGTTCGCAGAACTCTGCTCCCAACAAGTCGTGATCCTATTAAGGAGATTTCATTGAAATAAATCCCCTTAGCCTCGATGTTTCTAATAGATGGAGGATTTCTGCAGTCTGGATCTCGAGTGGTTTCAAAATCCACATACATCTCGGCTTTTAATCGATTCTTGAAAAATTCCTCATTCATTTTGAAATGAGAAATGTTAGTAGAAATATATGTGGGTTTGTGGGTTTTGGTGGTTTTAGAAGAAGATGCCATTGGCAATTTTGTGAGTTTGGAAAAGTTTTAGAGTATTTGCGGGTTTTACGAAAGTGAAAAATGATTATGATAGGAAGAAGATGTATTTATAGGAGGGAAAGTTTGGAAAGATAAACCGCTTTAAAATTTTAATCTTAATCTAAGCCGTTTATTTGAAATGATTTCTTGTCTTTGAATCAGATTAAAAACTTGGATAAGCGATTGGGATTCGGCGCGTGTAGTTCACTAATCTTTGAATTGCGTAAAAATTTACTTTTTAGGTGTTGATTTGGTTGTAGGGTTACTTTATGCGAGAGAAGTAAGTAATCTGATGTCGGCCTAGGGTTACCTTTCTTTGCATAAAGGTTTTCTAAAGCGAGACAAGGTCCTGAAGATAATCGATAAATGACCTCGTCGGATTTAAAAAAAACAATCTAGTTTTATCTTTTAGCGAGACTTAAAGACTAGTTAAAAGAAAAATTTTATTTCAAATAGACAAGCTCGATTAAATTTACGAAGTTTATTTTTCCATTCAATAATTTTGGAAGAGTTTTATTGAGAAACACAATATATGGAGAATAGTCGGAAAGCAAATGTGTCTAGATGAGAAGGTTTATAACAAATGAGGTGAAGCAGGTTTGATGTGACATATTCCTGCAAAAACATTAACTTGAAGAAAACCATTAGTAGTGAGGTAGATCGGATAGGGTGCGAGATAGTCATCTGCTTTTCAAAAGATCGGATGACTAGTGTGCCTAGTCGATTTACCGAATGTCGAATAAGTAATCATCAAGTCGGATAAGGTCAATATGACTAATCCTTGATTCTTGATTCCAAAATAGGAAATCAATGATATCACCTACTGATTGTTCTTTGACTCATATCTAGTCGATAATTCTTTCTAGACATAGTAAACTAAATTGAGAGAAACAAAGAATGAAAAGCATTGAATTATAGATTTACTAAAGAAGCATCTAATAATCCTAATTCTATAGATGGTTCTTTAAACCTTGTTTACGCCGGTGGTTTTGTCAAGATGTCTGCTCTTTGGAAATCGGTCAAGATCTTCTCTAGTCGATGTCACCTTTCTCTACATGGTCTCGAGATAAAGTGGTGTCGATATCTACATGCTTGCATCTAGTATGTAAGGTGGGTTAGGTAATAGCTATGACACTATTACTATCACAAAAGATAGGTACATCTTTGGTGATAATGTTATAGTCCCTTAGGCTGACTTATCCAGGTCAGTGTGAACAACAACTTCCAACTGCCATATACTCGGCTTGATTGTGGAAGTAGCTACGAGAGGTTTGCTTTTTAGACAACCATGAAATCAGCTTACTTCCAAGAAATTGGCAAGTACCGGATGTAGATTTTCTATCTATCTTACGCCCACCAAAATCTGAGTGAGTATCCAGACGGCTCAAAGTTGTCATCACTGGATACCATAATCGAACATTCTTGTTCCTTTCGGATACTTAAGAATTTTCTTGCTTCAAGATGGCTTTTCTTAGGATTAGCTTGAAATCGAGCACAGACTCAACTCAGCGCAAATGAAATATCGAGGTCTACTAGCGATTAAATATAATAATGAACCAATTAGACCTCGATACTCGGTTTGATTAGTGTCTTCTCCCTTCTCATCTGGATCCATTGAAAAATTTGTCATCATAGGTATCTTAACTTCTCGGCTGGTACATATTCCAAATTTATCAATAAGATCTTTTGTATATTTGGCTTGGTTGATGAAAATTCCCTTCTTTGTCTGTTTGACTTGGAGTCCAAGAAAATAAGTCATCTCTCCCATCATGGACATTTCAAATCTGCTTTTCATAAGATGACTAAATTCTTCACACAAAGATATGTTAGTTGATCCAAAAATTATATCATCAACATAAATCTAAACTAACAAAGATCACAACCAAATTCTTTTCTAAAGAGAGTTCTATCAATTCTACATTTAACAAAACCATTTTGAATTAAATAATCGGACAAGGTGTCATACCATGCTCTTGGTGCTTGTTTAAGTCCATATAGAGCTTTCCTTAGTTTATAAACCTTGTCTCCTTTGACAAAACTAGGAGGTTGCTCTACATAAACTTCCTCGGCTAGGATTCCATTAAGAAATGCTGACTTTACATCCATTTGAAAAACTATGAATCTTTTAAAAGCGGCATAGGCTAAAAACAATCTTATGGCTTCCCGGGCAGGCTACGGGTGCAAAGGTTTCATCATAATCAGTCCCCTTTGATTGTGAATAACCTTGAGCAACTAGTCGACCTTATTTCTAACCATAATATTATTTTCATCCCTTTTGTTTTTAAAGACCCATTTAGTTCCAATAACTTTTTGATAATGAGGCCTTTCAACAAGCTCCCACACATCTTGTCTTTAAAAGCCGATTTAGTTCTTCTTGCATGGCATTAATCCGATTGGAATCGATTAGAGCTTCGTAATAGATTTAGGTTCAAGTAATGACACATAGCAACTGGACATACAATCTTGATTTAGTTGAGTCCTTGTCTGGACACGCAGTCTAAATCTCCAATTATCTGCTCGGTGGGTGATATGACATTACTTTCTTACCTTTATCTTTTACGGTGGATGATGTTTTGTTTGAATTATTTATTTCGAGATGATTCTATGTTACCTTCGATGACTCAATCGATCATCGATGTATTGGTCGTCCGATCGGTGGTGAGGAAGATCTTTCGTGTTCTTTTCCTCTGTCTCGATTCTTCCTCTTCATCTGAGTCCGATTCTTGATTGTAGAATTTTATGGTTGATCTCTTGATAGTCATCGATCTAGATCATCGATATCTTTGTGATGTCCCCTGTCTTATTATACTCAAAGAAGATTCATCAAATACCACATGGGGTGTTTCTTCTATACACAAGGTTGTCTTATTAAAAACTCTATATGCCTTTGATACGGATGAGTATCCCAAGAATATCCCATCTGCTATCTTAGCATCAAAATTTTTTAATTGAGATTTTCCATTGTTGTGTATGAAACATTTATAACCAAATATATGAAAATATGAAATTTTAGGGGATCTTCCCTTCCAAATTTCATAGGGAGTTTTGCATTTATCTTTAACAATCAAACTTCTATTTTGAACAAAAACAGTCAGTATTAACACTTTCCGCCCAAAACTTGTGTGGAGTGTTATACTCGAGATAATATTGTTCTAGCCTCTTTCAAGGTTCTGTTTCTCCTTTCAACTACTCCATTTTGTTGTGGAGTCCTTTGCTGAGATGTTTCTGAGCTATGTCATTCTCAATGCAGTAGTTAGTAATCGACTTATTAAGGAATTCGGTACCTTTATCACTTCTAATCTTAACAATAGTTAGCCCTTTTTCATTTTGAACCTTTTTAAGAAATTCTGGAATCTTAATCATAGTCTCATTCTTTACTGTACAAGAAAATAACCCAAGTAAATCTTGAAAAATCATCAACAATTACCAAGGTATATTTTCTTCCACTAAAGCTGAGAGGGGTTCTTTGGACCAAACAGATCCATGTGAAGAAGTTCCAGAATCCTTTTGGAAGAAGGACTACTTATTGTTTTAAAAGAAGCTTTAGTCTGCTTTTCCTTTTTGACAAGCATCACACATATGGTTCTTTGAAAATACTTTATCGGGAGTCCTTTAACTAAAGATTTCCTTGCTATTTTGTTAAGAGTTTTGAAGTTTAAGTGACCAAGACGTTTGTGCCATAGCCAACTTAAGTCATCTGAACTCTTAGCAACAAGACAAGTATCTTTATGATAACTTTTGAAATTAGCAACATAAATGTTACCTTGTCGACTCACTAATAGAATATTTTCATTGATACCATCTAATACATAGCATGCATTATGAGTAAATTTGACATAAAACCCCTTATCACAAAATTGTGAAACAAATAGTAGATTGTGCTTCAATCCTTCCACATAGTAGACTTCATGTACTTGAATATCTCCTATCATCGGTGTCCCTACTCCTTTGGTAAGTCCATAATTGTTGTCTCCAAACATCACTCTTGGTCCGTCTATAGTCGATAGTTAGAAAGAAGTCGTCTTTCATAGGTCATGTGCTTGGAACAGCCATTTGTTAATGTACCGGATGACCTCAAGAATGTCTCCTCTATCAACTATCTTCTTATCTTCCAAGCAATCACAAATTTATTGCTTAGGTACCCTTTGTATTTTGGGTCCTTTTATGTTAAGTTGACTTTTAGGAATCCAGGACAAAGATATCAATGTTCCTTAAAACCATAGATTGAAGTTTGCATTCATATCTATCTACTAAGATAAGGCTTTCAAGATCAATTTTATTTAACCGATCTTTTGAGATTGTCTTAAATCTTGGTAAAAATGGATATGTTCTCGCTTCTTCCATCAAAGTCATTATACCTAAGATAGGACTTTGACTTAGTCTTAGGTTTAGCCTTAGGAGTTACTTTCCTCGTCTGTTTTCTTTTCGAAGTATCGGATGAGGTAATTAATTCCTTTGGTTTCCAGGGACTAAATCTAGTTTCTATCTTTGGTTTAGTTGCTTTAACAAAAACTCTAGATTTTATTGGATCATTTTTCTTACTTATATCAAAACCTAATCCGGTTTATCACTAGACTTTTGTGAAGTATTGAAGATTTTATCTATTGTGGTCCGAGTGTTATTTAGAAGACCTAACTTCAGATTTAATTCTTTGTTAGTCTTCTTGTAACTCTCATTCTCGGAATAGATATTTGAAAATTTTATTTTCAAAGAATTCAATTCTGTTCTAACTTATCTGTCTTATCGGATAAGGTGCAGTGATCATCTCGATCTAACATTCCCCCTTGAATGTACAATGCAGTTTCTCACGCCCTTAGTTTGATTGACTTTAGTTAGATCGAGTAATTTGATTCTTTAAATTAAAATTTTCGAGTCTCTATCTGTTTATAGCGAGATAGAGCAATCTCCAAATCTTTCAAAAGTTTATCAATAAGACTAGGATCGATTTGGATAAGGTATCACAATCATTATACGAGGATGAATAGTAAAGTACCTCTTTTGCCATTAAGCAGATGTCATCATCGACCAAAAATCAGATGAGGATGAGGATGATGATGTCTCATGGACTTCTTCTTTCTCGGCGGAAGAGCTCTCTGATCGGCATATCTTCTCTCTCTCTTTTTCTCTTTTCTTCTCTCTCTCCGGGAGTGAGTTGAGAGACGATCATAGCTATAGTGACCAGGCTTGTTGCATGTATAACAAATATCTCCTCTGCATCTGTTTTAGGACTACTATCTCCTCGTCGATTGGTGACTTAAGCTTCCTTGTCTCGATTCTTTTTCCTATCATTTTCTGAACTCTTTTCTTCTTTGTCCGATCTGTAGTTTCTTTGACTCGATCTGTCTCTCTTGTTTCTTTTATACTTCATTCTCACTTTCATATCTTTTCAACAAAAGAGTCATTTCCTCCTTAATAGACAAATCAGATGCCTTGGAGATCTTTTCAAATTCATCTTGATGAACAAATGCGGCTTGATCTTTCCGGATGTTGAAGATTAGCCGTCTTCTTCATCTTCGATTTGGATGTCATATTCTAATGCCTTCGGATGAGAAAATAAAGTGTGATGTGAAATTGAAGATAGATTCTGAGTAGCTTTCAGAATATTTGCTTTCTCTCTCCATCTTTTGCTTAATGACCTTAACACTTTATTGTTGATTTCTTTCTCTGTATAGGTTTTACCCAAATCACTGCCTTGTTCGGTAGATTAGTCGGCTAACATCCAGTTGATCAACAGACTCTCTTTCTTTCATCTTGAAAGTGTCAAAAACATGTAGAGCAATTTGCGGTTTGTTTTCTTTGACTGATCTAAACCTTCATGCATTCCAGCAAGAGTTTCTCACATTTCCTTGGCGATCTTGCATCTTTTTACCTTTTCTATCCAATCCTTACTCAATGTTTCAATGATCTCTGTTCTAGCAACTTGATCCAGATTATGAATCTTTCTTTCATCACTTGTGAGTTCTCGAGCTTTTCTTTTCTTGCCTCACTCTTGTTTCAACCGATTGAGTGTCATTCTTTGGTGCCTCCATGATAAAATTTAATAGGTCCTTCTTCAAGAACCTCCTCCATCCTATCATGGATAGCCTTGAGATGATTTTCCATTACTGAATTTCCAATAGTCATACTCTTCAATTGAAAATTCGGGTAGACTCTGGATTTCTTGTTCTTGCTGAAGACATGATGAGATAGGAAAACAAAACACTCCACAAACTTGTTAGTAGAGCTATTCTTGATACAAAGAAAATGAAGATAAACAAGAACAAATTTCGAATCTTGGTTAAGACCTAAATCAATATCGTAAACTGACTTAACAACTGCTCTAATACCACTTGTTGGTCCCGATTAGTTGAGTTGATTAAAGAAAACCTTGAGTTAACCTTCTAGGATAAAATCTAGAAGGGGGGAGGGGGTTGAATAGATTTTATAGATTTTAACAAATCTTTCAAATCTTATTCAAAACTTCAAAGTAACACAACGGAAAATAATTTTAATCTCAACTTTAATAAGATCAAAAGCAAAGTGATATTTTAGTTCTAACTTTGATTTTGAAATCAATATTTGATTTGTTAACTAGAATTTGAAAGAAAGCGATAAGAAAACAAAAGCGATAAAGAACACGGTTATAGTGGTTCGGATTGAAAATCCTACATCCACTCTCCTTCTTCAAACTTTGAAGAAGGGTCTCTTCTACTAGCTTACTTACTCACTTCCAACTTACGACTTACAATTCGTATAGATCTTCGAATCTTCAATCTCCTAAATCCTTCTCTAAAATCTAGCTATTACGGTGAATATTGGACTTTGAAGATTACAAGCGAAGTGTTCTATAAACACTTAGAACTTTTGAAAACTCTTTTGAAAAACTTGTGAATTGATTGTGATAGAAATCGAGTAGTGAATAATGTGTAAATCAAATTTCCATAAGTGATTTGAAAAAATAAGAACTAGACCTATTTATAAGTCTGAAAAGACAGTTAGTTTGTTAGTCGGTTTTAACCAACGAAATCGCTCAACAAACTTAATCTTGAAAAGCTGCTAGCTCCTCGGTGATTTTACTCTACTCGTCTGCGGTGACTTGGTGAAGACTCGCTTTTCTTATTCTACTCGGCTTGTTTTGACCTCGTCGAGCTCTTCATAATTGTCTCCTCTGAGACGACTAAACTTGAGCTTATCTCCGGATGACTTGTAACTTCTAGTCTCAGTGATTTAATCGAGTCCACAACCTAGTCGATCGACTTGATATCGGACTACGATCTTAGTCATTCTTCATAGTCATCTGCTCATCTGGATTGATCTTTTAACTCATCAAAACCTTCCTTGGTCTAACAAACTCACTTGCATGTTTGGAATTTTTTATTAATTTTTTTAATTTTAGAAAGCTGGTACCGAATTTGAAAAAGTGGTACCAATCGGTACTAATTTTCATTTACGATACCGGTTTATATATATATATATATATGAGACGGTCTCATACAATTTATTAAAAGTGATTCGGTCTCATACATGAGACGGTCTCATACAAATTTTTGCTATATATATATATATATATAAAAGAATATATCTAGGGGCATTTACATATACTAGGTGTGTGACACGTGCGTTGCGTTCTCGTTTTCTTTGCATGATTAGTTGTCATGCTTTTTGTTATATGTGTGTTAAATTGCCTTTGGTTTTTAGTAGTTCGAAGTTAATTTAAACTTGAAAGTTGTAGCTTTAGAAATATGCGAGGTCAAGCAATTTTAATTGGACATTGAGAAATTTTGCATAAGGCGTGTACCACCAATTAAAATGCAGCTTGCAAGCCTTTCTTACAAAATCTCCAAATTAAACAATTAATAAATATAACAAAATGCTCAAAAATAAATCCAATCCAAGTGGATGGCTAGCAAACTACAAAATTGAGTGAATTCAAAATCCAATTTAAGATGCTTGTTACTTATGCCCGAGGGCAAATAACGGAGCAATGAGGCATAGGCACATTAATCAAATTTACATAATAGTAACAACCTATCGTGTCGAGTGAGCTTTGGTAAGCTTAAGCGGTCCATCAGGTATATCATTTCTCAAAAGAAACCTTTACACGAGGCTTAGGCTTCATAAACAGAGTCTTATTTTTTATGAATCCTTAGCTGAACTTGTGCAAGCTGCTTCATGAGAAGAGGCATCAATCACATTGAAGGACGAGGGAACCAACTTTTTCCGCTTGAGAGAGGATTATCACTATATTGGCCGTTACTTTGATCAACAACATTCCCATTCGCATCATCTATATGAATCCTACTAAAGACATTATCTTCAAACATTTAAATCCTTAGAAACAACTATCTAAGGTCGAAAGAGAAAATAGAGTTTCAAGAATGAACCAAAAACTTACTTTGGACAAAGGTGAAATCATCTTCATCGGCTATTGTCCCTAGATTTTTATAGAGAAATTTAAAAATAATATTCCGTAAAAAGATACACTTTGAAATTTTGAGACAACAATTCCTGCAAACTACAATATTAATGGAGTATTCAACAATTGAACCTAATTATGCAAACTTATCACATGACCAACAAATACCACGACAATAATATTCAAGTAAAGCAAGCTGAAACTTTGTACCTCTTATTCTAGATCCACCGTTTCATTTTTATTTCAAGATTCCTTTATGTTAATAAAAGACTACGAAACCCAACATAAAAACTTTAGAATTGAGTTGACGGACAATATCAATCATTGATTTAACGTGTCGATATTTTTATATTTGAGAAATTCATAATTACAAATATGATAGATTCAATGAAATAAAGGATATCAATCAAGTGCAAAAATATAAAGAAACAACAAATTATAAAACACTACATCAATCTCTAGCAATATTAGACACAAGAAAAATTTTGAACCGTATGATTTGAAACCCACCAAGAACCCATATATTTTACCCTATCCCACACCTCATCAAGAGATTCCCATAATCGTCCAAAAAATTGTATAATCCTTTATAACCAAAGAGACCAACGGATGTCGGTGATTTATCCAAATTAGATATGCATATCAAGAGAAGTTTTGGAGTCAGCTAGCAACAATTTTGAGTACACTAAGTGTGTGTTTGTAAATCCAATTTCCATGGGGAGAATCACTTTTTTTTTGGCAACCACTTATATAATTTGCAACCACTATCTTAATTACTTAAAATATATTTTGGCAAAATAAGTTTTACTTGCTTTTGGATTCTCTAAAAGTCATTCTCTTTGAAAGAAGAGAAATATAATAATTATCTATTACTAATAAAAGTGATTTTTTTTTCAAACACATCACTTTTTCAATTTAATTTAAAATCTCTTTATTTTCAAGCACTCTTCACTTTTAATTTTCTTGCACAAATCAATTAATATCATTTTTTTAAAGAGAATAGAGTTTCAAAACACATGCACCCTAATATTAGTTAACACACACATGCATATTATTGTTTTACTGCTGCATCTTGTAGTAAATAATCATGCTTTTAGAGAAATGATGGTCAAAATCTTATCGAACTCCAAGAATAGATATCGGGAAAAGAAATCAGCACAAATGATTAGAAGAAGCGGACACGAAATCTTGTCAAGACAATTGTAAGAATGATTGGTGACAGCTAGAGGGTAAGGCGCTTCTATGCCATGACATAAACATTACAACCGGAAGCACACTTATTCTAATTAGTCAAAGCAATGTCATTAAAAAATAAAAAGTAAATTTTTTATGTTACAAAAAAATTGGTATCCATGAGCCCTTCCCAATTTACAGGTAGAAATAATTCTTGGAAATACAACACTTATAACTGCGGGCGGGAAGACATTAATTAAATAATAGAAAAGAAAAGCGTGCGCACGTGCGCACAAGAAGAGGACCCCATGAACCTATAAATTATTTGCATCATGGTTCTTGATGTACATTCAGAGTAATGTGGTTCTTCTACACAAATTTTATTTGTATATATATAAATTAATTAAGAGAATTTGACTAAATCCTGTTAGCACGAAACCCATTTTGTTCCAATAACTTTTTGATGATGGGGTCTTTCAACAAGTTCCCACACATCTTGTCTTTGAAATTGATTTAATTCTTCTTGCATTGCATTTATCCAATTTGAGTCGATTAGAGCTTGATAATAGATTTAGGTTCGAGTAATGATACATAACAACTAAGCAGATAGTCGGTCTTGGTTTATACTCGTGTCCTTGTCTGGACTCCGGACTCTAAACTTCCGATTATCTGTTTGGATGATAAGTCAATACTCGTTTACCTTTATCTTTTCTTGAGTATGAAGTCTTATACGAGATATTTTCATCAATTTGTTACGTATTACCTTCGGGAATATCTTCTAGTTCATCTGGTAGTGTAGTTGTGCGAGCAGATGACATGGAAGTACTCTCGGGCTCCTTATCTTTATTTGAGTCGATATGTCCTCCTCATCTAATTCTGATTACGGTAAGTAGAACTTGGCGATTTCTTGATATTCATTCTGTTGAGGTCTTGATTATCTTGGTGGACGTCATCGTGCTCTTAGACTTGAAAGAAGTTTAAATCAAAACAACATGAGGTGTTTCTTCCACACATAATGTAATCTTATTAAAAACTCTATATGCTTTGGATACGGATGAGTATCCTAAGAATATCCCATCTGCAATCTTAGCATCAAAAGTTCTTAATTTAGATTTTCCATTATTATGGATGAAACACTTACAACCAAATATATGGAAATATGAAATTTTGGGTATTCTACCCTTACATATTTCATAAGGGGTTTTGCATTTATCTTTCACAACTAAACACCTATTTTGAACAAAACAAGCAAAGCGGTATTAATGGCTTACGCCCAAAACACATGTGGAGTATCATATTCGAGATAACATCGTCCTTGCGGCTTCCTTCAAGGTTTTGTTTCTCCTTTCAACTACCCCATTTTGTTGGGGTGTTCTTGCAGAAGATGTTTCATGTGCTATACCATTCTCAGTACAATAGTTAGTGACAAAGCGAATTTAGAAACTCAGTACCTTTATCACTTCTAATCTTGACAATATTTAGTCCTTTTTCATTTTGAATTCTTTTAAGGAATTACGGAATTTTTATTCTGATCTCATTCTTTTTGTTCAAGAAAATAACTCAAGTGAATCTAGAAAAATCATCTACAATCACTAAAGTATATTTTCTTCCACTAAAACTCAAGGTGTAACAGGACCTAAAAGATCCATGTGCAAAAGTTCCAGAATCCTTTCGGAAGCGAGGACCATTTATTGTCTTGAAAGAAGTTTTGGTGCTTTTCCCTTCGACATGCATCACAAACATGGTCTTTTGAAAATATTTTATCTCTGGGAGTCCTTTGACTAAGGATTTCCTTGCTATTTTGTTAAGAGTTTTGAAGTTTAAATGACTAAGGCGTTTATGTCATAGTCAACTTAAATCCTCCGAACTCTTCGCAATAAGACAAGTATCCCTAGGGCAACTCTTGAAATTTGCAACATAGATATTGCCTTATCGACTCCAGCAAGTAAAATATTTTCATTCAAACCATCCAAGATATAACATGCATCATGAGTGAATTTTACACAATATCCTTTGTCACAAAAGCGTGAGACAGGATAATAAATTATGTTTCAATCCTTCCACAAAGTAAACTTCATTAACCTGGACATCTCCGATCATTAGGGTTCAAACTCCTTTAGTTAGACCAAAGTTGTTGTCACCAAACATTACCCGAGGTCCGTCTATTGTCGATAGTTTGAAAGATGTCTTTTCTCATAAGTCATATGCTTAGAACATCCACCGTCTATATACTGATGACTTCAAGAACATCTCCTCTTTCAACTATCTCCTTATCTCCCTCTTTAGCCATTAGGCATATGTCATTGTCGACCCGAAACTAGATGAGGAGGAGGATGATGATGTCTCATGTGTTTCCTCCTTTTCTGCTAAAAGAGCTCGTTGATCTCGCATACCTCCTATCCCTCTTCTTCCTCTTTTCTTCTCTTTCTCTAGGAGTAAGTTGAGGACAATCATAACTATAGTGACCGGGTTTATTGCGGGTATAACAGATATCTCCTCTATCCGATTTTAGACTATTATCTCCTCATCCGATTGGTGATTTATACCTTTTCACCGGATCCTTCTTCTTGTCACTATCTCGAATACTTCTCTTCCTTATCGATTTATAATTTCGGCGATTAAACCTGTTTCTCTTGTTCCTTTTATTTTTCATCTTAAGTCTCTCATATCGTCGATCAAAAGTGTCATTTCCTCATTGATTGACAAATTTGATGCCTTGGAAATCTTTTCGCATTCTTCTTGATGAAGAAATGCCACGATTTTCCAGGCGTAGATGACTACTGCCTCATCTTCTTCATCTTCAATGTGTATGTCATATTCTAGTGCTTTAAGATGAGAAAATAGAGTGTGATGTGATATTGATGACAGATTACGTGTCGCTTTGAGAATATTAGCTTTCTCCCTCCATCTTTGCTCAATGATCTCGAGTACCTTGTTGTTGATTTCTTTTCGGTATAAGTCTTACCCAAATCGGCCGCTTTATTCACAAGATTCGTCGAGTCTTACGTCCAATTGATCCACAGTTTCTCCATCCTTTATTTTGAGCGTGTCAAATGCATGTAAAGCGGATGCGGCTTATTTTCTTTGACCTAATCGACCCTTCACAAACACTTGCAAGAGTCTCCCACATATCCTTAGCGAGTCTTGCATCTCTTAACCTTTTCTATCCAATCCTTGCTCAACGTTTCAATGATTTCGAGTTCTTGCAACTTGATCCAAATTGTGAATCTTCCTTTCATCATTTGTTAATTCCGCACTCTTCTTTTCTTGTTGACTTCTTGTACGAGAAGATTCACTCCAAAGTGCTTACAACTCCATGATAAAATTTTATTGGACCTTCCTCAAGAACCTCTTCCATTCGGTCGTGAATGGCCTTTAAATGATTCTCCATTCTAAACTTCCAATAATCATATTCTTCAATTGAGAACTCCGTGAACTCCTGGTTTTCTTACTTTTAACAATTGACATAGTAATTCAAGAGACTAAAAGACAACTTATCGAAGTGTTAGTGAATCAACAATAAGAAATCGATTTAAACAAGAACACAAGAATTTCAAGACCACAAATCTTTTATCGGAAAGCAACAATATGTTCGACGGCATAACAAAAGCACGGAGGGGTAACAATATTATCGGGGTAGCCAAAAACGTGAAGTGGGCGTTCTGGGAGGTCTTTGGATCATTGCTTGTTGGAGGAGTTTCCCGCCATGTGTTTTTGCTCGTCGGCATGGGACCTTTACCATGTAGGCTGGAAACGGGAGGTGTGATCGCTAAATTAGAGGGGCCTAGAAATAACCATAATAGAGGGCAAACTAAGAGAAAGGTCGGAACCCTTTCCATGTAGGCCCAAAATGGGAGGTGAGTATGCATGGTGAACATCTATTTAATGCTTTACATTGTTGCATTATGTCTTCGAATCAAGAGTTGAGTATGCATGGTGCATAGCTATGACAAAAGAAGAATACCAAAATATCATTGAAAGACAAAGGCATAATTGGAACAACATGAATGAACTCCCAAATAGAATCACATTTATGTACACGGTAGATTAATGAGAAACGCGACAAAGGTCACAAAGCTATTATACATAGAGATATAAACATAGAAAAATAGGGATTGTACGCTTCACTTCGTTGCCTCATTTCGTTGTACAAAATAGTTGCCTCATTTAAGTATGTCATATAAAGTACTAAAATGATAAATATAAGTTTTTCTGCTTTTCATGAGAATTGATTTCCATAAAAAAAAAAAAAAATTGAAAAAATTATCCTTCTTAGATGTAATTATTTGTGCATTTCATTTCTTTTATGGTTATTTATTTCAATTTTTCCACGCACAAGAGAAAAGATCAATTTTTTAGAAAATAATATTAATACAACATGCAACTTCTATATAAAGCAGAACACCTGTATGTACACGAGATATCACCGGATGCAACATCTACGAAGACAACAAAAATAATCAAGAAGCGAAATAAAGCCATTGAAAAATGAAGAGCGCTACTCTTGATTGAGAATGCTCAACTTCAAAGATGATAACTTAACGATAATCCAAGGTAATTAATGGTTAGACTATAGTTTTTAAACTAATGGAAGACCATTATCTCACTATCTAATTTCTTTACCAAGTAAGACTACATCTTATCCACGGTGAGAGCAAGTGACATAATAAACGGTTCCCTCTCTACCTCAGCTTCCTCGGCATCTCTATAAGATTAAACGCCACGTTCAACGCCAAAACTTCTCGTCGGACAAAGATAAAAGTTGCAAATTTGAATGTCGGACACATGAAGATCATCCATCAAGAATACGAATGTCCATGTAAAAGATATATCAAGAATAGAATACTTTGAAAAGAAAGGGAAAATAAACAATGAAGATTGGAATGCATTTGCTTTTACTGCTTAATTGCTTTCCTCATATGAATTAGAAAATGAAATAATGCATATACCTATTGAAAATGTACTTTGCAAAAGAGCGAAATTCATTATAGACAAAATATGTACCTTTATTATTTCACCATTGTGGAGGCTTCTATATCACAAGAGGAAGATGAGAAATTTAGAGGAAATGGTCTCAAAAATAGAACCTGAAGGCGGAAGAATTGTAGTGTCGTCCTTTCGCTCAGTCTTTCACAGCAGCAAGCCGGGAACCACATGCTCGTCGTAGTGTTTCGATGATTAAATTGATTGAGTTTGAGATTACAATTGCATGATTTTTGCGCAATTACTTGAAAATAGGGATTGTACGTTTCACTTCGTTGCCTCATTTCGTTGTTTGTTATAATGATTTAATCTCTAGAATAATTAAAGGAATAGTCTATCAAGTACAATCCTATTCCATGAACTGGATCAGGGAAAAGATTAAGGAAAAGAAAGGTAAATATCTCACCTTCGTAATGCAAACCGATTCAATAAACTTGGCCTCGCAGAATAAGGAATGAGAATCCATCTGCGGCAAGCGAAAAGGAGAGGGGCCTCGATAAAAGGAGGAGGGGGAGAATTTAGGGCTTTGATTCGCTGGCGAGCCCACGAAAAGCTTACGAACTGGAGATATGCAGGGTCGAAATGGAGCAATTAACTGTAGTGAGGAGAAAGGAGCGGGAAGAAAAACTTGGAATCGGTCAATGGCAAACTAAATGAGCTAAATAAATCGCGAGGAAGAAGAAACACCAAAGAAGGGAAGGTTGAAGCAGTGGACTGGAATTTGGGAGAGTAATCGGTGGGATCAAATTGTGTTTTGAAAAATAAACTAGGGGTAGAACTGTCAAAAAAATGTTTCTCAATGCCTAGCCTTTTTATATATAATATAGATAAATCTATTATTAAACTTTATTTTCCGCTGGTAATTCACTGTTCAACAGATCTTCAGAGTCTAATTTCTTAGATTTATGAGCTTGTTTTTATCATCTTTTGGGATGCATATTGTATGCATTTCTACTACTTTTTGACCAACATCCATACACAAATCGTGCACTAATTGTGAATGCATGAATCGTGCATAAAATGTGTACTTATTATTTGTATTTTTTCTATTATAAGAATTTAAAAATAATTAATAATAGATGAGACACTATCAAATTGGCTTGTTAACTTAATTAAAGAAAATTGTAATTGAATAAATGAGATTTATTACTAAATAATAATTTGAAATTACATGAAAACACATAAATTACATGCAACCATCGCCTCGTAACTGTTCGAGCTCCTTTAACTGTAGAAAATCATAAGCGTGGGGGATGAGTGTTTGAAAATACACCCAGTGGGGAAAATATCAATGATTGCACAGCTTAAACAACATTTGTAAGTGGCATATAATATTTCAATAAAGCTCATGAGAACATTTAATGTTTTATCATATAAGACGGCCATTATCCAGGTTTGAACATAGTATGGGCCATTATCCAGTGATACGAATGATGAGAGTCGTGGTCTCAAGAATGCATACAATCTGGCTCATCGAGCCAAGAAGCAAGCAGCAAGTGGGCCTGATCACAGTGGATCGACTTCGGCAGAATAGAGTGGCTTGGAAAAGTTGGGGCAATAATAATAGCTAATGGTGTTGGGCCATTTTATATTTTAGTTAGTTTAGAATTAATTGATCAATGGCCCATTAGTAATAAAAGGCCCATTTAATATTGTGTTCAAATAAGGGCAATTAGAGGTAGCAGTAGCAGATAAATATCTGTACTTCATCCCTTTCAGGAATTATCGAGAATAAAATTGAATCTTTCTTCTGCAAAATTATTTGCACCGTTGACATCTACCGGCCTGAGTCGGGGTCCGACGACCGTTGACGCCGTGATTCTCATCACCCAGCTTGAACACATATTATGGGTCATTACCCGGCTTGCATATATTACAAGCCATTATCTGCTTGCATATAGTACGGGCCACTACCCAGCTTGAACATCTGCGGGTTATTACCCGTCTTGATTAATAATGCAATTTAACATAGCAATCATAATATTGAATGTTAAACTCGATTAGAGTGAAGATTGCCCTCACCTTAAAAGTAGTAACTACAACAAAATGATGCAATGCAATATCCCCTTAGTAATTCTCGACTCCTTGATAATGCACAATCTTAAAGGTATCAAGTTTCTTCTTATATCCTACAATCTCCAATTTAATAAAACCATATCTTATATTACTCAACCTCTCATAATAGTCCTAATTAATCCCTAAGCATAATTATCTTCTTCTTCTACTAATATTAATAATAATAACACACACTATATATATATACACACGCACACCACAAAACACACACCAACACACACACACACTTCACGCAACACACATCTTTTTACATATCAGTTTAATGATTTGAAGGTAGGATTATGTTCTACTCATCACAGGTTTCACAATAACATAAAGTTCAATACCTATTGTTCGTCGGAACGACAGCTTACGATTGAAGGGGACATAATGATCATTAAAATATTTGAACCTTTAATCTCAAATTCCAGATATCAACAAACTAATTATAATTCTATAATCTGCGAATGGATACGAGCATTTTGATATATAATAATGCAATTAACAAAGATCGAATACTTATCAAAATATTCTCTCCCTCTCAACTCCAAATGCAAATGTGCGTGTATATACATACCTCTCCACCACCTCAATGCCTCTCGCTCCACCGCCTCAGTTTTCAATGAAAGCTTCATGCGTAAGTTTCCCTTATTATTATTATTATATTATAAAACTAATTATAAATGTATTTATATATATTATATTATATTTTATACTATAATTAACTAAAATATTTATATTTTAATTAAACATATTACATTCTAATATTCTATTTATTAAAATTAATTACATATATCTTAATAATTCACCTAGTGATTTTGGGGTGTTACATATACACAATTATTACATGTGAAAATATCAAAAAGAATGTGAAACTCATATTAAAGTTATTACTAGTATTTCTAAATATATTATCATTATAAATTACTTTAGATTGTTGGAAACACAAATTTAAACTATCAATATTAATGTATTATTGCTAAGATGCTTTAAATAGTCATTTTTTATGATCTATTTTATATTTTCGCTCATATTTTTCACGTGTGTACTCTGAGTTGATTTGTTGTATATATTGTTGTTATTGTAAAGGCTCTACATTTTTTGTTCGTCCAAAACCTAAAAATTGAGAAGACTGTCTCTGCATTACATTACCAATCTTGGGATCAATTGAATAAAAATTTGCAAATGAGTAATGAATTAGGCTACCTACTTATAATAATATTGTTACCGCTACAACATATATACAACTTTCATTCATATATCTCTCATGGAAGCCATGCAAAATTATTCAATTATTAAACCAATTTATCAGAACTGGTTTTTAGTGGAGACTGATTTGGATTTTTATATATATATATATATATATATATATATATATATATATATATGAATTGATCTTTAAGGGGTTTTTTTTTTTTTTTTTTTTTTTTTTTTTTTTTATGGGAGTTGAAAGTTAAAACTGATTTCATGAAGCTTCAAAATTAAGAGTAGTATTTGTGTACATATTGTGCACAATAAAAATTGTGTGCACAAAGTTTAGTTATAGTGTAGTATTATTTCATGTCTTTGTATAATATTAGTTTGGTTACGTATAGTATTATTTCAGTCTTGTATAGTATTAGTTTGGTTACATGTATACTATTATTTCAAACATTAAATAGTATTCATTTAGTCAAAGAACATTGTATAGTATTAGTTTAATTACGGTGTAGTATTAGATAAAAACATTGAGCAACACTATTTTTAGTGTGCACAATGTGTACACAAATATTTGCCCAAAATTAATGTTGAAACTTTACCATCAATGAGTGTCTTAGTTTAACTTAAAGTCTTAAATGTTCTATTAGGAATCCTCTCATAGAAAGGATCGAAAATTACTAACCTGAAATAGATTAGTCGATAACCAACTCTAAAGTCTGTCTATAATTTCTTCAACCACATTCTCCTTCTCCCACACGCTATTTTTGAATATGACCTTTGTTTGCGCATCTTCAAGTAACGATCTAGGCCCGTTACTTTTTGGTCAATAAAATTTTTACGATCAAAAAAAAAAAAAAAAAAAACAAGCCTACAACAAATATTTGCAAAATAAACTTATAAATATTTTACTTACAAGTTTGCATACAAATACAATATTTTTGAAGTAGAATTTGAATATTTGCATATCTTGAAATATGAAGAACTAATTCAATATGTTACCCACATTAAACAGAATAAAAGTTAAAGTGGTATTATTAAATAGAAATAATGACAACCTCGGTTCATATGGCAAGCCTCGAATTACATAGAGGTGCATCATTTTTTAAATGGTGTGTAATTTATCCAAAATACCCTTAATGAATTCAAATATTTCACTTGTGAGCTTTCTCTCTCCTCTATCACCTCAATATCTCGTAAATCTCTCTCCCTCTTTGACTTTTTCAGATATTTTTTTAAATTCAATTCAAATATGTGTTCATCATCCTAAATTTGTATTCATCAAATATGTATTCAAATACGAGTCAAGCGATTAAAAAAAAAAAAGAGTCGAGCGGCGGCGGCGTGTGATGTTGAGATCGATGACGGCGGCGCTACTGGGCTGCATCGGTGATGAAGAAACGACGGCGACAGAATCGGCGCTGTTGGTGTGTGAAGCTGGGACGGCGATGATGGTTGTAGTCATCGGCCGATTGGGCCGCGGATGCTGGGAATAATGGCGCCGATTCTGTTGCCTGCACGACGAATCACGACGGCGGTGATTTGGGTTTGTGGCGCGGAGAAGCGCGCTGTGGCGATGTTGAGAGGGGCGGCGCGGTGGCGGGTTGGGCGAGCTTGACGGTGGTTGGGGCTTCGTCGGCGATGGTGGTGGCGGGTTGGGCGGCTTGATGGTGGTTGGAGCTTCGTCGGAGATGGGCACCGGCGATGGTGGTGATGGGTTGGTGTATTGAATTGTTGCAGGTGAAATTGGGGATGCGCGATGGGTTGAAGATGATGAGGGTGTACTTATCAAAATCGTGGGTGTAATGTGTGTTGGCTGGTAGGTGTATTATCCAGTCTGATGGGTGTATGCGACTGTTGTGTATTTCGCCGTCCCAACTTCGTTCGACCGTATCTCCTTCATACGAACTCCGAATGACCTAATTCTTTTTGTGTTGCGAAGCTCTCTCGACCCTCTTTCTACCCATGTAATTGCTCGTTTGATTTGAAAGCAGATTTTATCTACACATCTCCCTGGCTTTCTCGAAGAAAGGTGAATACATCCAGCTGACCATGGTGGACGTGATGTCAATGGAAGATATACGCGCCACTGCCGATCGCCTTAACATGAACTTAGACACCCTCGATCTCGATTCGATTCACCTACCCCTGTGGCCTAGGCGAAGATTTCGGCGTACTCGGGTAGTAAATCACAAGACGTATTTTATTAATTGATTACGCACTTATTTTATTAATATTTTCTGATATTGTGCACATATTTTCTCGTCATTGTGCAAATATTTTTGGTTATTGTGCAAATATTTTTCTGTCATTGTTCAAGTTTTTTTTCAAGTTATTGTGCAAATATTTTGAGTGATAATTTGTGCAAATATTTTTTGGTTATTGTGCAAATATTTTTCTCGCCCTATTTCAAATTTTTTTCTCGTTATGGTGCTCAATTTTTTCTGTTATTGTTCAAATTTTTTGTCATTGTGTAAGTGTTATTGTGCAAATATATTTCAAAATTTTGAGTGATAATTTATTTTGATTGAGATTTTATTATTGTTCAATTTTTTTGTAATTGTACAATTATTTTCTCGTGTTATGCACACATTTTCTGTCATAGCAATAACCAGAGATTTAAAGAAAAAAATTTGTGATTTGGAGAAGAAGAAGAACCGGAGATTTCGTGGAGTTATTTTAGAAATTTGAAATTTGAATTTTTAGGTAGGTTTTTATTTTTAGTGTGATGGGATTGATGTATTTGAATTTTGAAATTTTGAAATGTAATTTGGAATCTTGAATTTTGAAATAAAGGGTATTAAAGTTTTTAACACCTTTTTGAACCTCTTTGAAAGATTTTACTGTGCATGCACCTCTATGTAAATAGAAGTTGTCAAATGCACTTACATGTTACCAACTCTATTAAATAAGTCAGAATGCATATTTATATTACAGCAAGAAAAGTAACTAAATAAAAAATCAATATGTGTTAGAAGAAAAATACATTAATGTGTATTCATCAAAAAGTAATTAATGAATAATAGTTTAGGTATTTTATTAATTATATTTCATTTACTCATGACACCCTAAATTATAACATATGCTCCCCTGTCCCGGTATTTCTTTTTTTTACAAAGATTAAGGTAAGTAAATATAATATAGTACAAATGATGTGATTGAGAGAGAAGAAAAAATAAGAGATTTAAATAAAAGTAAAAATATGAGTAACATTTAAATTTAGTGGTTGAAGTTACCAAAAATAAAATGAATAATTTATAGTGGCAGACTCAAAATGGAAAAAAATGAGAAATTTATAGTGGGACGGAGGAATATATTACTATAAGAACATCCCAATGGTGGTAAGGAATCCTACATGAATTCCTACTTACTCAAAATGAAGGAAGTTGTGATTGAAAAGTAGATGATGGGCATGGGAAGTGAAAATGAGCAAGATGTATTACTACCCGGTAGGAGAGAAAAAGTAGGAAAATGGAGAGTGGGGTAACTGTGTGCGTGGAGAACAAGTGAAGCAAAAATGAACTGGTATGGGACACGCGCGTTGGTGTAACTGGATTTCAGCAATTGATTTAATGAATAAATATAAGAAAATAAAATAGAAGATTTAATAGTGGGACCTATAATAGTTAATTTTGAATAGGATGCATTGAGAGAGAAATGAATTTTTTGAGGTATGAGTATGAAACATGACAAATATGTGGAACATATGTGTCAAATTTCTACCCCAAAACTCCTCACTAGCATTGGTGATGCTCTAAGATATTAGTTTCGAATAATATAAGTTATTTTATTAAAGAATATTAGTTAAAGGATATTAACTAGTTCATTAAAGGATATTAGTTGTTTCACTAAAAGGTATTCTTTCCATTACAAGTTAGATTGCTCAAAATTAAAAAAAAAAATGAAAGATTTAATTTTGTTTTTCCATACTCAAAATAAAACAACTCTACCCTCTTAAACAAAACTCTTACAAACATCTCTTATTTACGCTTTATGATACTCAATTCTCCACTATAATTAAATATTCTTACTCAATTACTCACTCCAATAAAATTAAAAATTCACTTTACACTTTTTAATATTAATAAATAACATCTTTATTAGAACCCGTATCATTTGGTTTTGAACAATCTAAATCATACCATAAAAAGTATTAGTTATAAATCAATTTTACCGTAAAACTTATTTAAGTAGTATCAACACAAAGGGAATTAGAGCAGTGAAGCAGTCAATAGAAATGAACAAAACTAACAAGTTTGTTTGCACGTGTGGTATATTTGGTTCAACAAACAAGATCTCTCCATATGCCCTAGTACTAGTACTTGTAATGAAAAGAAAGGGGTTAAGTACTCTCTTGGGGGTTGCCAAAATTATTACCAAATTCAGTAGTTTAGGTAAGACTTATTTGAAGTAACTTAAGTTACCAAATAAACTACGTGGTTTGGATAAATTAGAATTATATACTCCTTCCATTCCTTGATTACATTCACATTTTTATTTTTGACAATATTTGGTGTGAAATAGTTTCATATTATGAAATTAATACCATTAAAATCATTCATCGATACTATAACATTCATTTAGTGATACCATTATACTTATAAACCGATATCACAATATAAAAATAGTTATGATATCAAGAAATGATTCTAATGGTATCAACGAATGATTCTAATGGTACCAGGTTTCATACTATGAAATCGCTTCACCTAGGGTGACTCTTTATTTTTCGTATGTTCCACAATTACTTTCACACCTTTAAAATGAAATACTCTTCATAAACTACACATTTACAATATCATTTAAATTAAAAAAATATCACTCTTATTTTATTCTACTTAATTCTATCTCCTACACTTTATCTCATTCAACCACCCAAAATACTTTACACTTTATTCTTTCTCTTACACTAACTTAAATTTTTCTTAAAAAGAGTCTAACCTATCAATAAAAAAAAAAAAGTCTGACCTAATGTGTGAAGATAATTTTCAGACAAATGAAGTATAATATATTGAGATTTGCCTAAATAACAAAAATGTACCTCATAGTTTAAATAAATAAATTATAGTTACCCTTTGAAATTTGTTTAAATTACGCACCAAACAAATTTTGCAATGCGAGTAAATTATACTCCCTCCGCCCAAAATATAGTTTACAGGTAAAAAAACATTAAAAAAGAAAAGAAATGTGAGTAATAATCGGAGGTTTTGAGGGTTGATCTTATAAATTTTTATATATAAAGCCCATTTGTTTGGTGATATTAAATTTAAAGTGAAATAAAATCATGTGATCGATAAGTTTAAAAAGATTTGAAATGATATTTCTTTAAATTACAAATACCATTTGTGAATTGTGAGGGGTATGCAGAATCCACCTAAAATGAAAAATAAAACTATGGGCCTTCAATTTTTAAGAAATCAAAAGGAAACTAAATAAAAAATGACAAACAACTAAAATTGAGGTATATTTTTTCATAACCCTTGTTATAAATAATAGCAAATGAGCTCATAAAGTAAAAAGTTGGTTGAATTGGTATGAGTGTAATGACAATTTGTTTAAATTTATGAATTTTTTTATGATTTTTCTATTAAGGTGTAAAAGGTATTGTTGGACGGATTTAAAAATATATATGAAAGATATTTCAAGACATATATTGTACTTCCTCCATTACAATTTAAATTGCTCAAAATTCAAAAATAGATGTTACAATTTTGTCTACCCATAATCAAAATAATAATAATATAAAAAAATCACCTTCTCAAATTAAACTCTTACAAATATCCCTTATTTACACTTTATGTCACCTAATTTTCCACTATAACTAAATCTCCCACACTCAATTATTCACTCCAAAAAAATTGAAAATACCCTATATTTCATGTTATTTGTTTTTGAACAATTTAAATCCGGGAGTACCAAATTATATTGTTCGTTTTGTACTTTAAACAAAATTTAAGTGATAATTAATTTCTTTTTAAAAAACAGAGAAGGTAGAATGATTATGTTTTTATTGGGTCCTGATAAAAAAGAAAAAGAAAAAAGAATGATTTACATCACAATCCGATATAAAGGCAACTTGAAAAGGTTTTCTATAAACAAAAATTCAGATGCCAACTTTTGTACTTTATAAAGAGGTAGCAAATCAATGCAATGCAAGTGATGACATATTTTCCAAGATGGTTGCAGCAACTCAAACCTACCCTAGTAACTACCTGACGTAAGCAATTCAAATACACACGTCCTCATTCATTATCTTTCTAAAATAATTATATCTGATTTTATAAGTACGAATTTATATTAAATGTAAAATTAATTAATTTATATTAATATTTCAAAATTCTTCCTCACTTGTGCGATTGGATTCTCAAATTTTTTTTTCCGATCGGTAAATGTTAGTTGTTAGTTGTTAGAAATTAGTTCACCAAGTCTCTTTACGATTTCAAATTCTCCAAGTCTCCTTATACCTCTCACTCCAATTCGTTTTCAAAAGGAATCGAACCCTGTGTTTTCCATTTGGCAAGTGTGGAGCCCGGTGGCCAAGTGTGCTAAGCCCCTTGTTTGAATTCTCAATTTTTTCATTCGAAAAGAAACCAACTAGTAAATAATTTAATATGGATAAAGTTAAATCGCTAACCCAAGAATCCTATAAATGAAGGTGATATTGCTTTATATGGATGAGAGCCAAAACTCATTAAAAATAGGGTTTTTATCAATCCAAGTCTTGAAAAATATATTAATTATCAATTTGAGTCTGAAAGATAAAATTTATTAATTCGGGACCTGAAAGATGTTTATATTAAGAAATTTTATCAATTCGAGACATGAAAGATCAGACAATTATCAATTCGACACCTTAATTTTAGGTCCGTAATTGATTAAATCACTTAATATAAACATTATCATTAAAAATTCGAACCCGGAAATTAATTCTCTAAGTTCCCGCTTGGTTTCCCTCATTAATTGTCCCGCAGACACGATTGACTTCACCATGTTAACTTATTTGTCATGCCCTAGTAATGCAAATCAAACAAGCACTAACAATACTATCAAACACTACGTATTCCCACGTTCATTTAATTGTTCTTTTGACATATATGAAACAAATGATCAAGATAAATTGACTGAGTGCTTTCGTGTTTATCTCCATGTATTTCTCACTCTCTCTGCTTCAAATTATTGTGATCTAAGAGCTTGCAGACATTTCTAAGGTTAAGTTTTTTTACCAAATTGCCAATTTAAAGCATTTTAATATATACTCAGAAACAGTTTTGATAATGTATTTGACTGCATTGGTTATACAGTAAAGCAAAAAGCTATCTTTTGGCCATTGAAATTGTTAGATTGTTGCAACAAAACTAGTATCTCTCGAGTTCTTTTTAATACTTTTTCCTTCACAGATCAAAACAAGAGTCATGGAAAAGTTCGAAGAGTTTGCACTGAAGCAAACATCTCCCAAGATAGCTGCAGCTCGCGCAGGGGCAATGAGTGTGGGCGACAAAGTCGTATACACCTACGACCTTGTCGAACAGATGGAGTACTTGTACGTCCGCATCGTGAAGCGAAAGAGCTCCCGGGAAAGACGTCACGGGAGCTGCGATCCGTATGCGGAAGTCAAGCTCGGAAACTACAGGGGAGTCACTAAGCATTTCGAGAAGAAGGCGAACCCCGAGTGGAACCTCGTATTCGCCTTCTCGCAGGAGCAGCTGCAGGCCTCCTACTTGGAGATTGTGGTGAAGGATAAGGACGTAGTGATGGATGATTTCATAGGAAGAGCTATGTTCGAAGTAGTTGATATACCAAGAAGGGTCCCACCTGATAGTCCCCTGGCTCCTCAGTGGTACAGGCTGGAAGACAAGAGGGGGAAAAGCTGAAGAGGGGGAGATCATGCTTGCTCTCTGGAGAGGAACTCAAGCTGATGAGGCTTTTTCTGATGCCTGGCATTCTGATGCCGCCGCTGTTGCTAGTGAGGGCGTGTCGAAAATTCGGGAAAGGTGTACCTTTCCCGAGACTGTGGTACCTTAGAGTTAATGTCATTCAAGGCCGGATTTGATGCCTGGTGACAAGAGTAAACCTCCCGAGGTTTGTGTGAAGGCTATTTTTGGAAACCAAGCTTTGAGGACTAAGGTGGCTCTCGTGAAGGGCGAAAACCCGATTTGGAATGAAGACTTGGTTTTCGTGGCGGCGGAGCCTTTCGAAGAGCCGTTGGTGATCGGTGTGGATAACAGGGATGAGGTGTTGGGGAAATGTTTGATATTTTTGAACTCTGTTCATAGGCGCTTGGACAATAAGGTCTGT
The DNA here is from genome assembly GCA_030762865.1 of Paraleonurus japonicus. Classification (NCBI taxonomy): domain Eukaryota; kingdom Viridiplantae; phylum Streptophyta; class Magnoliopsida; order Lamiales; family Lamiaceae; genus Paraleonurus; species Paraleonurus japonicus. Next base: position 42,295,798 of record CM061053.1, on the reverse strand, counting down.
ACCGGCTAAGTGGCACAATCTCGAAAAGCATGCGTTGGTCGAAGGGACGAAGAAGAAGGAGGCGAAATTTTCGAGCAAGATTCATCCGAGGCTCACTTGGATGGCGGTTATCATGTCTTAGATGAGTCTACTTACTATAGTAGCGACTATAGACCAAGCTCCAAGTTGCTCGAAATCGGGTATTGGGCTTTGGAGCTCGGGATTATAGGCGCCACGGGTTTGCCGCCCATGAAATCAAGAGATGGGCGGGGGACCACAGACGCCTATTGTGTAGCTAAGCACGGACCCAAATGGGTCCGCATAAGGACCATCATCGATAGTGGGTCCCCCAAGTGGAACGAACAAAGACACTTGGGAAGTTTTCGATCCGTGTACAAATATCACTATTGGCGTGCCGGGACAACGGTCATTTCCATGGCGGGAAAGACGCCAAAGATCGGGAAGGTTCGAATCAGGCTGTCCACACTCGAGACGGAACGCGTTTACACGCACTCGTATCCGCTGATCGTGCTGAAGCCCTCGGGCGTTAAGAAGATGGGGAAGTCCATTTGGCAGTGAGATTGTCTTGCACATCATATGTCAACATGCTTCACAAATATTCCCATCCGTTGCTGCCCAAAATGCATTACGTCCACCCTCTATCCGTCCTTCCAGGTAGATGCCTTACGGCATCAGGCGATTCAGAGATAGTGTCGTGGCGGCTCCGCAGGGCGGAGCCGCCGCTGAATAGAGAAGTCGCCGAGTACATGCTCGACGCCGGGTCCCACATATGGAGTGTACGGAAGGCTAAAGCAAACTTCGTACGGATAATGAGCCTCATGAGTGGTGTGATTGCTGTTGCAAAATGGTTCAATCAGATCTGCCACTGGAAGAACCCCCTTACAACCATTCTCATTCACATTCTCTTCCTCATACTTCTACTCTACCCGGACCTCATTTTCCCAACTCTCTTTCTCTACCTTTTCTTTATCGGCGCGTGGAACTACAGACGCAAGCCGAGGCACCCTCCGCACATGGACATTCGTCTCTCGCACGCAGACGCGGTGGGGTTCGACGAACTAGATGAAGAGTTCGACACGTTCCCCACGTGCAAGTCGTCGGATACTGTGCGGATGCGATACGATCGGCTGAGAAGCATAGGGGGAGGATACAGAGTGTGGTGGGGGACTTGGCAATGCAGGGGGAGAGGGTAGGGAGTGTGTTGAGCTGGAGGGATCCAAGGGCGTCGGCTTTGTTCCTTGCATTCTGCTTGTGTGCTGCGTTTGTGTTGTACATTACGCCTTTCCAGGTTGTAGTGCTGCTGTTGGGGTTGTACATTTTGAGGCATCCCAAGCTTCGAACTAAGACTCCACATTTGTTTACTAATTTCTTCAAGAGGTTGCCTGCAAGATCGGACCACATGCTCTAATTCATTGTATTTGTTATGTTGTCTATGTAGGCTCCCAATTGTTTGTAACTATTCATTTCTCCAGCATCAAATTATTTGATAAATGACAAACACTCATGGGAAATTTTTCATAAAATTATAGTTTAAATAGAAAATTCACGGACTCTAATAGGGTGGATTGGGTAACTTGGGTTTGATAGTGTTTTTCTAAAAAAATAGTCTGACAAAAACAAAATATAAAAACTCAATCTGAAATTATGTTATTATAAGGATAAATAAACTCAATCTGAAATTATGTTATTATAAGGATAAATATTGTTCATACAGATTTTTCTTATAATAACACATGTAAAGTATTGAAAAATGTGTTAATGTGACAAAAAAATGTTACTATATGGAGAAAAATGTGTTATTACATTAATAAAATAAGTACAAACGCGAAAAAAAAAAAAGAAAAACTAGATTTAGAGGTGTCATAAGGTCGTTTCATCGAAGTTCGGAGATTATCAAGTCTATCTTGAAAATATCCGAATTGAAAATATATATAGACCATTTGACTTTAAACATACCGAAATGAACCAAATTTCTTTTGAGAACAGATCTAGGTCTTATTCAATTAATCATACCGAAAATTAAAAAAGATTAACCATACCAAATCGTATCAACCGAATAACCAAATTAAATATGAATTACCATTAAATTATTACCTTATTTTATTTTATATCCAACAAATTATATGATATTAGTACTAAATTAATTAGTTCTTAAATAATATTGCACACACTATGTATGATATATTGTTTATGTATTTGTGTTTATTAATCATAATTTTATTCATTATCAATTTATTATATTATTATCTCAATCTATTTTAAATACTGAATAATAATTTTGCATGAAAACTAATAAATAATACATTCAATCTATTATTACATTATCATATTTAATTATATAAATCTCGATCTATTATTAATAAGAATGATAATTATCTCAATCTAATATTAAGTATGGATAATTATCACTAATTATTATTATAATATATAATATTTTTATTATTATCTATTACTATTATTTTATTATCTCAAAGTATTTTAAAGTACTTGTATTTACTGTATTTTGGATATTCTATTGATACCTTCAAATATTATCTTTTATTTTATATTATTTTTATATTTTTTTAATGTTGAAAAAACTGCATTTTCAATCTAAACCGTTCAAATCCATGGATTCCCTTATAATCGAAAATTCATTTCGAACCATACCAAAAAAATAAAATATATATACTGAATCGTATCGAAATTTTGGTATGAACAAACACTCAGATTCTAAAATAAATTAATTGCGATATGGACACAAATATTTTTAAATACTATGTTTTGGTCTGTACCATGAACACCCCTATATGAAGAGTACTAGATTAAGAAAGATATATTTGTTCCTTATGATCACATGTTTCTATAAAAGCTAGTAACACATATTTGCCCTTATAATAAAACACATGAGAGCGTTTTTTTTTTTTTTTGTTGCTTTGGTGCTATTTCTTGGAAAATCCGTTTACCCACTTAGAATCCACGAACCCCTTAAATATACTATAATTTTATGTAAAAATTTTCACAAGACCGGTTCTTTTGAAAAATAATACTTCCCTGAGGAGGACCACTAAGATAATTTTGCAAAAAATTTGACAAATTACCAAGAGACGTCGTTAAATATTATTGAAAAATTATATTCGATCGTCTAATAAAATCTTTCATATGAGGGAAAATATACAAATTAAAAAAGTGAAAGAATGAATATGAATTTGAAGAGTATTTTTGTAAATTAACGTTTATGTATAAAGTAAGAAAGTGAGTTGAATTGTGTGTATGTATGAACCAAATGGCTTAGGCCACTGGCCACCGAGCCTCACTTTAGTGGAAGACCAGTTTGATTCCCTTTGGAAATGAATATTTATCGATAAAAAAAAAATTGTGTGTATATATGGGTAAAAATAATTATATTTTCTATAAAATTGAGAATATTATGAGGGAAAAATTTATGAATGGTTTTTCATTTGGAACAAAAGAAAATTGAAAAAAAAAAAAGCTATTTTAGCTTATGCGAAGAGAGTAATTAGGTTGGTCAGCCAGTGAGCTATTTCACCTAAACCGATCGACTATTCTTCTTGAACTAGTCCTGCAAATCTACACGATATATAGTGTATATTTTATGATTATATTCATTTATGTATATAAATGAAAGCAACAATTTTGTATTAATTTGGTGGGGTGTCACTCTCAGGCCTCATCTCCTTGCAAATCATGTCGAGATAAACCGGGGAGAAAATAACATGAATTGCTCTATATTCACAAGATTTTCTCTCTCCCTTTTTTTTTTCTCCACAACCTTTTCTGAATTTTTTTTTTTTACTTTATGAGCTATATATTGTTATTTTTTTGTGAGCCATAGTATTAAGATTGGTACTACGGATCCTGTATGAGTTTGTTGTGATTCAAGCCTAATTCTATCGTTAGAAATTAGCAAAGCTTATGTGTTTCATGTATACCATAAATTTCTGTGTTTCACTTTTCAATTTATTCAATTTTTGATGCACTTGGTCGGATATTTGATATTGTTGATTAAGTATTTAATACTTTAAATGTTATTTTTAAATTTAAATATTTTAAATACTATATTTTTTATAATAAAAATATTAATTTTTTGTTGATACTCTGAAATATAATTAAATAATCATAAATTTATGGTGCATACGAAACAAGTCTTATAAATTTAGATTGAGGATCACTCGACCTTGTGGACTCGTCGTGTTTAACTTGTTCTTTTCATCATTATATTTCAATTTGTTGGTCCCGAGATTGAGTATTTAGTAGCAACTAAATACACCTTCCAGAGATAATCTAGAAGGGGTTGAATAGATTATCTAAACCTTTTCAAAATTCAGATTATCAACTCAAAACACCAAAATAGAACAAAAAAAGTTTTAGACTCAATCTTTTTAGGATTAAAAAGCAATCTAAAATTAATCAAATTAATTTGTTTGGGCAATTGAATATCAATAGAAAAGTAAATTCGTAAAGTAAAAACACAGGGATTTATAGTGGTTCGTATCAAAATGATCCTACATCCACTCTCCTTCAACTTGAAGAAGGGTCTCGACTACTTACTTGCTTACTTACTTACCGAGATTACAATTACAATGACACAAGATCTTCTTCTTCGACCTATCTTCAATCTATCAAACTATCTAGAAACTTGAAGAATACAGTGTAGGATATTTGAAGATATACAAGGAAGTGTTCTATAAACACTTAGAAACTTATGAAATTTTTTTAGAAAACTTGTGAGTGGTTTGAAAATAGTGAGTATTAGAATGAGTGCTAAGAGTCCTTTCGTAATCGTGCTTACTCCTATTTATAAGCTCAGAAATGGTTAGTTTGTTATAACAAACTAAAAACCATTTAACAAACTTATCTTGAAAACCATCTTGACTTCAATCGACCTTGAGCTAGTCGTCTGCTGCCGACTTGGTGAAGACTTGCCTTTCTTATTCTACTCATTGGTCTCGACCTTGTCTTGAGCTCTTCATTATTCACTCCAACAGATGACTTCTTTAAGATCGTCTTCGATGACCTTCTCTTTCAAGACTTCATGACTACACTAGCTCTACCTAGTTTGATCACCTAACAATAGTGTTCATTACATCACTGCTCTATACATACTAAGTTGGTCATCTTATTTACATGAGCCGACTCTAGTTTATACACTTTAACTCATCAAAACTAAACCTAATCTAACAATTTTCCCATTTTTGATGAAGTTAAAACTACAAGAAAGAAACAAACTCACAACCGGTGTTAGTCAAGATTATTCGAGATAAACAGATAAGCACATTTAGGCACATAAGCATTTTATTTCGTATAAGTTCACATAAGAGCACTTACTTTATACTTAGAAAAATTCAAAGAGAATTTTTTTAAAAATTAAGTCTTAAAGACTTTATCAGATTATCGGACTTAGAAAAATTTCTTAAAAAAATTTAAGTTTTAGGACTTAGAAAATTTTAGAGAAAATTTTAATTCGAGATAGAAATTTTCTCGGATGATTAACACTTAGAAAATTTTTAAGTTTTCTTAGAAAACAAGAAAGAAACTTAAAACATAAGACAAGATAGTTCAAATAAGTTCATTCATATTCACGTAAATTACTGATTTACACTTTGGTGCGAGATAAGATAAAGAAATAAGAAAAGGGACTCGATCTTATCTAGACACCCCATTGATCGCCTTCAGGCACCATCGCCGGTTGAACACCTTCCTCCGAAGCCGCTTTAAGTCCTCCTTCCGAGCTAGTCCTGGACTCGCCTCTGCCATTTGCACAATACCCCCGGCCAGTCAAGGTCCAGGGTTCCATCACTTTCTTGGCAGGACTGTGTACTCAAGGCCTGGAGCGATAATGTTGACGTTGAACTCTTCATCAGCTTCGATGAAGCGGCCACGGTAGAAGTCCTCGTCTACCTTCTCGATCCATTCATGCCAAGCGAGGTCCGGATCTTGCTGAGTTGTCCCCTGAGCCTTGAGGATGTGCCGTAAATACATCCACATGGCTTCCGTGTTCTTTTCTCAATACTCTTTCTCATACCGTCCGCGAGACCATCTTCGGAGGGGCGGACGTGGTGTGGAAGGGTCTCAAGCTTTCACCTCCTTGGCTTTGAACCAGCCACTTTCTTTCGCTTTGCTCCGGTGTGACGTTGGAGTCCTTCTCCAACTTCTTCACCTTTTTTCTCTTTCTTCCCGAAGAATTCCTTCTCACGCCTCGATCCTCTTGATCTGTTCTTCGGAAAGATTAGGGTAGTCGGCTTCTCGCTTCCCTTTTCCTTTGGTAGCAGCTTTCTAGCCGATGTCACCGATTTGGGCTTATCAACCGCTACCCTTTTCCCTTTGCCCTTGGCCTCCGCTGATCTGCTTCCTTTAGCTCGGCCAAGAGCTTCTCCGACCTTTCCTCCTCCTCCTCCTTCTTCCTCCTTGCCTCGTCCTCTCTTATCGCCTCCTCGAGCCGACTTACCCTCGGTTGGAGAGCGATCGGTTCATCGGACTTGATCTTGACTTCCTCCCCTGGCTGCCTCCCGAGATCATGTTGGCCTTAGAGCCCAGATCTCTTCTTGTTTCTTCTACAAAGAAATGTGAGGGCTTGACTTCTTTCTTCAAATGCCCTTTACCCCTTTTTAACTTCAAATGACAAGTTTGTTAGCTTGTTGCTCGGTATCATTACATTTGACTCGGAAGTCGAGACTTGTCGAGGCCAGCTCATCCACCACCATTTGATTATACTCCTTCACCTAGGCTTTTAGCCCCTTCATCTCCTCTTCTAGAGCCTTTACCTTCTCACTAATATAGAGTTAGTCAAGGATGTGATTTTTTCAAGAAGAGTTACCTCGACTTCCCTCATACTAGCAATCATCGTGTTCAGAACCGCTTCCACCATTCTCTTCGCCCTTTTCTTCATCTTCTTCTTGAAGGCTGTTTTCATCTTCTTTTCCATTTTGTTGAAGATTGAAGAGATGGCGATTCTTTGGGCTCAAGTCACTGTCTTCATCCTCAGAGGAGGATTCGAGACGAAGAGGAGGAGAGAGTTTCTTGAGAGGGTGGAGGAGGGGTAGGGGATCGGATTTGGATATTGGGAGAAGAGAGTAAGATGGGGTTGGAAGAGGTGATGTTTGGACTTGTGGGAGAGGGGTTGGTTCTGTTTGAGGGAGAGGGGTAGATTAGGTTTCGAGGATAGGAATGGGAGATGAGGTTTGAGTAGATGAGTTGGAGTTGTTGTGGGTTGATCTGTGGGTGGGGAGGTAGATGTGGTTTGTACAATGGGGTTGGGGTGGGGGTTGGAATTGGTTGATTGAGTATGGTTTGGATTGTTTCGGATAGAGTGGAGGTTTGGACTTTCTCGGGCAATGGTTGTTTTAGAGGCTCCGAGGTGCCACCGGCACACCTCTTCATTGCCAGTGTGGAGACAGAGAAGAAATAGATAGAGAGAAATTTGTACCTTCTTCCCGAATGGGAGATAGAGCAGCTTCCTTAGTTGGAGAAAGTGGCACTTCGATTCGGCCAACCTCACCGCTATTTGAAGCACCGGTACCTCCTCGCTTAGTAGAGTCGGCTCCTCCGACCGCTGATTGGAGTGAATTGATGCATGTTTTTAGGGTGTATTTTAGTGCAAAAAGTGATCAAAAGTGTTAGATTTTGTGCCTAAATGTGTAGAGTATCACTTATTTGCCTAAAAGTATTACTTGTGAGATATTTGATGTTTTCCGTCCATTTTACAGGTAAATCGGTGGAATTTGGCCAAACCGAGAGTACCAACATTCTTAGGATGAAAAGACGAACAAGACGGGCAAAAACGGGGTCGAGGCGGAGCCCGGGTCGAGAAAATTCCTAGACTCAACCTCTGGTCGAGGTCTAGGGGCCTCGACCCGAGGATGAAGGCTATTGGATGAAAAACAAAATTTTGAGGAAGCCTCGACTCTGTGGCTGAGCCTTGAGTCGAGGGACAGCAAGCGGCGGCCTCGAGTCGAGGGCTGAGCCTCGACTCGAGGGAGAAGATTTTTCCAAATTCGTCTATTTAAAGGGTGAAACAGAGCATAACCGAAATACAATTCCATAGAGCAGTTACCAACGGTTTTGGGCGATTTCTTAGGCCCCAAGCCAATTTTTCCTTGTAGGTAGAGTAGATTGTAGATTTAGATTTAGATTTCCATTGTTGTTGATTAGATTAGCATTTGATCTCTTGTTAATCAATTCAAGCTTGTATTTCATTTGGAGAAGAAGTGTATTGAAGACTCAAGCATTCCTATTTTTGTTGATTCAATCCAATTGGTGATGTTTTTCTCTCTTGTCTTTTCAATTCCTTTATTGTAGTTATTAGATTGTTGTTTGCTCAATTAGATTTTCTTCCCATGGATTTTTCTCTTGGCACCATAGGCTAACTCTCTTGTGCTTGGGTTAATTATAATTAAGGATGATTTGATTGCCTATGCTATGATTTTTTTGATCGGTATTGCCTATGCTATGATTGTTGATCAATTGAGTTAGATTGCTTCCTAATTGTGATTCTCATTGTGCTTCATGCACTTTTATCTCTTTAGATTAATGTTTGATCACCCTAGCAATAGGCGATAGTTGAGCTAACGTGATCCAAAATTAATCGGGTTATAATTGTGTATGAATGTGTGGATTGGGTGCTTCGGAATCGAGAGATTGGTTGCACTAAGGATACTCACATTAGGCATTGTGTTATTAATGGAGTGATTAATTTCATGATATGCTTTCTAACTTGGTTGATTTGCAATTTGATTCAATCATAGCTTGTTGATCATTGATTCCTTGATGGATGTTAGCCCCTAGCACCCAAATCCCATTTATTGTTGTGTTTGTGCTTGCCTTCTAAGTGTTCGATCATTTGCCTCTTTATTTTGTTTGAGTTTATTTCTATCATTTTGTTGTGTTTTTGCTTTGAAACCGTGATTGCAACAATAGTCATCGAGAACTTGTATTTCTAGGGCCTCACGTGCATACTTTTTCCCTTGGGTTCGATAAACTTGATTGGTCTTAATACCGCTTACCCGAAACCTACAATCAAAATGGCGCCGTTGCCGGTGAATTAGTTTTTGCGCCTATAGAGAGACTTAGGAATTATTCGAAGTGGTTACTTGTTGCTTTTGTGTTTGTGTTTGTTTTGTTATTTTTGTTTGAATTTGATACTTGCTATCTTGTCTAGATGGAAGGATACGACTCATACGCGTGGAATCAAGAGTTTTATCAAGAGAGTATGGTGTATCCTCCACACTATGAAGAATTTGGATACAATAATTGGAGGAGCTTTGATGATAATTCTTAATTGCAACAAGTTCCATCCAATTATCAAGATTGGAGATGTGATGAAATTCCTCCCTCACCTCAAGAGATGTTCCCATACTATGAGCATAATGATCAAACATTCGATCCATAGGTTGGATGTGAATTTCAAGGAGCATCGGAAAGGAAATACTATGATGATGGGAGAAGCTATGAGTATGACTACCAAATGCCACAAACTTCATCCCATTATGAAGAATGGGGACTCCATGATGTGAGAGCTATCTTAAAGGAGATGCTTGGAGTGTTGTTGGAAATATTTGAGGAAGATGAAACCGAGATGTGAAGAAATGCTACCCTTGCATGAAAACATTTATGAGACCAAAGCATTGGTTGATGCAATGATAGAGGGAACTGATTGGAGTAAATTGATGCATGTTTTTAGGGTGTATTTTAAATCAAAAAGTGATCAAAAGTGTTAGATTTTGTGCATAAATGTGTAGAGTATCACTCTTTTGCCTAAAAAGTATTACTTGGTGGATAATTGATGTTTTTCGTCCGTTTTACGGGTAAATCGGTGGAATTTGGCCAAACCGAGAGTACCGACATTCTTAGGATGAAGAGACGAACAAGACGGATGAAAACGGGGGTCGGAGATAGAGTCCTGATCGGAAAAATGCCCTGGTCTCGACCTGCGGTCGAGGGCCGCAGGCCTCGACTTCGACTCGAGGGATAGGACAGATGGAGAAAATTCAAGAAATTGGAGCCGACTCGACTCGAGGGCTGAGCCTCGAGTCGAGGCAGGCGAAAATTCGAAAAAAGCATGATAGCAACTCTTTAGCCTCGACTCGAGGGCCCCAAGCTCGAGTCGAGGGATGCCCAAAACCGTTTTTTGATGTTTTAAATCATTTTGAGCGGAAAACAAGAGAATAATCATCCTAGCTTAGTTTAGAGCAGTTTCTAGGTAGTTTTACGAGCGAAATTATAATTCCATAAGCTTAATTCTTCTTGTAATTGGATTAGGTTGTTAGTTTTTGATTGAATTCAAGCTTGTAATCATTAGATTAGTGTTTTGATCCATTAGATTTTGATTTCCAAGTTGTAATTGAAGAGGTGGAGATTGTAATTGAAGCATTGTTGAAGACCCAAGCATTCTTATATTTGTTAATTGAAAACAATTGGTGATGTTCTTCTACTTTTCTCTCTTTAATTCATTGATTGTGTTGATTAGTGCTTTAATTGCTTTCCTAGATTTTTCACCCATGGCTTTTGCTCTTAGCACTATGGGCTAATAGTTTTGTGCTTGGGATAATTGAAATTAGGGATGATGTGATTGCCTCATGCTATGATTGTTGATAATTGTTGATCAATTGAGTAGATTGCTTCCTAATTGTGATTCTCATTGTGCTTCATGCAAAATTATCTCTTTAAGATTAATGGTTAATCACCCTAGCAATAGGCGAGAGTTGAGCTAACGTGATTAGGTGTTAATCGGGTTATAATTTTGCATGATTGTATGAATTGGGTGCTTCTTAATTGAGAGATTGGAAGGACTAAGAATACTCACATTAGGCATTGTGTTATTAATGGAGTGATTAATTTCATGATGGTTTATGCTTTCTAACTTGATTGATTTGCAATTGGATACAATCATAGCTTGTTAATCATTGAATCCTTGATGGAGATTATCCCTAGCACCCTTATCCCCCATTAATTTTAGCTTGTTTGATATTGCATCTTAAGTGCTTGATTAATTGCTTGCATAGATTTAACATTTAATTCTTGCCATATATTGTAGTGTTTAGTGCCACACCATCTTGCAACAATAGTCATTGATAACTTGTATTCTTAGGGCCTCGTTTGCATACTCACTCCCTTGGGTTCGATATTTTGATTGATCTTAATACCACTTACCGGATTACTACAAATCAGGAACATGGAGATCACCGAAGCTCAATTCATGGTGTTAAAAAGTCAACTTAAATATTTTCTACTCCAAGTGAAGAACATAACCATCATGGAGAATCACCAAGAAGAAGGGGAGGAAGAAAATGAAAGTGAAGAAGTTGTAGTAGAGTGTCCAAGCAAGAAGGATGAAGTAGAAGATTTTCTTGTGAAAAGTGAGGAAGAGGAATGTCCATTGATGGACATGAGCAATAATGTACAAGAAGATCTAGAAGTATCGGATGAAGCAATGAAGAACGAAATGAGCATTTCTAAACCTTCTAACTCTTCAATTTGTACTTTAATTGAGATTGATGCTTCTAATAATTTAATTTTACCTCTTGTGAACTTTGATTATAGAAAAGAATTAAAGAAGTGCTTGGGCATCCTTGGAGAAAAGAAATGGAGAAGGATGTTGGTGAGAAAGCAAGGAGGACAACCATCAATAAGGTGCAAGGATGTGGGTGATGGGTCTATCCTACATATGTGCCTTCATGATTTCGAAGCACAAAGATTGAAGTATTGTGGAAAGGAGGATCGCTATCCTTTGCCATTCCGATGAAGAAAGTTGGGAATGAACGAATAAGTCCGCAAAAGACAATAAAAATAGCGCTTGATGGGAGGCAACCCATCCTTTTTATTGCTTTTGTGTGCTTTTTTGATTGCTTTGGTTTTTGTTACATTTTTGGGAGAATTGGCTAGGTACTTAATTGCACATGCTTAGGAGGTTATGTATCATGCTTTGGAATTTATTTGGAGTATTGAGCTTATTGTTGATACCATTAGGAGTTGCATATATTTGTATCACTCTCATTCCAAACTTTGAATTTATGTTATCATTCAAGTTTGGGGTGTTAATCGTTATTGTTTACATGCATCTCTTAGTGGTAATGATTTGATATTCTTATGCTCAATTGTAGGTACACTTGCTAGATGAATTGGAAAGCCATTGGAATTGCAAGGAAATGCAAGATCAAGAAGGAAAGTGCTAGGAAGCATGATGAGCCCTACATGTTTAAAGGAAGAGGGAGTTTAAAGGCTTTATGTTAGATCAAGTAGAGTTTTGATGAGTTAAAAGGACCAATCCAGATGAGCAGACAATGTTGATAAACAAGTTCGGATCGAGTTCGGTGCTAAAGCGATCGGACCGGGACAAGAGCCTGATTAAGTTAACTCGAGATCAAAGTTTACAAGTCATCCGGAGACAAGCTCAAATCTAGCCATCTGCAGTGAGACGATCATGAAGAGTTCGTGACGAGGTCAAGACAAGCCGAGTAGAATAAGAAAGGCTAGTCTTCACCAAGTCACCGCAGACGAGTAGGAAAAATCAGCCGAGGTCAAGAGCAGCTTTTCAAGAATAAGTTTGTTGAGTAGCTTTCCAGCTTGTTAGAACTCGACTAACAAACTAACTGTCTTTTCAGACTTATAAATAGGACTAGATCTTATTTTTCAAGATATTGATGCAAATCTGATTTTTCACACTATTCATTATTGATTTCACAAAGTATTTTCAAAAGAGGTTTCAAAATTTTCTAAGTGTTTATAGAACACTTCACTTCACATCTTCAAAAACACTTCTTATTCTAGAGTTAGATTTTTAGAAGTTTGGTTAGCATTGTTGAAGAGTTGAAGATCAAGTTGTAAGTTGTAAAGATTGTAAGTAAGTAAGCAGCTAGTGAAGACCCTTCTTCAAAGTTTGGAGAAGGAGAGTGGATGTAGGATTGTTATAATCCGAACCACTATAAATCCTAGTGTTATTTAATGCTTTATTTTATTTTCTGCTCAAGTTACAATTTTGTTAATTCAAGATTAAATTGCAGAATCTTATCTAAAATCAATATCATCATTGTTTTTGATCTTGTTAAAAGTTGAGTTTAAATTATTTTCCGCCGTGCTTAATCTGATACTTTGAATTGTCTTTGAAAAGATTTTAAAAAATCCACAAAATCTATTCAAACCCCCATTTCTAGATTTTGTTCTAGAAGGATTATCTCAAGGTTTTAATTAACTTAACATTCTCGGGGACCAACAAGTGGTATCGAGTAGTGTTAAGTCGTTTCCGATATTGATTTTAGGTCTTGAATAAGATTCTCAAATTATCTTGATTTTCTTCATTTTCTTCTTTACTACTAACAAGGCTACTAATTAGTTTGTGGAGTATTTTGTTCATTTGTTTCATCATGTCATCAGGGAAAACAAAAAGTCTAGGAATCTTCCCGAATTCTCTATTGAAGATTATGATTACCGGAAATTTAGGATGGAGAATCACCTAAAAGCCATTCATGATAGGATGGAAGAGTTTCTTGAAGAGGGACCTATAAAATTTTATCATGGAGGCACCAAGAATGGAGCCGAGTCAATCAATCCAGGACTGCATAAGAAAAGAAGAGTTCTGAGTTAACAAATGATGAAAGAAAGGTCCATAATCTTGATCAAGTAGCTCGAACCGAGATCATCGAGACTCTAAGTAAGGATTAGATTGAAAAGGTTAAAAGATGCAAGACCGCCAAAGAAATGTGGGAGACTCTTGCTAGAATTTGTGAAGGATCTCGAATGTGTCAAAGAAAATAAGCTTCACTGTTTCTACATACTTTTGACACGTTCAAAATGAAGGATGGTGAAACTATAGATCAATTGGACGTGAGACTCGATTAATCTTGTGAACAAAGCAATCGATTTGGGTAAAACTTACACCGAGAAAGGAATTAACAACAAGGTACTCAGATCTTTGAGTAAAAGATGGAGAGAGAAAGCAAATATTCTCAAGGCAAAGACAATTTGTCAAGAATTTCACATCACACTCTTTTCTCTCATCTTAAAGCACAGGAATATGACATTCACATTGAAGATGAAGAAGATGAGGCAGAGTCATCTACATCTGGAAAACAAGAGCATTTGTTCATCAAGATGAATCTCAAAGATCTCTAAAGCATCTCGATTTGTCCATAAAATAGGAAATGACTCTTTTATTGAAAAGGTATGAAAGACTAAAGATGAAGTACAAAAGAAATAAAAGAGACAGATTAGGTCGTAGGAACTATAGGTCGACAGGATGAAAAGAATTCGTATAATGATAAAAAGAAGGATCACCAAGAAGTCATAAGTCACCTATCGACGAGGAGATAGTAGTCCAAAACAGACAGAGGAGATATATGCTATACATGCAAAGCAAACTCCGGTCACTACAAATATTATTATTGTCCTCAACTCACTCCCAGAGAGAGAGAAGAAAAGAGGAAGAAAAGAGATAGAAGGTATGCCGACTGCAGAGCTCTCCTAGCCGAGAAAGAAGAAGCTCGTGAGACATCATCATCCTCATCCTCATCTCGATTTTGGGGTCGATGATGACATATGTCTAATGGCTAAAGAGGTACATTACTATTCATCATCGATAATGACCGTGACACCTTATCTCAAACTCGATCCTACTTATTGATAAACTTTTGAAAGATTTGGAGACCGCTCTATCTCGCTTATAAACAGATAGAGACCGAAAATCTTAATTTAAAGGATCAAATTTCTGATCTAACTAAGGTCAATCGACTAAGAAAAGTGAGAAACCAGACTGTACATTCAAGGGGGAATGTCGACCGAGATGATCATCGCACTTGTCCGATAAAGCGTATAAGTTAGAATAGGAATTGAGTTCTTTAAAAGTAAAATTTTCAAATATCTATTCCGAGAATGAGAATTATAGGAGGACTAACAGAGAATTAAATCTCAAGTTAGGACTTATGAATAATTCTCAAACCACAATAGATAAAATTTTCAATTGTTCACAAAAGTCTAGTGATAAAACCGGATTAGGTTTTGATAGGAGTAAAAAGAATGATCCAATAAAACCTAGAGTTTTTGTTAAAGCAACTAAACCTAAGGTAGAAACTTTATTCACTCCCTGGAAACCAAAAGAATTAATTACCTCATCCGATACTTCTAAAAAGAAAAATCGACGAGGAAAGTAACTCCTAAGGCTAAACCTAAGACTAAATCAAAGATATATCCTAGGTATAATAGCTTTGATGGAAGAAGCAAATCTTATCCATTCTTACCAAGATTCAAGATACAATTTCAAAAGATCAATTGAATCGATTGATCTTGAAAGTCTTATCTTAGTAGATAGATATGGATGCAAGCTTCAATCTATGGTTTTAAGGAACATTGATATTTTTATCTGGATTCCTAAGAGTCAACTTAACATGAAAGAACCCAAAGTACAAAGGGTACCTAAGCAATAAATTTGTGATTGCAGGAAGATAAGAAGATAGTTGATATATAGAGGAGACATTCTTGAGGTCATCCGGTACATAGATAGTGGCCGTTCCAAGCACATGATCTATGAAAGAAGACTTCTCTCTAACTATCAAACCATTGATGGACCTAGAGTGATGTTTGGTGATAACAACTATGGACTTACTAAAGGTGTAGGAACACTAATGATTGGAGATGTTCAAGTTCAAGAAGTTTACTATGTGGAAGGATTGAAGCACAACCTACTATCTGTTTCACAATTTTGTGATAAAGGGTTTTGTGTTAAATTTACTCATAATGCATGCTATGTATTAGATGGTTTAAATGAAAATATTCTATTGGCTGGAGTAAGACAAGGTAACATTTATGTTGCCAACTTCAAAAGTCTGTCCTAAGGATACTTGTCTTGTTGCTAAGAGTTCGAGATGACTTAAGTTGGTTGTGGCAATGCACGACTTGGTCACTTAAACTTCAAAACTCTTAACAAAATAACAAGGAAATCTTTAGTTAAAGGACTCCTGATAAAATATTTTCAAAGAACCATATATGTGTTTCTTGTCAAAAAGGAAACAGACCAAAGCTTCTTTTAAAACAATAAGTAGTCCTTCTTCGTAAAGGATTCTCGAACTTCTTCATATGTATCTGTTTGGTCCAAGAACTCCTCTCAGCTTTAGTGGAAGAAAATATACCTTAGTAATTGTTGATGACTTTTCAAGATTTACTTGGGTTATTTTCTTGTATAAAAAGAATGAGACTATGACTAAGATTCTAGAATTTCTTAAAAAGATTCAAAATGAAAAGGGATTAAATATTGTTAAAA
The DNA here is from genome assembly GCA_030762865.1 of Paraleonurus japonicus. Lineage (NCBI taxonomy): Eukaryota > Viridiplantae > Streptophyta > Magnoliopsida > Lamiales > Lamiaceae > Paraleonurus > Paraleonurus japonicus. Next base: position 42,279,552 of record CM061053.1, on the reverse strand, counting down.
TTAGAAGTGATAAAGGTACTGAATTTCTAAATAAATTGATTTCTAACTATTGCATTGAGAATGACATAGCTCAGAAACATCTGCAGCAAGGACTCCACTACAAAATGGAGTTGTTGAGAGAAGAAACAGACCTTGAAAGAGGCAATAGAACAATGTTATCTCGAATTCAACACTCCTCATAGGTTTTGGGCGTATAAAGTGAATATAGCCTGCTATGATCAAAATAGAAGTCTAATTGTCAAGGATAAGTGTAAAACTCCCTATGAAATTTGGAAGGGAAGATCTCCCAAAATTTCATATTTTCATATATTTGGTTGTAAATGTTTCATACACAACAATGAGAAATCTCAATTAAAAACCTTTGATGCTAAGATAGCAGATGGGATATTCTTAGGATACTCATCTATATCAAAAGCATATAGAGTTTTTAATAAGACAACCTTGTGTGTAGAAGAAACACCCCATGTGGTATTTGATGAATCTTCTTTTGAGTTTGATAAGACAGGACATCACAAAGATATCAAAATGATCTGAATCGATGACTATCAAAGGATCAACCATAAAATTCTACAATCAAGAATCGATTCAGATGAAGAGGAAGAATCAGACAAAGGAAAGGAAAATGAAAGAACTTCTTCAACAAATGATCTACCAACCGATCGATGACCAACGACACACCAAATTGATCGTGACGACCAACAACACATCACCGATCAGTAGAATTATCAGAAGGTAACATAGAATCATCTGAAATAAATAATTCGGACAAGACACCATCTACCGTAAAAGATAAAGGTAAGAAAGTAATGTCATATCACCCACTGAAGCAGATAATTCGAGATTTAGACTCGGTGTCCAGACGAGGACCCAACTAAATCAAGATTGTATGTTCAGTTGTTATGTGTCATTACTTGAACCTAAATCAATTACAAAAGCTCTAACCGATTGCAATCGGATTAATGCCATGCAAGAAGAACTAAATCAGATTTCAAAGACAAGATGTGTGGGAGCTTGTTGAAAGACTTCATCATCAAAAAGTCATTGGAACTAAATGAGTTTTTAAAAACAAGAGGGATGAAAACAATATTATGGTTAGAAATAAGGCCGGACTAGTTGCTCAAGGTTATTCACAATCGCAGGGTATTGATTATGATGAGACCTTTGCACCAAGAGAGCTCGTCCCGAAGCCATAAGATTGTTTTTAGCCTATGCAACTTTTAAAAGATTCATAGTTTTTCAAATGGATGTTAAGTCGGCATTCTTAAATGGAATCTTAGATGAGGAAGTTTATGTAGAGCAACCCCTGGCTTTGTCAAAGGAGATAAGGTTTACAAACTAAGGAAAGCTCTATATGGACTTAAACAAGCACCAAGAGCTTGGTATGACACCTTGTCTGATTATTTAATTCAAAATGGTTTTGTTAAAGGTAGAATTGATAGAACTCTCTTTAGAAAAGAGTTTGGTTATGATCTTTTGTTAGTTCAAATTTATGTTGATGATATAATTTTTGGATCAACTAACATATCTTTATGTAAAGAATTTAGTAGTCTTATGAAAAGTAGATTTGAAATGTCCATGATGGGTGAGATGACTTATTTTCTTGGACTTCAAGTCAAACAGACAAAGAAGGGAATATTCATAAACCAAGCCAAATATACAAAGATCTTATTGAAAAATATGGAATAGGTACCAGCCGAGAAGCTAAGATACCTATGATGACAAATTTTTCAATGGATCCAGACGAGAAGGGAGAAGACACCGATCAAACTAAGTATCGAGGTCTTATTGGTTCTTTATTATATTTAATCGCTAGTAGACCTAATATTTCATTTGCGGTTGGAGTCTGTGCTCGATTTCAAGCTAATCCTAAGAAAAGCCATCTTGAAGCGAAAGAAAATCCTCAAGTATTTGAAAGGAACAAGAATGTGGATTGTGGTATCCAAATGATGACAACTTTGAAATGTATGGATACTCAAATTCAGATTTTGGTGGGTGTAAGATAGATAGAAAATCTACATCCGGTACTTGCCAATTTCTTGGAAGTAAGCTGATTTCATGGTTGTCTAAGAAACAAACCTCTGTAGCCACTTCCACAATGAAGCCGAGTATATGGCACTGGAAGTTGTTGTTCACACTGATCTGGATAAGTCAACAGCTAAGGGACTATAATATTATCACCAAAGATGTACCTATCTTTTGTGATAGTAATAGTGCCATAGCTATTACTCGTAACCCAGTCCTTCATACAAGGTGTAAGCATGTAGATATCGACACCACTTCATCCGAGACCATGTAGAAAAAGGAGATATCGAGACTTGAGAAGATCTTGACCGACTTTCAAAGAGCAGACATCTTGACAAAACCACTAGCAGAGACGAGGTTTAAAGAATTATCTCGTAGAATTAGGTTTATTAGATGCTTCGTTAGTAAATCTCTAATTCTGCTTTTTTAATTCTTGCCTCTCTCAATTTAGTTTATTATGTCTAGAAAGAATTATCGACTAGATCCGAGTCAAAGGACAATCAGTGTGATATCATTGATTTCCTCTTTAGGAATCAAGAATCAAGGATTAGTCATATTGACCTTATTTGACATGATAATTGCTTATTCGACATATGGTAAATCAGATTAGGGCACAATAGTCACTGATTTTCTCGAAAATGATGACTATCATGCACCTATCCGATCTACCTAAGCTACTAATAGTTTTGATGAGTTTGTTTGGCAGAACAGGTATACCAGATTAGTCTCATAAATCACTTCATTCGTAAAACCTTCATCTTTGTTTTTCCTCAAAATTGTTGTTTTCAAATTAAGTTTTTAAGTCTGTGGATCTCAAGTAATTTGTATTGTGTAACTAAACTGAAATACTGTATTAAGCCTTAAACATTTGTTGTTTTCAAAATCGTACTAGGAGAAAATTTTTGAATAATATAAGACAAGGTCATTTTGACCAAGTCGACATTTTACCAAGTCTCGAAATAGAATACCCGAGTACTAAGTAAGACATTTCATTGCTTACGTCAGTATACTAATTACTTCGACAAAGTAAGTCTATTAGCCGCCTAATCTGTAGGTTAAACGATTACTTTTACACAATTCAAGACGCGTGTAAGTTACGCGCCTGAATTCAAAACGATTTTCTCGCAAAACCGCCGGTGTTTTACACGCGCTTTTTCAATCGACGGTTCAAAATCAAAACTCGAGATCGTGCCACGTTTCGATTTCCCAACTTTCCCTCTCTCCCTCCCTCGTTTTAAAACTTACCTTCATCAGTTTTAAAAATTTTACTTTCACAATTCCCTGCTATCAAAATTTACCAAAAAAATTTCTTACTCTAAAAAACTTATCAATGGCATCCTCTTCTTCTCAAACACCAAAACCTCCTACATATATATCCGCTTCAGATCTGATTTTAAAATGCTTTCTCGATTCATCAAAAATAAATTGAAGGCTGAAATGTTTGTAGATTTTGAGACTACAAATGACAGAGAGTCCAGAGAAATTATCAGATTGTTGGAAGCCTCAAGATTACGGGGTTTTTGTTCGTTTCAAATCTACGCCGAACAAAACTGCCGATTTCATCGGAGCAGAGTTCCTCGCAAGAAGTGAGTTTACGTAAAATGGCTTCAAAACGACTATCAAAGGTACTCAATTGGAGTATTCAAGGAGAACGTTGCAAGGATTCTGGATACTTCCATGGAAGGGGTTAATCCTTTGTTGTATAAGGAAAACGATTGGGAAGAATCGCTTGATCTGTTTGCAAGGGTTACCTACAGGGGAGTGAGGAGAGAATTGAAGAAACATATGTTGAGGAGAAGGTTTAGGCTGCTCATGACGATTGTAACTAAGTCAATCCTAGGAGATCAAAGCTCCCATGATGGAGTGACGAAGTCGCGATTGTGTTGCATGAGAGCCATTGTTGATGGAGTTCGTAAATTGGGTAGACTCGTTGTTTAGGAGGATGAAGGAGGAGAAGCTAAGATTGTTATTCAACCCAACCGATGGAGATTGGATCACTGTCACCTCATTGTAAGTCTATTCAATAAAATCACCGTGTTAATGGAAGGGTTGAATAAAAGGTTTGAGACGAGGGAAGGATTAAAGAAATACTCTAAACAAAAAGGTTTGCTAACTAAGGATGAAAGGATTGGAGGGTTGCACGACTCGGATGATGAGTCGAGGATGCTCAGAGGCAGAGGGAGCAGCTTAGCAATGCAGTGGTACAGAGGCCAAGAACAACCTCAACCAGCAGCAGGTTGCCGTACTCAGCCGCCGAAGCTCAACCAGCCGAGGATCCACTGTTGTAGAAGTAACACCGAGGAGGCAGAACTTCTCGTAAGGTCCCCAACAAGGAGGAGGTCAAGGAGGAGGCTGTCGTCGGGGCCGCAGATAGGGTACTGTGAGCCGAGCCATCTACCACCCGGCAGACAGATGACGACTCCGATGAAGATAACCAATTTATTCTTCAGCAGGAGGTCCTCCAGACATCTCGAATCATCCGGCAGCCTCCGGTCGCCGATGGAAGTCTCTACCCTCCTACCGAAGAAGTGCCGGTGCTTGAAATCGCAGCCGAGGTTGCACACTGGATGTCCCAGCCTCTCCACCCAAGGAAGTCAGCCACTTTCACCCATCCAAGAGGAAGGTACTACTTCATCTCTCTCTCCCTCAAAATCTCCACTGGGCAATGAAGAGGTGTGCCCTACTGGCACCTCCGAGCCTCCGAAACAGCCACGCTTGTCCCATATAGTCCAAACCTCATCTCGAAACCATTCCCATCACCATTCAATCTGAAATCACCCTCACTACCACCCAACCTGAAACTACTCTCACCCCAACCATCTCTCCACAAATAGAGCCACCCACTACATCCACCTCCACCCCATCTGAAACTCAACACTTCACACCACCAGAAATAGACATCACCTCTTATCCTTTTTTAGAAGACATACGGATGAGCTCCCCGTTCCTCAACCCCAAATTTCTGAACTTCACACTCCTACTTCTTCTTCTTCCGAATCCTCATCCGAGGAGGAGGAGGAAAGTGACTTAAGCCCCACATTAGCTATCACTTCCATAATTGCCCAAATGGAGAGGAAGATGAAGCAGGCCTTCGAGAAGAAGCTCCAGAGGAGGACAAAGAAGATGGTGAAGGCAACATAGAAGCTATGATCACGAACATGCGGGAAGTAGAGGTAAATTTACCGAAAAGATTACATCTATAACTCAATCTGCTCTTCCGAGAAGGTAACAGCTATGGAGGAGGAAGTTAAAGGGCTGAAATCGCAAGTATCCGAATACAACTCAATAGTGGTGGACTCATTGGCATTGGACAAGTCGAGACTTCAGGGCTAAATGCAATGATCCGGAGACGAAGCCGACTACCTTGGCCGATGAAGTCAAAAAGGGGGAAAAGGAGGTGAAGGAAAGAGAGTTGGCACTCATAGCTGTGTTAGATGAGACTAAAAGCAAGGTCGACACAAAGGCTAGCACAAATGAGTTGGAGGCAGCAGAGAGGAAGCTTGCATTAAATCGATGAGCTGGCCGCACTTCACCGAGGGTCACCAACTTGAGGAGGCGATGAAGGAAGATGAGGAGAGGAGAAAGAAAGAAGAAGAAGAAAGGACCGCCACCGCCGACAAAATTAAAAGAATCTCGAGACGAAAGCAGTGAGGTGAAAGGAAAGGGGAAAGGGAAGATGATTGAAGAATCTGCTCCAGCCAAAGTTCTAAGTCCTAAGCTCACAATTTCGAGAAAAGGAAGAGGGAGCTGACTACTCTAACTGCCCGAGGAACAGATCAGCAGGATCATGAGAGAGCAGACTTTCTATGGAGAAAGAGAAAGAAAGAAGTCAAAAGAAGAGCAAGGGACTGGAGATGAGGTGGAGCAGAGACGTAAGAAAATGGAAGATGAAGGAGGCAGATGAAGCCGAAGTTTAGGCCCTATCACAGACACTCAATCCGCCGAAGGTTGTGGGCTGGGAAACTCTTCAAAGAATATAAAGAAAAGAATTTGGACGCGGATGGATGTATCATTGGTACATCCCGAAGGGGTCTGATTCAGCAGAGCCGGACGAGGACACGAAGTGGCATGAGTGGATAGAGAAGGAGGACAAAGATCTATATCGAGGCTGCCGTGGAAGGCATAAGTTCTTCAATGCAGATCTTTGTGCTCCGGCCTATGAGAAAGGAAGGCCCAAGACCAATCCAGACGGCTCACTTGACATGAACTGGATCAAAGGCATCATAGCCAAAGCCGAGGTTGAGTCTGGATTGAAAGATGAAGAAGAGCTGAAAAAGCTAAGGAAGAGAGTCTTTACTCGGTTGGCCATTCCCGAAGCCAATCGGTGGGGAATCGATAAAGGATCTTTTCTCTTTTCCTTATCTTTTTATCTTTTGATCATTGTAAATTTGTAAATATATGAATGAATATATCTGAACATTTGTGATTTACTTGTCTTATTTTCTTAAAGTTATCTTTCTTGCTTTAAGAAAAACTTAAAAATTTTCTAAGTATAAGTCATCTCGAGAATTTTATCTCTCGGTACTTGAAAAACTTTTTCCTAAAAATTTTTCTAAGTCTTAGGACTCAATTTTTTAAGTATTTTTTAAAAGAGTCTAAAAGACTTAAATTTTTTAAGTGCTTTAAATATTAATGAATCTGTTGTAATGTGAAGAATGTGCTCGATATATCTATCTAATAAATCTTGACTAACCGTAAACTAACTTCACTGTGAGTGTGTCTCTTTCTTGTAGGTTTTAACTTCATCAAAAGGGAAATTGTTAGATCAAGTAGAGTTTTGATGAGTAAAAGGATCAATCCGGATGAGCAGACAATGTTGATAAACGGCTTAGATCGAGTTCGGTGCTAAACCGATCGATCGGGACAAGAGCCGATTAAGTTAGTCAAGATCAAAGTTTACAAGTCATCCGGAGACAAGCTCAAATCTAGCCATCTGCAGGAGACGATCATGAAGAGTTCAACGAGGTCAAGACAAGCCGAGTAGAATAAGAAAGGCTAGTCTTCACCAAGTCATTTCTAGACAGTAGGAAAAATCAGCCGAGGTCAAGAGCAGCTTTTCAAGAATAAGTTTGTTGAGCAGCTTCAGTTTGTTAGAACTGACTAACAAACTAACTGTCTTTTCGCACTTATAAATAGGACTAGATCTTATTTTTCAAGATATTGATGCAAATATGATTTTTCACACTATTCATTATTGATTTCACAAAGTATTTTCAAAAGAGGTTTCAAAAATTTTCTAAGTGTTTATAGAACACTTCACTTCACATCTTCAAAACACTTCTTATTCTAGAGTTAGATTTTTAGAAGTTTGGTTAGCATTGTTGAAGAGTTGAAGATCAAGTTGTAAGTTGTAAAGATTGTAAGTAAGTAAGCAGCTAGTGAAGACCCTTCTTCAAAGTTTAGAGAAGGAGAGTGGATGTAGGATTGTTATAATCCGAACCACTATAAATCCCGGTGTTATTTATCGCTTTCTTTTATTTTCTCGTTCAAGTTACAATTTTGTTAATTCAAGATTAAATTGCAGAATCTTATCTAAAATCTGAATATCATCATTGCTTTTGATCTTGTTAAAAGTTGAGTTTAAATTGTTTTCCATTGTGCTTAATCTGATACTTTGAATTGTCTTTGAAAAGATTTAAATAAAAATCCACAAAATCTATTCAAACCCCCTTTCTAGATTTTGTTTTAGAAGGATTATCTCAAGGTTTTAATCAACTCAACATTCTGGGACCAACACTTTATGGTACAACACTTCCTTTCAAACGGGAGGTGTCTCTCTTTCTTTGCCTATCTTTGTGCTCTTAGATGATTTTGGGGCTTGTTGAGCTTATTGCTTATTGATGATTATGCTATATTGGTATCTTGAATTTCTTGCATATAATCTTGGATTGATTTGCATTGAGCTTAATTGTGGACTTATTGCATATCTTTTAGTATCATTCTTGATATAGTGAGTGTGCTTGGGATTATGTACATGTGTACTTATGCTAGATTGAAAGATATATTGAATTTTGATTTGATCATGAGTTGATTTGTGACTTGAAGCTAGCATGCTTGATAATTGTGTGAAGATGAATGTGATTAAAGATACTTGATTCATTACTCAAATTAAGCCCGTGAGCTTTTGTGCCTTTATAATCGTACATCTTATACGGTTGATTTGATTCCATTGAGAGTGCATCATTCATAGATTTGTATGCTAGAACTTACCCTTGGACTTGTTGAGATTGATCATTGTGTGATTTCATGAAAGTGATCGAGGCCATGTTTGATTTGATGAGTCACTTTGCCAAATTTTTCCCTACCAAACTCATTTGATTTCCTTAGTGAGCCATGTTGAGCCTTATAACCTTATTCTTTGGCAAGCCAAGTGAAAATTGAAACCATTTTGCCTATATATATGAGCCTTATTGTCCTATGCTTAGTAGAGCTTGATTGTTGGCTATAGATGGTGATTTGATTGTGAAGTGTGGTGGAAAATGATGAGCTAAGTGATGACGCTTGAAAGAAGAAAGAAAGGTTGTAAAAAAATTGAATTGTGAAGAAAGTTGTGAACATGAAGTTGAGAAAAATTCAATGTGTGAGCTTACAAGAAAGAAAGCTCAAGTGAATTGTGATTGATCTTGGAAGTGCAAAAGAAAGAATGATACTTGATGATGATTGAAGAGATGTGTATTGTATTGCTTAGCTATCATTCAAGTCTCTACTATTTGAGTCACTCTTACCCAAATACATCCCACCTATTCCGAAGAGCCTACATTACCACCTAAATGAAAGACCTCTTTGATTCTTGATTGAACACAAATGATTGTGATTGAGATTGAGTCCATTGGCAAGCTTATGGTGTACATGTTTGTGAATTAAATGATTGAGTGCATTATACCTTTATACACTTGAGTGATGAGTGAAACACTCCATGGAAAGAGCAATGTTTTGAGTGTTTGATTGAGCATTTGTTTGAGCATGATCTATCTTGATTGCTAGTGGATAGTGTGCATTGATATTTATGATCATTGATGAGTTCAATTGTCTTATATTTCTTCTATGGTGCCATGTGACATAATTGCAATCTATTCACTCCTTTGTGCTTATTTTCTACGTTGCTCGAGGACGAGCAACACTTCAAGTTTGGGGGTATTATGATTGGAGTGAATTGATGCATGTTTTTAGGGTGTATTTTAGTGCAAAAGTGATAAAAAATATGTTAGATTTTGTGCCTAAATGTGTAGAGTATCACTTCTTTGCCTAAAAAGTATTCCTTGTGAAATATTTGATGTTTTTCGTCCGTTTTACAGGTAAATCAGTGGAATTTGGCCAAATCAAGAGTACCGTCATTCTTAGGATGAAGAGACGAATAAGACGGGCGAAAATGAGGGTCGGAGGCGGAGCACGGGTCAAGAAAGTTCCTGGACTCGACCTCTGGTCGAGGTCCGAGGCCTCACCCGAGGGTGAAGGCTATTGGATGAAAAATGAAATTTTAAGGAAGCCTCGACTTGAGGGCTGAGCCTTGAGTTGAGGGACAGGCAAAAGCGATAGCCTTGAGTCGAGGGCTGAGCCTCGACTCGAGGGAGAAGATTTTCCAAAATTCGTCTATTTAAAGGGAAACAGAGCATAATCAAATACAATTCCATAGAGCAATTACCAGCGTGTTGGTCCCATTTAGTTGAGTAGATTAAACAAAACTTGAACTAGCCTTCTAGGAAAAATCTAGAAGGGGGTTGAATAGATTTTTAGATTTTTACAAATCTTTTAAGACTTATTCAATACACTCGGGTAGCACAAATGAATTCAATTTTAAACTCAACTTTATTAAGATCAAAAGCAAACTGATATTTTAGTTCCAACTTCAATTCGAAATTAATCTTTGATTGATAAATCGAAAATTGAAAGAAACAGATAAGTAAAGTAAAGCAATAAAGAACACTGTGGTTTATAGTGGTTCGTATTAAGAATAATCCTACATCCACTCTCCTCCTTCAACTTGAAGAAGGGACTCGCTTACCACTTACTTACTTTCAATCCAACTTACATCTTACAACTCGTGAAGATCTTCAAATCTTCAATCTCCTAAAATCTTCTCTAGAATCTAACTATTACAGTGAATATCGAATTTTGAAGATTACAAGTAAAGTGTTCTATAAACACTTAGAAATATTTGAAAAACTCTTTTGGAAAACTTGATAGAAATCTGAATAGTGAATAGTGTGTAAATCGTGTTGCGTAAAAATTAATTGAAATTTGAAAGTCTAGACTTATTTATAAGTCTGAAGAAAAGATTAGTTTGTTAGTTAGTTCTAACAAACTAAAAGCTACTCAACAAACTTAATCTTGAAAAGCTGTTTTGCTCCTCGGTGATTTTACTCTACTCCTCTGCGGTGACTTGGTGAAGACTCGCTTTTCTTATTCTACTTGGCTTGTCTTGACCTCGTCCGAGCTCTTCATAATTGTCTCCTGCAGATGACTAGACTTGAGCTTATCTCCGCATGACTTGTAACTTCTAGTCTTCACTGACTAGTTCGATCCTCGACCTAGTCTCGATCGGCTTAGTACCGGACTTCGATCTTAGTCTTCTTCATAGTCGTCTGTTCATCCGGGTTGATCTTTTAACTCATCAAAACCTTTCTTAATCTAACAATTTCCCCCTTTTAATGATGTTAAAACTATAAGAAAAAAAAACATACTCACAAATTGATGTTAGACAAAGTTATTCAAGATACTCGAGATAGGCATGTCATTACACATTTACACTTCAAATCAGATTTATTCAAGTTTAAGCACTTAATTCACACTTAGAAAATTTTAAGAGAATGTTTTTAAGTCTTAAGAATTTAGATTTTAGTGAAAAGTTTTAAGTCTAAAAAAAATTAAAGACTTAGAAAATTTTTAGAAAAACTTCAAGTCCTGAGATGAAAATTTTCTCGAGATGATTAACACAAAAAAATTTAAGTTTTCTTAAAACAAAAAAAAATGAAGTATTAAAATTAAAACAAGTAATTCGGATAAGTTCCAATCATCTCATTCGGATATAGAGCATATTTACACATTTACATATGGATCGGTTAAAAGATGAAAGATAAGAAAATGTAAGGCTTATCTAATCGCCCATCTATCTTTTTAAGGAGCCGCATCGATCGAATATTCTCGTTCTCGGCCAAGAATCTCCTTTGGATCGATCAACTTCATCCTGATTCACTCCTTGTCGATTGAGCCATCATCGTTCAGCTTGATTGGGATGGATGAGTAGTCCTGAGCAACTAAGTCCACATTATACCATTCATCACCTTCATCAAGTAATTTACGGTATAAGTCTGGATTCTCCTTCTCCATCCAATCGTGCCATGCAATAGTCTCATCCTTAGACGATGCTCCGAGCTCCCGATATATGTACCAAAAGAAAGTCCACTTAGCCTCATACTTCATGTATTCGGCCGCCCAAGATGGATGCGCAATCATCTTTGGAGGAGCATCGATTCTTTCCCGAGGCTCGACCCAAGCCTTGTGCGCATCTCCTCCTACCGTTGGGACTACCCATCTTTTGGGATGCATCGAAGACCACGCCGGCTTCCTTGGCGAGACTTGATTTTTCTCTTAGCCTCCCTTCGGCCATAATAAACCTTCTCGGCTTTTATCCGCCTATCCTCTCTCGCCTCGATCACGATCTGCTCTGCTGATTTCTCAAGAGGTCTTTTCCCAGCACTTTGGACATTAAGCTTTGTCTCGATCGGATATGAGATCCGCTCAAGCTCCTTCTCCTTCCCTTTCTCGGCTATGACCAGCTCTTTACCCTTGCCTGTTCGGCTTCGGCTTTGGCCTTGGCCTCCTCCTTTCTTTCCCGATCTTGGCCATGAATCTTTCGATTTCAGCTCGGCCTCTTTCTTTCTCGGCTGCTCATCCTGCCCTTATTGCCTCCTCTATCTGCTCAATCCTTATCTTAAGGGCGGTGAGCTCGTGCATTTAGCCGGGCCGATAGCTTTATACGATGGAGCTCGACTTTGATAATCTCCACATCTTCCTCCTTTTTAACATCATCAAGTAGCATAGCAAGCTGCTCCTTGATAACAATAAAATAGGTGGAAGGCGAGGTTTGATTTCTTATGATCTCATCACCAGGATTTGATTATTAGCTTGAACTTGGCTTTTCGGCTCTCAAACCTCTTTCTTAACTTCAGCCAACTCTTCTTTCACGTAAAATTTAATGTAATCGAGAGATAGAAGATAAGAGGTTTACCTCGGATGCTTTGAGCATTTCTTCCATAGTAACACCGATGTAATCCACGATGTCTCAGCTTTTTATGTAAGCATCTCGAGTTAATTTGTCTTCAACCCTTTTCTCCACTGGTTGAGGATGGAGGAGAAGGTGGATCTGGGCTCTTTGGGAGGAGCGGTAGATGAGGTTTCGGCAACCCAAGACGACCTCACAAATGGTTAAGGAGCTGCTCTTCGAGATAGGATGAAGGTTATGGAAGTGACTCAGCAGACTCCAAAGATCGCTTTTTCCCAGAGATGAGGTTTTCCCACCAACCTCTTCAAAGAAATAGGCTCATCTCCTCTAGGTCTCCTGCTCTCGGTGATGAACCAAAGCCAGGACCTCAATAGATTCCTTCATTATTTCAGCGTTGAACTCAAGTTCAGGAATAAGTTCCACCAATCTCTTCCGGCATCCGATCGTAGAGAAACCTCAAAGCTTCCCATAGATCCATCGAGTTTGGGGGTGTGTATTGAGCCGATTTAGGGAGGTGGAGTGGGATATTTGGTAGAAAGGAAGTCTAGGAAATCAAAAGGTTGTGAGGATGTAGGAGGAATTTCTGGGAATATTTGTTGAGGAGGTGGAGTTTGTTGTGGAGATGAGGTGGGAGGTGGAGTGGTAGATGGTTGAGATGAGATGGACTATTTCGAGTGTAGGCTGTTCAAGAGGCTCGAAGTACCACTGGGATACTTCTTCATCGCCCGGGTGGGATGGTGATTTCTCGAGAGGAGGAGGTTTTACTTGCCGAGACTCGCTGCCAGAGCATCAGACGCCCGAGCTGGGGCTCCTCCAAAGACGCCTCGCCTCCACTTCGCTGCCGCTGCTGCTATTTCCAAAGTGTGGCGCCTCCTCCGTAATAGACTTGAGGGAGCAGCAGATGACTCTCCTCTAGTAGTTACATCAAAGCCTTTTATCAATCTCCTTCTGGGTCTCCTTTGAAGTGGAACAACAGTCTGTCTTCTTCAAGCATGATGACCTCTCGTTCCACTCCAACTGCCTCCTCGGCCGGTTGCTCCTCGTGTACATCGACCTCAACCGGCTGGTACCTTAGCCTCGGGTACATCACCTCCTTGTACCTCGGCGGCTTGTCTTGGGGCACTCGCTGCCGCTTCATTCCTCTCGTGCCCTGGCCTCATCCGATTCATCGTCCGAATCGGCAACCCACCAAGTCTCTCATACTTTGTCAACAATCCTTTCTGCTTTGAGTATTTCTTCCACCCTATTCTTGTTTCCACCCTTTTATTAAGCCCTTCCATCAAGACTGTGATTTTATTAAATAAACTCACAATGACCGAGCAGAACCAGTCTCCTTCATCCGGATTATACACCAACCTCGGCTTCTCTTCCTTCAACCTTCGAAACAATAAGTCCACCCAATCCACCCCGACTCCATCATAAATTGCCCTCATACAACACAATCGGGATTTAGTTACACCATCATGAGAACTTTGATCTCCTAAGATGGATTTGGTTACTATCGTCATTAATGACCTATACTTCCTCCTAAGGAGATGCTTCTTGAGATCCCTCCTTGTCCCTTTGTAAGTTATCCTAGCAAAAATATCAAACGATTGTTCCCATTCGTCTTCCTTGTAATTCAACGGATTCACCCCATCCGCCGTTATATCAAAAATTCTGGCCACGCTTTCTTTTGTATAAGATAATGTGTACCTTCTATAGTGGTTTCAAAACCATTTTCTCGAAAAGACACTGCATTGACTAAGAATTCGCTTCGATGAAATCCGCCGTTTTGTTTTCGGGTGATTTCAACGAGTAGAAACTTCTCAACCTCGATGCTTCCAAGTAATCTCGGGATTTCGTTGGACTCTCTATCTCTTGTTGTGTCAAGTCGACATACATCTCGGCCTTGAGTTTGTTTTTTCTTGTTTCGTGTTCATTTTAAATTCGATTTGGCAGAGGTTATATAAGTGGGGGTTTTGGTGTTTGAGAAGAAGAAGAAGCCATTTGAGTAATTTTTTAGAGAAGAAAAATTTTGCAGTAAATTTTGAACAAGGGAGAATGTGAAAGTGAATTTTTGAAACGAAGAAGGTAAGTTTTTAAACCACAAGAGAGAGAGGGAAAATCGGGAAGTTGATACGTGTCACGATCTTAGAAAATAATTTTTATCCGTTGATTAATGAAAGCACGTGTAAAATATCAACGGTTTAGCGAAAAAAACCACTTCGACTTCAAAGCGCGCGTGGCATAAACGCATCTTGAATTGTGTAAAAGTAACCGTTTATCCTCACGGATTAGACGGCTAATAGGTTTTCTTTATATAGAGGTAATTAGTATACACGTAAGCTAAAAGATGCCTTTCTTTGCAAATAGGTTCCCTATTTCAGATCGGGTTTTTATCGACTTGGTCAAAAGTGACCTTGTCTTATATTTTGAAAAATTCCTTCGAGTCGATTTTGAAAATACAAAATTTAATGCTAAGACTGAACTCAACATTTTCAATCTAGTCATTTGTATGTATTATTTAGAAATAAGCGAGGACTTGAGATAGTTATTTTAGGAACAACGATTTTCAAGGGATGAGTAAAACAAAGGTGAGGTGTTTTTACGATTGAAGAGTTTTAGAAATAAAGTCGGTACACTTGTTCCCGCAAACAAACTCATCAAAACTATTAGTAGCCGAGGTAGATCGAGATAGGGTGCGAGATAGTCATCCTTCAACAAAATATACCTCGAGATACCTAAATATCCTTAATAATCGTGAGTACCTACTCCTTTAGTCTGGCCCACAATTGTTGTCTCCAAATAATACTCTAGGACCATCAATGTTTTGGAAATTTGATAGTAGCTTCTTGTTATAAGTCATATGTTGTGAACAACTACTGTCTATGTACCATATAGAAGCTAAGATCTCTTCCTTGAGTGATGATCCACTGTGAATCCTGAAAAGCAGATTAGTTATAAGGTACCCTAGTGATCTTGGGTCCTCGAAGGTCAAACATCACTTTGGGCAACCAAACAAATATCTCATTTCCTAATAATAAATCAACTTGAGTTGCCTACCAAATCATCTACAATTATATCATTTGAAGATGACAATTCATTGTATTCGATTTAGTAATTTTCTTGAACTTAGGAAAAGTAGGATAGCATCTGGCTTCTCCCATCAAAAGGACTATAATAAGAATTTATTCTTATCTTGGTTCTTGGAATTCTCTTGGTCCGATAAGGAGTCCTCACCTGAATTTTTGTTTTCGTATTGGGAGATGCGGTCCTTATCTCGACTAAGTGGTTTCCAAGGACCAATTCTAATCTCCTTTGGGTTTTCGATGCCTTCATAAATTTCCTAGGTTTCGAACATCCGATTTACTACTCCTATCATAACCAAGACCTGTTTTGTCATGGGATTTTTGAGAAGTATTAAAGATGTGATCTATTGCTGATTGTGAATTATTAAGTTGACTTATTTTGAAGACAAACTTCTCATTGTCTTTCTTAATTAATCCATTTTCAAAGACAGATCATCTCAAATTTGTCTTTTAAAGATTTCAATTCATTTTCTAATCTTTCGAGATAAGCCGGCCGATGTACTAGCCTCGGCTGGGTCAAACATTCCCCTTGAATGTTTCCTCGATTCTGAGTAGTTCACCACCGCTTGCCTTTGGCTAGAATCGAATTTGATCTTTTAAAGTCAAATTTTCTGTCTCTAAATTTGTTTATAAGCAACCAAGGACATCTTTAAATCTTTCAATAATCCTTGAGTAACAGCTTGATCATTATCTCAAACAGATTTATAAGAGTCATTATCGAAGAAGAGTAATAAACTACCTCTTTAGCCATAAGACAAACTTCATCGTCCGATCCAAAATCGGATGAGGATGATGAAGATGATGATTTTCGTGATTCCTTTTCTTCAGCAGAAGAGCCCTTTGATCTCGCAAATCTCCTATCTCTTTTTTCCTTTTCTCTTCCCTTTCCTTAGAAGTCGGTGAGGACAATCATAGGCGATGTGTCTGTCTTGTTACAAGTGTAGCAAGTGTCACTCCTATCGATTTAGGACTAGTAGGATTTCTTTTAGCGGAGGAGATCGAACCTCCTTGTCTCGGCTCCTACTCTTGTCATCATCTGTTGAGTTATCTTCCTTTCTTCTTGACTTGGATCTAGATTTGTCCTTACCTGCAAAACCTCGATTTGTTACGCTTATATTTCATTCTTAATCTGTCATACCTTTTGGTGAGCAATGCCATCTGCTCCTTTAGAGATAGATCGGCTCCTCTGATTCAAGCTGTCATCTTGTCTTCTTTGTTGACAAAGGCAACAGATTTGGATGAGGTGCTTGACTCCATCTCATCTTCCTCATCTTCTATCCGAATGTCATACTCTAAAGCTTTAAGATGAGAAAATAAGGTATGATGAGTAATAGAAGATAAATTTTGGGTTGCTTTAAGGATATTTGATTTTTCTCTCCATCTCTTGGTCAAAGATCTGAGTATCTTATTATTGATCTCCTTTTCGAATAGCTCTTTCCTAAATCACCGCTTTGTTGAGAAGATTGGTTAATCTCACATCTAGGTGATCCACTGCTTCATTCTCCTTCATCTTGAAGGTATCAAAGGCATGTAATACAGATCTTGGCTTATTCTCTTTCACTTGGTCGATCCTTCACAAACATTTGCAAGTGTACGCCACATCTCCTTAGCCGATTTGCATCTTTTGACTTTTTCAATCAGGTCTTTATTCGCAGTTTCAATGATTTCACTCCTAGCTACCTGATCTAGGTTGTGAATTTTTCTCTCATCACTTGTCAGATTCGAGCTCTTTTTCTCTTGTCGACTCTTGATTTAGCCGATTCGGTGTCATTCTTTGGTGCCTCCATGATAAAATTTAATAGGTCCTTCTTCAAGAACCTCCTCCATCCTATCATGGATTGCCTTGAGATGATTTTCCATCCTGAATTTCCAATAGTCATATTCCTCAATTGAAAATTCGGGTAGACTCATGGATTTCTTGTTCTTGTCGAGATGACATGATGGGATAAGATAACAACAACTTACACATCGATTAGTAGCAGAGTTAGTGAAATAGAGAAGATGAAGATAATCAAGAACAAATTTCGTAATCTTGGTTAAGACCTAAAATCAATATCGAAACTGACTTAACAACTGCTCCGATACCACTTGTTGGTCCCATTTAATTGAGTAGATTAAACAAAACTTGAACTAGCCTTCTAGGAAAAATCTAGAAGGGAGTTGAATAGATTTTACAAATCTTTTAATACTTATTCAAAACACTCGGGTAGCACAGTGAATTCAATTTTAAACTCAACTTTATTAAGATCAAAAGCAAACTGATATTTTAGTTCCAACTTCAATTCAAATTAATCTTTGATTGATAAACCGAAAATTGAAAAAGCAGATAAGTAAAGTAAAGCAATAAAGAACACCTGTGGTTTATAGTGGTTCGGATTAAGAATAATCCTACATCCACTCTCCTCCTTCAACTTGAAGAAGGGACTCTGCTTACCACTTACTTACTTTCAATCCAACTTACGACTTACAACTCGTGAAGATCTTCAAATCTTCAATCTCCTAAAATCTTCTCTAGAATCTAACTATTACGGTGAATATCGAATTTTGAAGATTACAAGTAAAGTGTTCTATAAACACTTAGAAATATTTGAAAAACTCTTTTGGAAAACTTGATAGAAATCAATAGTGAATAGTGTGTAAATCGTGTTGCGTAAAAATTAATTGAAAAATGAAAGTCTAGACCTATTTATAAGTTTGAAAAGAATAGTTAGTTTGTTAGTTAGTTCTAACAAACTAAAAGCTACTCAACAAACTTAATCTTGAAAACGCTTTGCTCCTCGGTGATTTTACTCTACTCTGCGGTGACTTGGTGAAGACTCGCCTTTCTTATTCTACTCGGCTTGTCTTGACCTCGTCCCGAGCTCTTCATAATTGTCTCCTGTAGATGACTAGACTTGAGCTTATCTCCGGATGACTTGCAACTTGTAGTCTTGGTGACTAGTTCAGTCCTCGACCTAGTCCGATCGGCTTAGTACCAGACTTCGATCTTAGTTGTTCTTCATAGTCGTCTGCTCATTTGGGTTGATCTTTTAACTCATCAAAACCTTTCTTGATCTAACAAGCGGTTTTGGGGCAATTTCTTAGGCCCCAAGCCAATTTCTCCTTGTAGGTATAGTAGATTGTATATTTAGATTTAGATTTCCATTGTTGTTGATTAGATTAACATTAGATTAGCATTTGATCTCTTGTTACTCAATTCAAGCTTGTATTTCATTTGGAGAAGAAGTGTATTGAAGACTCAAACATCCCTATTTTTGTTGATTCAATCCAATTGGTGATGTTTTTTCTCTCTTGTCTTTTCAATTCCTTTATTGTAGTTATTAGATTGTTGTTTGCTCAATTAGATTTTCTTCCCATGGATTTTGCTCTTAGCACCATGGACTAACTCTCTTGTGCTTGGGTTAATTGAAATTGAGGATGATTTGATTGCCTATGCTATGATTGTTGATGATTGTTGATCAATTGAGTTAGATTGCTTCCTAATTGTGATTCTCATTGTGCTTCATGCACTTTTATCTCTTTAGATTAATGTTTGATCACCCTAGCAATAGGCGAGAGTTGAGCTAACGTGATCCGAAATTAATTGGGTTATAATTGTGTATGAATGTGTGGATTGGGTGCTTCGGAATCGAGAGATTAGTTGCACTAAGGATACTCACATTAGGCATTGTGTTATTAATGGAGTGATTAATTTCATGATGGTTTTATGCTTTCTAACTTGGTTGATTTGCAATTTGATTCAATCATAGCTTGTTGATCATTGATTCCTTGATGGATGTTAGCCCTAGCACCCAAATCCCCCATTTATTGTTGTGTTTGTGCTTGCCTTCTAAGTGTTCGATCATTTGTCTATTTGTTTTGTTTGAGTTTATTTCTATCATTTTTGTTGTGTTTTTGCTTTGGAAACCATGATTGCAACAATAGTCATCGAGAACTTGTATTTCTAGGGCCTCACGTGCATACTTTTTTCCTTGGGTTCGATAATCTTGATTGGTCTTAATACCGCTTACACGGGAAACCTAAAATCAATCAGCTCTGTCTCACTCGCTCTGCAAAGACTCCTCGATAGGCGACCCGGATGATCTAGATCTCCGTCTCTTGGAAGCCTTCGACTTCTTCCTCAACTTCCTCTGGAGAGAAATCTCAGCTTTCTCCTCTTCTTGAGCGACTTGATGCAGTCTCATCAATCTCGACATTACGGAGGCAGAAGTAGCCTCGGGCTCTGCTTGGTCTTCTTGCCACCTCTGCTGCGGCTTACGCCCTTTGGTCACGAGCGGCATCGATTCATCATCCGGATCGGCAAACCCCCAATTCTTTCATCTTTTGATAAGATCCCCTTACGCCTTGAGAATTTCTTCACCCCAATACTCCAATCCACGGTCTTATTCATCCCCTCTACTAGCACATTAATTTTATTAAAGAGACTTACTGTAGTAGAAGAGGTCCAAGCACCGATGGTGGGTCAAAGGTCAACCTCCCGTTTTCTTCAACCAGCCTCTTGATCGGCAAATCCACCTGGGCTTCACTTGCACGCCGTCAATGATGGCTCGCATACAACATAATCTGGGTTTTGATAGCCCATCATGTGAACTTTGATCGCCCAACAAGATTTGGTCACGATCGTCATCAAGAGCCGGTACTTTCTCCTCAATAGATTTTTCTTTAAAATCCTTCCTCGTTCCTTTGTATGTGATTATGGCCACCAAATTGAATGATTCTTCCCATACATCCTCTTTGTAAGACAGCGGATTCACCCCTTCTATTGAAGTGCCGAAGATTCCGCAATGGCTTCTCGGGAGTAAGAAAGCTGGGTTCCTTCCACCTCATGACGAACCTATCATCGGTGACCTTCATATTTGCCGTAAATTCTGCTCCAACAAAATCCATTGTTTTGTTAAGGTTGACTTCATTGAACAAAAACCTTTCAACCGTGAATCCTCAAGCGGTCGAAGAATCTCTGCAGATTCTGTCCGTTATTGTGTTGAAGTCTACGTACATTTCTCCTTTAAGCTTATTTTTTAATACATCGGTATTCATTTTGAAACTGGATTTTGGGAAGATATGAAAGTGGGTTTGGAAATTTTGCGCTTTAGAGGAAGATGAAGCCATTTCGTAATTTTGCAGTAAAACTTTAAGAGGATATGCAGTAAATTGAGTGAATGTATTTGTGAAAGTGAACTTAAAACGAAGGGGGTAAGTTTATAAATGAAGGAGAGAGAGAGAGGGAAAACCGAGGAAGTGGATACGTGGCAGGATTAGAATAAGTTCTAACCGTTGATTGACGGTGGCGCGTGCGGTATATCAAGGGCTATATAAAATAGTCATTTCACCTCCGGCGCGTGGCATTAACTTGTCTTGAAATTGTAAAAGTAACCGTCCATGCTACATTAGATGGCTAATAGGGTTACTTTATGTAGAGATAGTAAGTATACCTGACGTAGCGAAATATACCTTACTTTGCATAAAGGTTTCCTATTTTAGACTGGGTTTTAACAGACTTGGTCGAAGTAACCTTGTCTTATATTTTAAAAAAGTTTCTCCAAGTCTCGATTATTTGAAAATTTTTAAGACAGAGTTAATTTTATGCCATTATTTTAAATAAACCAAGTCTTTCATCCAAATATAACTAGTATATAAGGATGTTAGGCTCGTTGGAGTTTTCAAAAGGATAACTCATCGAGAATTTTTGAAATAGATGAGCTGTGAGAGTAGTTTTGAAAACAAGTTTTAAGAAGAAAACAAAGAAGGGTTATGTTCGGATAAGCGGGTTTATCAAATGAGAAGGTTCATCTTGATCTAACAATGTCAATTCATAACCTGTTCTTACAGATACACAAACTTAGGAAACCATTAGTAGCGAGTAAGTCGGGAGAAGTTTCATAGATTCATCGATTCTTAAAGAGATCGATTGAATATGTTCTTGTACGATTTACTTGTTGTCGTATAAGAAATTATCAAGTCCGATAAGATCAATATGACTAATCCTTGATACTTGATTCCTAAAAGGAGGTCAATGATATCAACTCTGTGATTGTCCTTTGACACATATCAAGTCCGATAATTCTTTCTAGACAAGATTTAAAGAAAGAAAAGAAAGAAAGGAAATACAAGATACATACAAAAGAAATTATAAATCAGCTAAGGATGTATCAAGTAATCTTAATTCTAGACATAATTCCTTAAATCTAGACTCACTAAGGGTTTTGTAAGTATATCTCGCTCTCTGAGACTCAATTGCTATCTTTTCTATCCTAATGTCATTCCCTCTCAACATGATCTCTAATAAAATGATGCCTTATGTCTATACGCTTACATCTAGAATGCAAAACGAGGATTGTATGTCATGGCTATTGCACTATTACTATCGGAGAAAATAGGCATGCGATGTGAGAATATTATAATCCCTAAGTCCGCTAATCCGGAGAAGCCGAGAGCAACAACTACCGCCATGTATTCGGCTTGATTGTGGAGGTTGCAATGCAGTTTGTTTCTTAGATAACCAAGAAATTAACTTGTTGCCTAAAAATTGACAAGTTCCAGACGTGGACTTCCTATCAATCTTACAGCCTCCAAAATCTTAGTCCGAATAACCCGAAAGCTCGAAGTTGTCATCGGATGGGTACCACAACCCAACCTCGCAAAGTTCCTTTAAGATATTTAATGATTTTCTTAGCCGTCTCCAGATGAGTTTTCTTGGGATTTGATTGGAATCTTGCACACACCCCAATTGCAAAAGCTATATCGGCATACTTGCGGTGAGATATAACATGGATCCAATCAATCCACGATACTCCGTTGCATCGGTGAGTATCCCCTTCTCATCTGAATCCATAGAGAAGTTAGTTGACATAGGTATTTTAACTTCCCTACTAGTAGTCATCCCAAACTTATCTATGAGGTCATTTGCATAATTAGTCGATGTATAAAGATACCTCTTCTTGTGCATTTTAATCTGCAAGCCTAGAAAGCATGTTAATTGTCCAATCATAGACATTTTAAACCTGTTTTTCATGAGAACACTAAACTCCTCACATAAAGTCAGATTAGGTAAACCAAATATAATATCATCTACATAAATTTGAACTAATAAGATGTTGCCATCTACTTCTTTTCTAAACAAAGTTCTATCTATCTTACCTTTAGAAAATCCACTTGATATCAAGAATTCAGACAGGTATCGTACCAAGCTCGGGGTGCTTGCTTTAGTCCATATAGAGCCTTGTGAAGTTTATAGACCTTATTATTAGTCCTAAACCACGGAGGCTGTTTTACATAGACTTCTTCAAGTAACACTCCATTTAGGAAGGCAGACTTGACATCCATCTCGAAAGACTTTGAAACATTTATAGGCGTAAATGCTAAAAACAGCCTTATTGATTCTAATCGCGATTTGGAGCACATGTTTTATCATAGTCTATCCCCTCGACTGTGAATAACCCCTGTGCTACTAGTCGACCTTATTACGAACAATAATGTTGTTTTCATCTGCTTTATTTTTAAACACCCATTTGGTGCCTATAATCTTTCTATGTAAGGGTCTATCCACCAGTTCCCAAACATTTCTTCTTTCAAATTGATGCAATTCTTCCTACATGGCTGTTATTCACTGGAGTCGAGATAGAGTCTCCTCAATAGACTTAGGCTCGAAGAGTGAAACATAGCGGTGAACATACTCGAGAATCTAACATCGTTAGGTCACGAACACTACTAGATGGATCCCCAATAATCTGATTAGCTGGATGATAACTCCTCATTCTTTTACCTATTTGAGTTGAAGTATCCTCATCTCGTAGTCTCAGTAGGTAACTCAACTTGTTCTTCCTAAATAGACATTCCCCTTCATCTACTCGACCACAGGCCGATCGGATGATGTTAGAGGAGTCTCCTCGGATGGAACTCCGAAGAGGAGTTGCCTTCTTATTCTCGGATGAAGATTCTTCATCATCTGAATCAATCAACACTAGGCGGATAAGTTGTCCTCTTTTTAGTTTTATTTAGTTCAACTTTATCTAGATCATTAATAATTTGATTTACCTTATACGAAAAAGTATGCAGCTTCATCAAATACCACATGTGGAGTTTCTTCCACACAAAGAGTTGTCTTATTGAAGACTCAAGGCTTTGGAAGTGTTGGAATATCTTAAGAATATCCCATCAGCCGCCTTAGCATCAAATGTCCTCAACTTAGACTTCCCATTGTTATGGATGAAATACTTACACCCAAAAGCACAAAAATATGAGATTCTTGGAACCTTACCTTTCCAAATCTCATAAGGTGTCTTACCCTTGATCTTGGTGGTAAGCATACATTACGAGTGTAGCAGTGTGTTGATAGCCTCGGCCCGGAACCTATGAGGTGTTCCATCTCAGCTATCATGCTTCTGCTGCTTCTTTAAGAGTTCTATTTCTTCTTTCCACTACTCCATTCTGTTGTGGTGTTCTAGCCGAAGAAGTCTCATGCACTATTCCATTCTCATTCGGATAGTTAGATAAACAAGAATTCAAGAACTCGGTTCCTTGTCACTCCTTATTTTAATAATATTAACACCCTTTTCATTTTGATTTGAACAGAATGCGGGATCTTGTTGATAGCCTCATTTTTCTTGAAAAGAAATATTACCCAAGTATATCTTGAAAAATCATCAACAACTACTAGGGTATATTTCCTTCCACTAAAGTTGAGTGGTGAAACCGGTCCAAACAAATCAAGATGAAGGAGTTGTAAAACTCTTTCGGATGAGGATGTGTTAATACTTTTAAAAGAGTTCCCTGGGTTGTTTACCTTTTTACATGCATCACATTTCAGATCGCTTGAACAAAGTTTCTCGGTCGAGTCCCTTGACAAGATTCTTCTTAGTTATTTTGCTAAGGGTTTTGAAATTCGGATGACTAAGCCTTTTATGCCATAGCCAATCGAGATCATCTCCACCTTTAGCTACAAGACATGTGTCTTTGGGGCAACTATTAAAATTAGCCATATAGACATTACCATGTTTGAAGCCGATTAAGAGTACCTTGTCGAGGAACTATCTAAGATATCGCATTTATCTTTAGAAAATCTAACATGAAAACCTTTATCATAGAGTTGGGAAATAGACAACAAATTATGTTTCAAACCTTCTACATAATAAACCTCAAATACCTGGATATCACCTATAATTAAGGTGTCAACTCCCTTGGTCTGCTGCGATTATTCTCACCAAACAAGACTCTAGGACCATCAATATTCTCGAAAATTTGATAATAGCTTCTTCTCACAAGTCATGTGCTTTGAGAGCACCACTGTCTATGTACCAAATGGAAGCTAGAATTTCCTCTTTTAATGATAGTCCGGGATTCCTGCAAAAGCCCGATTAGATATGAGGTACCCTAGTGATCTTGGGTCCTTTAAGGTCAACAATCACTTTGGGTATCCAAACAAACATCTTATTATTTAACAATAAATCAGATTGAAGTTGTCTACCAAATCATCAACAAATATATCAAACATAAATGAGAATTTATTGAAGTCGATTTGGTGACTTTCTTGTACTTTGGAAATAATGGATAACATCCTGATTCTTCCATCAAAAGAACTATAATAAGAGTTCCTCTTAATCTTGGTTCTTGGAATCCTCTTAATCGATTAGGATTCCTTATCTTATTTACATTTTTTCGTATTAGGAGATGCAGTCCTTATCGACTGTGGTTTCCAAGGTCCAATTTTGATTCCTCTTGATGTTTCAGAACTTTCACAAATTTCCTTGGTTCCAAAGTTTCGATTTATTATTCCTATCATAACCAAGACCTGCTTTATCATAGGATTTTTGTGAAGTTCTAAAAATATGGTCTATAGCTAATTGTGAGTTATTAAGTTGACTCATTTTGAAGACAAGCTTCTCATTAGTCTTCTTTATTAACTCATTCTCATTACAAACCACTTCAAATTTAGCTTTTAAAGACTTCAATTCATTTTCTAATCTTTCTGTAGACTAGTTGTACTAGCCTCGGCACTGGGTAAACATTCCCCCTTGAATGTTTCCTCGGACTCGAGTAGGCTATAACTTGTTTGCCTTTGATTAGAGTCTCAAATTGATCTTTTAAAGTTAAATTTTCAGTCTCCAATTGTTTGTAAGCACTTAGAGACATTTTTAGATCTTTCAAAAGACCCTTGATTACGGTTTGATCATTATACGAGGCTGATTTATAGGACTCATTATCGGTTGAGGAATAATAATCTACCTCTTTTGCCATCGGACATACTTCATCGTCGATCCAAAATCGAATGAAGATGATGATGATGATGATTTTCTTGATTCCTTTTTCTCAGCAAGAAGGGCCCTCGATCTCGCAAAGCGCCTATCTCTTTTCTTCCTTTTCTCCTCTCTTTCTTTAGGAGTCACTGGGACAATCATTGCTAAAATGCTCCTGGCTTGTTACAGATGTAACAAGTGTCCCCGGCCTGATTTAGGACTGATAGGATTCTTCTTTACAGGTGATTTATACCTTCTTGCTGGTTTCTTCTTCTATCATCATCTTGTTGATTCACCATCATCCTTTCTTTTGGATCTTGATCTAGATTTGTCCTTCTCTGTAAATTTAATTTGTTACGCTTATATTTCATTCTTAAACGATCATACCTCTTGGTTAACAACGCCATCTGTTCTTTCAAGGATAGATTAGCTCCTTTGGTCTCGGCTATAGGTTTGTCTTCTTTGTTGACAACGGCTACAGTCTTAGATGAGGTGCTTGACTCCATCTCATCTTCTTCATCTTCTACCCGAATGTCAAACTCATAACCTTTCAAGTGAGAAAATAGAGTGTAATGGCTCATAGTCGAGAGATCCTTAGTTGCTTTAATCGATTTCCTTTTTCCCTCCAACGTTTGGTTAGAGATCTAAGGATTTTATTATTAATTTCTTTTTCGGTGTAAACCTTTCCCAAGTCGGTGGCTCTATTGATCAGTTGGTCATTCTCATATCTAGCCGATCAATAGATTCACCCCTCTTTCATCTTAAAAACATCAAATAAATAGAGAACAACTTGAAGCTTGTTCTCCTTCACTGATCTCGTGCCTTCGCACATATTAGCTAAGTGTCCCACATCTCTTTGATCGTTTTACACTTCTTTATCTTCTCGTACCACTCTCTGCTGAGAGTAACAATAATCTCAAGTTTCACCACCAACCAGTTATATAATTTCCTCATCATTGGTTAATTCGACACCTTCTTCACCGTCGAGTCTGTGATTTTCAGCCGCTCGCTCCGTCACTTACACCACCATGGTAGAATTTGATTGGCCCATTAGATAGGGCGTCTTCCATTCGAGGATGAATCGATTTAAGATGATTCTCCATACGGAACTTCCAAAGTAGTCATAGTCCTCAATATCAAAGTCCTGGAAGGTTCTTAACCTTTCTATCATTACTCGTAGACATGGTTAATAGTAAACAAGAAAATCGGTAGAGATTATTCAAGAACAAATTTATTTCAAGATTTTAGAAATCCAAAGATCACTTAGACCAAAAGAAATATTCGCAACAACTTTAACACTCGGCTCGATACCACTTATTGGTCCCGAGATTGAGTATTTAGTAGCAGCTAATTACACCTTCCGTAGATAATCTAGAAGGGGGTTGAATAGATTATCTAAACCTTTTTCAAAATTCACATTATCAACTCAAAACACCAAAGTAGAGCAGTAGCAGCAGTTTTAGACTCAATCTTTTTAGCATAAAAAGCAATCTGAAATTAATTTGTTTGGGCAATTGAATATCAATAGAAAAGTAAATTCGTAAAGTAAAGACACGAGGATTTATAGTGGTTCAAATCAAAATGATCCTACATCCACTCTCCTTCTTCAACTTGAAGAAGGGCCTCGACTACTTACTTGCTTACTTACTTACCGAGATTATAATTACAATGACACGAAGATCTTCTTCTTCAACCTATCTTCAATCTATCAAACTATCTAGAAACTTGAAGAATACGGTGCAAGGTGATGTTTGAAGATATACAAAGAAGTGTTCTATAAACACTTAGAAACTTATGAAAAGCTTTTTAGAAAACTTGTGAGTGCTTTGAAAATAGTGAGTATTAGAATGAGTGCTAAGAGTCCTTTTCGTAACCGTGTTTACTCCTATTTATAAGCTTTGTGAAAGCGGTTAGTTTGTTGTAACAAACTAAAAACCGTTTAACACACTTATCTTGAAAATCGTCTTGACTTGGTGGCCTTGAGCTAGTCATCTCTGCTTGACTTGGTGAAGACTTGCCTTTCTTATTTTACTCGGTGGTCTCGACCTCGTCTTGAGCTCTTCATTATTCGCTCCAACGGATGACTTCTTTAAGATCGTCTTCGGATGACCTTCTCTTTCTAGACTTCACTGACTACACTAGCTCTGCCTAGTTTGATCGGCTAGCACTAGTGTTCATTACATCAGCTCTATACATACTAAGCTGGTCATCTTATTTACATGAGTGACTCTAGTTTATACACTTTAACTCATTAACACTAAACCCGATCTAACACAACTTTTTCTATTGAAAAAATGATAACTCAAATGTATAACGTTATATCACTTTGATGAGATTTCATTATAGATTAGGAAATATTAGAATTTGATTTAGATTGACTTTATTTAGATTGATTTGATTTAGATTATTTGATTGATTTAGTTAGGGTATAGATTGATTTATTAATTGATTAGATTAAATATCCCACTTAATTAGGGATTTGGCCTATGAGCTTTAGATTTATTATTCAAACTATATATATTGTACTTTTGAGAGTTATGAAAAGGGGAATGAAAATTGATTACTCTTTTGACAAATTAATGTCAATTTAACTTTCGAAAGCTTGCTAGCTTTGAGCTAGTGGCCTCGATTATGGTTTCGTATGCTTGCTTTGGCCCGAGTCGGAGCGGACGAATTTACGGTGTGGAAAATCGTGGTTCGCATCATTGGTGCTTTCATTGAGAGTATTTTGAACCGCCATTGAAATATGAAGAAAATAGAAGAAGTTTTATAGCTATTAATCGAATACTTTCTAGCAGAAATGGAGTATCGGTTTTGAGTTTTGTTGCTTGCCAACTTTGAGTTGGGGCATCAAATTACGTAGGTTTGAGGAGTTCGTTGCTTGCCAACCTGAGTTGGGACATCGAAATCATCGATCCTAATTCGCGGTTCGGTTGAGAATCATGCGGACGTGGTTTTCGATCTTAACCTTGAGGACAATGTTCTTTCAAATGCGGCCGTAATGATGAGATTTCATTATAGATTAGAAAATATTAAAAATTATTTTAGATTGATTTAATTTAGATTGATTTGATTTAGATTATTTGATTGATTAGTTAGGGTATAGATTGATTTATTAATTGATTAGATTAGATATCCCACTTAATTAAGAATTTGACCTATGAGCTTTAGATTTATTATTCAAACTATATATATTATACTTTTGAGAGTTATGAAAGGGAGAATGAAAATAGATTAATCTTTTGACAAATTAATGTCAATTTATCTTTTGAAAGCTTACTAGCCTTACTAGGGCCTCGATTATGGTTTCGTATGCTTGCCGGCCCGAATCGGAGCAGCCAATTTACGGTGTAGAAAATCGCGGTTTGCATCACACTTCTCCTGTATTCCAATTTTTTTATGGAGTTATTACATCTAATTATAAAATAGGGGGCATACAATTTTTTTCATTACAACCCCAGTACAAAATAGCCAACCAATTAACTAAATTACCCTTATATTCAATGTGCTTATTCTTTTTAAAGGATAAAAACTTCCGATTTGGTTTTTAAAAAATTCTCTATTCATTCAATAAATTTATCCTTATTTTTTTATTTGGTCTGTCCGAACTCTCATTTCAATTTTTTTTTTTTTAAATAACTATATCTCACACTACTTTATAATTATTCTTTAAACATCATTCTATCACAAATCGCGGTTTGCATCACACTTTTCCTGTATTCCAATTTTTTTATGGGGTTATTAGATCTAATTATAAAATAGGGGGCATACAATTTTTTTCATTACAACCCCAGTACAAAATAGCCAACCAATTGACTAAATTACCCTTATATTCAATGTGCTTATTCTTTTTAAAGGACAAAAACTTCCGATTGGGTTTTTTAAAAAATTCTCTCCATTCAATAAATTTATCCTTATTTTTTTATTTGGTCTGTCCAGAACTCTCATTTCATTTTTTTTAAATAACTATATCTCACAAGATTTTTATAATTACTCTCTAAACATCATTCTATCACACATTTTTATTTTATACATAAACTACTAATATTAATTAAAATTGATGCCTATCCAGGATTCCCATTTCATTTTTGGAAATAACACTATCTCACTCTACTTTATAATCACTATCTAAACACCATATATCTATCACACATTTCTACTTTATATGTAAACTACTAATATTAATTAAAACCTGTGCTTAAAGAAATAGAATAAATTTATTAGATGGAGGGAGTAATAAAAAGCTGAAATATTTCTTTCAACCTAATTATTCCAATTTAATAATTATTTTATTATTCCAAAAAGGTGAGACAGCTTACTTTAAAAATTATCAATTGCAGAGTTTATTATTTAAATTTAGTAATTAATCCAATTTAAATAATAATAATAATAATAATAATAATAATAATAATAATACACAAAAATTACACAATTAATTATTCCAATTTAGTAATTAATTCAATTTAAAAATGTTCGAATTTAAATAATAATAATAATAATACTTAATTGATTTCCTTCAATCTTGTTTTTTTTTCCGAAAAAAAAATGGCAAATTTTAGATTTAATAATTATTATAATTTTTTAAAAAGTGCAAATATGTTCTGCTCATGTACAATATGCTACACATATACGCAAGATCAAGATTGCGCACACATAAAAAAAAATTACAAATACTATAAAAATATTGCACACACGTATAAACAATACTTTATAAAAAATAATAGTAATATTAATTATTCTAATTTATAGATTTAAATATACCTTTGCAGATTCTAAATTAAAAAAATTAGAAATGAAAATTTGAAAATTACAAACATTCTATCTTCATCTTCCCATTAGTATGATTGCAACATATTCAATAGAATTGCAAAAACCCCATTAGAATGATTGCAACTTATTCAATAGAATTGCAAAAATTATAATAATAAAAAAATCAATTGATTCAACACGAGTGCAAAATAATTATTCTTCCTACGTCTCGATTTGATAATCAAACTGCTAAACAAAGCTTATGATAAAAAGAAAAAAAAACCCTTGATAAACATAAATTCATGTCTGCCAAGTTAGTGAAAGAATTGTAAAATGGAAATTATCCCATTTTAATTAAATAAATTGGTGTACTATCGTCGGCACCTAAAATAAAATAATTCTTCTACCAATCTACTAATGTAGTAAGACAAGTAAAGGGTCGAACCCACAGAGACTATTTAATTTTAATCAAACTAATTCGCTTAAGAAAACAATAAAAATGAGGGAATTGAAGATTTATCTAACACTAAAATTGAAATTCATGCAAAATACTAAAGTAGAAACTCAACACAATAAAATTTAACAACTGAGAATTGCATGAAATACCCATTTTGAAGTTGGGTAGATCTTTTCTAACCACTTTAACTTAAAAAGCTTTAAATTACCCACTTTGAATTTTGGGACCAACTTACCTTCACAAGTGGGTAGAAAGATGATATACAAATTGGGGGCTCCACAATAAACAACCCCCACCCTTGCCCCCACCCCCAAAATATTCCCTCCCTCACTTTAATTCCGCTGCAACCGTCCCTCCCCAAAGTAAAATAACTCTTGGTCAAAAACTTTTTGACTCCACCTACCAATTAATTTCATTTACCAAAATTAACTCCTCCCACCTCCACCTCTCTCATTAATTCGGTCAAATCTCCTCTCCCACCTCTCCCTCTCTCTCATTTTGGTACTCTTCCACACATCTACCACTCTCACCTCTTTTTTCATTCCTCAAATTCGGTATTCTCCATCTCTCTCCCCATACCATTTTCATCACTTCTCCTCTCCCCTTCAAACTTTTCGCACCAGCCTTCAAATATTAAAAAAAAAAGAAGAAGATCATCTCCTCCCCCAAATTTGATGCTCAAAAATAAAAAAATAAAAAAAAACTCATCATGTATTCAAGAGTAGAATTTGCCAACAATGAAGACGAAGAAAGTATTAACAACTACTCACAATCGGCATTTGGATATCACATATGTCTAAAATTCTTGTTAAGGTACTATTTTGATTTTGTATTTATTTATTTTAATATTTGAATTTATAGCATAATGTTAATTTAAATTGTAATTTATTTAGGATAGATATATTTGAATTTATTTAGGGTAGAGATATTTGAATTTATTTAGGGTAGAGATAATTGATATTTGAATTTATTTAGGGTAGAGATATTTGAATTTATATAGGGTAGAGGTATTTTAATTTATAATTGGTATTTGAATTTATTTAGGGTAGAGATAATTGGTATTTGAATTTATTTAGGATAGAGATATTTGAATTTATAGTTGCATATAATATAGGGATATGTGTACCAAAATAATGATATTTAAATTTTAAAATATTGATATTTATAAAAGAGAAATATTGTTATTTATTAAAGGGAGAAATATTAGCAATTCTCAGTTTAAATAACGGTACCGAAATTAAGTAAGGCCAATTTTTTTTTTTAAAAAAACAAAATTAACAAAACTGGTACCAAAAATTAAAAATTGATACCGATTGGTACCAACTTTCAAAATCGGTACCAAAATATAAAGGCGGATTTAAAAAAACACAAAATTGATACCGAAAATAAAAAATTGATACCAATTGGTACCAATTTTCAAAATCGATACCAAAATATATGCGCCATTTAAAAAAATCAAAAGCGATACGAAAAAAATTGGTATCGTTTGGTACTAATTTTTCAAAATCGATACCGATTTTATAAGGGCAAATAAAACTTTTAAAAACGCGTTACCGAAAAATTAAAATTGGTATCGATTGGTATCGATTTGAAAAAAAAGATACTGTTTTGAAATTTTAAAAAATTAATAAAAATTTCAAATACTTTTCGGTACCCGATTACTTACTGTGCCATTTTCATGTATTAAGGAGTGTTCTTATGTTGATTGGTTAGAGAATAGGAGGAAATTTTTTGTGGTGAGCGCTTAGTTGGAGAACTAGTTGGAGTTCTTTTTCTTTCTATTGTGCGGGTTTGAGTACCTCTTGTACTCATGATTCGTATAATAAATTTATTTTTACGGTACAAAAAAATCGGCCAGTTAACGCTTTCCTATTCCCAAATATTGCATTACCCCATTGGACAAATCACAAAAAAAGTATTCTTTCCTAAACACACTGAATTCACAATCTCATGTTATCAAACATGAACAGTGTCTTGTGATACTCGCTCCTAAATACATTGCACATTTCCGGATCAAATTTACGGATCGAAATTCCAAAGCAAGCACACTCAAACATTTTGATATATAACTCCGCAATCACTGTAATTCCTTTATTGTGGGTTTTTTTATGCCTTTTAATTGTCCACATCGCATCGTTGGTGTCACCACGTATACTAGATAAGATAATCGCTAACTTACGGAACAATAGATTTTGTCTTGTCGAGGACGGCTTTGATACAATGAGTTATAAAGCACGAGCTTCTTCTCTTGTATTCTCATCTCATAGGGCATCCAATGCGTCCCCAAACGTTACCAACTCCAAAGATCGACTCGCATCCGTCCATGGAATACCACAACCTTCGACGGGAGTCTCCATGTTACATGCCCCATACTTGATTTTGCTTCTACCGACTGGGCCTTCCGGCTTTGACCAGATTTCTTTAT
This sequence comes from Paraleonurus japonicus, assembly GCA_030762865.1. Classification (NCBI taxonomy): domain Eukaryota; kingdom Viridiplantae; phylum Streptophyta; class Magnoliopsida; order Lamiales; family Lamiaceae; genus Paraleonurus; species Paraleonurus japonicus. The sequence goes on along the minus strand of CM061053.1, from coordinate 42,246,374 downwards.
CTTTTGCCATTTATCATAAAGCTCGACGTAAGTTGCATCGCACGTGTAGTTGACCAAAATCAGTTATGAAATTCAAACTCAATCCAATAAAAAAATAGAAAAACATTCGAGAGGGTTTGTAATGAACACCTTACTAAAAATGCAAGTTAACATAAGTTGTTCTTCTAACATGATCATTTGTCGCAAGTTATTAGCCTTGTACATTACCAAGTGCGCAGAGCATCAATATGCTAACATGGAAAGGGAACAAAATTAATTAATGATCAAATATGCCACAAAGTATTATACTCGTACTACTATTTAAATTATAAACAAACTTACCTCACTTCCAAGCAAACCATTTGGACTCCAAATGTTGTTAAACCACTCAACGTTAACGGTCCCAATGACGCTAACCGTAGGACAGATTCTTGTGTCTTTTTTGTTATTCTTTTTCCAATGTTTTTCAAATGCGTCTAAACGGTCTTCGATAACATGTGCAATACATGGGTTGTAAACTTGTGGGGATGTGTCATCATTCGGTTGTAGTGTTGGTTCAACAACTACAAGAGATAAAGATTGAACGTTCTCATTTTGGCCGGATTGGTCAGTTTTAAGTTGATCATCAACACTTGCATCCTTACCTACATCACCGTCCATTGCATCGCCATCTTTGCCCTCAAAAGGTTCGTGCATTCGTTAGTATTTAAACAACGAATTTGGTTCAATATAGAGTGCATCAAATTCTCCAAACTTTCTTGTTTTCGGTGGATTGCTTGAAATTGTTCCCAAACATATGATCTCCAATCACTCTCATCCACCACGATGAGTTTCATTCGTCCCAAACGAACTTGCCCTCCAAGCCGCCTTGTTGTTTGTGGATTGCTTTCAATTGTTCCCTAACCCACAACCTCCAATCATTTTTGCTTCAAGATCATTTTCCTTTGGGTCATCCGACATCTTCTCCAACCTCGAATTTCTAAGTGAATTTCTACGCTTGCATTTTTTGTTTATATTTGAGGTACTTGGAGCATTTTCTGCTGGAGCAACTCTTCCCATTGTAAGCGCACCGATGTATGTTATTGAGTTCATCTCCGCCTAGATGCAATCAACTTTTGCTTGACTTCCATCTTCGCTGATCGTGAAAGTAATAAAAATATTTGTTAGATTAAATACGTATAGAAATACATGCACTACAAGAAAAAGTATCTATTTATACACTAATTTTAATTCACTATTTCTTAAATGTCGTATTAGCCATTGTTAGATCGGGAGTAGTTTTGATGAGTTAAAGTGTATAGATTAGGATGAGCTCATAAAGATAAGTTGACCAGCTGAATGTGTACAAAACAGTGATGTAATGAACATTAGTGTTAGACTGATCGTGCTAGGTAAAGCTAGTGTAGTCACCAAGTCTAGAAAGAGAAGGTCATCTCAAGACGATCCTGAAGAACTCATCTCGTTGGAGCAAATAATGAAGAGCTCAAGACAAGGTCGAGACCAAATTTGAGTAGAATAAGAAAGACGAGTCTTTACCAAGTCGCAGCAGATGACTAGTTCAAGTTCAATGAAGTCAAGACGATTTTCAAGAATAAGTTTGTTAAACGGTTTTTAGTTTGTTACAAAGAAACTAACCGTCTCACAGCTTATAAATAGAAGAAAGCACAGATTAAGAAAAGAACTACTAACACTCATTTCAATACTCAGGATTTCTCAAAGAGCACTCACAAAGTTTTCCAAAGTATTTTCATAACTTTCTACGTGTTTATAGAACACTCTCTTGTATATCTTCAAATTTCCTGCACCGTACTTTACCAGTTAGATTGGTAGATTGAAGATAGGGTTGAAGAAAGAGATCATCACATCATTGTAGTTGTAATATCGGTGAGTAAGTAAGAAAGTAAGTCGGTCGAGACCCTTCTTCAAGTTGAAGAAGGAGAGTGGATGTAGGATCAATTTGATCCGAACCACTATAAATCCTCGTGTTCTTTACTTCTTGTTTTTACTTATATGTTATTAATCAATTACTCAAGCAAATTCATTTTGATTTAATTCAGATTGCTTTTTGATCCTGAAAAGATTGAGTTAAAATTTGTTTCATTGTTCGACTTTGATATCTTGAATGGATAATCTTATCTTTGAAAAGAGTTAGATAATCTATTCAACCCCCATCTAGATTATCTCTGTAGGCGATCTAAGCTTGTTTTAATCACTCAATCTCGACCAACAAGTGGTATTCGAGCGGTGTTAAAGGCATTTCAATATTTCTTTTGGTCTAAGTGATCTTTGGTTTTCTAATTAAATCGATCCATCCTCGAATGGAAGACGTCTTGTTTGATGGGCCAATCAAATTCTACCATGGTGGAGTAAGTGATGGAGCGAGCGGCTGAGAATCACGGACTCGGCCGATGAAGAAAGTGTCGAATTAACCAATGATGAGAGAAAAGTGTATAACTTGGATCGGTGGCAAGAAACGAGATTATTGTCACACTCGGCAGGAGTGGTACGAGAAGATTAAGAAGTTTGAAACAGCCAAAGAGATGTGGGACACCCTAGCTAATATGTGCGAAGGCACGGATCGGAGTGAAGGAGAACAAACTTCAAGTCGTTCTCCATCTATTTGATGTCTTTAAAATGAAAAAGGGCAAATCTATCGATCACTGGATATGCGAATGACCAATCGATCAATAGAGCCACAATTCTTGGAAAGGTGTATACCAAAAAAGAAATTAATAATAAAATCCTTAGATTTCTAACCAAGCATTGGAGGGAAAAAGAAAATCGATTAAAGCTACTAAGGATCTCTCTACTATGACTTTTTACACTTTGTTTCCTCACTAGAAAGGTTATGAGTTTGACATTCGGGTAGAAGATGAGGAAGATGAGATGGAGTCAAGCACCTCATCCAAGACTGTTGCCTTTGTCAACAAAGAAGACAAAACAACAAATTTGAGCCCAAAGGAGTTGATTTATCCTTGAAAGAAGCAGATGTCGTTGTTAACCAAGAGGTATGATCGTTTAAGGATGAAATATAAGCGTAACAAGTTAAAATTTGCGAGAGAAGGATAGATCCGGATCAAGATCCAAGAGAAAGGATGATGGTGAATCAATAGATGATGATAAAAAAGAAATCGAGACAAGAAGGTATAAATCTCTGTAAAGAAGAATCCTATCAGTCCTAAATCAAATCGAGGAGACACTTGTTACACTGTAACAAGCCGTGGCACTTTAACTATGATTGTCCCAGTGACTCCTAAGGAAAGAGAGGAGAAAAGAAAGAAGAGAGATAGGCGCTTTGCAAATCGTAGGGCCCTTCTTGCTGAAGAAAAAGAGTCAAGGAAATCATCATCATCATCATCTTCATCTGATTTTGGATCGATGATGAAGTGTGTCTGGTGGCCAAAGAGGTAGATTATTATTCATCAACCGATAATGAATCTTATAAATCTGTCTCATACAATGACCAAACTGTAATCAAGAGTCTTTTGAAAGATCTAAAAATATCTCGTAAGTGCTTATAAACGATTAGAGACTAAAAATATAACTTTGAAAGACCAAGTTCAAACTCTAAGTAAAGGCATACAAGTTGTAACTTACTCGAGTCCGAGGAAACATTCAAGGGGAATGTTTACCCTAGCCGAGGCTAGTACTTGACTAGTCTGCTGAACGATTAGAAAATGAATTAAAGTCTTTAAAAGCTAAATTTGAAGTGGTTTGCAATGAAAATGAGTCAATTAAGAGGGCTAATGAGAAGCTTGTCTTCAAAGAAGCCACTTAATAACTCACAATCAGCTATAGACCATATTTTTAGAACTTCACAAAAATTCCATGATAAAACAGACCATGGTTATGATAGGAATAATAAATCGTAAAGTTCAAAACTAAAAAAATTTGTGAAGGCTGCTTTGAAACATCAAGAGAAATCAAAATTAGACCTTGAAAACCACCGAGTCGGATAAGGACTCGCATCTCCTAATCTGAAAATAAAAATCGATGAGGAATCTTAATCGACAAAGAGGATTCCAAGAACCAAGACTAAGAAGAATTCTTATTATAGTTCTTTTGATGGGAGAAGTGATGTTATCCACTTATTTCCAAAGTACAAGAAAGTCACCAAATCGACTTCAATAAATTCTCATTTAAATGTGAAATATTTGTGGGCCAGATTTGGAAGACAACTTCAATCGATTTGTTATTGAATAATGAGATGTTTATTTGAATACCCAAAGTGATTGTTGACCTAAAAGGACCCAAGATCACCGTGATACCTCATACCTAACTGCCTTATAGGAATCCCAGGGACTACCATTAAAAGAAGAGATTCTAGCTTCCATCCGGTACATAGACAGGTGTTGTTCTCGGCACATGACTTGTGAAAAGAAGCTATTATCAAGTTTTCAGAATATTGATGGTCCTAGAGTCTTGTTTGGTGACAATAATCATGACGGACTAAGGGAGTTGGCACCTTAATTATAGGGGATGTCCACGTATCGAGGTTTACTATGTAGAAGGTTTGAAGCATAACTTGTTATCTGTTTCCCAACTCTGTGATAAAGGTTTTCATGTTAGATTTTCTAAAGATAAGTGTGATATCTTAGATAGTTCCTCGACAAAGTACTCTTAATCGGCTTCGAGACATGGTAATGTCTATGTGGCTAATTTTAATAGTTACCCTAAAGATACATGTCTTGTAGCTAAAGGTGGAGATGATCTTAGTTGGCAATGGGATAAAAGGCTTAGTCATCGAATTTCAAAACCCTTAGCAAAGTAGCTAAGAGGAATCTTGTCAAGGGACTACCCGAGGAGCTTTGTTCAACCGATACGAAATGTGATGCATGTCAAAAAGGTAAACAGCCAGAACTCTTTTAAAAGTATTAACACATCCTCATTTGAAAGAATTTTACAACTCCTTCATTTGGATTTGTTTGGACTCGTTTCACCACTCGGCTTTAGTGGAAGGAAATATACCCTTGTAGTTGTTGATTATTTTTCTAGATACACTTGGGTAATATTTTTTTAAAAAAGAATGAGATAGTGAACAAGATCCCCGATCTGTTCGTATAAATTCAAAATGAAAAGGGTGTTAATATTATTAAAATAAAGAGTGACAAGGGAACCAAATTCTTGAATTCTTGTTTATCTAACTATACGATTGAGAATGGTATAGTTCATGAGACTTCTTCGGCTAGAACACCACAACGAGAATGGAGTAGTGGAGAGGAGAAATAGAACTCTCAAAGAAGCGATCGAAGCATGTTAGCCGAGTATGGAACACCTCAAAGGTTCTGGGCTAAGGCTATCAACACACCGCTACACTCGTAATGTATGCTTACCACCAAGAACAAGTGGTAAGACACCTTATGTGCTTTGGAAAGGTAAGGTTCCAAGAATCTCATATTTTCGTGCTTTTGGGTGTAAATGCTTCATCCATAACAATGAGAAGTCTAAGTTGAGGACATTCGATACTAAGGCGGTGATGGAATATTCTTGGGATATTCCAATACTTCCAAAGCTTTCAGAGTCTTCAATAAGACAACTCTTTGTGTAGAAAAACTCCACATGTGGTATTTGATGAATTGCATACTTTTTCGAGATAAGGTAGATCAAATTACCAATGATCTAGATAAAATTGAACTAAATAAAACTAAACGAGAGGATAACTTATCGCCTAGTTTTGATTGATTTAGATGATGAAGAATCTTCATCTCGAGAATCGAAGACAACTCCTCTTCAGTTCCATCTCGAGGAGACTCCTCCGACATCATCCGATCGGCCGTGGTCGATAGATGAAGGGGGAATGTCTACTCGGGAAGAACAAGTTGAGTTACCTACCGAGTCTAAAGATGAGGGTACTTCAACTCAAATAGGCAAAAGGATGAGGAGTTATCATCCGGTGATCAAATCATTGGGGATCCATCTAGTAGAGTTCGAGACCTAACGATGTTAGATTCTCGAAAGTATGTTTAGTTGCTATGTTTCACTTCTCGAGCCTAAGTCTATTGAGGAGGCTCTATCTAACCCTAGTGGGTAATGACCATGCAGAAGAACTGCATCAGTTTGAAAGACAAAATATTTGGGAACCGGTGGAGAGACCACTTATATAGAAAGATTATAGGCACCAAATGGGTGTTTAAAAATAAAGCGATGAAAATAACGTTATTGTTCGTAATAAGGCTGCATTGGTAGCACAGGATATTCACGACCGAGGGGATAGACTATGATGAAACCTATGCTCCAGTTGCCAAATTAGAAGCAATAAGGCTGTTTTTAGCATTTCCGCCTATAAATGTTTCAAATTCTTCCTAAATGGTGTGTTACTTGAAGAAGTCTATGTAGAATAGCCTCTAGGGTTTAGGACCGATAATAAGGTCTATAAACTTCACAAGGATATGGACTAAAGCAAGCATCCAGAGCTTGGTATGATACCCTGTCTGAATTCTTGATATCAAGTGGTTTCTCAAAAGGTAAGATAGATAGAACTTTGTTTAGAAAAGAAATAGATGGTAACATCCTACTAGTTCAAATTAATGTAGATGATATCATATTTGGTTCACCTAATCGACTTTATGTGAAGAATTCGGTGTTCTCATGAAAAACATGTTTGAAATGTCTATGATGGGGGAATTAACATACTTTCTAGGCTTGAAAATTAAGCAGGACAAGTAGAGGTATTTTTATACATTAGACTAAGTATGCGAAGGACCTTATAGATAAATTTGGGATGACTACTAGTAGGAAAGTTAAAATACCTATGACTAACTTCTCTATGAATTCGGATGAGAAGGGGATACCCACTGGATGCAATGGAGTATCGTGGATTGATTGGATCCCTGTTATATCTCACTTTGCAAGTAGGCCAAACATAGCCTTTGTAGTTTGGGTATGTGCAAGATTCTAATCAAATCCCAAGAAAACTCATCCTGAGACAAACCTAAGAAAATCCTTAAATATCTTAAAGGAACTTTGCAGGTTGGGTTGGGGTACCCGTCGATGACAACTTCGAGCTTTCAAGTTATTTAGACTCATATTTTGGAGGCTGTAAAATTGATAGGAAGTCCACCTCTGGAACTTGTCAATTTTTAGGCAACAAACTAATTTCTCGGTTATCCAAGAAACAAACTTCTTTTGCAACCTCTACAACCGAAGCCGAATACATGGCGGTGGTAGTTATTTCTCTCATCTTCTCTGGATTAGTCAACGGCTTAGAGATTATAACATTCTCACATCGTCTGTGCCTATTTACCGTGATAGCAATAGGGCAATAGCCATGACATACAACCCTGTCTTGCATTCTAGGTGTAAGCATATAGACATAAGGCATCATTTCATTATAGATCAAGTTGAGAAGAATGACATTAGAATAGAAAAAGATAGCAACCGAGTCTCGAGAGAGCGAGATATACTTACAAAACCATTAGCTGAGTCTAGATTTAAGGAATTGTGCTTATAATTAGGATTACTTGATGCATCCTTAGCTGATTTATAATTTCTATTATATGTATCTTGTATCTCCTTTATTTCTTTCCTTTCTTTAAATCTTGTCTAGAAAGAATTGTCGGACTTGATATGTGTCAAAGGACAATCATAGAGCTGATATTATTGATCTCCTTTTAGGAATCAAGATTCAAGGATTAGTCATATTGACCTTATCGACATTATAATTACTTATTCGACAACAAGTAAATCAAACAAGAACATAATCACTGATTTCTTTAAGAATCAGATGAGCTTATGTAATTTGTCGACATACTTTAGCTATTAATGGTTTCCTAAGTTTGTGTATCTGCGAGAACGGTTTTGAATTTACATTGTTAGATCAACATAAATATTCTAAACTGATAAACCCCTCACTGTTGAAAACCTTCTTTGTTTTCTTCAAAACTTGTTTTCAAAATTATTCTCACAACTCATCTATTTCAAAAATTTTCGGATGAGTTGTGTCTTTGAAAACCCAAATTTGAGTTTAATATTCATTTATATTAGTTATATTTGGATATAAAACTTGGTTTATTTAAAATAATGGCATAAAATTAACTCTATCTTAAAAATTCTTTGTTTTTAAACAATCGGACCTAGAGAAAGGTTTATTTCAGCTTACGTCGGGTATACTTACTAGGACAAGGTCAATTTTTACCAAGTCTCGATAAAATCCGATCTAAATAGAAAACCTTTATGCAAAGAAAGGTTTATTTTGGCTTACGTCGGTATACTTACTATCTCTGCATAAAGTAACCCTATTAGCCGTCTAATTCGTAGGTTGGACGGTTATTTTTACAATTTCAAGGCGAGTTAATGCCACGCGCCGATGGTGAAGCGACTATTCTCGTATAGCCGTTGATATACTCCACACGCCATAGTCAATCTACGGTCAAAATTGATTCCGATATTGCCACGTATTCTTTTCTCCGATTTTCCTTTCTCTCTCATCCCGATTTAAAAACTTACCCCTTCGTTTTTAAAATCACTTTCACAAATATTCTTACCCAATTTATTGCAAATTTCTTTAAAAATTTACACTTACTTACGTAAATGGCTTCTTCTTCTTAAACCACAAAACTTCATAAACCCACCTACATAACCACCACAGAGTCGAATTCAAGATGAATGACGAGATCTTCAAAAATAAATTGAAAGCGAGAGATGTACGTCGATTTTGAAACAACAAAGGACGAGAGAATCTGCTGAGATTCTTCTTACTCGAGAGATCAAGATTGAGGGGATTTTGTTCGATGAAGTCTTCTCAAAACAAAACTCTGGACTTGCTAGGAGCAGAGTTCTTGACAAATATGGTGGATACCCCGATGGATTCGATACGAAGGTGGATGGCACAATTCTGTCCTATTCCGGAGAAACAATTGCTCGAATCTTCGATACTTGATGGAGGGAGTAAATCCATCAACGTATAAGGAAGATGATTGGGAAGAATCGTTTGACTTAGTGTCAAGGGTAACATACAGGGAACCCAAAGGGAGTTGAAGATGAATCTTTTAAGAAGGAAATTCAGGCTTCGATGACGATTGTAACAAAATCGGTCTTCGGGTGACCAGAGTTCACACGATGGATTATCGAAGCCCATATTATGTTGTATGAGGGCAATCATCGATGGAGTTCGTGTTAATCGGGTGGATCTTGAGTAGAAGATTGAACGAAGAGAAGGGGAGATTGACCTTTAATCCGGTGGATCGGGAATGGACTTCAACCACCACAGTAAGTCTATTCAACAAGATTACTTTGTCTTTGATTGAAGGCCTAAATAAGTTGGCTGATTGGAGGGTTGGAGCGAAGAAATTCTCGAAACAAGGGGATTTTGTCAAAGGATGAGAAGATTGGGGGTTGCTGAGACTCGGGCAGCGAGTCCGATTAAGCAAGGGTACAGAGGGTGCTGCAACTAAGGAGGCGGCTATTGCTCCCGTAGTTGAGGAGGTGGTGATGTTCCTATAACCGAGGAGGTGACGGTGAAGAAGCTATTGTGGTCGAAAGACCTCCTCGAGGAGGACTAGACGAAGGCTAGTTAAAGCCTAGAAAAAGAAGTCTCTAAGGATCGTCTCGCTACTCCTTCTAAAGATATATCTGGAGATGAAGAGGAAGAAGTTGAAGTTCCTCATTAGAAATGAGACCAAGGAAAAGGTCTCAAGGCTCTGAAACTTCCATTGAAGGCTCTTCAAAAGCGAAGGAACGGAGCGACAGATCGAGACGGCAATGCTCTTGTCGAGAGGAGGTGCCGGTGCTTCAAATAGCAGTGAGGTTGGCTAAATCGAATTACCACCTTCTCCAACAAAGGAAGCTGCTCTCTCACCCATTCCGGGAAAGAGGTACAAGTCCTTCCCTATCTGTTTCCTTGTCTTCCACCCTTGGCAATGAAGAGGTGTGCCCGACCGGCACCTCTGAGCCTCTAGAATAGCCACGGTTGCCCGAAAAAGTCCAAACCTCAACCCCTCCCGAAACACTCCAACTCACTACCCAACCTAAAACCATTCCAACCTCCACCCCAACCCCAGTTGACCAAACCATGTCTACCACCCTACCAACAGATCAACCCACAACTTCATCTACTCATCAACCTCCATCCCCTCCCCCTCAAACAGAACCAACCCCTCTCCCTCAAGTCCAAGCTGCACCTCTCTCCACTCTATCTTATTCCCTACTCCCAACCATCCAAACTCATTCTCCTTCTCCTCCACCTACTCAAGAAAATCTTTCCTCCTCTCGAGGATGAAGACAGTGACTTAAGTCTGCGACCGCCATTTCTTCGATCTTCAAGAAGATGGAGAAAAGATGAGATCAGCCTTCAAGTGGAAGATGAAAAAGAGGACGAAGAAGATGGTGGAAGCGATCACGGAGACCATGATAGCCGGTATGAGAGAAGTCGAGGTAACACTCTTCGATAAAATCACTTCTCGACTAACTCAGTCTTGCCGAGAAAGTGAAGGCTCTGGAAGGAAAGGTAAAGGGTTTAAAGGATGAAGTAAAAGAATACAATCAGATGGTGGTCAATTTAAGCAGCCTTTGGATAAGTCTCGACTTCCGAGTAAAATGCAACGATACGAATAATAAGTCGGCTGAGACTTGGCAGTGAAGTTAAAAAGGGGAAGGGCAGAGCAAGAAGGAAGACAAGCCCTCCCAACCGTGGTTGAAGAGACAAGGAAAGATTTGGGCATGAAGGACAACGCAGCCTAACCCGGGAGGCAGCCAAGGAAGGCGTCGGACTCAAGTCTCGATGAGTTGCCGCTCTCCACCGAGGGTGAGTCAACTCGAAGAGGCCTGAAGGAGGATGAGGAAAAGAGGAGGAAGGAGGAGGAAGAAAGATCTAAGAAACTCTTGGCCAAAGCTAAAGGAAGCCGAGCAAGCAGAGGCCAAGAGCAAAGACAAAAAGGTTGTAGCCGATGAGCCCAAATCGGTGACATCTCTCTTAAAGCCGCTACCAAAGGGAAAGGGAAGCGAGAAGTCGACTACTCTAATCTTTCCGAAGAACAGATCAAGAGGATCGACGAGAGAAAGAATTCTTCGTAAAGAAAGAGAAGAGAAGGCGTAAGAAGGAAAAAGACTCCAACGTCACTGGAGCAGAGCCGAACGAAAATGGCTGGTGAAAGGCCAAGGTGACAGGAACTCCGTGCCCTATCACACCACATCTGCCTCCATTGATGGTCTCATGGACAATATGAAAAGGAGTACAGGGAAAAGAACCTCGACGCCATGTGGATGTACTTTTGGTACATTCTCAAGGCCCAGGAACTACTCTGCAAGATCCGGACCTCGCCCGGCATGAGTGGATCGAGAAGGTGGATGAGGACCTCTATCGTCGGGCCGCCGGTTGAAGCCGATGTTGAGTTCAACGTCAACCTCGTCGCCCCAGCCTTTCGAGTACGCACCCTGCCAAGAAAGCCGATGGAACCACTGGACCTAGACTAGGTCAAGGGTATTGTTCAAAGAGCAGAGGCCGAGTCCGGACTAGCTCGGGAGGAGGATCTTAAGCGGCTTCGGAGGAGGGTGTTCAACCGGCCGATGGGGCTGAAGAAGATCAATGGGATGTTTAGATAAGATCGAATTCTTTTTCTTATTTCTTTATCTTATCTCGCATCCGAATGTAATCAGTAAATGTGTAATCATTTGTGAATATAAGTGAACTTATCGAGAATCATCTTGTCTTATGTTTTAAGTTTCCTTAATGCTTTCTAAGAAAACTTAAAATTTTTCTAAGTGTTAATCATCCAAGGAAATTTCTATCTCATATTAAAATTTTCCCTAAAAATTTTCTAAGCCCTAAAACTTTAAAATTTTTCTAAGTGCTAATAATTTGATATAGTCTTTAAGACTTAAACTTTTCTAAAAACTTTAAAATTTTTTAAGTATGAATTAAGTGCTCATATGTGAACGTATCTGAACAAAATGCTTGTGTGCTTTAATGTGCTTATCGATTATCTTGAATAATCTTGACTAACACCACCGTGAGCTTGTTTCTTTCTTGCAGGTTTAACTTCATAAAAATGGGAGAAATTGTTAGATCAGGAGTAGTTTTGATGAGTTAAAGTGTATAGATTAGGATGAGCTCATAAAGATAAGTTGACCCCAATTTGAATGTGTATAGAACAACCGATGTAATGAACATTAGTGCTAGGTGATCGTGCTAGGTAAAGCTAGTGTAGTCACCTGAAGTCTAGAAAGAGAAGGTCATCTCAAGACGATCCTGAAAAAGTCATCTGTTGGAGCAAATAATGAAGAGCTCAAGACAAGGTCGAGACCAGTGAGTAGAATAAGAAAGGCGAGTCTTCACCAAGTTAGCGTGACGACTAGTTCAAGTTTAGCTAAAGTCGAGATGGTTTTCAAGAATAAGTTTGTTAAATGATTTTTAGTTTGTTACAACAAACTAACCGTCTCACGAGCTTATAAATAGAAAAAGCAACTGCGAAAAGAACAACTAACACTCATTCCAATACTCACGATTTCTCAACGAGCACTTACAAAGTTTTCCAAAGTATTTTCATAAGTTTCTAAGTGTTTATAGAACACTCTCTTGTATATCTTCAAACTTTACGCCTTGTACTTTACACCTTTTTAGTTAGATTGGTAGATTGAAGATAGGGTTGAAGAAAGAGATTATCACATCATTGTACTTGTAATCTCGGTGCATAAGTAAGAAAGTAAGTCGATCGAGACCCTTCTTCAAGTTGAATAAGGAGAGTGGATGTAGGATCGATTTGATCCGAACCACTATAAATCCCCTGTGTTCTTTACTTCTTGTTTTTACTTATCTCGTTATTAATCAATTTCTCAAGCAAATTCATTTTGATTTAATTCGATTGCTTTTGATCCGAAAATATTGAGTTAGAATTTATTTTCGCTGTTCGGCTTTGATATCTTGAATAGATAATCTTATCTTTGAAAAGATTTTTCAACCCCCTTCTAGATTATCTGCGGGAGGCGATCTAAGCTTGTTTTAATTACTCAATCTCAGAACCAACATCCATTATATCAATACATCAGGTATAACCACCCTAGTAAAATATCTAATAATACGGTGTTTAATAATTGTACTAACATAATTCTATTATGACATTATGAGTAGTGTCATCATAACCACAATTTTTAAAATATAATAATAATACGTTAATATTATTTTAATGTAAATTCAGTGTCATATTACAACCTAATTAAGGTATTGTAGCCAATCTAATGCGTCAAAAAATAATGTATTAAAATTAGTTTAGTAATAGATGTTTTTTTTTTTCTTGCAGAGTGTAATTTTATTTTGTATAATCAATAATTTTATATTAATAATATAATTTAATTAAAGGCAAGGGAACTCTAATAACTTTTCAAACAATGACAAAAACTTGTGTGAGACCGTCTCACGAAATGAAACCGTGACACGGTTGTAATATCAATATCACTTTTTAATAAATTGTTATCACTTTTTAATAAATTATTATCACTTATATTGTGAAGCGTATCAATTTTCAATTTTTTATCTTATATTTTACATACATTTTTTTAAAATTGTACAATTTATTTAACACAAAGTGTATCGCTTTTCAATTTTTAACTTAAATATAAAATTTACATACACTTTTTAAAAAGTAATAAAATTGGGTCAAGAACTCTCAGTACAATATTAGAACCTCTAATACTACTAGGTACAACCTTTTTGTAATTGCTTGCGAGATACAAAATTTTGACCAATTTTTCCAAATTTACCCTTCCTTGTGCTATTTCGGTGTACTTTTTCAAATAATATTCATTCATTCACAGATTGCTTCCTTGTCTTTGTTTGATTGTACTTTTTCAAATAATATTCGTTCATTCCACAGATTACGGTATACGATTGCTTTCATCAATTTTTGTTTATTATTTGTTCATTATCGATCAAAAATTAACATTTTCCAAAATTTGAAATTCAAACCCGCATTCATTTTTACTATTGCTCGTGTGCGTAAGAAAAAAATTCTGCACATTATTTGTTCCAACATTATACAAATACCTTCCAAAACAAAAAAACAAAATTCAAGAAATAAAAAAATAAATTATTGTTCATATGTTATACAAATACCTTCCAAAACAAAAAAACAAAATTCAAGAAATAAAAAAATAAATTATTGTTCATATGTGCGTAAGAAGATTCAAACACCTTACGGAAAAAAAAAAAACAAGATAAAAACAGACTTCCAAAATAAATTATTGTTGCACATGTCCGGAAAAATTGGAAAATTTTTGTTGCACATGTGCGAAGCAAAAATCAGACATTATTACAAAAATAAAAAAAGAAACCCAGCGAAACAAGAATCAAAAATTTGTCTTCTTCTTCTTCTTCTTCTTCTTCACATATTTGCAAGAAAAACAAGAAAACCTAAATTAAAAATCAAACCACACCTAAGTTCGTCTTCTTCAACGGTGGCCCCTCTCCGCCGCACCGATGGCTTCACCTCCGGCGGCGTCGATCTCGAGGCAGCGGCGAGCACCGGCAGCTTCACCTCCCGGCCTCTCTTCGATCTCGTGGTCGTCGATCGGCGCCGGCTACCTCGTCGTCCCCTCTCTCCGATCTGTGGTACTGCAACGGTCGTAGCGGTGTCGCGGCGTAGATCTCCACCGCACTTCACGTGACCCAATGAATGAAGGGTCCTTATCACCAATCTCAACCAGTGATTGTTGTATTTCTACTGAAATAAAAATATTCCTATTTTTTCAAAGACTGTGTGGAAAAATATATGCATCAATTAAATCATTTGCTAAACTAGTAAATTTCCTCCGATTTTAAAAGAAAGTGTGATCGAGAATATGATTCCATCTTCAAGAATTCGAGAAGGTTTAGTGAGAGAGAGAGAAGGATTCGATTAAAAATTGAGATAGAATTTGACCGATACATGGGAAAAGTAGGAAAATGAGAGAGAAAAGGAAATCGAGAGGGTCACGTGATTTTGTGATTTTGGGGGATAAGCTGTACAATTAGAGGGTATATTGGGAATTTAAAGAGGTATAATTGTATCTACTAGTATTCTTTTTTTGAGTTGTATCTATTAGCAATAAAATTGAATATATAGTATCTAATAGTCATAAATCCAATAAATGAAATTTTATTAAAAATTAGATCCGTTTACGAAATGAGATTCGTGAAACGATCTCACACAAAACTTACTCTTAAACAATTAACAAATTTGAACTAAATTTAAGATTTTCTATTAAAAATTATGAAAACAATCCTCTTTAATTTGCCTGAAGAAGAGATTTAATAGAAAAAATTTAACATTTTATATATTTATTGTTAATAATTATTTCATTATCGGTATATGTAGAGAGCCAAACATTTTATGTAGCACTGTGTAGTACATCAGCACCAACATAACTTCATTAAGAAAAGAGAAAATAAATAAAATAGAATTAAAAGAGGCAAATATTTGTGTGCACATTGTGCACACTAAAAATAGTGTGCACAATATTTTTATCCAATATTATACTGTTACTAAACTAATACTATACAATGTGCTAACTAAACTAATACTATACAATATTTAAAATAATACTACATTGTAACTAAACTAATACTATACAAGACCTAAAATAATACTATACGTAACCAAACTAATACTATACAAAGTATCATGAAATAATACTACACTATAATCAAATTTTGTGCACACAATTTTTATTGTGCACAATATGCACACAAATACTACTCATTAAAAGATATACATAAAGTGATATAGTGAATAAAATAACATATAAATATATTTGAAATGGTCAAAATTGTGATATGCTTATATCTCCGATCAAAAAAGTGATGTGCCTATATCCCTCCGCATGATGCCGTTTCGAAATATATTCACTCGCAAGCAGTACACATAGCACGCTATTGTTTACCCACTTCAATGCCCATATTAATACGTATGTTTAACCCACTTCTTTGCGCGAAATTTACCTAACGCAATGCTTTCGTATTTTTCTCAATCCATTTGTGTCTTTTCTCAACTCAAACGTATCTTTCTTTGATTCGTTAAGGGCAATTGATTGAATCTATAGTTAGAGAGATCATGAAAGGACGAGGAAGAAGGCAAATTGAAAATTGAGGGTGAAAGAAGGCAACCGAAAACTGAGGAGAAGCCTCTAAATTGAATCCTAATATCATACGTTTCTATGTCTCAACTCTCAAGAAAATTTCATTTTTTTATCTTTGATTGTCTTTTGGTGGATAGTTTAGCGAGACAAAATTCTAAAGAGAAGCCTCTAAATTAAATCAGAAAACGATGAGAAAGTTCTTGATAGAATTAAAAAGATTTTGCTTATCCGTTGATAGTATCTCAAAACTTTCTATTAAATATGTAATTATGGTGAAGTACATGTGTGGTGTAAGATATCTTTGTATATTGCAAACACAAATTTTATTAATTGGTTGTAGACATGTACTTTGCCTGAATTTAGTTGCCTTTGCCTAAGTCATCATATTTTTAGGAGGTAACTTATGGTTATTTGATGATTGTATCTATATGGTTGGACATAATCATGATTGTTTTGGTGTATAGAGAGTGTGATTTGCTGCCTGAATTTGAAAGCTCCAAAAGGCACTTGCACTTTTATTGTTAGGATTTGGATTTGTATGTTTTGATGATGTTTCTAAAACCTAAGTGTAATAGGACCAACTGAACTTGTTAGTCGGTGATGATCTAGATAGGTTAGTATCTTAGCTAAGGAAACCATGCTAGGTCCCGATCAAGATTTGAAGTTATTGAGAATCGAAGACAAAAGACATGAAGTCGAATACTCAAAGGTCGGACAACTAGAAGGTTGAAAGATTTCTAACAAGAAGATTTGGAAGTCTTCTTGTACTTAAGAAAGTTGTCACAAGAAGTTTAGAAGACTTGAAGAATGTTGTTAGATCGGGTTCTTAGTTTTGATTAAGTTAAAACATGTCGGTTAGATGAGCTCATGTAAATCGGATGACCAGGTGAATTTGTATAGATCGGTGATGTAATACATTTCACTAGTAAGGCTGATCGGACTAGGTGAGATGGGATAAGTTAGCTTAGGTCGAGGAACTTGGAGGTCATCGAAGACAGTCTTGAAGAAGTCATCTGTTTAAAAGATTAATGAAGAGTTCAAGACAAGGTTAAGACCGGTGAGTAGAATAAGAAAAGCGAGGTTTTCACCAAGTCGAGACATACAACTAACTTAAGATCAGCTAAAATCAAGAAGTTTTTAAAGATATGTTTGTTAAGCGGTTACAAGTTTGTTACAACAAACTAACCATCTTACAACTTTATAAATAGGACTAAGCACGTTCTTAGAAGAACTTTTGCACTCATTTTACGAAACTCACATTATCTAGAGCACTCAACTTGTTTTCCGGAAGCATTTTCATAATATTTTCTAAGTGTTTGAAGAACACTTTACGTAAAACCTTCAAATCATAATCTACGCTGTAAGCATAGATCCGATAGATAGATTGATAGTTTGAAGGAGAATCGAAGACGAAGAAGCATCTAAAATTGTATTTTGTAATCGAGTAATTAAGACGGTAAGTGAGAAGGAAGAGACCCTTCTTCAAGATTGAAGAAGGAGATTGGATGTAGGATCTTTTGATCCGAACCACTATAAATCCCGTGTTCTTTACTCTTTGCATTTTAATTTTAGTTGATTATTTGTTGATTGGTTAAAATTCTCTTGGATTGCGTTAGATCCAGTCTTATAGTTTGAGTATAAACTTGTTTCCGCGACTACTTTGAAGAAGTTAAGTTTGAATTGAAAATTTGAATTTTACGAAGAAATTTAGTTAATCTATTCAACCCCCTTCTAGATTATCTCTAGGAGATCTCGCTTAAACTCTTTAAATCACTCAATCTAGGGACCAACAAGTGGTATTAGAGAAGTGTTAAAGTTGTTCCGAATATTTCTTTTGGTCAAAACGTCTTTTTCTACTCATTTCTTGAAATAGATCTTTTCTTTGAATAATCCTTGCTTGTTATTCTTGGTTATCTACTAATCATGTCTTCAAGTGACAGAAAAGTCAAGAATCTTTCAGATTTTGAAATTGAAGATTATGACTACTTGGATGTTTCGAATGGAGAATCATATCAAATCGATTCATCCTCATATGGAAGATGTTCTATCCGAAGGACCTATTAAATTCTTCCATGGTGGTGTCGGTGATGGAGCAAGTAGCTCAAAGGCTCGAGTCCGTAGAGAAAAAGTTTTTGAATTGACAAATAATGAAAGGAAAGTATACAACCTTGATTAGGTGGCTAGGAATGAGATAATCGTGACACTCAACAGAGAATGGTATGAAAAGATCAAAAAGTGTAAATCAAAGAAAGGAAATGTGGGACATCTTAGCCAACATGTGTGAAGGCACGAGACCGAGTAAAGGAGAACAAGCTCCAGTGCATTCTTCATTCGTTTAATGTCTTTAAAATGAAGGAAGGTGAGTCTATTGATCAGCTAGACATGAGAATGACTAATCGATCAATAGAGCCACCGATTTAGGTAAAGTTTACACCGAAAAGGAAATTAATAATAAAATTCCTAGATCTTTAACCAAGCGTTGGTGGGAAAGAGAGAATTTAATAAAAGCCACAAAGGATCTTTCCACCATGAGTCATTATACTTTATTCTCTCACTTAAAAGGTTATGAGTTTGACATCCGAGGTTGAGGATGAAGAAGATGAGATGAAATCCAAGTATCTCATCTAAAACAGTAGCTTTTGTCAATAAAGAAGACAAACATGTAGCTGAATCAAAGGGAGCTGATCTCTCTTTAAAATAATAGATGGCCTTGTTGACTAAGAGGTATGATCGTCTAAGAATGAAGTATAAACGTAACAAATTAAGATTTGCAGGGAAGGACAGTCTAGATCAAGATCTAGAAGGAAAGACGATGTAGAATCCACGATGATGATAGAAGGAAAAATCAGACAAGAAGGCATAAGTCACCTGCAAAGAAGAATCCTAGCAGCCCCGGATCGGATCGAGGAGATATTTGTTACACCTGTAACAAGTCGTGGCATTACAAACTATGATTGTCCCAGTGACTCCTAAAGAAAGGGAGGAGAAAAGAAAGAAAAGGGATAAACGCTTTGCGAGATCAAAGAGCCCTTCTTGTAGAGGAAAAATAATCCAGAAAGTCATCCTCATCGTCGACTTCGGATCGAGATGATGAAATCATCTAATGGTCAAAGAGGTAAATTACTACTCTTCGTCGACAATGAATCTTATAAATCAGTTTCGAGATAGTGATCGGAGACTATTATCAAAGGTCTTTTGAAAGATCTGAAAATGTCTCTAAGTGCTTATAAGCAACTAGAGACTGAAAATTTAACTTTAAAAGATCAAATTCAGACTCTAATCAAAGGAAAACAAGTTGTGAACTATTCTAAGTGCATGGAAACATTCAAGGGGGAATGTTTACCCCATGCCGAGGCTAGTATATAAGCTAGTCTTTACGAAAGATTATAAGAAGAATTAAAATCTTTAAAAGATAAATTTATAGTGGTATGTAATGAGAATGAGTCAATTAAGAAGACCAATGAGAAGCTTGTCTTCAAGATGAGTCAACTTTATAACTCACAATCAATTATACACCACATCTTGAGAACTTCACAAAAGTCTCATGATAAGACGATTCGAACTACAATAAAAATAATAAGTCGAAATTTTGAAACCAAGGAAGTTTGTGAAGGCTGGTGAAACATCAAAAGGAATTAAAAGCTGGACCTTGGAAACCACAAAGTCGGATGAGGACCACCTCTTCGATCTCGAATAGTAAGAATCGAGATAAGGAATCAAGAAAAGGATTCCAAGAACCAAGTTTAAAAAGAGTCTCTCTTATAGTTCTTTTGATGGCGAAAGCAGGTGTTATCCTTTGTTTCAAAAGATCAAGAAGATAACTAAATCTGCTTTCAACAAACTTGCATACAAGTATATGTTGACAAGATTTGTGAACAACTTGAATCTGACCTATTATTGAAAAATGATATGTTTATATGGTTACCTAAAGTGATTGTTGACCTTAAAGGACCCAAGATCACTAGGGTACCTCTTACCTAAACTATTTTGTAGGAATCTCAAGGGCCATCATCAAAGGAAGAAATTCTAGCAACTATTTGGTGTATTGACGGTGGTTGTTCTCAACACATGACCTGTGATAGAAGGCTGCTCTCAAACTTTCAATGTATAGATGGTCCAAGAGTCCTATTCGGTGACAATGACTGTGGTCAAACCAGAGGTGTTGGTACCTTAATTATAGGTGACGATGTGTATCTCAAGTCTATTATGTTGAAGATTTAAAATATAATTTGTTATCTGTTTCTCAACTCTGTGATAGAGGTTTTAGTGTTAGATTTTCTAAGGATAAATGTGATATTTTAGACAGTTCCTCGAGACAAGGTTCTCTTAATTGGTTTTCGACATGGTAATGTTTATGTGGCCAACTTTAATAATTGTCCCAAAGATACCTGTCAGTTGCTAAGGGTAGAGATGACCTCGATTGGCTATGACACAAAAGGCTTAGTCATCTCGAACTTCAAAACCCTTAACAAAATAGCTAAGAGGAATCTTGTTAAAGGACTCGCTGAAAGACTTTGCTCAATTGATCTTAAATGTGATGCATGCCAAAAAGGTAAACAACCTAGGAACTCCTTCAAAAGTATTAACACAATTTCATCTGAAAGAGTATTACAACTCCTTCATTTGGATTTGTTTGGACCAGATTTTACCTCTCAACTTTAGTGGGAGGAAATACACCCTTGTAGTCGTGGATGACTATTCAAGATATACTTGGGTGTTATTTCTTTTCAAGAAAAATGAGACGATGAACAAAATGAAAAGGGTGTTAGTATTGTTAAATTTATAAGGAGTGACAAGGGCACCTTTGAGTTCTTAAATTCTTGTTTATCTAACTATCTTCTTGAGAATGGAATAATACATGAGACATCATCGGCGAGAACACCACAACAAAATTGAGTCGTGGAAAGAAAAAATAGAACACTTAAAGAAGCAGCTAGGAGCATGTTAGCTGAGTATGGAACACCACAGAGGTTACGGGCGGAAGCAATCAATACAACTTGCTATACCCTGAATAGGTGCTTGCCTGTGAAAGATAAAGGTAAGACTCCTTATGAAACGTGGAAAGGTAAAGTTCCAAGAATATTTTATTTTCGTGTTTTTGGTTGTAAGTGTTTCATTCACAATAATGAGAAGTCTAAATTAAAGACATTTGATGCTAAGGCGGTGATGGAATATTCTTAGGATATTCTAGCACCTCCAAGGCATTTAGAGTCTTTAATAAGACAACTCTTTGTGTGGAGGAAACTCCTCATGTGGTATTTGATGAAATTCATACTTTCTCGAGATAAGGTAAATCAAATTACTAATGAGCTAGATAAAATTGAACTTAAGAAAACTAAACAGAGGAAAACCTATCTTCCTAGTTTTGATTCGATTCGGATGATGAAGAACTCTCATCGAAAATCAGAAAGGAACTCCTCTATCTGTTCCATCTTAAGAGACTCCTCTGATATCTTCCGATCGAGATAAGGTCAGTAGATGAAGGGGGAATGTCTACTCCGGATGAACAAGAGGAGTTACCTTCGAGATAGGCGATGAGGACACTTCAACTCAAATAGGCAAAAGGATGAGGAGTTATCATCCGGTGATCAGTTATTGGGGATCCTACAAGTAGTGTTCAAACACGAACAATGTTAGATTCTTAAAGTATGTTTAGTTGTTATGTTTCACTCCTTGAGCCTAAGTCTATTGAGGAGGCTTTATCGACCCAAGTGGAGTAATGACCATGCAAGAAGAAGCTGCATCAATTTGAAAGACAAAATGTTTGGGAGCTAGTGGATAGACCCATTCATAGAAAAATTATAGGCACCAAATGGGTTTTCAAAAATAAAAGCAGATGAAAACAATGTTATTGTTCGTAATAAGGCTAGAAGGTTACTCACAATCGGCGGGATAGACTATGATGAAACCTATGCTCCTGTCACCAGATTAGAAGCAATAAGGTTGTTTTTAGCATTTGCTGCCTATAAGGGTTTCAAGGTCTTTCGAGATGGATGTCAAGTCTCGCCATCTTGAATGGAGTGTTTCTTGAGGAAGTCTATGTAGAAACTGACCTCACAGGTTTAGGACAAATAATAAAGTCTATAAACTTAACAAGACACTATATAGGCTGAAACAAACACCCCGAGCTTGGTATGATACTCTATTCGAATTCTTGATATCAAGTGGATTTCAAAAGGTAAGATAGATAGAACACATTTAGAAAAGAAGTTAATGGTAATATTTTACTAGTTTAAATCTATGTAGACGATATTATTTTTGGTTCACCTAATCGACACTTTGTGTGAGAATTTGGTGATCTCATGAATAACGAGTTTGAAATGTCTATGATGGGAGAACTAACATATTGTTTAGGCTTGCAGATTAAGCAGACAAGCGAGAGGATTTTCATACATCGGACTAAGTATGCAAAGGACCTCATAGATAGGTTTGGGTTGATTACAAGTAGAGAGGTTAAAATACCTATGGCAACTAACTTCTCTATGGATTCATATGAGAACGGGATACTCACGGATGCAATGGAGTATCGTGGACTGATCGGATCCTTGTTATATCTTCGCAAGCAGGCTGATATAGCCTTTGCGGTTGGGGTATGTGCAAGGTTTCAATCAAATCCTAAGAAATATTATCTGGAAACAACTAAGAAAATCCTAAAGTATCTTATAGGAACTTTGCGAGGTTGGGTTGTGGTACCCATCTCGATGACAACTTCGAGCTATCTGGTTATTCAGACTCATTTTGGAGGTTGCAAAATTGATAGGAAGTCTACATCCTGGAACTTGTCAATTTTTAGGCAACAAGTTAATTTCTTAGTTATCTAAGAAGCAAACTTTTGTTGCTACCTCTACAATTGTGGCTGAATACATGACAATTGGTAGTTGTTGCTCTCAGCTTCTCTCGGATCAATCGCCTTAGGGACTATAATATTCTCACATCATCTCGTACTCTATTTTCTCGTGATAGTAATAGTGCCAAAACAATGACATATAATCTTGTTCTCGCATTCTAGGTGTAAGCATGTAGACATTAGGCATCATTTTATTAGGGATCATGTTGAGAAAAATGACATTAGACTAGAAAAGATAGCAATCGAATTACAAAGAGTGATATACTTACTAAACCTTTAGTGAGTCTAGATTTAAATTATTGTGTTTAGAGTTAGGTTTACTTGATGCTTCTTTAGTTAATCTATGATTTTTATTGTTTGTATCTTGTATTTTCTCTTTATTCCACTTTCTTTAAAAATGTCTAGAATTATCGGACTTGATATGTGTCAAAGGGCAATCACAGAGTGATATCATTGATCTCATTTCTAAGGAATCAAAAATTAATGATTAGTCCTATTGACCTTATCTAACTTGATAGTTTCTTATTTAACATCAAGTAAATCAGACGAGGACATGATAATCACTGATTTTCTTAAAATCGAATGATTATGTATATCTTGTCCGACTTACTCTAGCTACTAATAGTTACTCAAGTTTGTGTATACGCACGAACAGTTAAGGCAAGCATTGTTAGATCGGTTTAAACCCTCACATCCGAAAGTCTTCTCCATCCGAACAAAACCAAATCTTGTTTTTCAAAAGGTATTTTCAAAAATACTTTCACAATTCATCAATTTCAAAATTTTCGGATGAGTTGTTCTTTGAAAGACCTCAAATTTGAGTTGAATATCTTTATATACTAGTTATGTGAAGATATGAGACTTAGTTTTTTTAATATAATGGCACGAAATTAACTCAGATTTGAAATTCTTTGTTTTCAAAATGATCACTAGGAGATATTTTCAAAATTTCATAAGACAATGTCATCTTTGACTAAGTACGATAAAACCCGATCTGAAATAGAAACCTTTATGCAAAGGTATATTTCAGCTTATGTCGAGTATACTTACTATCTCTACATAAAGTGCCCCTATTAACCGTCTAATCGGTAGCTTGGGCGGTTACTTTTATAATTTCAAAGCGAGTAAATGCCACGCGCCGGAGGTGAAACGTCTATCATATTTAGCCATTGATATACTCCACGCGCGACATACAAATCAATGGCCACGATTAATCTGATCTTGCCACCTATCACATTATCCGAATTTCCCTCTCTCTCTCTCTCCCCATTTAAAAACTTACCTTCATCATTTCGAATTAACTTTTACAAACAAGCCCTAAGTTTTTACTACAAATCACCCTTTCTCGCAAATTCCCCTTATACAAAATTCAGAAATGAACTCTTCTTCTTCAAAGCTTATTTTCAAAATGCATAATGACATAGTTAAGAACAAGTGAAGTCGGAAATGTATGTCGACTTCGACACAACAAGAGACAGAGAATCTTGGGAAATTCTCCGATTGTTGGAAGCATCTCAATGAAGGATTTCTGTTCCAAGAAATCAAAGCAAAACAAGACCACGGATCTCTTGGGAGAAGAGTTTTTGGTAAATAGTAAATTCTCGATGATGGTATTGACACGTAAGTCAATGGAACTCAACTTTCCATCTCGAAGGATGCCATCACCGAGAATCTTCAATACATCTGTTGAGGGAGTCAATCCTCGGCGTACAAGGAGGATGAGTGGGAGCGTTCATTTGAAATAGTAATGAGGGTGTCATGCGGGGATTTAGGAGGGATTTGAAAAGAACCTTCGAGGAGGAAATTCAGTGTTGTTGATGACTGTAGTGACCAAGAGTATTACGGGGATCGAGTTCTCACGACGGATTGTCCAAGCCAGGTTATCTTTGCATGAGGGCCATCATTGATGGAGTCGAGTTAATTGGGTGGAGTTGTTGATAAAGAGGTTGAAAGAGGAGAATGACAGCTGGCATATGATCCGGTGATCGAGAATGGTCCACTCTCACCATCGTAAGTTTGTTCAATAAAATCGCTGTGATTATTGAAGGAATAAACAAACCGGTGGATTGGAAGGTTGCTACCAAGAAATTTCTAGGCAAAAATGATTATTGTCTAAGTATGAGATAGGGATGCCAGACTCGGATGATGAGCCGACGAGGCGAGGGATCGAAGGCTAGCGAATGCGGAAGAAGCGGCCAGAGGCTGCTGCCGAGGCGTAAGCTACCTCGGCGAAGAAGAAATAGCGATTGAGGCAGCCTCTACAGAGGTTGATCCTGAAGAGCAAGGCTCTTCCCCATCTGGTTCTCTCCAGAGGAGGCCTCGAAGGAGATCACGAGGCCCCCAAGAGGCGGAGATCCAAGTTCTCTGGATCGTCCGATGAGGGGTTCTCGCAGCTAAGGAACCGGAGCAGCAGGCCGAGGTCAGTAACTCTACTTTCGGAGGAAGCATCGGTCCTCCAGATAGCAGCAGAGGTCGGGCGAGATAGAGGAGCCGACCTCACCTCGTAAAAGAAGCCGCTCTTTCTCCGATCGAGAAGAAGGTACAAACTCCTCTCTTTCCATTTTTTCCCCATCCCAAATCGGGCAATGAAGAGGTGTACTTGGCCGACACCTCGGAGCCTCTTCAACAGCCATAGTTGCCCCCACAAGTCCAAATCTCGTCACGAACCTACTCAAACTCCTACCCCTACCCCATCCGAATGCACTCCTCTACCCACAAAGCCCACCGAACAAACCACCCCATCTACCACTCAACCTTACGAACGAACCTCATCTACACACCAACTCACACCCATCCCCACTCCATTCCCACAAGTCCAAAGTTCTCCACTCCCAACCCCATCCTACTCCTTCCTACAAAACATCCAAATCAGATTATCATCCCCTCCCCCACTCCCAAAAGAAGCCCCAACCCCATCCTCATCCGAGGATGACGATAGCAACTCCGAGCCCAACCTCTCGCTTTTTTCTCAATCTTCTCTAAGCTAGAGAGCAAAATGAATGTTGCATTTGCTAAGAGGCTGAATAGGAAGACGAAGAAGATAGTGGAGGCGGTCACCGAGACAATGATCACCAACATGCAGGAGGTTGAGGTAAATATTACAAATAAAGTATCTACCTTGACTAACTCTGTGTTGGCTGATAAAGTCAAGGTGCCGGAGGAGGAGGTTAAGGAGTGAAGGAGCGGATGAAGCAAAACAATGAAATGGTGGTGCAAGAAATAGCTTTGGACAAGTCTGATTTCTGCATTCATTGTTTTGCACCGGAGACGAGGTTGAGGGAATTGGGAGATGAAGTTAAAAAGGGGGAAGAGGCGGAGAAAGAAAGAATGCAAGCCCTCACAACCGATGTTGAAGCCACGAAGAAGGAGATGAAAATCAAAGCCAGACATGAGTTGGAGGCGATCAAGGAAGAGCTCAAATTAAAATCGGATGAGCTAGTTACACTTCAACCGAGGGTGAGCCGGATAGAAGATGCCATGAGAGAGGATGAGGAAAAGAGGAAGAAGGAGGAGGAGAAGTCTGAAAGACTCTTGGCCAGATCAAAGATTCAGAGAAAGAAAAAGCAGAGGCTAAGGGCAAAGGGAAGAGGGTGGCATTCGAGGAACCACTCAAAGTTGATATCGAGTTCGAAGGCTGCTACCAAAGGAAAGGGTAAACGTGAAACCGACTACTCCAACCGTTGGTCCCTAGATTGAGTGATTAAAACGGGTTCGAATAAACCTTCCAGAGATAATCTAGAAAGGGGGTTGAATAGAT
The DNA here is from genome assembly GCA_030762865.1 of Paraleonurus japonicus. Taxonomy (NCBI): domain Eukaryota; kingdom Viridiplantae; phylum Streptophyta; class Magnoliopsida; order Lamiales; family Lamiaceae; genus Paraleonurus; species Paraleonurus japonicus. Next base: position 42,219,747 of record CM061053.1, on the reverse strand, counting down.
TATCTAAATTTTTATTCAAAATTGAGATTCTTACTTCAAACCGAAATTGCATTCCCTAAAAATCAAAGATGTCACTTTGAAACGAATTTATACTTAATCTATAAAATTGGATCTAAAAGCGCCTATGATTTTAGTCAAATTGTAAAGAATCAACAGAAATTAAAATGCGTAAAATAAAGAACACAGGATTTATAGTGGTTCGGTATCAAAAGATCTTACATCCACTCTCCTTCAATCTTGAAGAAGGGGCTCTACCTTCTTACTTACTAACTCACTTCTTTGATTACAAATTACAATGAAGACGTGCTTCGCCTTTGATACTTCTTCACTCTATCAATCTATCTAATAAATCTAAAATTAAAGTACAGATTGATTTGAAGATATACAGAAGTGTTCTTCTAAACCTTAAGAAAATATTATGAGAATGTGCTTTTTAAAGATAGTGCGTGCCTTTGATAATGTGAGCTTTTAGAATAAGTGCAAAAGTTCTTCAAAGAACTGTGCTTAATCCTATTTATAAGCTCGTAAGACGGTTAGTTTGTTGTAACAAACTTAAAACCGCTTAACAAATCTTTCTTTAAATCGCCTCTGACCTCACTGATCCTGAGTTAGTCGTCCTGTCGTTGTTTTGGTGAAAATCTGCCTTTCTTATTCTACTCACCTGGTCTTGACCTTGTCTTGAGCTCTTCATTAGCTTCTCAAACAGATGACTTCTTCAAGACTATCTTCGATGACCTTCAAGCATCCTGTTCTCAGTGACTTCATTTACCTTAACTAGTCCGATCACCTAGTACAATCCTACTACTTCACTGGTCTATACAATTTCACTGGTCATCCTATATTTTCATGAGCTTGTCTAACCTATACATTTTAACTCATTAAAACTAAAACCCGATCTAACAATTTTCCCCTTTTTGTTGAAGTTAAAACTACAAGAAAGAAAAGAACTCACACCTGGTGTTAGTCAAGGCTATTCAGATAAACAGATAAGCATACTAAGCACGTAAGCACTTTTCAATCAAATAAGTTCACATAGGAGCACTTATTCTCACTTAAACAAATATGAATATTTAGAAAGTAAAAAAATTTGTTTTAAGGAATAAAATTTTTATCGGATGATTTGTAGTGGTCGGGTAAGTGGTATTAAGACCAATAAAAATATCGAACCCAAGGGAAAAAGTATGCACGTGAGGCCACTAGAAATACGAGTTCTCAATGACTATTGTTGCAAAGCGGGTTTGGAAATAAAAACACAACAAATTGCAAGAAATAAACTCAAACACTACAAAGAGGCAAATGATCGAACACTTAAGAGGTAAGAACAAATACAACAATAAATGGGGAATTTGGGTGCTAGGGCTAACATCCATCAAGGAATCAATGATTAACAAGCAACGATTGAATCAAATTGTAGATCAACTAAGATAAAGAGCATAAAACCATCATGGAATTAATCACTCCATTAATAACACAATGCCTAATGTGAGTATCCTTAGTGCAACTAATCTCTCCATTCCGAAGCACCCAATCCACATATTCATACACAATTAAAACCCGATTAATCCCGGATCACGTTAGCTCAACTCGCCTATTGCTAGGGTGATCAAATATTAATCTAAAGAGATAACTATGCATGAAGCACAATTGAGAATCACAATTAGGAAGCAATCTAACTCAATCGATCTCCAATCATCAACAATCATAACATAGTCAATCAAATCATCCTCAATTTCAATTAACCCAAGCACAAGAGAGTTAGCCCATGGTGCCAATGGCAAAATCCATGGGAAGAAAATCTAGATGAGCAATTAAGAAACAAAACACAACAATTAAGAAATTGAAAAGACAAGAGAGGAAGAACATCACCAATTGAATTAAATCCACAAAAAGAGGAATGCTTGAGTCTTCAATACAAATCTTCAAATGCGATACAAGCTTGAATTGAGGAACAACAATGATCTAATGCTAATCTAAAGCTAATCTAATCAACTACAATTGAAATCTAAATCTAAATCTACACTCTACTCTACCTACAATGGGAAATTGGCTTGGGGCCTAAGAAATTTCCCCAAAACCGCTACTAACCGCTCTCCTAAAAGTTATGGAAGTTATGCTCTATTCCCGCATTAAATAGACGATTTTCCTGAAAAGCCTTCCCCTCGAGTCGAGGCTCAGCCCTCGACTCGAGACTTGCCATTTTCGCCGATCCCTCGACTCGAGGCTCAGCCCTCGAGTCGAGGCTGCCATTATTTTTGAATTTCATCCTGTAAGCTTCTCCCTCGAGTTGAGGCCTGCGGACCTCGACCGGAGGTCGAGACCAGGGCATTTTTCCAGCCGGGGCTCCGCCTTTGACCCCCATTTTTGTCTCTGTCTCGTTCGTCTCTTCATCCTAAGAATGCCGGTACTCTCGGTTTGGCCAAATTCCACCGATTTACCTGTAAAATGGACGAAAAACATCAATAATCTCACCAAGAATACTTTTAGGCAAAATAGTGATACTCTACACATTTATGCACAAAATCTAACACTTTGGATCACTTTTTGCACTAAAATACCCCTAAAAACATGCATCAATTCACTCCAATCATAATACCCCCAAACTTGAAGTGTTGCTCGTCCTCGAGCAACGTAGCAACTAAGCACAAAGGAGTGAATTGATTGCAATTATGTCACATGGCACCATAGAAGATAGAGAAGATAATCGAACTCATCAATGATCATGAATATCAATGCAAACTATCCACTAGCAATCAAGATGAATCATGCCTAAATAAATGCTCAATCAAACACTTAACACATTGCTCCTTCCATGGAGTGTTTCACTCTTCACTCAAGTGTATCAAGGTATAAGTCACTCAATTATCAAATTCACAAACTTGCACACCATAAGCTTGCCAAAAGACTTAATCTCAATCAAAATTATTTGTGTTCAATCAAGAATCAAAGAGGTCTTTCTTCTAGGTTGTAATGTAGGCTCTTTGGAAAGGTGGGATATTTTTGGGTAAGAGTGACTAACATAGTAGAGACTTGAATGAAAGCTAAGCAATAAAATTCACATCTCTTCAAACTTTGATAATCAACTCTTTCTTTTGAATCTTCAATGATCAAACACCACCATTCACTTGAGCTTTCTTTCACATAAGCTCACAAATTGAATCTTTCTTTTCTTTCACTTCACATTTTTTTACAATTCAATTTCTTTTCACAACCCCTTCTTTTTTCTTTCAAGCATCATCACTTAGCTCATCATTTTCCACCCAAACTTCACAATACAATCACCATCTATAGCCAACAATCAAGCTCTACTAAACATAGGACAAGAAGGCTCATAAAGATAGGCAAAATGGTTTCAATTTCACTTGGCTTGCCAAAAAATAAGGAATATAGGCTCAACATGGCTCACTAAGGAAATCGGAAATGTCTTTGGTGGGGAAAAATTTGGCAAAGTGACTAGTCATATCAAACATGGCCTCTTATCACTTTCATGAAATCACACAAAGATCAATCTCAACAAGTCTAGTGGCAAGTTCTAGCACACAAATCCATGAATAATGCACTCATAAAGAATGAAGATCAATCGTATAAGATGTACGATTATAAAGGCACAAAAGCTCACGAGCTAAAATTGAAAGCAATGAATCAAGCATCTTCAATCACATTCATCTTTACACAATCAATCAAGAATGCTCATATCAAGCTACAAATCAACTCATGATCATATCAAAATTTAATATATCTTGCAATTCAAGCACAAGTGCACATGTACATAATCTCAAGCACACTCACTATCTCAAGAATGGTACTAAAAGATATATGCAATAGGTCCACAATTAAGCTCAAAATAATACTAGCCCACAAGTATGTAAGGAATCCAAGAGATCAAGATAACATAATCATCGAGAAGACAATAAACTCAATAAGTTCGAAATCATCGTAATCATCATCCAAATCATCATAAAATCCCAAAGCATCATCACATCAAATCCATACATCAAGTACAATCCACCCAATCAACATCAATCCATACAAATAACTAAGGAGGAAATAAGAAACTAAGGGCGTGTTTGGTTTGCAAGACAGGATAAACTAGTTGGGATAGAATTTGTTGGGATTGCATTGTTTGCAATCCTATAAAAAAGCATATTATTGTTTGGTTTGTTTGATTAGTTCTTCCAGGGATAACATTTTATTTTTGTTTGAATTGAGTGATATAAGTGGGATTAAAAGGACAAATATCTAATTTACCCTTCTTCCGTAAAACCCTTTTTCATTTGTACACGTTTTCTTCTTCTTGATGAGTAAAGGCGACATTGATATTTAATGAATAATGGGTCGAGCATCTTCTCCAGAATCGAGCCCACTCTCCGATCAGTTTCTTGAGATATTTGCTTCCAAAAGCCATCAACCACCGCGATCAATTTCTCGGAAGAATCCGACTCCCATTCTCCGCCGCGATCAATTTCCTCGGTTCGTTGAATCGACACCCATTCTCCGCCGCAATCAATTTACGGAAGGAAGAATCCGACACCCATTCTCCGCCGCGATCAATTTCTCGGAAGGAAGAATCCGACACCATAGAATGGGTAAATTTCACGCACTCTTTCACCATTTATCTCTCTTGAAGTAGTTTTTGAATCGATACGATTTGTCGGTTTATTGGCATCTTACCGTCGTCGTTATTTAATTTATGCATATATTGAATTGCTTTTTAGAAGTGGAATCTGGGTTGCATACTGAAATTTGTTTGTTTCGAATTTGTTTGTGCGTTTCTTTAAGAAATTGAATTTTTTTAATGTGGGCGAATAATAATGGACATATTTGAAATATTCACGATTTACTTGTTTTGAGGCATTCTCGTGTAAATGATGTTTGTTGTTTGGTTAAGGAATTGAGACTTTATTTTTTAGATATCTATTGTTTTTCGAATCTGTATAGTATCAATCAAGAAGTTTTTCTTGGCATGCAGCTTTTTGTATTTATTCTTTCTTTGAATTGTTTTTCCTAACTTTTACATTTGGTTATGTGTTTGTATTTTGATAAGTTTTAATGTAGATTTCATTGAGCATTGGGCCTATTAAATGGTAAAGGTTGTGTAGCAGATGTGTTCTTGAATTATTACTTTTGGTAAATAATTGTTGCTTATGGTATTATAATTGTCGAATCTTGGTTGCATCTAAATGTAAATGAAAAAAATATTTGATCTGCGAGTAGGTTTGTTATGAAAGAAATTTATGTATTGAACAATATAACACTCCTGCTTTCCACCAAATGAACCCTTATTAATTTTATTTTTGTATTTAATACTATTTTTGCTTTATTCTTTCATCTTATTAATTGTGGATTGTTTAAGGTGACATAATAAATGAGTGGGGTTCGTAGTAGCAATTCGAATATGGATAGCAAGTGGGTCAGCCCGATACAAGTCTTTCCCGATGAGTCAAATCATCGTTGTTCATGTGGATTTCAATTACGTGTACAAACTTCTATGACGAGAAAAAACCCGGGTCACTGTTATCATGGTTAACATTTTACTTTCATGACTATCTCTATGCGTAAAGTATCTCGATAAAACCAACTTAGAAAATAAGATACGAGTGTTCAACAAAATAAGATAAAACACACCACAAGTTCAATTAGCACTACAAATAATCCTAAAGCTACAAGTGTTCAACAAAATAAGATAAAACACACCACCAGTTCAATTAGGAAGGTCAAGAATAAGTCCAAGTCACCTTTGTTGTTGCACAAATACTTAGAAACACGCACTCTCGATTTAATTGAGAGGAAATCAAACGCACTCCAAAACTTCATACACCGATTCCCTTTTTTGGGTAGTATCGTAATCGGTCGATCCAACTCGTTTTGCAACTTCAGTCCTCCGGATCGTTATTTTAGACATGGTAGAATCCGCTTTTTCACAAAATAAGTTCATTGCGTTGTGAAGCGATCATCGGACATGCCATCAATCACCTTTCGTTTTCTTTCCTTCCTAACTTTGGTGGCGTAACCGCTATCGGCCCGGAACCCAGTTGATAGTCCCGTTGTGATACGTCACCGAATATTGGGATTTTGCCTCCCGATCAACCCCAACCGATGCATCGGGTGGCTTTCGGCATTATTGATCATATTTTGGACAATATCAGAAAGGTTTGAGCATCATCTCCAATCGCCACGATCCTTTCCAAAGATTTCAACCCAATCATTATAGAAAGAAAATGATTTATTCTTCGTTGTTTTATATGGGCCGGATCACCGCCCTAAAAAAAAAAAAAAAAAAATCATTAAACTTTGCAAAGAGAAAATGACTAATGACTTTACGTAAGCATTGTTTACTTTACTATTAAGAAATGTCTTGTGAGATAACACTTCTTGTTCTTTGAAAATGAAATATTTGTGAAACACATGGTGCTTAATTATTGTTATATATGTTCTGTTCCTAATGTCTAAACAACTATATGCTTGAGTTCGACCAATCAAGACTCGAAACTATTTGCATTTTACTTTATTATTTACAAAAATAAAGGCAACAAATTTTAAAGAATTTAAATTGATTACCTTAATAAGTGCAGCCCATTTATCTTCGTGGCATCAATCGTATGAGTAGAATTATGTAAACCAACTCCTAACCACTAAAAATTTGTCTCAAGAGACCGTACGCTTCTTCCACACATGTGTCTTTGAATTTATATGTGGGTCACCCTTCAAATCAGTACTGAAAATGCATTCATCATCATGGACTCCAATATTGTAATATATCCGACCTAAACCCATTATCACATTTCTATCCCCTAGTAACTAGTTCCTTCAATGAGTTCACCAGAATTTTTTCTTCGTCGAAGCTCCACACCCTTCTAGGATTACATGGTTTATCAGTTTTCTTCCCTCAACCGATGGTTTGAGTATTTTCCATCTCATCCATAAGTTAAACACTATTAAAACAAATATTTTAAAATTTAAATTAGCAATTTAGAATCAAATTTAAATCAAGTATTCAATAATATTAACAAACTCAAATAAAAATCAGTCATATTAACAAACATAAATAGTAATCAATCATATTAAAAAAATGAAATAGTTACTAGTACAACATAATTCATAGTCATAAAAAAATACTACAACATGGTTGATCACAAATACAAATATTGAGAAATGTTCAATCTCTCTCTGCAAACATTTGCATGGCCAAGTTGTCCCTCCAACTTGTCCATGGTTGTGAGGCTTCTACTACATCTATAAAGTCATCACCAAAACCATTAACTTCAACATCCTCATCTGAATCATCAAACACATCATCTTCCATAGGATCAACCATCATATTAGTACGAATAAAATTATGCAGCAAACAACATCCCAATGTAATTCGATTGTGGGTCTTGATAGGGTAATACGAATTAATCCTAAGAATACCCCAACGTACTTTGAGTATCCCAAACGACCGCTCAATAACATTACGTGCTTTAGCATGCTCCATATTGAAGTATTCTTGATAGTTTTGAGGGTCGTGACGTGTGTTATCCCACTCTCTCAAATGATATCTAAATCCTCTATAAGGAGATAAAAACCATTTCCATTTGTGTACCCACCATCAACCAAGTAATAGTTACCTACAAGCAATGCAAGCAAAATGTTATCAAGCAAGTCATTATTATTTTGAGGTTATTTGACAATACTTTAATTTAAACAATTATTACCGTATGGAACCTTCGGACCATGTGTACGAGTGATTGCATCACGTAACACCCTACTATCGCAGCAGATCCCTTCCATCCGCAAAATACGTATATATAGTTCATATTTCGATTACACATAACTAGTACATTAACTGAAATATTCCCTTTTCGATTTCTATAACGCGGAATATCTTGAGCTAGGACCTTAATGGGGATGTATGTTCCATCTAAAGCACCAAGACAACCCTATATACACAAGCTATTCTTTTTTAGTTTATAATAAAAATAAAATTTGTTAAATAACTGTATTTGTCTCATTTACCTTAAAATATTTCCACCGACTGTCATCTTATCGTTGGGTACAAGCTCGGAGTGATAAGAAGAACGGTATTCAACTTAAGTAGGGTGTTAAGTACATTGTTAAAATGCTTACTTATTATGTAACCGAACGCTTAAACTTATCTTTCACAATTCCATTTTTGTGTGGTGAGACAACACCGTTAATAAAATTACAACTTGTTCGGCAATTGTACAATGACGAGTTGGGGAAAGACCATCTAAATTCTCTAGAAGGAAATACAATCGATGGAAACAATCTCTATTCATGCGTAGATGATTTTTACATGTTTCATCACTGAAATTTATTAAATAATGCATGTGTTCTAATTGACGGGTGACTTTAAGCTTAATCTTTGTAGTGTCGTGTATTTCTTTGATTTCTACGACGACGCATCCTTAAATAAGCATATGTCATCACCATGACAAGTGCTCTAAATTCTATGATTAATCCAAAGATGGCGGCATAAGCAACCAAAAGCGCAACCAAGCCGTCCATAATTTTAAAAAGCGTGTATTGATTAATCAAGCATAGATATAAAAAATATGTCAACATAGTGAGGACAAACAACTAAAAATAGATATATTATATATAAAATGTATCACAACAAATATTTGCATAAATACATTATTTAGTCAACGTAATTTTGTACAATTGGATATTTAAATCAAAGCAGCATCATACTTTAGTAAACTAATTTGATAAATAAAAGCATTAGCATACTTGTATTAATATACATGATGAAAAAATAAAAAACATAGCAGCAACATACTTGTATTAATTTGTATAAACATAATAAAGAACATACATATATTAATATATATGATAGAAATACAAAAGCAACAGTGTTCAAACTCAAAAAACAAGAGAAAACTACAATGAAGAGCTCAAAATCATACAAAGCTTATACACACTCGCCTAAGCCCTCTTTGGTCGAGAATTGTAGGCTGCCCAAGCCTTTAGACGATAGCTTTTAATCGGGGGCAGCCCCAGTTGCTAAGGGATGGAACAATTAAAAAATTATCTCAAAACTCGCCAACAACAGCCGATTAGGATTGGGATTACATATCATAGTATATATTATGTGCATGCTAGCTATATATTAACACTATTGCTATTTATAAACAAATTAATACTATTGCCCGATCTAACGTACATAACAACACCTCAAGATTATTGTACAACACTGCACCCCATTTGTCTCAATCCAATAGTCATCACCAAATGCTTAATGTAAATAAAATCTATCGGCATGCTCACCGGGTAGGCTACACCAACTATAAGCGGTGAGAGTGAATCGGTAATCGGTTGTAACATAAAGCACACTTCAAGAAAATATTTAACCGCGCTTAGGATCATTTGCATGCTTTCTCTTTTTCACCAAGTTACAATCATAAATTTAAGTAGAGTTTACAAAGAAGTGACCGAGACACCTACCAACGGATTAGTCAATTCTACAATGAACTATTCTTCCTCCAATTCATACATTATTTGCTCTGATTTGGACACATAGAAAAAATAACTCTGGATTAAAGACAACACGGAAACCCCATTTAATTTCCTTAGCAAGAATCAAAGTTTATTCAAATCGATTTAGGCTAAAAAAGACCTAAATATCAAAGTCCTGAAAATAAAAACAAAAATCCTTCAAAAATGTACTAATGGGTGGAAAAATTGTGGGAGAACTTTGTTGCATAAAACAACGCCGAAGACGACGAGCTCACGATTAGGAGAAATTCAACAAATACAGACGTGGGAGAAAAAAACTTACGAGACTCGATACCGGTCTTTGGGTCGTGAGCAGCGGCTGCGTAGAGAAGGTGAGACGAGGATGAAACAACACCGAAGACGACGAGCTTACGAGTTTGCCGGTATGAAGAGCTGCGCGCGTTCCTAAGGCTGCGAAGAGGAAGATGTTGCGGCTTATTGATTAGGGTTTCCAAAATTTTTATATCAATAATATTATAATTTATCATAATTGGAAGGGTTTTTGGGTCATTTTATGTCCTATTTTAAGGGCGTTTTGGTCATTTTTAAGTTGGGATAAAAAATCTAGGGGTCCCCTGTTGGATGATTAATCCATTACCGAGTGGATTAGGGGATAAAATGGACCCGAACCCAAAATGGGTCCTAGGCTTCAAACATTCAAACCAAACACAAGATTACACAGAATAAATGCTCTAATCTTGTGTAATCCTGCAAACCAAACACACCCTAAATGAATAAAGGAGAGAGATAAGGAAGTAGGGGAGTAGCCCTAATAATCGGACGACAGGTGGAGGAGGGTAGTGGCCCGGCCCAAAATTCCACGGACCAAACCGCTGGAGGAGCGCATACATATCCTGCCGAGTCTTGAGAGACTCCTCCTACATCCGTCGGGACTCCTCCATCATCCTAGGGTAGTACTCATCCTGCCGAGTTAAGCACTCGAGCCGCATCCGCCGACTATCAGCCCACATCTCTTTAGTCGAGTCCACTGCCGCCGGGATGAGCTCCCGGCCAACTCCCGGCTCCGCATCTCGTCCTACTAGTACATGTTAATCTCCGGCCTATAATCCTCATCCATCTGTATTGGCTCATCATCCACGAGCACTCGCTCCTCCTCGTCATCATCATCATCATCACCATCTCCCGCATCGGCTCCCTTAGGTTCACCCTCGGCGCCTCATCATCGTAACCAGCCTGCTGTCTTTCCTCCTCGTCGTCGTCATCCTAGAGGACATCACCATGCTCACGGGTGTAGGCATCAATCGCCTCGTGTGTCTCTATGACCACATCCGGAGGTTGATGGTCACAAAAGCCTGAGCACCGAAAACAGCCACAACCTCTTGTTGGGAAGAGAAAATCGCCACCATGGTGCCGCTGGAAGCACCACGTCCTACCAATACAGCCGAGCGTCCTCATACGCCGCATGGTGTCTGTAGTCAAATCGGGCCCCTCTAGTGCTCTCAGATTATGTGTGGGGATACCGAGATGCTAGGCAATGAGTGTGATCATCCCTCCGAAATGAATCTTCTTAAACTTTGAGCTTGTCACCCGCTCGAACAAATGTGAGGTAGGCAGCGGCATTGAACCGGACTCCGTGCAAAAACACCAAAGGACATATAGCTCCTCGTAAACCACAGCACCCCCTCGATCTAGCAAATATGGTGCTCGCGAGGATCTTCTCCAAGTATCTCACAACCGGGTTCCGATCCTAGTGCTCTTGGACTTCCCGGAATGAACCGAGGCTGATCAAGTGCTCCCGAGTCTGAAATTCTCCTCCAAAATTTCTTAACGTAGTACTCTTTCCGGATGTTCGGGAGGGATCCATCGTGGTCTCGTGGGTGCTCCAATAATCTCATTGACCTCGTTCACGGTCAATGTATACTCTCGTCCCAAAAAGCTCGAAGGTGATGGCCCGGGAAATTTGGCCCTTTTGGCCTTGTTGAACTTGACGGTGCAGAGGAACTCGAGAGTGAGTCCCAAATATGTCCTCGGCCTCTTCATCAAGAAGCCACCCATACCGATCTGCTCAAAAAGTTGAGGAATGTCCTCCTCGATGCCCATGGCCGTCATACAATCAGTGGTCAACAAGGTGGGTCTTGACCACCTTGTTGTAGATCTTTGCATAAAGTATGATGTGCTTCCGCCACTTGAAGTCGTCCCACTAAATACCGAGCTCGGTGGGCATCTTATGAGCAAATCTAATGTCCTGCTCTCTCTTACGGATCTCCTCATCGGAGAAGTTATGTCCATCAACTCCCTAAATATTTTTCTTGCAAAAATTCCCCAAGGCAAACATTCAATCATCACAAATAGAAATTCGAGCAAAGAATAATATCAATCTAGTCATGAACGAGTCAATAATCACCAAAATCTCCAATTACCAAATATCAAAAATTCCTAGTGACTAAGCAATAAGCCTCAACAAATGGTCAAGTAGTCAACTAAGCAAATAAAATGAAAAGAAGTGCTCAATAAATCCCCAAAATGCATACTCAACAAGAATGGACTCGACAATTAACTCAACAAATAAACTCAACAACATTATACAACTATGCTCCATAAAATGTCCAAAAATATCATGCCATCTCATCAAGTAATTCAACAAATAATAATCCAATAATGCACTTCGATCAATAATCAACTCAAACTTGACCAAACTCCAAACATATTATCACTAGGAATTCCCACAAATAGGCATACATCAATTCCGAGCCAAAATTCCACAAATATATGGGCAATACATCACAATCATTCCTAGGCATGCTTCTAGTCTCATCAAACAATCCAATTAATCTAAAAAGACTCCAAATTCGTCCATAACAACCATGCATAATAGGTTTTTGATAAAAGGCCCAAAAGAAATTCCAATTCAATG